>CM052899.1:167860645-167893931 GCA_028534135.1 Potos flavus
ATGATCTCAGGGTCCTGGGATCGAGCCCCGCATCGGGCTCTCTGCTCAGCAGGGAGCCTCCTTCCTTCTCTCTCTGCCTGCCTCTCTGCCTACTTGTGATCTCTCTCTGTGTCAAAAAAAAAAAAAAAATCTTAATAAAAAAAAAAGATACTCAGCCTCTCTATATTTAAAAAAAAAAAAAAAAAAAGAGTATGGGCCCTGAATCAGAATGCCCAGGGGAGAATCCACCTTCTCCCACCTAGCTGTCTGACTCTAGTAAGTGACGGAGTCTTGCTTAGTCTTGGTTTCTAAGACCATAATATGCAGGTAATAGGATGCTTACTTCATAAGGTTGTGGTGCATATCAGCTGAGATGATCCGTGCACATTACTGGACCCTTCATAAATGCTTAATAAATCTTGGCTGTTTTTATATTTCTAGGGGGTATAGGGGAAGGCAATTGCTTTGCGTGATGATCGGGGACATGGGGGAAGCTGATCTTAAAGGAACCTCAGAGGCAGTAGATCAATTGTACTGAGCACTCTGTAGGTGCGTGTGCCCGGCCTATGCTCCCTTACCTAACTCTCTGCACAAGTCTGCAAGAAAGGGATTGTTATGTCCTTTGTAAAGATGAACAGACTGAGGCTTGGGGAAGTGTCGCCAACCTGCCTAAGGTCACGGAGCTAATAAGTCACAGAGCTTGGGCTTGGATTCAACTTTACCTGGCCTCCGAGTTAGACTACGGGCACAGGCAAAGTCTCTGGAGCAGGAAAGCCCAAGGCCATCAGGATTCTGGCTACAGGAGTCAGTGCCTGCAATGGTGAGAGTGCAGTAAGGAGGGGAAGGAAAGGCAGGCGGGCGGAGGGGAGTTCTCCAATGCCGGGGATCTTGGACTTGCTGCCATATGTATTAGAATGCCCTTTCAAGGAGGCTGACAGGGAAGAAAGCTGACAAAACTATGGAAAAGGGGCCTAGATTATACTGTAGTCCATTTACAGTTGAAGATCTCAGCAGTGTCATATCCTGGCCACACTTTCCACTCTTGCTCTGGAAATGCCTGGCCTTTGTCTTATGTCCACTGCTGCTGTCTGTAGGATTTCCAGCTCAAATTTCAGTATCAGGATGCTCCGCAAATAGCAGCCAGGCCCCGCTGGGAGGGAAGCGATGCCCAGGAGAAAACTGAAAGAAGATAATGCCTCCTTTTTGAAGGCCCAGAGCTGCAGAGTGCTGCTGGGCCAGGGCACACCCATCCCAGAGGCTGCGTCCTTGGATTCAAAGCACCTCTCCCAGCACTGCCGCTACTCAGGAAGGCGACTTCACACCAGTCTCACCCATCAGAATGTTGGCTCAGTTTTGTAAAATCAGGAGAATACAGCACCATCTTCCCTAACTTGATCTGTTGTATCAAGTGAGCTTGTGTTTGTGAAAAGTGCAAAATCATTCTCCAAGCACTGAATTCGCCACCTTGATACTTTTTTCCTCTTGTCCCTACTCCGAAGTAGACACCATTAAATTCAATAATGAAGTTCAATTCAAGAAACATGTATATGGCATCAAAGTAGGTACTGGGCATGCAGAAGGGAATGAGAAGTCTGTCCTTATATGTCTCCCTTGTTAATAGAGGAATTCCAGACATGAGCAAATATGGCGGTGGGCAACCTGGACGTCATCTGAGATTCCTCTCTCATTGTTCCTAGTACTTGTGGCACTGCCGAGTGAGCACTTGCTATATTCCAGGTACTGGCTAGTTTCCTTATTTTTGTTATTTTATTTAATCTCTAGAACAATCTTGTCTCAGAGATTTTAAAACCAAAGCTCATCTGGAGAAATGTACCCAAGGTCATGCAGGTACTAAATGGCACAGTCAGAATGCTAAGCATAGCCCCAGTCTGGAAACCTTTCTTCTGTCAATTAGCCTTACAATGAGCAAGTGCCCCCTCCTCTCTTTCCTTCTTTCCATCCACATGGCTGCTTTAATTCAGGTCCTTATCATTTCTCAGAGGTGATTTACATAACAAGCACCCTCATCTCCCTTGCCACTTTCCAGTCCATTCTTTCCATGGCCACCAGAGCCAATCTTTCAAGCACAGATACAATCATGTCACTGCTGTTTAAAGCTCTAAATTGCTTCCTTTGCCCACAAGATAAGGCCTAAATACATTGATGGGCCATGCAAAACCCTTTCTGCTCTTGCCTTGTAAACGCTTTCAATGGCTCCCTGCGCACTCCAGCCCAGCAAACAGGACCATGGGTATGGCCCCACCCTTCAAGTCTTCCTTGGGTCTGTATGCTGGGATTCCATTCTCTCCTTCCTCTAGGAAAACCCTACTCCTGCCTCAAAATTGAGGGTTTCCTCTTACAGGAAGCATCTCTGAGCCATCACATGCCCAGTTAATCAACCCATCCTTATAATGTCCATTATAATTGTTAATTCTGTGATGAGGAAGCTGACCTGATGAATAATGATATCGGGGTCCCCCTGGCATGAGGTGGGACAAGGGTAGGAACATGCACCTCTCCATGGATAGCCATAGCCTTGGGGAACACATCATGGAAGAGGTGAAATCAAAGCTTCATTTCAAAGGAAGAACTGGATGCATTTAGGTCACTGTGCCCTGAATTCCCCATTGTCGCCAAGGAGAATGTCAATATTGATGCCTGTCAAGTATGAAGAAGACGAAGTCCCTTAAGTAAGCAATAGTGTCTTTTGTTCTTCCAGTTTGGGCTGCTGGCTGGTGGCTAGTCTGGCAGTGAGCTAGGTGTCCCTCAGCACACTGACATTTTAAGAGATTGGGTACAAGTGGCAAGTGTGGGTGAATTTGATATTTATTAAGACTCTTTCTTTCCAGAAATATCAAGTTACAGTCGTCAGGGAGGGGACTGTGGACTGCAGGTGTCATCATTTTCCTGACTAGGGACATCATTTCTTGCCATTGGGAAACAAAACACCAGCTTTCAGACTCTGCCTTGAGTAGCCTCAAGAGTCTCATGAAACAATGTTATCTGGGGGTGTTTCTCTCTGGGCAACTAGAAACAGGTTTCTTGAACTCTGACTTGGCTAGTGAGAGGCCAAGAAAACAAAGAAGAAATTACCACCATCACCATCAGTATCTTCACCATCATCCTTGTCATCACCACCATCATCATCAGCATCTTAATCATCATCATCACCATCTTCATCATCATCACCATCTTCATCATCTTCATCATCATCACCATCTTCACCATCATCATCATCACCACCATCATCATCACCATTTTCATCATCAGTCTTCATCTTCATCATCATCATCATCATCATCATCACACTTGTCTCTTTTCAAAGCCTCTGTAAGATTACTGAGGACCATCTCTTATTTGGTCCAATCTAACTCTAAGCATGCCACATAAGAACTTCCTCATTCCCAGGAAGACAATTCTCTATTTCTGCAATTGAATTGTAGGCCCATCTTATCGCAACCCACTTTTTAATTTTGTTTCACTTTTTAAATTTCCATACATCTACTCTAACCCTTAATCTTAGTCCAAATGGACACTTCTTTTGTTGGTTTCATGTATTTTGAATATGTATAAGCTGTAGTTGTATCTTATGCCCCAAACACATCTTTATAAGACTCACTTTCTCTATTAAGGTCAACCTCTCTAGTCTCTCTTTTTATTTACAGTGTTTCTGCCCCTTTTAGGATGTGGGTCTTGCTAGAAGGGTTATTAATCCCCTGTAGCTGAGGGTGGATTAGGCCATCTGTCATGGATCCTCACCTGAAAATGAAAATTTTAACAACAACCACTTATGATAGGTACAGTGCTGGCCAACACTAGATAAGCCTCCTGCCCTGAATTTGTTATCACATTCATTGTTATAGCCCTAAATGTTCGGTATTTCTATTTTTCCCAACTTGTGAATGTGGGACCAAGTCTCAGAGGGTCAAAATGACATGTTGAAGGTCGGATAATTAGTGAGGAACAGAATCTGTCTGCCTCCAAAGCTGAAGTTCAGTGTCCCAGACGACATTCTATCTTGAGCTTTCATTGACATATGTTTTTTTTTTTCTCCCTTTTAAAAAAATTACCATAAATAAAGAGAGAAAATAAGATCTGACAGACAAAAATACCGGACACCCTGAAATTGTCCTCAGTCCTTATTTAGGGTGTCCCAGCAGGGGTGATATTCAATTTCCTTACTTAAATCCACTTGAATTCACTTTCAGGAGTTAAAATTTGACAAGCTGTTGTAAGAACACACTCCAGCGGAGTCTGGGACTCAGCTGCCTAGCATGCCTGCCATGGTCTTATTTTGTTCTTCTCCTGTTTGCCTGCCGTGATTTGTCCTTTATAAACCAGCCTCATCTGGGAATAGTGTGCATTTGTTAATTACCTTTACAGAGCCAGCAGATGGTGCAGAAATCACTGTATTGTCTGTGGACCCGAGCCAAAAAAAGAGAGAGGGAGAGACAGAGAGAGGGAGGCATCTGTTTATTTGTTTAATTTCTTTGCAAGGAAATGGTGGGTATAAAAATAAAACTATTCGTCATCGGACATTTCAAAATGAGGAATACTTTCACTGTTGCATAATGATGTTTTAAAATAAAATTATCCTTCAATCCCCAAAGATTCGGTAAACTAAAGAAGTATTTGAAACCAGGAACTGGCCATGTTGGCCTCGATGAGGGTCCATCAGTCAACGTTGGATAATGGCCAATTTACCTGTCAGACGTAAATGACACAACTCCATCACAGTCCTGATCCTGGGTCTGGAAAACCACCCAGCAAGGTGGATCCCACATAGAGGTTCTTACTGTGTGCCCCTCACTCCCACTTCTTCTCCACCAATGAAAGGCCAGATGAGTTTCAAATTAGCAGAGGATAATAGCCTCTCTTTTTACAAGTTTGGTGGTAGGAGTCCTGAATATATGTCTACACCACTGTCCCTAGAATTAGAGAATATTCCAGGTGGAAGGGCTCTCAAAACCAACTTGGAAACAACAACAACAATAACAACAACAACAACAACAAAAACCCAACTTGGTTGGACCCTCTCGTTTCAGCGATTAAGACACTGAGACCAGAGTGGGGAAAGGCTTTACTCCACATCACAAGCTTATTAATGGCAGGGCCAGACTCAGAAGTGAGGTGACGACATCTTTCAGTGGGTCGCACATACTGCCAGGTGAGCAGAAAAGGGTGAGGGCCAGAAACAGTCTGAGAACACTGCATGGTTCCAGAAGCAAAGTCTGAGAAAATACCTGCTGTAGAAGGGCCCTATGTGATCACGTACATGGAGGTAAGCAGCACATAAGTTCTGTCTGTGGGAAATGGGACAAGAAAAGTCATTTGGGGCTTGACTGGGAAGGGGCCCTGTCATAAAGATGTGGCACCTTCAAATGTAAGTTAGGAATGGTCATGGCTGGCTCTCTGTGGTGGCAATGTGAAGACAGGCTGGTGGGGGACAAGACTGGGGCAGAGATGCCACCAGGGAGACAAATGAGAAGGCTCTGACTCCAGGTGGTGGAACTAGGGATAGAGAAGTTTTTTGTCTCCCCCACTCCACAGGAACGTCTCTGCTCAAGGTCACCCATGATCTTGAGCTTGCCAAATCCAACCATCAGTTCTTAGACCTGACTTTTCTTGACACAGTTAACAACTGCCTTCTTCTTCAGATACATTTCTTTTCTTAGGCTCCATGACACTGCACTCTACTGGTTTTCCTCCTTCCTCGGAGGCCAAGCCTTCTAAGGTTGGTTTGGCTCTCTCTGCTGTGTTTCTAAGCAGCGATGACCACACAGTTCTCTACTTAGTTCTTCCCAGGAATTTAAATATCATTCGTGTATAAATAACTTCAAATTTTATCTTTCTGGTATTGATCTTTGCCTTCAAATTCACATGCATATATTCAGCTAACCACTTAAAAACCAAATGGATCTCTGGAACACAGAATTAGTTACAAGAAAACCGTCAGTTCATTACACACTGTGGGAGTCAGGCCACATAATGAACCCCCATGAGCCCACAGGGCAGCTTCTGAGCTAGGACTGTGGCAGAACTAGAACTTTTTACACCCATTTATTTGCTTTTTGCCTCTTCATTCCCCTGTCCTTCTCACCCTGAGGTAACAGCTGTTCTAAATTTTGTATTTGTCATTTCCTTGGGTTTTTTATGAAAACAGTTTTATCACGTATATGTGTATGCCTAAAAGTGACCTTTTTCTTTTTTCTTTTGGCTTCAGTTCTTATTGAACTGTGTTTAAAAGGTGTCATGCTATATGTGGTCTTCAATGAACATTATATTGCTAAGATCTATCTATATCATTCTGTGTAAACTCATCCAATTATTTCCACTGCTATACGATATTCTGTTGTCTAAATATAACACCAATTATTTATCCACTTTCCTGTCAATAGGATTTGGGTTGTTTCTAGATTTTTATTAAAATCATCACCTTTATAAGTATCTTGTCATGGCTGCTGTTACACATGAATAAGAGATTCATTTAGGGTTATAGCCTGGAGTCAAAGTGCTCCTTCCTAAGATAGATGAATGACCAAATTTACATCATAATACCAAATTATTTTCCCAATATCGTTCAAGTCACATTCTCACCAGCAGTATAAATGGATTCTTTTTGCTCCACATCCTCATCAACACTTGTTATTATCAAATTTTGAAAATGTCATCAACTACATAAGTATAAAATTACATCTCATTAGGACCTTGATGCATTTTCTTGCTTACCAAAGAGGCTGAGCAACTCTTCATAAGTTTATAAATTACATATATTTTTTGTTTATAATATGTATTTCCTTGTATTTTTATTATTTTTCCTATTGTTTTGTTAGTCATACAGTTGTTGAATTGTAAAAGTTCTTTATACATTTTGATATTTTATATTTTGATATTAATCCTTTGTTGGTTATATGTAGCATATATATATTAGAGTTTACAGCTTGGCACTTAAGTTTCCTTCATGTTTCTCTTTTTGCTCAATGAATTTCTTAATTATATGTACATTGTTGGTCTCATAATTAGTGCTTTTGTGTCTTTAAAAAAAAATCTTTCCCTACTTTAAATGGAGAAAGATATTACTCAATGTATTACATATAAGTTTTTACTTTGGTACTTCAATTCTTAATTCATCTGAAATTCACTTGTAGTGTATGCTGTGAGGTAGTGATTCAATTTCACTTTTTTTCCCTCCCAATATGAGCAGCCATTTTGTCAACCCTATTAAGTAGCTTCTCTCTGATTTCCTCACTGATCGTCCATGCCATCCCCATCCTTATGTCAGATGACATATATGTGTGCCTTAGTTTCTGGGATCTCTGTTTTTTTCTAACTGGATAAATACATTTTATCATTCTGTCCACTGATACTTCTTTCCTTTTATTCTGATAACAGATTCTTTTGTTTCTTTTCAGAGACTGCCCCTTCCCTACCTATCAGCCTCCCCATAAATGTGGACATATGATCCAGGTTGGCCAGTTAGCATTCTTCTGAACAAGAGGATTAGTTTAAAATTGGTCATATGAATATGATTAACTAAGAAACCAGCACTAAAGAAAACATAGCTGGATAAGAAGAGAGGTAACCACTTCACGATAGCCTTTGAGCACCTGGATCCAACCTGAAGCAATTTACCCTTTGAACTTTTCAATTACATAAGCCAGTGAAGTCTCCTTGTTGTTAAGTATGCTTGAGGAAGGTTTTTTCTATGCCACATCTACCTGCAGGTGAATCGAGGGAATATCTATGGGCAGAGTCAGTATTCTCCTCAAATTATCTACCTCCCTTTGCTCCCACTCAAAGACAAATGGGAGATAGGTTGAGTTTCCAAAGTACCAAGGAACGGATATTTTCAAGTCCTTTTTAAAATACATAAACTATTATGTAGGTAAAATTCAATGCAGAAATCCCATGTAGAAGATGCATAAAAGTAGGGTTCCTGTGTTGAGAATGGTGTGAGGGCTCACACAAATCTCTCCACATTGGCCCAAGAGCAGTTTCCACTTCCACAGTGGATGGATGTTATATGTTAGTCTGAAGAACTTCCTCAGCAGATCTTACCAGACCATTAAAAAATCGAAAGTGGTTTTGGTTTCAGAGTGTATGACTCAGGCTGGTCAACCTGACAGTAACAGATAACAAGGCGGTGATCTCCGGAAGCCATTCTCAATCCATGAATGGCGTCGGCATGGGGAGAATGCTGGCTTTTCTGTTCCTGTAGCACAGAGGGAGAGCAAGCAGAGAGGCTTTTTGCTAGACTAAGGGTAATAGCAGAGTTGGGAAACCTCGGAGTCGCTGCTTCCAATTGCATTGCCCCTTCACTCTGCCTCCACATTTATGACTCTTTCCTCTTGCCCTCATGGCCTCAGCATGTTAATGGTCTCCTAGCAGGAGGGTGCAAATCAGCCTTCCTTTGCAGTTCTGTTTGAAGTCACATAAGTGGGTTATCACTTATCATCTGGGGTCCCTTTGTCCCTTGAAGTTTTGGTAACTTGGTTCAAATCCCGTATTTCCATGGCCAGTGGGAGTCCAAAGTCCTCTCCCACATTTATTTATTTCTTAAGTGCTTAAATTGTGCCAGGCTCCTCTGCCTTGGGAAAACATGGAAGGTTTATGGGAAAATATGAAGCGAAACAAACCTGAGAGGGAGAGAAAATAGGGTAAATGACAGAATAAAAATGCGAAATGACCTTGAGAAACAAAAGCCAAGGTGAAATCAGCATCATGAGATTGGACAGGGATAAATGCAAGACTCTTCATTTCAAGTTCTTTCTTTCTTTTTTTAAAGATTTTATTTTATTTATTTGACACAGAGAGAGAGAGAGTGAGAGAGAGAGCACAAGCAGGGGGAGCAGCAGGCATACAGGCAGGCAGAGGGAGAGGGAGAAGCAGGCTCCTGTTGAGCACGGAGCCCAATGTGGGACTCGATCCCAGGACCCTGGGATCATGACCTGAGCTGAAGGCAGCCCCTTAACCGACTGAGCCACCCAGGTGCCCCTTGCCCTTTTTTTAATTAAAAGATTGATTGAATGAATGAATGAATGAATATAGCTATGCTTAAAAATAAGAAATGGGAATCTCCTTGGACAGAGGAAGACAGCACCACTGATGATCCAGCCCCTCCCTCATGGAGAGCTCCTGTAGGAGGTGACCCCTTTCCAAGACACAGGCAGGGCAAAAGGAAAGTCCTATATCTCGGTTCCAAATTTTCGTTGAGAATAGAGCATCTAGGGGACTCAAGATCTAGTTTAGCTACAGATCATGCTTTCCATCGTCTGTCAGTGAAAGACAAAATTATCCTGGCATAGCATGCGAGCTTCTTATGACTTCTTTCTATCTACTTTACATTCTGAATTCCATACTTGCCTAGTGTGAATAAACCATGCTTGCAACAAAACTACTATTTAGAAAGCTAACCAAATACGCAACATCATTAGGAGTTGAATAAGTTCTAGATCAAAGCAAGTGATAAGCCTGCATTGTTCTGCATTGATTAAACCTTACCTAGAATTCATTCTGTGTCTAGTTCTAAGCTTTACATTTCCAAAGAGACAATGAAAAGGTGAAGGAATAATCCAGCATGGGGGGAACTCACCCACAAATGAAGATGTGTTCCTTGTGACACTTAGATCCATTTTGCTCAGAAAAATCTTTAAGCTCCTTTGATTGCTATTTTCAAATGTTTAAAAGGCTAAATGTGGATGATGCTCAGACCTATTTCAGAAGAAAAACTTGGGGCCAACGGGTGAACCTTGCAGGAAGTGGATTTAGCTCTGTGTAAGCACTAACCCTCAAAGGAATTGACTGCTGGGAGTGACAGCTGGCTTTCTGGACTTGGAAGTGTCCACCCGTAGAAACATATGAGAGACATGACCCTGTGCATGGGAGGGTCTAAGTTATTTGAAATGTAGCCTTCTCTTAGAGACAATCAGCAGGTTCTAGCATTTCTTAGAGATATCCAGAAGTGCCGAAAAGAACAGGGAGTGACAGGAAAGGGGAAATAAGAGATAGGAGGATATAAGGAAGATGATACTAACAGTAGATAAAACTCTGATATCTGTTCAATGGTCTTTCCTCTATTGTCTTTTTCAATTTTTAAAATACCTCTCCAATAAAGGGTTAACATTAATTCGCACTAACATGTAAATGACTTCTAAGAATCCAGTCTTCTCTTCTTATAGCCATTGTTTACTAGTAAGTGACAAAACTTGAAACCAACTAATGGACTATGGAGTCAAGTCATTAGCCAGGAGAGACCAAGGGTTAGGTTTGGGAGTAAATATGCCCAAAGGTCGATGACAAATAGCAGAAATGGGTTCTCTCTTCAGCACACAATGAGCTCACAGAATTGAGGATCAACAACTAAGCCACAGGAGAGACAGAGAACAGCGTAGCCCCAAGAGCCTGGGAAGTAAGAGCGGGTAAGCCTCTCTCCCATGGCTACTGCTAGAGAGCTCAACTCTAACTGCCACCCATCCCTGCCATATCTGTGAGTCCCGGCTTAACACTCAGCATCTCAAGAGAGAAAATGATGACCTAGCTTGGGTCATGTGACCTGGATTACCCGGTGTAGGGAGAGGCATTTTGAAAGTAAGACAACCAGATGTGGGAGAAGGTATAAAAGAACAATGGGGCTTACAAGGACCTGAAACCACATCACACATATAAAGTCTTGAGAGTCCCCTTGCACCACCAATGAATTGAGTGCTGTCACCGCTATGCTCACCATCCTTGAGTGCCTACTGGGTTCCACAGGCGAAGTCCAAATCGCACAGCAGGTATCCACAGCCCACGCACCCTTGCTCTTGATCATTTCATTGGCTGCGCGACCACCATGTGGTCCCTCTTATGCTCCAGCTGCTGAGCACCAGTCAGTATTCCCGGTCCTAGGACTTCCTCTCTGTGTAGGACCCTCTTCACCCTTGCCGGCTTTAGGACTTCTTACTTGCATTCATAGATAATGGGACAGAGGTAACTGCATCCACAAAGCCCTTGCTCAATTCAGTATTTTCATGGATTCCACTTTTATTTTTGAGATTTGCAGTTGTGTTGAATGTTTCCTGGGAGCACCTCAGGCCTTTGGTGGCATGAGGCAAGATACAAACAAATATGGCTTTTTGGAGCATCAGAGAGTCAGCGCAGAAGTCAGGGCGATGTAAAGAACCACAGTCTTTCCCTCCTTCTCCCTCTACTTCCAGGTCTGAGTTAACAGCTTCATGGTGCCCGCCACATAGTAAGTGCACAATAAATATTACCTGGTGCTAGATCAATGGGCCCAGGCTTTTAGTCCTCATGACCAACAACCAGGGCCAGACCCAGGTCTTGTGGGGCCTGAGGCTTACACAGTTTGGCAGATTATCTGGGAAAAAGAATAAAAATTTTGCAATTCTTGTAAAAACAGATGACATGAGGAATAGCTTATCAGGGGTTCATGCAAGAGAGGGGACGGAGGCAGAAGTTTCTTATTATCACAGTAAGTTCTCCTCTGCTCAAAACCAACCAGATGGGTGACATTCATATTATCTCATAGAAAAGAACATATTCCCTCATAGTTAAGGGGAAGAGTTAACTTTCACTAAGTCTAGCCTGTGTTCCTGCATCTGATTTCGTCCTCACAGCACCGTGAAGGAGGGTTTGTTAGTTTTCTGTGGCTGCCATAACAAATGACCACAAACTTGTGACTCGGAGCAACAGAAAGTAATTTTTTCACAGTTCAGAGGCCAAAAATCTGAAATGAAGGTGTCGGTGGGGACCCGTTTCTCTACACAGGCTCTGGGGGAGAATCTATTCCATACCCCATTCACCAGCTGGTCGCTGGACACCAATCTCTGCCTCTGTCTTCACATCCGCCCTCCTCTGTGTATCTCTTACAAGGACACCTGTCATCAGATTTAGGGCCCACTTGGAAAATTCCAGATGGTCTCATCTCAAGATCCTTAATTTAATTACACTTGCAAAGTCCCTTTTTCAAAATACGCTTACATTCACAGATTCTAAGGATTAGGATTAGGACATGGAATATCTTTTGGAGGGCCACCATTCAACATACTCCAGAGCAACTTTACCTTCATTTTGCTGAGGCTCAGAGAGGTTAAGACATTTCCCAAGATCACAAAGCCCGAAAGTGATGGAGCCAGGACTTAAAACTAGGCAGACTGCCTCAGTCTATATTTTAACCACTATTTTATACAGCAACTAAAAATTGTAAACCAATGGCCAGATCAAGGAGGCTTCGAATGAATGAACAGTTTTATAGAATTACAGTAGTTGCCTAGATTTTAAACATTCAGAATGTTTTATAGAAAATTGTGGATTTCCAGCTATAAAATAATAACAACCAAAAGACACCGCAACCCTGAGACAGCATATCTTCATGGCAACAATTGGCCGATGCCTACGGGGTGGCAGCCCCTTTCAGATGGAACATGAATGTTTTGCTCAGTACCTCCCAGTCCTCACCATGCCCTCTTGTTTCCCCACAGTCTCCACTCATTTACTTCACTTGCTGGAACCGTGAGAGGAGTTGAACTGAGATTCTCTGCATAAACAGAGGATTTCAGAATATAAGTCCAGACCCCATACAACTTCAAGACTTCTTCCAGGAAATCTCCCCTTGATTTCTGTCCTCTCCAAGGCTCATGGAATTGTCTCCCTCTTCTGAACTTTTACACCCCTTTATAAGCCATGCCAAGCTCCTTGACTTTGACCTTGAGCTATGTGTAATACCAATCATACCCTCGTCCCTAAGAACTGATGGCTTTTAGTTTAACGTCTACATTTTTCAGCAGGTCGTTTCTGTGTACTGTGCCTGGGCTACACTGGCCTTCTCTTGGTTCCACAAACACCAAATGGGCTTGCATGTCAAGCCTTGGCACTTTCCACTCCCCTGTGTCTTCTCTTACTTGGCTCCTGCTTGCATTTGAATCTCAGTTTAAATGCGGTATCTTACCCTGATTTTGCCAAACCAACTGTAAGAAGACATGGTGGAGAAAATAAGTGGAAATTTGACTATAATCACTCTTTTTTTAAAATTTCTGAATCTCTGCTGAAATGATGGCAGATGCGTTCTCTTGCCATAAATTTATGAATCAACAGTCTTCATTAATTTTACCTCAGACTTAGTTTTGGCTTGGGCACCATTAATGCCCTTTTTGTATTTAGGATGCTTGGAATTTGCATCTGTGGGTTCATATATTTCAACAATTACAAAAAAGTTTTATATTATTTTTGCAAATTTTTCTCCACTTTATTGTCTCTTTGTTGGAAATTAATTAAATTAATTAAACATGAATTATACTAAAAAAAAGAAAGAAATAATCACTCATCTTTTTTTTTAAAGATTTTATTTATTTATTTGACACAGAGAGAGAGATCACAAGTAGGCAGAGAGGCAGACAGAGAGAGAGGGGGAAGCAGGCTCCCCGCTGAGCAGAGAGCCCGATGCGGGGCTCGATCCCCGGACCCTGAGATCATGACTTGAGCCAAAGGCAGAGGCTTAACCCACTGAGCCACCCAGGCACCCCATAATCACTCATCTTTAAGGTGTATTAATGATATTGTGACTTTATCGTTGCTGTTTTGGTCCTCTTTGTTAGAAATGCTGAAGTGTTTATGGGAGAAATGATGTGATGTCTTGGATCTGCTGCAAAATACTCCAACAACAGCAAAAAGTCTAGGAAACAGAAGTGAGGTAAAAGAAAGGAGGTCGCCAAAATGTTGATAACTAGGGAAGCAAGCTGTGTGATGGGTATATGGGGATTTGTTATATTGTGTGTGCTTAAAAAATTTCATAATAAAAAGATACGCGCGCGCGCGTGTGTGTGTGTGTGTATAAAAAACTGAACATCACATTCTCCCAGAGACCTCTAGCTGCTGAGCCTAAAGTAGCTACATAGCCATTCACTGCAACAAAATCCTCTTTTCATTCTCCCTGCACCTCCCTCTGCCTTACTTTTTTGTTCTTCTACCTGATTGGGCTTGTGTGTGTGAACATGTATGTGCATTTCCTTGCATCTCCTCCTCACATCTGCCCTCCTAGTATTTAAGCACTGGCTCCTCCAAATAGAATTTGTACAGCACAACAAAGGGACATTTTTTTCCTTCTGTTCACTGGTACATCTCTAAAGGCCCTTATAGCACTAGCTAGCATGTGGTAGGTGCTCAATAATTGCTTGTTGACTGAATAAATCCAGACTCGAAGCCCCCAGAGACTGTGTCCACTTACCTGTGCATCAGCATGGCTCCCGTGATATGATTGCTCAGGAACTGATCACTTTGTAAAAGCTCAGATGCCCTGAGCCCCACTTACAACAGGCTTGTCTAAACCTCCTGCTCTTTTTTGGGCTTGTGTCTGAAATCAGCTCGGGGACTATGTGGGCAATCTTGGGGAGTAGAGGGCAGTTTCTTAAAAGAATGCTTTAGGAATTCCGGAAGTCTTTCTTTTTTTTTTTTTTTTTAAAGATTTTATTTATTTATTTATTTGAGAGAGAGAAAGAGTGGGAGAGAGAGAACAAGGGGGGAAGGGCAGGGAGAGTGGGAGAAGCAGGCTCCCCACTGAGCAGGGAGCCCGATGTGGGTTCCATCACAGGACCCTGGGATCATGACCTGAGCCAAAGGCAGATGCTTAACTGACTGAGTCACCCAGGTGCCCCATATCTGAAAGTATTTTTAAATTATTTTTCTTATACATTTTTAAATGCCTATTAAATTTTCTCTATAAAACAACACACATTTAGATGCCTTACAGACTAAAATTTAACTCAGTCGAGGCCATCAGTGAGTTACTTTGGGCTGCCAGATTATCTCGCCTTGGGAAAGGCCTTATATTAAAGCTTTCCTGTTTTTTTTTTTTTTTTAAGATTTTATTTATTTATTTGACAGAGAGAGAGAGAGAGAGATCACAAGTAGGCAGAGAGGCAGGCAGAGAGAGAGGGGTAAGCAGGCTCCCCGCTGAGCAGAGATCCCGATGCGGGGCTGGATCCCAGGACCCTGAGATCATGACCTGAGCCGAAGGCAGAGGCTTTAACCCACTGAGCCACCCAGGTGCCCTTTCCTGGTGTTTTGATGTGTGTATTTGAACTCTTTTGCAATGTAGCATTGATTTGAAAAGTCTTTTGTTTTTTGTTTGTTTCTTTTTCTTTTTAATTCAGGTTCAATCTGGTCCTCTCATGTAAAACTGTATATATAGGGAACCTTATACACCGCACCTTTACATGATTATATATTAGGCAAGGAAAGTTGAAAGGTAAGACATGTCATCATGACAACAATCCCAACATAGGCAATTTCTCAGACAACTATACGTTTTAAGGGCTACTGATCCGACTTAGATGTTTAAGTTTATGATAAAAAAATGTGGGGGTGCCTGGGTAGATCAGTTGGTTAAGCATCTGACTCTTGATTTTGGCTCAGGTCACAATCTTGTCACGAGATCGAGGCCCAAGTTGGGCTCTGTTCTGATGGGGGAGCCTGCTTAAGATTCTCTCCGGGGCACCTGGACACCTGGACACCTGGACACCTGGCTGGCTCAGTTGGTTAAGCATCTGCCTCCAGCTTAGCTCATGATCCCAGGGTCCTGAGACCGAGCCCCACATTGGGCTCCTTGTTCAGCAGGGATCCTGCTTCTCCCTCTGCCTGCCACTCTCTCTGCTTGCCCTCTCTTTCTCTCTCTCTCGCTTTCTGATGAATAAATAAAAATCTTGGAAAAAAAAAAAAAGGATTCTCTCTCTCTCCCTCCTCCCGCATTCTCTCGAATTCAGTAATATTTGGACTAGTTCTTCTGAGGAATGAGCATGCTGAGACTCCATGATTAGCTATTTAGGTACCGCCAATTCTTTGCAGCTATGTATCTGGGAGAAAAGACGTTTGTTCCGTTCTGTGCAACAAAAACAAAATTCGAAAATAGATTCTGCAGCTCACAGAGAACTATAACTGTCGTCTGTGCCCTCAACTTTAATTTTTTTATTAATTAGAAATGACTCATTGGTTTCACTGTCTTTCAACTTTATAAGTTTAAACAAATCGGTTCTGTTTATACTAGCATGCCACTTACGGTTTTATATAGAGTTTGCATACTTGCACCCTAGGTAAGATTTTATTTGAAGATAAAACTTTACTGTTGAACAAAAATAAATGAAAGAAAACACGGGATTGGTGGAAAGAATGTGAGTTCAGGGGCAAGTGGTCTTGGATGCAAATTCAATCTGTGCCCAGTATAGCGGCTATCCCAGAGCAGGTTTTTCATCAATGCTTCCTAGCCAATGGTGACTTTTCCTTGTTCCTGCCTTTACAAATCAGCTGCCTACACATACAGTCTTTGATTACCCAGGTTCTTCTGCTTCATCTTTTATTTCACAAAAATATGTGAAGAAGACACCACCCTGCATATCAATGTGGTAGTTATGTTCAAAGCCCAAGAAGATCCTAGAAGATGAGAAACATTCATGAAAAAATGCTGGGTAATCAGGCCTGCCAGGCTCTGAGCCCAAGTGGGCAGCTCAGCTCCTTAAAAAGTTTTGTTTCTCCAAGAGGCCACCAGGACAATGCAGGCCTTATGCTAAGTCAACTGACCAGACCTTACCTCCTTCCACCAACCCCGCCCTCAGCTTTGGGGACTGCCCATAACCTTTTACCGTGGACAAAGTAACAAAGTCCAGTCTATTTCCCTTCACACTGGAGATGCCATCGGGGGAAACAGAGCATGTTTTCTTCAAAGTCCAAAATATTCAGTTTTCAGCCAGAAGGCCAAACTTGAACTGGGAGGGAGTGGATCATATGGGAGGCTTGGAGGTGTTGGCAGGTTTTCTAACTTTTGGATGGAACTTGGTCTCCGGTGAGAGCCCTGCTGGGGGTTGGGCTCCAGGAGGAATAAGGGAACATTGCCAGAATGAGCTGGCTCGAATCATGCACATTCTTGGCAAGACGAGAAAGTCTTTGGATGAGGAAATCTCAAGAAGCTGCAGGGAGGGTAGCCTTTTCTCTCCCTGTGTGTTTGCAAAATCTTAAAGACAATCACATGCTTTACTAGACTTTAAGCCCGAGAGCTGATTCTCTGCAAAAACAAAGCCAGCAAACAAAACGCAAACGTCTTAACTAGGTCATCAGAAAGACATCTCCTTGGCATTGACAATCAAATTTCCTCTTCACATTTCACTTGTAGACACAAAATCTGTCTTGTTGCAGTGCTGAGATAGTGTCCTACTCCGTCTCTCTGGCCCAGGATCATTCTCTTCTGTTTTGCACGTGGCAGGCTGAGTGGCCCCCTTGGGTCACATTTTGATGATCCCATGTCATGGCTTTAACTTTCTATCTCTCTCCATTGCCTAGAAAACAAGCTTAGACTCTTGACCCTGCCATTCAAAGCCTTCCCCAGTCTGTCCCTAAGATATTTTTTTGATCTTAATTTTCCAACAACTTATTTCCCTATCAGTTTTGCATTCTGTGTCCCACTCATTCATCCTGCTCTTCACCTCCATGCCTTTCTTTGTGTTGTTCACACTACATCTCCTGCCTCACCCTTCCTTTCCAAGTCCAAGTGCTTCCACTCTAAAATACCATGCTGCATCTTCTACAAAGGCTTCCCAAGAACATTCATTAAGAAAACCAAATTTACTCTAGGGGCACCTGGGTGGCATAGTCGGCTAAGCGTTCGACTCTTGGTTTCAACTCAGGTCATGATCTCAGAGTCCTGGGATTGAGACCTGTGTGGGACTCTGTGCTCAGGGTGGAGTCTGCCTGAGACTTTCTCTACCTCTTCCTCTGCCCCCACTCCCAAACCACTCTCTCTCTCTCTCAAATACATAGATGACTCTTAAAAAAAAAAAAGGAAAACCAAACTTATTCTAGACTTGGCCCTTCATCTAAAAGTGCTGTGACTTGGGATTGGATCTCTAACTTCCCTGTTTCCTCAGCTATAAAATAAGGAAAACTTATAGGACAGTATGAAATTTTATTGAGAAAAACTTACAGAGTTTTTAGCATAGTGCTTAGCACATAGTGAGTGCTTTAAAAGAGCATTTTAAAATTTATTATTATGCTTACCATGTTCTACTTCTTTTACAGTGACAAGAAATGTACTTTATTGCTCTATTCTACTTTTGAAAGAATTCCTGCAAAACTCTAGAAAGTCTATGAAAAGTATTCACATAATCGATAGACACTTTCAGACTTACATGTTTACCACCACATGACACTCTGTGCTAATTCACATATGGAATCCTTGTGGTAAGTCTAATTTACCACAGACATTTTAACTAGCCATTATATCATACATGCTTCCCAGGAGAGTGATAAAATCAACATTAATAATACTGTAGAAGTCTCATTCTTTGTTCAGATTTCCACAATATAGAGCTATCATCCCGTATTTATAGAGCACTTCTGAGTTTTCAAACTAAAAGTCTTGTTTGGTGACTACAATAAGGGAAATTTGGGGGTACTTAGCACCATTTTCCAAAGAAGGGAAGAGGGACTCACAGTGACCAAAGTGAGACCACCACACTAAAGCCGTAGCTAGTGCAGAAACAATAAGTCATGTGGGCACAGAGTAGATACTCAATAAGAATTTGTAAAGTGAATGAATGAATGAGTGAACAAATGAAGTGAGCTGTCTTTTGCTCTAGCTGAAAGATGTAATTTATCAGGATTTGGAGGAGGGTAATATTCATCTATAAACTCCTTTAAAAGTTTAGGGGACTATATCTGTTGGACCATTTCAGTTTTGACAGAGGTCCTACCTAATTTACTTGAGGAAAAGTAAGATTTGTTGGCTCCCATGATGGGAAACACAAAAACCAAGTTACCTTCTAAGAGTTGATTCAGGGCCCAAGTAATGTTATCAGCCCCCTTCCTCTCTCTCTCTTTCTCTCTCTCTTACACACCCACACACACACATTCTCTACCAGATATGTTTCCCTATTCTGAGGAAAAGATCCTACCAGAGCCCCAAGCTTCACATCCTTCCTGTTCTGTGGTCAGAATGATAAAGAAGCAGAGGGATGTGCTGGGTATCCAACTTAAACAACTAAAACAGGGCCCTGGTCACACTATATTAAAGTGATTCTAAGATTATGGAGTATCTCAGTGACTGTGTTATTTTCATAGTGATATGGGCTTCTGATTACCCAATCTAGCCTGCTTTTACCAAGGAACTATAATAGATAATTTCCTATTAAGCATTCACTAACTGGCAGCTTCTGTTCTCTATACAATTTCATTGAGTCCTTTGAACAACTCTATTTTAGAGTTGTAGAACTGAAGCAGTTCTATTTTATCGTCATTCAAGGGTGAGGAAAGTGAGGCATACACAATTTAAGTAACTTTTCCAAGTCTTGCAGAGATTAGGTAGCAGAACTAGACATTGGGTGTACATGATCTAGCTCCAGAGACTACACTCATAATCACCCCACAACTGCTGCTCAGTTACCACCTGTGTGGCTTGTACATTTGCTATGATTTAGTAAAAAGCCTCAGTTCATTATGAGTAATGTTACATAACTGGTGGAAAGAATAGAGATAACAAATGTATTTACAATACATGATGCATAGTAGGAGGCTCAATCAATCCTACTTAATGCTTTATGCTAAGAAGATGTTTATTTATGGATTCTAGCATACCCCAGGAAGCTCACAGGGATAAACCAGGGTAATAATGACCAAGATTGTCAATGATTTTGACATCTTTGTGTTATAAACCCTGGTCCTTATTACAAGGGTTATATATTAGTCTTAGTTGAGATTGTGGACAATATTTGGGGTAAGGGGGAGTGGGTATGTAAGAGACAACAATCTAGCTCAAACTGGCCAAGAAAGAAATGTGTTTGTTTTCATAAATGAAATATGTAGACTAGAGGCAGTGTTCAAATAATCTTTGCAAAAATCTGTCTTCATCTCCCAGTTTCGCGTTCCTCTGGGTTTGTCTATTTCTGCAGGTTGACCAAGATAGCCACTATAGATCATCTCTCCACACTATTATCAGTTTAGTACTTTGATCCTCACCCCCCAGCCAAAGAGAGCACCTCCTTCCTGAAGCTTCCATCACTAGTCCTGGGGAGCTCACCATCGTCTGGCTTAAGTCACATGCCCATCCTTGCTCATCCTTTACTCAAAGGGAAGTCAGGGTGGAGTTACACAAAAGAAGGGAAAAGAGATCCAGGGCAGGCTAAAACAAATCCTTCCCTACAAAGCACAAAAGTGGAAAATTCCAATCAGTCTAGTGGAGAAAGTTCTTAACTTTCATTTGGAAAGGGCAAACCTCATTTGAATTGGGGAAATTCCAAATAGGCCCTCAGTAATGTCTCACTGCACCTTCCCCATTCAGTTAATATTTATTTATTCAGCACCTACTATACATCTGGTGCTGTGAAAAGAACTGAAGATACAAAAGGGAACAAATACACCTGCTACCCGCCTAAAGCTCCCAATCCATTGCTGGGGATGGGGGAGGCAAAAATTCTAATAATCATCTTGCAGTTTTATAGTCCAGACACAAATAATAACAGAAATACTCAAATGTTAGGTATAAAACTATAAATCGCTAGAGGAAAATAGAGCAACATATTTACATAATGAGTTGAAAAGATATGTGTTCACCAAAATCTTTTGGAAAACAGTACAATATTTATTTAGAAAAAATGCTTAATCAGCTGCTTGGGTTATAGGTAGAGACGCTCAAGAAAGGCTTACATATCAAAAGGTGATTCATTAATTGCTCTGCATAATAAGAAAACTTTTGGTGCTCACTAGAGAGAGAAATGGAAAGGAGATTTGGCAAGAAAAGACACCAATGATGAGGTGATTGTACTTAAGGGTGGATGTGTCCTTCATCATAAAGCCCCACCTGTGTCCCCTCCCTCAATCTCCAGAAAACAATTGATGTGAATGGATTTATTATGGAAACTGGTGACTGGGCTGAGCTTCTTACAGACAGCGCCTGTGTCTGCAGCTGGCACAGCTGGAGTGACTGTGCTGACATCTGGTTTGCATTTATGTAATCACAGGGTGGGGACGGACTCTCAAAGCATGACCCCAAAGGCAGAAACCATAAAAGAAATGAAGGCTAAATATGGCTACATCACACTAAACAGATTCTGAATGGTTAAAATAGCACAAACAAAGTGAAAATGACAAAGACAAACCGGACTGAAATATTTTTGCAATATAAATGACAAAAGCTTATCTTCATAAAATATTTTTATATCATTCAAAAACAAAGGCTAATACCCCATTAGAAAGATGGGCAGGGGGTTTCTGGGTGGCTCAATTGGTTGAGTGCCAAACTCATTATCTCAGCTCGGGTCTTGATCTCAGGGTCGTGAGTTCAAGTCCCACACTGGGCTCCACACTAGGCATGGAGCCTACTTACAAAGAAAAAGAAGGGAGGGAGGGAGGAAAGAAGGAAGGAAGGAAGGAAGGAAAGAGAGAAGGAAGGAAGGAAGGAAGGAGGGAAGGAAGGAAGGAGAGAAAGAAGGAGAGAAGGAAGGAAGGAAGGAAGGAGGGAAGGAAGGAAGGAGAGAAAGAAGGAGAGAAGGAAGGAAGGAAGGAAGGAGAGAAGGAAGGAAGGAAGGAAAGAAGAAAAGAAGAGAGGGAGGGAGATAGGAAGAAAGGAGGGAAGGAAAGAAGGGCAGAGAAAATGAACTGGTCATTTTCAAAAGGAAAAAGAACATAAATGATCAATAAACATATTAATAAATTTAATCTCATCAGTAATGGAAGAAACACAACCTACGACAATATAGTAAAATACTATTCTTTGCCTATTAGGTCAGGAGAAAAAAGAAGAATGATAATCCCATGTTTGCCAAGTTGTAGGGAAACAGGCACCTTCAGATATCACACAAGTGAGAGAAAATTTCCAAAGAACAATTTGGCAGAATATTCTAAATTCTTAGAAGTGTATATATCTTTTATTTAAAAAAAAATTATTTCTGGGGATTTATCCTAAAGAAATATATAGACAAATGTGAAAATGTAGGAATGCAGGAGTACTTATTGAGGTTTATTTTTCACAGTGAAATATTAGGAACAACCCAATATTCAAAGTCCACAGAGTGGTTCCCTAAACTATGCTGTGAAACACCGGGCAGCCACTCCACACTCTGATATAGATGGAGATGAGTGGACATTGGCATTAGTTCCAATACAGAGATTATGAAGTGAAAAGAGCAGGCTATACCATGAGCCCAATTTTGATTGAACACACAAACGCATGCACAGGAAAAGATGCCCAAAGGCCATCTGCCAGATGGTTTACCGAGGGATTTTTGGATGATTGGACTCCAAGTGCTGTTCAATTTTTTAAAAATGTTTAATTGGTCTTTGTGTTCTGAGTATCCTAAATAGCACGATTCTGCCATCATGAAACAAAGAGCATAAATGCAGCACAGTGGCTGTAGGTGACATGACACCATGAAAGGGGGAAGCACAGAGTGCTGAGTGGGTGCAGAGCAGATCCCATGATGCCCATAGGAAATCTCAGAAGTGGATTGTGAACTCTTCCTTTGCGGCATCCCCCTCCCTTAAATGCCCATTTGCTCTCCTATCACAGTGGCATTCCCACTCCAAATGTGTGTCTCTCCACTTCGAATCTGACTCCTTTGGAACATTGCCAATGATCTCGACTGAATTTGATTCTCAGGCTCCAGGCACCCATCCAAACCTACCCATCCCCTGGTCCCAGATCCAGAGCCCTGGTTTCCACCAGTGTGTTCACGCTCTTGGCTCTTGTGCCTTCCACACAGGCTGTTCTCTCCGCTTGAAAGATCATCCCTCTCTTTTTTCCATGGTCTCCTTAAAGATTGCTTAAATGACAAATTCTCCAGGAATAATTCTTCTTCTTTTCCTTCTCCTTCTCCTTCTTCCTCTTCTCCTCCCACTCCTCCTTCCCCTCCCCCTCTCCTCCTCCTCCTCCTCCGCTTTCTTCTTCTTCTTCTTCTTCTTCTTCTTCTTCTTCTTCTTCTTCTTCTTCTTCTTCTTCTTCTTCTTCTTCTTCTTCTTCTTCTTCTTCTTCTCTTCTTCTCCTTCTCCTTCTCCTTCCCCTCTTCCTCCTCCTCCTCCTTCTCCTCCTCCTCCTCCTAGAATACTATAATTTAACTACTAAAGAGAGCTCCAGTAATCACATTCCATGTGAAGCTATTGGAGCTCAGTGAGACTAAGTGGCTCTCCCAAGGTGTTCCAGCTATCAATGGCAAACCTGGGACTCCAGCCTGGTGCTCTGTCTCCTATGCCATGCAATTCACCTGTATAAGATGTGCCACAGTGTTTGCCCCACCGATTGTAAAGGAGAGCTTTGAAAAACCTTCTTCCAGCCACTGAATCACAGCCTTCTTCCCTCCAACTCAGGTTCCAACTTTATCCCTGGCTTTTTTCCCCTGCTTGCTTTTAAGTTTCTTTGAGGAGTGCCTTGGAGAAAGACTTGGTAGCCAATTCCATGGTTTTGTCCAGGAATCCTTCTTAGGCAGACGGAATGAATCTTTCCGTACCTCCATTCTAGTATCCTAGTATGTTCTATATCCCGCTCTATGTTATTTGGATGCTATGTTGTTTTGCCTTCATACTTGCTCCCCAATCTGCCCTTCAAGTTGGGATTTGGGCATTGTGGCTCTGCAGTCCTATGGGGCAAAATCTCCATGGTGAACTGCTCATCTGAGCTGGGGAGGATCACACAGGCTCCCTATCTGTGTCACTGCTTAGGCGTAAAATCCAATCCCTTTACCATGGACCTATGAGGACCTTTTAGGTCTGATATTGCTTTGTGGGCTCTGCTCCTGTCCTCCCACCTCTGCAATGTGGCCACCATGGCAGTTCTTGTGAGGGTGATAAGGTCAGCCCATGCTGACCAGGGCTTAATGGTGGAACAGGTACCTGATGGTCAGGCACAGCCCTGGTGTCCAGGGGCATGCAAAGTAGGCACCTGTTGAGGCTCATCCATCCTTCACCATTCATTATTTCCAAGCTATCAAATTGGTGGCCACAGGATTTTTGAAAATAGCATTTGATGGCATTTCTTAGTCAGTTTTCTAAGACTGATTGGAAAGTCCTGTTCCTTGACTACATAATGTACTAGGTATCATTCAGGGAAATGCCAGGCTGTATTTGATTTTAGGGAGGTCCTTTGGGCTGAGCGTGAGTAAGGAGACCAGTCAGGAGACTCTTGTCTCCTAGTGGGTCTGGACAAGAGCAAAGATGGGAAAACATCGACCAGTTATGGGTATATTTGGGAGGTTTTATAGACGACAAGACTTGCCACTGTATATGATCAGGGAGAGAGAGGTGAGAAAGGAAAAATCATGAGAAATTCTTTGTTTTTTGGACTGAGAAACTACATGGAAGGTTGGTAAAGGAGTGGGGGAGGGTAGTAACCACTTTGGAACAGTTTATAGTACATGTGGGGGGCCAGGAGGAGGGAGTTCTGTTTCCAACACCTTGTGTTTGAGAAGTCTGAGACATCCAAGTAAAGATGCAATTATGCAGTTGTTTACATGAGCCCAGATCACAAAGTCTGGCTGGAGTCCTAAATCCTGGAGTCAGCCACCTAGGGCGGAACTTAAAATCCCAGGAAGCCCTGAGCACAAGTACAAAAGGATTATAGAGATAACACAAGATCACGAAAAGAGCTGGGTCACCTCATATAATCTTTCTGTGCTTCATCTTACACAGCTGTAACATGGGGATTAAAAAGTGCCAGGCATGTAGTCACATTATGAAAATAAAGCTTTTATTGTTAACATTCTTACAGGTCAGTAGAAGGAGGGCTGGCCATGAAGATGGAGAGGAATGAATAAAGTCTGAGGGAAATGCCAAGCATGTGGTTCCTTGTAGGGAGTATGTGTGTGTGTGTGTGCATGTGTGCATAGGTATGCGTTGGCATGCATGCATGCATGTGTACATGTGTGTGCACACACACGTGTGTGTGTGTGTGGCTGTTGTGGGAGTGGAGGAGACACAGACAATCACAGAAGACAAAAGCCCATTCCTGTCCTTGAGAAAATTCCCTTAGGAGAGCAGACTCTGTTTTCTTTTTATTTATAACCTGATTACATGCAAAGACGACTTTTTAAGTCATTGTTAGATGATAAGAACAACAACAAAATCCAACACCACGTTTATATATAACATAGTTTTCCCTTGTCCAGGATGCCCCTGTCTGTTCCAATCCATACGGGCCCTGCACAAGCTAGGGTGATTTATCACTACTGGAAACGGGCTGGTTTTCAGGTATCACTGGAGGGCTTTCTCACACTGTTCTGAGCATGGACAACCAGGATATGATTCTGAATAGAGGAGGAGTAGAGTCAAAGCTGGAGGAATTCTGGAAATAACCATTTTAAAGAGCTGATTTAACAATGGAGAAGGGGTTGTGTCCTGTATCTCATTTTATTTAATAATGAAATTTTACTGAGTTCTTAGGTGATGTTGGGAGAAGGGTCTCTTAAAACGATAATGATAAAAAGCCCACAACCTTCGAGGAACACATCAAAATTTGCAAATTTCCCATTTCCCTCCGCTCAGCTCATTCTCCTCTTCGCCTTGCTAAGGGAGGAGAGACAGGCCAGTGGGGGCTAGACTCTGGAGTCAAATATGGGTCTGACTCCAGCCTCCGTCTCTGTATTCGCTTGCTAAGGATGTTGTAACAAATTACTGCAAACCAGGTGGCTTAAGACAACAATTTATTGCCTCACAGTTCAGGAGGCCAGGAGTCTGAGATTAAGGTGTCCGTAGGGTTGGCTCTGTGGGAGACTCTGCAAGAAAACCAGTCCAGGCCTCCCTTCTGGCTTCCGGTGTTTGCCAAAGTCCTTTGTGATCTTAGCTTGCTCCTACCTCACCCCAATCTGCCATGGTCACCTGCATGGTCTTCCTCCTGTGTGTCCCTCTGTGTCTTCATGTGGCCTTTTCATAAGGACAGAGGGCACTGGACTCAGTCAATCTGGTATGATCTCACTTTCATTACATCTGCAAAGATCCTATTTCCAAATAAGGTCACATTCTGAGATTCAGAGTGGATGTGACATTTTAGGGGGCACTACTCTACCCAGTACAACCTCTCACCAGCTGTGTAAGTTGCTCAGAGGGCAAGTTCCTTCATTTGTAATATGTATGTCTTACGTTGTTGGGTTGTGAGAATAAAGGAAGCAAAGTAGAAACACCTAGTGCTCTGCCTAGTGTGAAAACCATGACCTGAGGTCCGAGTCTGGCTCACTGGAACATCACAGACCTTTCTGGGCCTGGTTCCTATTTTCCCATTTTGATTCAAAGCTCCTCAAAGAAAGAACATTTTCCTCTATTTTGCTTTCATTGACGTATCTCCAGAGCTTTCTACGACACATGGTCAATAGCAGACGCTTACTATATTATCCTGGCACAAATGAACTCTAACACAAGGATAGTATGGATCCCACAGAAGTGTTGGTGGGATAAAATGAGACAAAATTGCGTCTGTTTCTTAGTGCTCCATAAAATATCTGTCCCTCTTTTATAGCACAGACTGCAAATAGTATAGGCATTCATAGAGAGCCCAGCGAGGACTGTATGCATCAACGAAAAGCTCATGAAAGAATCAGGGAAGGGAGATGCTGAGCTCAGTTTAATGCCTGGGTGGAATTTGGAGAATGGGAAAGAAAAAGGCAAATCAGCTTGACAAACGACAGGACATTCTACACTTGGTCTACGAATAGATCTTCAGAGCCAGTTTGGTGTCAGTGCCATGTGTGTGGTTGAGAATACCAAAGCAAGCTGCCCTGTTCTGCTTAGCTCTTAGGTTCAGCAGAGAAAACAGTCCTATATAGGTTAATAGAATGTTATAGGTCTCTGTGGGGACATTTTTCCATGGTAAAAATATTTTAGATATACATGAATGTATGAAGATTAATAGTGAACATCATATACCCAGTTAAAGGAATAAAGCATTGCTAACCCAATGGGAGCTCTCCGTGTTTCTTCACAATTGGCACCTCTCTCCATAATGGTGGGAATATTGTTCAGGAAGTAAAGGATAAAGTGAGGAGAGACGACTGGCCTAGGGTGTCTTATGGCACCAAAATTAAGCTCAGGGCTCCCTAACCTTCTGTAATGGGACTAGGCAAGTATGGACTTGTGTTGTCGGTGGTGTTTATTTGTTGCTCTCCAAGCAAAGGAAATAGGCTAGAATTCTAAAGGCCTGATGTCTGAGAGCGGCACAATGATCCTTTCCTTGCTCCCTGGACACAGTTTCTAAGGTACTTATCCCAGTGAATAATAATGTCACAGAATGTTGATGAGACTCTTCTTGAACCCTGAAATTGGAGGACGAGGAGGCTCCATTAGCCCACATTCTAAACAAAACCTCCAACAGAGGCCAAGATCAAGCATTATGCCAAAGGATTCCTCAGAGGTGGCAGAACTAGCCGCTGCCTCTGCCTCTGACCAGTCACAACACTTGTCAAGCTGTGAGAATAAGGACAGGGAAGCACAGAAGATGAGGAAGTTGTGAGAACTGTCAACATTGTTTGGGATGAAACAAACAATGGAAGCCAAGAGAGGAGTGCTTTCAGAGAATCACTCTTGGAGGTTAGGGCACTTCACTTGCCAACTGGATGTTGTGGGTCTGCAGAACCTTTAGGTCTTGCCTGGTGCTGCTACTGGGGAGGAGTGAAGCATGGTATAGCAGGCAGACTTCTAGGATGGTCCTGAAAGTTTCAGGCCCTGGTGTACACATACCTTCTCCCAGCCTCCAATCAGTCTCTAGTCTGGGTTCTTCTGCAAAATAATTTTTCAGATATAATTAAGGTCTCAAATCGATTTGCCTTACAATAGGGAGGTTATTTGGGGCCTGACCTAATCATATGAAATCTTTCCGTGTGGGTTCGGAAATCAGAGACAGGGGCAATCAGATGTGTGAAGTGTGAGGGAGATTGGGCACATGAGAAGTTCTCTGTTGGCGACTTGGAGATGGAAGGGGCCACGTGGCAAGGCACGCAGGGGGCCTCTAAATGATGCAAGTGAACCAGGTTGACACCAATAAGAAAATGGGGACCTCAGTCCTATAACCACAAGGAACTGAATTCTGCCAAGAACCTGAATGCACTTGGAAGCAGACCCTCCAAATGAGAACTCAGCATGGTCAACACCCTGATTTCAGTTTTGTGATAACCTAAGCTGAAGGACTTTACACACACAAAATTCAGAGATAATACATGGGTATTTTTTTTAACTGGAATGTTGTGGTAATTTTGTATGTAGCATAGAAAAGCAATAAATGCCATAAGGAGGATGTTCAAAAGCTGGGCATGTGTACCCTGTAGTTAGTGGTGCTAGCTTCCCAATTTAGGAGGCTTGTGGATTCCAGACAATGGTTCTATATGCTTGAGCATTCTGACTTATCCCCAAATCTCTCTTATCCTCAGAGAAAGGGGAAGGACATCTCAGTGGCTCTTGAGTTCTACTTGATGGGACATTGGAAATTAGAAAAGAGGACGACAGTAGGGAGAAGGCTCAAATGCCAACCAAGTGAAGGGACACCATGTCTGGTGAAGGGATGGGGAACAGAGATTGTTAGCAGATGTTGAAGAGAGAGGCCACTCTCTGAATAATAATTGTTGTCTTAAGCCACATTTAGGGATGGTTTATTATACAGTAAAGAGGTAAGTGGAATGCTCTCTTTTCTGTCTTTTCTGTCCCTTCTAACTCTTCAAGGGAACTGAGGCTTGGTGAAGTGAAGTAAGGCAGCAGAGCTGGGATTAGAACCCAGGCATATGTGACTCCAGTCACATACATTTCTAAGGAGGTGTCTTAGCTCAGGCTGCTATGAAAAAAATGTCACAGGGGTGGCTTAACTACAGAAATATATTTTCTCATACTTCTAGAGGCTGGAAAGTCCAAGATCAAGGTGCTGGCCTAATCAGTTCCTGGAAAGAGATTTCTTGCAAAAGGCTGGCTTCCTGGCTTATCTTCACAGGTCCTGAGAGGGAGAGAAAGCTCTCTGAGCTCTTCTTATAAAAGCACGTATCTCATAATGGGGGCTCCATCCTCATGACCTCCCCTAAATCTAACTACCTCCCAAAGGCCCCACCTGCTAATACCATCACATGGGGCTTAGGACTTCAACATATGGATTTTGGGGGGATACAAACATTCAGTCAATAATGGGATCTTTCAGGGTCAGAGATATTGCCACTAAATATCATGATCAAAAGCCCTGTGGCTCCTCAACTGGATGCCTTGGAGATAAAAATAAATTGAAATCCTGAATGAGGGGAAGGAGTGAACAAGTCTCCGTGGGGCTGCCGGTTTTCATACTATCTTAGTGCCATCACTGCCCTTGAACATCAGGAGTTCCTGGTCATTAAGCCCTGACCAGCCATTCAAGCCCACATCAGCACACTCTGAGCCAAGGACATCGTCATTGCCCTGGTAACGATACAGGCTCCGCCATGGGGGCCACATTCCGGAGGCCAGGGAACAGACGGAGGTGGAGAGCTGGCATACAAAGTGACACTGCTCAGAAAGCAGCCCGAAAGAAATTCACAAAAGCCCCATTTGCCTTGGTCTAATATTTGCCATTCCAGAATTCCCCATCCGCAAACAGCAGGGTTGATTGAGCTCGTGGCCATGGACACAGCCTGGGCTGAGTGCTGCTTCTTGCTCTTTATGGCTTTTCCAAGAAACCTGCTGTGTTCAGCAGGCATCAAATGATTAGTCTTTTGAACCTGTCTCTCTTCTCTTCCTTACCTCTTTCTCCCACTCTCTTCCCACAAAAAGGCTTGAAAGAAGACATTGACAATTAATATTTATTGGGCACTGACTGTGTTCTAGACATCACGTTGGGTATGGAATACAATTTTATTTGATTCTCATGTTAATCCCATGAAAAGGGGTGTATTACTTCCATTCATGGGCAAAGATAGTTAAGTTCAGAGATGTTGAGTCAAATGCCCAAAGTCATACAGCCCATAAGAAGGAACACTGGGGTTGGAACTCCTGTCCAGTTGCCCTCAGTTCTCTCCTCGGTCCACCTTACCTTTCCAGTAGAAAGCTGAAGCAAGGCAAAAGAAGATCCAATGGGAAAGGTGGTAGGTACCCTCACAGACCAAAACTTGAGATAAAATCCTTTCATCTCATTGCCTACCTACAACCCAATCCCAGAACCTCAGGGCCTATCTGAAGGGCAATTTAGGGGAAGGTTGGGTGGAGACAACATCTGATCTTTCATCGCACCTTAGAGCAAACACTTTCTGAGGTCCTAAGGTCCACCTATGGAATGAGAGAGTCTAAAAAGATGAGATTTGTCACAATCATTTTTACAAATGTCACTGAAGTTCTTACCATTGTTTTACTGCTGAAGGTAAAAAAACAAAACTAACAAGATCATCTCTACCCTTAAGAATGGCGTATGCTGTTACCAAGCATTTAAAATATTGTTGTCCGTTCTTATTTAATCCTCACAATGGCCCAGTGAGGAAGCCGTTAGGTATACCCACATTCTAGAAGAGAAAGCCCGAGTCACGTGATCTCAGCAGGACCCACACAGCAGGACAGACACAGCTGCTGCCAAAGGTTGCAGAAGTTGTGCATGGTCAGTGGGTCTCAATCCATTCCAGCAGTGGGAGGGGCTCATCCTGGTTCAGGCAATGAGAGGGTCCATTATCTGAAGACAACCTAAAAACAGTACTAAAACCAACTGAAAGTCTGTTTTTTATTACCACTATGCCCTCATAATGCTGTTCAAAGTCAGTGGTCAGATACTCTGTTCTGAAAAAAATATTTTGTCCCTCAAGGTTGTAAACCACTCTGCAGTTGCCATGGCGACTTATTATAATGCAAACTTCAGATAGGCTCATTTTCACTTGTTATGCTTTAATACATGATGTATTCTACACAAGAAGTTAAGTCAGAGGCCTCCCACGTGTCCAGTTGGTCCCTGACTCCCACAGTCATGGCCCTGTTTCAAGAGTAAATTTGTAATGGTTTGAAATTGTTTGAGCTTGCTTCATGGGCAGTTTGTGTCCCCAGCACAATGCAGTTCTGCTATTAGTGATTACCAAACACCACTGGGAGCCAGGATCTGTGTCAGGAATGGAATAAGAAAGGCAAGATCCCTTCTCTCATGATGTGTCTATCTTTTGGAAGAAGGCAGATAATGAATAAGAACAGAAATTGAAACACAAAATGATTGCAAATAGTGGAAAATGCTCTGAAGGAGAAAACAGCAGGGTTTTTTGGGAACAAAATGGGATGAGGAACCCATTTTTGATAGGATGACCAGACAGTCCTTTCTGAGGAAGAGGCATCTGAGCAAAACATTAAGAAAGAACAAGAGTTGACTAAGAATCAGCCCCTCAACAGCCAGTGCATGAGGGGTCTGGCCTTGGAAACAGCAGGGCAACAGCATGTGAGAGAAAGTTCTAGAATGTCTGAGGACCTAGGGAAAAGTCTTGATGAAGCCTAGTGAGGGAAGAGAAAATGGCAGGAAGAGAATTTGGAGAAGGAAGCAGGACTCAATGACACATACAGAGCTTGGATGGGATGAGCGCATGGATTTTATCTGCATTTTATTCCACTCGCCACTTAAGGATTTTAAGAAGGGAAGAAACTTACCCTAATTTACATTTTCAGAAGACCTTTCTTGCTACCATATGGTGATGACAGTGAGAGAAGGTCAGGAAAGATGAGGCACTGTCCCTGGGAGTGGAGAGAAGGGGGGACTACCAGAGATATTTGGGGGTGTAATTTTATTGATGAGGCTTGTGAGGTCAAGAGAAAGAGAGTGAGAGTGTTGGGGGATATATATATATATTTCTTAAAAATTTATGTATATAATTAATTTATTATAATTAATTTAATATATAATATAATATAATTAATTTAATATAATAAATATATATATTTTATATATTTATTTGTGTATATATATAAATGTTTAAGAAAATTTGAAAAACATTGGGGCGCCTGGGTGGGTCAGTCAATTGAGCATCTGACTCTTGATTTTGGCTCAGGTCATGATCTCAGGGTTGTGGGATGAGCCCCACATAGGGCTCCCCACTCAGCAGAGAGTCTACTTGATATTCTCTCTCCCTCTCCCTCTGCCCCTTCGCCCACTCTATCTCTCTCGAGCAAAGAAATAAATCTTTAAAAATTTTTTTTAAAAAGAAAATTTGGAAAATAAGAAGGAAGTGAAAGCCATCTCACCACTTAGAGCCAAGCACTATTAATAGTTTAGTATATATATCCTTCCACTTTTTTAATTTCTTTATTTTTATATTTTTATTTCAATACTCGGTATACAGTTAAAGGCATCACAATGTATCAAAGTGATTAGCAGTTAGGTAGACCAGAAATCTTACTTCCTTTACTTTGCTGTGCAGCCTTGGCAATGTGCTTATCCTCCCCAAACTTCATTTCTTCTATAAAATGGGGTGGGGGACACTAATCATTAATCCAATGCATGGTTACAAAGATGGAACAAATGAGGCAGGTAATGTGCTTAGTACAATCCCTGGCAAATACAAGTCCTAAGAATTGTTAATTATCATTATTATTATTGTTAATGTTTATATGATTATTTCTCTATAATAAAAAAATAAATTCTTAGATTTGGAACTGCTATCCCATGTCCTGTACAAATAAAACAATAACAGAAAAAAAAGAAAACAAAGAACAGAGTAAATTTCACTTACCACAACGATTTCTCCCATTCTTCTTTTGACCCAAAGGGACTTGGAAGAGAAAAAAAGAAAAGAAAAATTCACATAGTAAAAATATGACCTAAAGCCATATACACATATTTTTCAGAATACTGATTTAGTGAGGATGAAACAGCACAATTGTCATTCTCAGTTATTTTTAAAATGATCCAATCTTGCAGTTGAGTCTTGGATGGAATTCTTCTTTCCTTGCCACAAATTAGTGTCCCATTACTACTCCGGGAGGGGACATTCCACTTGGGCCAGGTGAACCTGGATGGATGAATGTCTCAAATTTACTTTGCTGCTTTCTGAGGACAGCTACACAGGTGTGGTGACAAGGTAGGCCGGAGTCATTGCAGAGGCAAATTGCACCTGCAGCTGCTATCACTGGCTTGCCTCTACCATTGACAAATCTGCTCTTTCCTGGTGCTTTTTGTTGGCCAGATTCCCATGCCTCAAACGTGCTTCCATTCATACCAAAGTCACTTCAAGGACACGCAAAAAGCTCAGACCATGGGAGGGGCCAGGGGCTACCCTGGAGGCTAGGCATGAAAGTAGAGAAACCTTCAGTCCAGAGTAGGAATAAACTCAACTATGAACTCAATAGGGCCCTCAAGGCAAGTGATGGAGTCTGTCTCATTGATCCTCAGTGACTT
>CM052899.1:167894431-167906931 GCA_028534135.1 Potos flavus
GATTCCTCAAAAAGTTGAAAATAGAGCTACCCTAGGACCCAGCAATCGCACTACTGGGTATTTACCCTAAAGATGCAAATGTAGTGATCCGAAGGGGCACGTGCACCTGCATGTTTATAGCAGCAATGTCCACAATAGCCAAACCATGGAAAGAGCCTAGATGTCCATCAACAGATGACTGGATAAAGAAGACGTGGTATATATATACAATGGAATACTATTCACCCATCAAGAGAAATGAAATCTTGCCATTTGCAACCACGTGAATGGAACTGGAGGTATTATGCTAAGTGAAATAAGTCAATCAGAGAAAGACAATTATCGTACAATCTCATTCTAAAGTGGTATTAAAGAAACAAAACAGAGTGGCATAGAGGAAGAGAGGGGAAAATAAAACAAGATGAAATCAGAGAGGGAGATAAACCATAGGAGACTCTCAATCATAGGAAACAAACTGAGGGTTGCTGGAGGGGAGGGAAGTGGAGGGATGAGGGGTAACTGGGGGATGGGCATCAAGGAGGGCACGTGATGTAATGAGCACTGGGTGTTATATAAGACTGACGAATCACTGAACTCTCTACCTCTGAAACTAATAATACAGTATATAGTAATTAAATTGAATTTAAATAAAAAATTAAAAAAAAAGAAACAAGTCTCCTTGAGCACCCTGATCTCTATTTTCAAGGGAGAGCTAAAATCCAGTGAATTTTCTAATTTGTTGTAGAAGAAGGGAGCGTTTTAAAGGGACTTGCTGGGGATTACACTCCATTCTGCAGTATGAGGCATTCTTACTGAATCTCATGTCATAGAAAGTGCATTATGGAAATAATTACTTCCATAGGAAGAGAAGTAATGTACTAAAACATTTCAGGCTTGCAATAACAAAAGTTTTTTTTCCTTGTCAGGAATTTTAATAATAAACGTGTTTTTGTAGCTAAAAATAAATAGCTACAAAACTTAAACGTGACTAAACAAATCTGGCATTTGATACCTTGTAACCTTTAGAAAAAATAATCTCTTTTTCTGTCACCATCAGCACTTGTTACACGTCCTCACCACTTGCATTTATTCACTTAACAATTGTCTATCACAACGTCTGCCGTGTGCCAGGCGCTGCTCTAAATGTTGGGGCTGTGATCGTGCCCAACATGGACACAAGACTTCTTACTCCAGCTCCCTGGAAGCAATCAGATCAATACACCGATTCGGGCATGCAATGTGCTGGGAAGGAACCAGACAGGACACCGAGAGGGGGTGCAAAGGAGGGGCTCGCCGCAGAATGCGCAGACACAGGAGGCCTCCTGTGAGCTGAGATCTGAAGACTGGGAAGGGAGCAGAGGGAGAGCATTGCAGGCAGAGGGAACGGCTGATGTCAAGGCCCCGAGGGAATGAGAGCTTGGCATGGTCTAAGGAAGCTAAGAGACATCCAAACAAGGCAGCTGGGCTGCACGTGAACTAGTGTTTTCCCGCAGATGGAACTGCCCTGCCCAACCGTGCTTTAAGCAATCCCAGCCCGATAACGCAAACTGAATCCCCTCCCCGTGGTACCCCGCTGTACGTGATTCAGAGGAGGAAAAGTCACACTGTAGGAGAGATACCTCCAACACTGGGGCTCCTGGCTCTCAGCTCTTCAGACTCAAGACTGAATTATAACATGGGCTTTGCAGGTTCTCCTGCTTGCAGGCAGTAGATTGTGGCATATCTCAATCTCCATCATCGCAGGAGCCAATTCCCATAAGAAATCTCCTCTTATATATCTCTATATATCCTCTTGGTTTTGTCTCTGGAAAACGATTACAGTTGTACTCTTAATAATATCTAACTGAACTGACGGCATGCCTTACTTGATAAGTTCTCTCTTTAGAGGTAATTTGATAAACAGGTAACGGCAACATCCAGCCTCACTTCAACTTGAGTAGAAAATAGTTTTCAAATGTACCTTAAAACATGATAAGATGCTCAAAGGCGTATTTTCTAAAATCGCAGATGTCTGTTTCTAATTAAAATTTGCTTAAAGTTTCAAATCAGACAAACTTGTGTTGTTTTATATATTCACAGAGGTCTAGCTTTAAGCTTCAATTATTAAAGCTGTGTCCATAATTATAAGAATTATAATCTTTTGAGTTGTAGTAGAGCTTATTCAGAGACATCATATTACTCGCTGTGCCTTGATTTTATTACCATATTCCTGCCATTTGGTGTAATGATGCTCAGGTGCTAAATAATTCAGTTTTTCTTTAATCTCAGGGGAGTAGGGGAGGGCAGACCCAAAGAGCCAAATAAGAGGGTGGTGCTCGGGCTGAATTCATATCTCGGAACTGTTCTTTCTAATATCTGCCTAACTCCTTCCTTAAGCCAGTTTTGATAATTTTCTGGAACATAGCAAGTGGCCATCTAGATATTAAATGGTGGTCTTTCCAACCAGCTCCACGTATCATTGTGGTAAGCACATCTTCATTCTGCTGGATCTGAGCACTGTCTTGGATGCTGGGAATCAGCCATCATCACTTCCGACTTGGGTCTCGGCAGCGGTGCAGACACAGGCCATGATGCGTCCACCAAGCTAAGGCAAACTTGTGAGGACAAGAAGAGGGGAAAATGGCAGATCCCAGCTTGAGTGGAAGTAGAGTGGAGAGAAAGCTAATTGATGGGAGGCTTGCTGGAGGAGGTAGCCATGCAGCCAGATCTTGAAAACCTCCATCACCTGGCAACTTCTAGATCCAGTTAAATCTCCAACCTCACTGTCTGCCCTGCCCAGTTTTGTATTTTACACCCTAGAGAAGCACAAAGTAGGCTGTGCTTCTGTAGCTCACTCCCACCTCTCCCTGAAATGCCCATCTCACCTCTTTTCTCTTGGTTAAGTCCTATGTACTCTTGAGACCTAATCCCAGTTTTCATCTCTTCCATTCTTTCAGTCATTAGATTGGGCTGCCTCCCATGCTCTGCGCTCTTGTGGCTCACTGTATATATGCTATTTACCATGGTATTGAAATTACCAGTCTGTTCCTAGAACTGGCCATAAACACCTTGTCTTCTATCTATCACCTCTCTCTCTCTCTCTCTCTCTCTCTCTCTTATCTATCTATTGTTGACACACAGTGTTACTTGGGTTTCAGGCGTACAACACAGTGATTCAATGAGTCTATACGTTATGCTGTGCTCACGACAAGTGTAGCTACCGTTTGTCACCATCTAACACAATTGCAGTATCACTGACGACATTCCTTACGCTGTACCTTTCAGTTTTGTAACTAACGCGTTCCATAACTGGAAGCCTGTATCTCCCACCCTCTCTCACCCATTTTGCCCATCCTCTTCCCCTCCTACCCTCTGGCAACCAACACTTGGTTCTCCTTATTTACAGGTCTGATTCTGCTTTTTGTTTGTTTATTCATTTGTTTCTTTAGATTCCAAATATAAGTGAAGTCATATGGTATTTGTCTTCCTCCGTCTGATTTATTTCATTGAGCACAATACCCTCTGGGTCCATCCATAACACCTGTCAGAATGGCTAAAATAAAAAAAAAAAAAGACAAGAAATCACAAATGTTCGTGAGGATGTGGAGAAAAAGGAACCCTTACAACCTGTGAGTGGGAATGCAAGCTGGTCCAGCCACTGTGGAAAAAGTATGGAGGTTCCTCAGAAAATTAAAAATAGAAATACCCTATGATCCAATAATACCCTATGATCCAATAATTCCAGTTCTGAGTATTTACCTAAAGAAAAGGAAAATACTAATTCAAAAAGATATATGCACCCTATGTTTATTGCTGCATTATTTATAATAGCCAAGATATGGAAGCAGCCTAAGTGTCCATCAATAGATGTGGTATGTAAATACTTGTCTTATTCATCTTCTCGTGCCCCTATCTATTTATTTGTCTGCCTATCTTAGTATCCACTATTAAGTACTTGATGAAACACTTTTAAATCAAACTGCAGTGTAACTTTATGTCAAAACTCTCCTAAAAAGACTGCAAGCTTGATTAACGCGGCCCGGAGTGAAGTTTAACTTTACTCCAGACATGATTGAAAGCCCTGCTTTGTTAACCCCTGAATATACAGCTGTTGTTTCCTGGGAATGGGCTGCAGTATGTCGTTTTAACAGATTTTGCGGACGTGGCTATTGCTTCAGCATTGCATGCTGTCACTGACATTTCACGTGTTGCATCCCTTCCTTCCACACCTTTCCCCTGTTCTGTCTTCTGAAAGACTGAAGAGATGGACGTGTTCAGGTAGATTGAGGGCTACTATTGAATCTGAAGCAGTTAAGTAAGAAGCAGTTTTAGCAGCTGTACTTTTTTTTTTTAAAGATTTTATTTATTTATTTGAGAGAGAGAGAATGAGAGAGAGCATGAAAGGGGAGAAGGTCAGAGGGAGAGGCAGACTCCCCATGGAGCTGGGAGCCGGATGCGGGACTTGATCCCTGGACTCCGGGATCATGACCTGAGCCAAAGGCAGTGGCTTAACCAACTGAGCCACCCAGGCGCCCTTAGCAGCTGTACTTTTGTAAATGCAAGCTGAGCAGCAATTGACCGTGTGGTCCTGACGTGAGGACAGACAAACAGAGCAATGCATCAGAGTGAGAGTCCCAAAGTAGACCCTTTATTTTTGGTAAAGATGCCAAGGTAATTCCACTGGAAAAGATAGTCCAACAAATAATACTGGGCTAAATGGATGCCTGTAAGAAGAAGAATTCACTAGGGACACCCTATATAGATATTAACTTAAATTGATCATATACCTAAGTGTAAGAACTAAAACTATTAAACTCTAGAAGATAGCATAAGTAAAAGTCTTCGTGATACTCACTGGATAAGGCAAAGATTGCTTGAACAGAACACCAAATACAGAAACTCCAAGGGAAAAAAAAAGATGAAATAGATTTCATTAAGATTAAAAATGGTTGCCCTTTGAAAGACACAGTTAAGAACACAAGAAGGCAAGCCACAGACTGGGAGGAAATTTTTCCTCAACATATGTTCAACAAAGGGCTTAAATTCAGAATGTACGTGGAACTCTCATCACTCAATAATAAGACAACTCAGGTTTAAAAATAAAAAACCTCACACAAACCCCCCCAAACAAACAAACAAACAAACAAAAACTATACACACAGAACTTAGACACTTTACAAAAGAAGATATTGGAATGGCCAATAAGCACATGAAAAATGTTCAGCATCACCAGTCATCAACAAAATGCAAGTTAAAACCATAATGAGAAGGACACCTGGGGGGCTTAGTCGGTTAAGTGTCAGACTCTTGGTTTTGGTTCAGGTCACGGTCTCATGGGTCTTGAGATCAAGCCCTGCGTTGGGCTCCTAGCTTGGCAAGGAGTCTGCCTGAGATGATCTCCCTCTGCTCGCCCGCACCCCCCCACCGCTCGTGCACGCACTCTCTCTTTCTCTCAAATAAATGAATCTTAAAAAAACAAGCAAAATGTCATTTTGACATAATGACATAGATACTACTTCTCATCTACTAGAATGACCAATAAAATGATCAATAATGCGAAGGTTGGTGAGAATGTAGCGCAGTTATAACTGTCTCACACATGCAAAATGGTATAGGCACTTCGGAAAATAATATGGCAATACCTTATAAAGTTACCTACGTTTATTATATGACTGAGCAATTTTCACTTTTGCATAGGTATCCATGTGAGAGAAATGAAAATATATATCCACAAAAATGTGTGGACCTTGTTCATAATAGCCAAAGATTGGAAGATTGGAAAGATTCCAAAGATTGGAAGAAACTCAAATGTCTCTCACCCGATGAGTGGGTAAATAAATTATGCACCATGGAGTACTAATCTGCAATAAAAGGAGAATGACATATGCAGCAACATGGATCAATCTCAAAAACAATTCTAAGTGAAAAAGTCAAGTGCAGACTATTATGTACTGTATGATTCCAATTACATGAAATTCTAGCAAAGGCAAAACTATAGTCAGAGAAAGTAGAGCAGGGGTTGCTGGAGGCCAGAGGTAAGGCAGAGGGAGGAGGACAAGTCTAACACACAAAGGAACTTTTTAGAGCAAGGGAAATGTTCTGTATCCTGATTGTAATGGTAATTGCAATTATATACAATTATCAAAATTCATCAAGCCATACTTCGAAAACTTGTGAAATGTATAATACCTTTATAAGAAAGAGTAAAGAGAAAATGGTACAAACTAATGCTTACTGGGAAAATTTATCATTTAGGGGAAGAGATAAAATATTAATGTGCAAAACATCAGATGGGAAGGGAAACTATAGGCAATCTTGTAACAGAATGTAGCAGTGTGATCCCGGATGTTCTACCTTCCTGGGCTATTTGCAAACCAAACCGGACAACAGCATGGCTGTTGCATGACCTCTCGCCTGAAGAAGAGAATGTGTGTGTTTCTCAAGACCAATAGGTGGTGAGTGGTTTGTCATCTGGTGGAGAGGGTGAAAAATATTGACACTACCAAGATAATACTAACCAATTGTTAACTTGTTCGGTGCATAGTTTTTACACTGATTACTTAACAGGAGATGGCATTGAGCTAAATTCTCTTGTATATAAATACATGTTTCTTTATAAGATTGAGGTTAAGAAAAGACATACATAGGACCAGTAGGATTTGGTCTTTGGGGATGTACTATGCATGAGATTTCTCAAGTGCACCAATAATAAATGAGCTTTTCAATACATTGGTTGAATGGCTCCTACCATTGGTTAAATCAAATATTTCATATGACTGACAGTAATAATAAAAGGACTAAAGGAGATATTTTAATCCTTGAAATTCATGACTGTAGGTAATTCTCAGTGTCAGGTACCTTTGAATGGGCTGGGAATTGGTACTGGATGCCCGTTATAAGATGATGAAAATACATGTTGCCCATGATCTAGAACAGGGATTGGCGCACAATTTTTGTGAAGGGCTAGATAGTGCGTGGCCACGTGGTCTCTGTTGTAACTATTCAACTCTACTGTTGTAGCATGACAGTAGCCATAGACAATACATGGCTGTATTCCAGCAAAACTTTGTAAAAACAGACAGTGGGCTGGTTTTGGCCCATGAGCTGCAGCTTGTTCATATCAGGTCTTGAGGGGCAATAAGCAGTAAATGCATAAATATGTATTAGGCATATCATCATATATTGTCATAAGTGCCATGAGAGAAAAGAAGAGGTCACCATGCTAGAGAAAAATGAGGTACAGGGAAATCAGCTCCCGACTGGGTGGAAGGGGGGCAACAAAATAGCATATGGTACAATATATCTTCTTGACCCCAAAATTGTCAGTAATGTCTACATTAATCCAGATAGGCTTATGCTAAGGGGATTTCTTATGGAAACCAGTGGCTGAGCTCAATAGGACACCCCGGTTGATATGTGGTTGACTTTGAAACAGCGCAAATGCAGGAAATGGCAAGGAGGCCCCCAGCTGACACTGGGGTTCCATATATGTTTACCTGGGCATAGGAGAAAGGTCTAGAAACGTACATACCAAATGTTAGCAGCAACTATCTCTGGGGAATGATTGTTAGGTAGGCAGGGAGTAAAAGGGGACTATTTCGTAAGAGAATACTCCTGTCATGTAGTAATATCTTATAAGAAATGTATTATTTCTAGAAACTGAGAAAAAAAAAAAAGCATGACAAAAATTGCATTTTCAAGGCATGTTCGAATGGATTTCCCAGCACTGAGGACAGTGCAAAGGACTCTGAAGACATCTCTAGAGAGACCCCAAATCATTTTAGTTAGCTCGCAATGACATCTCACTGCACAGGGTGTGTGCACACACACAAAACTCCAGAAGCACAAGGATCAAAATATAAAGCTTAAACATATAAAGTTTTTGGAAGACCATGTAGAAGACTATCAACCTGATTTTAGGGTACGGGCACAGTTGAAAATGGTGACCACATTGGACTATATAGAAATTAAGAACATCTATTCATTAGAGAGTGAAAAGGCCAACTGTGGAAATAAGAAGATATATTCAAGACATATCACTTACAAATGGCTCATGTCTGGAATTACGCTTCTACAAATCAGTAAGGAAAAAAAAAAGAAAAAATAGAAAAATAGTGAGAAACTTAAGAGCACTTCAGAAAAGAAGAAATCCAAATGGCCAATAATCACTTAAATAGTAAATGTGCTCAACCCTATCAGTAATCTGGGAAATGAAAACTACCCCAAGATTGGCAATAAAATAAAAATCTAGTCTAGACTAGGATGTGGAAAATCAGAGCTTACCTAAATTGCTAGTGAGTGTATAAACTGGTATAGCCACTTTAGAAAACAGATAGCATTATTTAGTATGTGGAAGCTTACGTACCCTATGACCCAAGCAATCCACTCCTGGGTAATAGTCTCTTGAAATTGGAGCACCTGTACCCAAGGAAATATTGTGATATTTACAGTAGCACCTTTCACAATAGCCAAAACCTGAAAGTAATCTATATGTCCATCAACAATGTTACATATTTGTACCATAAGATACTGCCTGACAGTGGGGTTGCCTGGGTAGCTTAGTCAGTTGAGCATCTTTGACTCGATTTCAGCTCAGGTTATGATCTCAGGGTTGTGAGATAGAGCCCTGGGTTAGGCTCCATGCTGGGTGTGGAGCCTGCTTAAGGTTCTCTCTCTTCCCTCTCCGACTCTCCCCTCCCTCTCTGAAAACAAACAAACAAACTATCTGACAGTGAAAAAGGCAGCTACTGACAACACAGGTGTATTTTATGCAAAATAATGTAGAGCAAAAGCAGACAAATAAATATGTAGTTTTGATTCCCTTTATTAAGAGTTTAAAAAGTATACTGTTTTGGAATTCATGCTTAGGTGGTAAAACTAAGCAGAAATATGAAAGCTTCGAAAGGGTTTGTTTCAGAGAGGATGAGAAGGATGTTTATGCCTGAGAAGACACAGAAGGGTTTCTGGATACTGTCAATTTTTTTTCCTTTAATATTTTCTTTTATTGTAGTAAAATATACATAACATGTACCATCTTAACCATTTTTAAGTGTACGATTCAGCGGCATTAAATATATCCACACTGCTGTGCAACCATCACCATTATCCGTCTGTAGAACGTCCTTCATCGTCCCCCGCTGACCCTCTGTACTCACTGAACAGTACTCCCATTTCCCTCTGTCCTCAGTCCCTGGCAATCACCATTTATTCCACTCCTGTCTCTACGAATTTGACTGCTCTGGGTACCGCACCTGATGAAATCATAGTCTTTGTCCTTTGCGAAGGGTTATTTCAGTTAACATACTGCCTTCAAGATTCATCCATGTTGTTGCACATTTAAGAATCTCCTGCCTTTTCAGGCTGAATGATATCCTCCTGTATGTATTTACCACATTTTGCTTACCCATTCATCCATCAGCGGACACTTGGGCTGTTTCCACTCTTTTGCTACTGTGAATAATGCTGCGATGAACATGAGTGTACAAATACCTGAGTCCCTGCTTTCAACAATTTTCTATTTTCTTGACAAAAGTTTTAAAATTACTCATAGGGCCAATTAATAGTTAATTCATTTTCTATGTGTGCTTTGCATTTCATAAGAAGATTTAAAAAAAAAATCCTATAGATCTGGAATTCAGTTACCACGGAAACTCACTTTCTGATTCTGTTTTTGCCTTTCTTCCTGCGATCCTCTCTCTCTTGTCCTTTCTATGAAGCAAGCAGTGCTTTCTCGCCCATCTAAAAATAAACATTTTAGTGAGGTATGAAACCTACAGAAAATTGTGCAAGTAATAAACATCAATGTGGCAAATTATTCACAAAACGAACAGTCTGGTTTGAGTGTATGTGTTAGGTACATGAAGGGTGTGTGCCTGGAAGCAAAATAATGCACATTTCAGGAGATCAACAAAGTCTTTTATTTATGTATTTATTTATGTATCATCATCTATCTATCTAAGGAGGTCAACAAAGCTTTAAACTGAAAAACGAGTAGCTACTTAGATCTAAGGAGGTAAATAATATGATACCGGAAAGTGTTAATACCTGGAATTTAAAGTGTTTGCCTCTCGGGAGTGAGTATTGGGGGTAAAAAAGTATGGGGGGCATATGTTATTCTTTTCATGATTTACATATTTGACTTTAAAAATATATATACGTATTACATATTGCAATTTGAGAAATTTCCTATTTACAATAAATCAATGTCTATAATCTATCCTCTTCCACTCTAAACAAGACCTTTGTCATCATTTGAAATGTTCATCTAGGTTTTTCTCTGTTTTGCTTAAATATCTCGACTTTTAGTATTATCTTGATAATCATGTTTAAAATCATGTCTCTACTATTTGGACTTAATTATGAATTGTGGTAAGCTTTTTGGCCACATTTTATTTCCTAGCTATAAATTAGACTAGTGTCTTTACCCACAATAGGATCTACTCTCCCATGTTACAGTTCTGACACCAATTATGTGTTTTTCCTAACACACTACACCAAGCAATTCTCTGACTCCTGAAAGATGTCCTACAGTTCAACCCAATTCAAACACTATCTACTTGGAGATAGCATCAGATGCCACAGATTAAGAATTCGGCCGACAAGAATGCCCACCTCCTCTCATTTCAGACATCAAAGTCCAGGCTGTCACCTGTGCTTCTGACTGACTACAGGTAGATTGGAGGTCCAACAACCTCCTCCCTGGGTTTGACTAATTATGGGTTTATTATAAAAGGTTATAACCTAGTTACAGCCAGATGGAAGAGACGCATAGGGCAAGATATGGGGAAAGGGTGTGGAGCTGCCATGCTATCTCGGAATTGAGCTACTGTCCCCAAATTTGGGGACACCACAAGGTCACCAAGCTGGCAGTTCCCTGAACCCTGTCCTTTTGGGTTTTTATGAAAGTTTCACGACTTGGTGGGACTGATTAAATCACTGGCCACTGGTGATCAATTCAATCTCCAGCCCCAGGCTCCTTCCTGGAGGTGGTCGAACAGGCGGAACTGAAAGTTCTACCCTCCAATCACATGGTTGGTTCCCAACCCTTGGGTGCTTCTCAAAAGGCACCTCCTTAACCAACTCAGGTGCAACTGAAAGGGATTTGTTATGAAAATCAAGACCTCTTTATCACTCTTATGACCTAGGAAATTCCAAGGATTTTAGGAGCTCTCTGCCTGAAACAGAACGAAGACCAAGTATGTATTATAAATCACAGTATCAACATGTCTTCCTGTTGCTGGGATATTTTGCTGTTATTCCTTCTTTTTAGTGGAATAGATCTTCAAATAATTTTCTGAGAAATGGTTTGTGGAGCTCAGGTATGAGTTCTTTTAATTCTTCGCTCATACAAAAATTCCAAATGCTAACTCTTAGGAGAAATTCTTAAGTAAAATCATTTCAAAGACATGAAATCACTTCAGCAGTCTTTCCCTTTGCCCTTGATACATATTTACTATGGCCTACTTTATATTTTATATTACACTGAGTTTGAATTAGCCTGATTTTTCACCTCCAGGGCTACAAAATGGCCTGGCAACCAAGAAGCCAGCATTGTTAGTGTCCAACACTTGGTAGGTATTCAAAATTTATTCTTTTCTTAAATAACAAGGGGATGAGGGGCACAGGAAGATAAACAATCTTTATGTCAGCGCTGGGGAGTGAAGACAATGAGAAATTCCTGCTAAATTCTTAAAAGATAGGCCAGAATGCAGAAGAGGCTCTTTGTTTTTGTTACGGAAGACTTATTGGGCAAAAAGGAAGTGAGGTTCCAAACAGAAAAATGGTAGCATGTGCCAAGATGCAGGTGTGCAGAGATGCACACTTTGCTTGGAGGACATGGGTGACAGTGACGGGCTCTAAGGTGCTGCTAATGTCAAGATGAGCCCGTTTAAGGAGTTTCTGTGATGTCTTGTAGAACATGAGGAGATACTGTTTTCTCCTCCCTGGGATACCTATGTCTGCAAAGGTAAAGCAGAAAAACTGACTACGATCTGGGATTTTAAAAATATTTTCTAAAAAAGCAACGAAACCCCACCCCTTCACACCTGCACACCGGTTTAAGAATTCTAGCTTTGTTGAAGTTAAAAGAAGAGCTGTTTTAGCCATCAGTAGGATGAAGAACTTGTCCTATACCTCTTGTTCTCCTCCTTTTTCATCAATAATGTGGCCATTGAAGAACTGATAGGCTGTGCTGAAAATAAGTAGAAAAATGATAAGTGACTTCCAGCCAGAGGGTGTCTGAAGAAGCATCCTGGAAACTGCACTTATAGCAAAATGATAACAGGGTTTCATTTTTTGAATGCAGCATCAGTTTAAATACGATAAACACTGATGATCGGGGATGACTGCAACACCACACCAGAATTTCTACAGAATGTATGTGGGGGCTAAGGGTGAGGGTGGGGAGGAGAACTGATGCCAGGTGTGTCTGGGGCCAAAATACTGAGAAATACTGGGCTAGAGGGCCCTGGGCTGCATGACATATTCATGTCACAATGCTCCCTAAATAAGAGTTTAGTGGCATCAGTGAGTATTTTTGTAGA
>CM052899.1:167909431-167980422 GCA_028534135.1 Potos flavus
TATATTTCCCCATCTCCATTTTGACTTTACTTAGGTTTACTAAAGTTTTGCATTCTTCTATAAAGTTCATTTGTTTAGATATGGGCTTCCTGTGGGTCTTACATTTGGTGACTGGTTAGCAGTGTGCTGGCCATCTTTGGTTTATAAAGGATGTCTTAACCATGAACTATCAAAGGGGCTAAAATCAACCTTCTTTAAAATTCTAGTATTTTTCTTTTACTCAATCTTTTATCTATACTATATCACTGCACATGAATTAGAACCGCACATCACAAAATTGCACAGGGATTACAAATATTACATCCAGTCTGCATAAAATCGAATTCCACTACCGACCAGATCACAAAATGGCTGCACTCTCTAATCTAAAACTAATTTGCATATTGTACACATGTAGGACAAATTTTTTAACTTGAAGTCACAATAATGCATGCAAGTTTGCTTTTTTTAAACAAATTTTATAATTTGTTCATGCTACCTAGATTCAAGAGAGCTTTTTTGAACATTTGCAATACCTCACCTCTTGTTAGTTAATAATTCTAGTGCATGCATAAGGTGTATACAGGTAAGTAAACATGCATTTTTTTTTCACATTCTAAAACTATGGCAGTTTAGGCCATATTGTGCTGCCTGCATTTTATCTGCAATGCAGTGTGTCTCTAACGTTTTCAATCCCGTATTAATAGGTGGCATTTACACATAACACCTATATAGCAGCAAAGCTAATACAGCTTGTGATTAAAAATGTTTAAAAATAGCTAATAAATCAGATTATCTTGAGGTATTATTTCTTGCAAGTCAAAATGGAGAGCAAAAAAATCAACCCTAATTTTTAGTTTATGTATACACTGAAAATAGCAACAATAAAAATAAGCATTTGTAGCAGACATATTCCATCTTCACTATTATTTTGCTACCTTTGGTAAATTACTGGGGCAGATCTTGAAGTTAAAAACCCACGTTTAGAAATAAGTGCACGCTTCACCCACTATATAGCAGCAGACTGTTTGCCCCTACGCAAAACATTCTCATATCTAATTTTAACTTTACATATAAAAATAACTTGGAGAAAATACAAAAAAACATTTTATTTTAACATGAAAATATCACAAAAATTAGTAAGCCTGAGATGTAGGGTTTTGGTGAAAAACAAGAGGCTTGTAGTGTTTTGGCTGCTGATAAAGATGCATGTATTGGTAGCTGGGGTGAGAGCAGAAGAATGCACTTATTTCTTCCGCGTGTCGCGTCTTCAGACACAGTAAGCCACATGCACCCTTTCTTTCCTTGTTACACGGAGGCCGGTGTGCTATTCTTAGTTCCAGCGGAAGTGGATCTGACGTGGGCGATCAGCACCTTCCTTTACCAATGGCTTATGGAACTCACGTCCTGCACGGGAGTGGATATTTGCCCAACAAAACTCACAGTAATACTGCAGGCAAGTGACATTGGCACAGAAAAAGGGAGCAAATTTTCCACCACAGCGTGCGCCCTGGCATTCATCACACATCTGGTCATCTAGCACATATGGCTTTACCTCCACCTGGAAAGAGAGAGGAAAAAGTCTCCCATTAAGTCTGCTTCAGAAATCATTTTAGCAAATTTAAAATGTTCAGGGTGTTCTTGAGAAAAGGACCAGCATTAAACACCGAGAAAGTAGGCAGTTTACCACGTAGTAGGTTAAAAAACAAAAACAAAAGCAAAAACAAAAAGCAACAACAAAGTTATTCTCTTCTGGCACTAATCATCTTTCTCTAAAATGTTTCATGTTCATAAGTGACCATGTGATTAAATGAGCACTTAGTTTTAGTTTGGTAATTATATTGTATTTCGTGATGTTTTCTTCCGAGGACTATAAACTGAGTGGTATTTACTATATTTTTCAAAGGCAGAAAATACTTTTAAAAACTATACACCTAACTGATTTGTAAAACATTTTACCTTTACCTTCTGTGAAGTAACATTTTTAAAACACCTGTGTCTTAATATTTGGGGGGCAGGGTGACTGTGAGTAAAAAAGAGAAGGGCAGGGAAGACAAATGGTTTTTGCATCTTTCCCCCCTCATCCCAGTAGCACCTGAGAGACGGCGCAGCCCCAAACAACTGCTCATTAAGATATTTCCGTATGTACCCTGCTTGTAACTACTTGGTGCACACACACCAGAACCGTGGATAATCTTATTAAAGGCATGTCTAGACTTCTCTGAATTTATGAGATACAAAGTCAAAGAGGCCCACCGAGAAGGCTCGACTCAGGAGAAGACCTCAGACCCCAGTCAGCTCTGAGGGCTAAGCCCTTTCAATCTCAGTTTCCAGGTCTGTAAAGTGAGAAGAATCCTAGAACCTGCTTCATAGAGCTGGGAGGATTGGATTACGCAGGTAAAAGCATTTAAGGCAGTGGTTGGCACACAGCAGAGACTCTAAGCCAGTGCTGCCTACTAATAATAACTATGAATGGAGGGCTACTACCTTTGTCTGACTTAATGTGCCAGGTGGCCTAGGACTTCAGCCTTTCCTGAGGAGAGGAGGCAAAACTGAGTGTTTAAAGGGTTTGGTTAGAGATAAAGTAGTGTTTGCCCAAGGTAAAAAAATAACAAGCCAACAATTTCTATTCTGAATATATTAACACTTGCATGTGTGCAGAAAATGAGCATATAAAGGTATTTTCTGAAGCATTATTTGTCACAAGAGCAACAATGAATAGGGAAAAACCTAAAAGTTGATGAAAAGGACTATAAAACAAACACCTGATAGAAAGGTAATGAAATTAAGTTGTTGTTTGTATTTGCATTTCACTGATTAGGGCTGGATAAACATTTTATGTACACTGAACTTTTGCTTTTCTGAACAGTCTGTATCTTTTGCATATTTTCCCACTGGAGGTTTTTTTTTTTTGAAGTGAATCTTCTTTGCCAGTTAAGGATTTTTAACCTTTTCTCCATTGGCCTTTGGCTTTTTAAAAGATCTTTGACACTCAGTCTAAATTTTTATGCTCAATCCTTATTTTTTAATTTTTTCCTTTATGGATCCTATCTTGATTGCCAGGCTGCTATTTCTGATTCATTATCTTCATTATAATATTATGTAACTATAACTATATATATATAAAACTATATAGTATTATTGTAATAATATATAATAACTATAATTAAAGAAATTACCAAAGAATACCTCAAAGTAGCATGAGAATTACTGAATTTCATTTTATTAGATGATAATCAAAATGAGCACAAAGTGTCTGCTCAATACTTAGTACCCAGGATCTAGCAGAATATCTAGCACAAAGTAGAAACTATCTGAATAAATGTGGTACATTTACATATGCTTTCTGGGTTTCTTTCTCATGATTATATCTCTTGTCTTTACTGTAATTAAAGACAGAGTGCCTGTGTGGTTTACTTCATTTCCATAATACCTCATAAAATTCTTGGTGCTTAGGAGTTACTAAATGTAAAACTGGTGAATAAAATTTAAAAATGCAATGATTTCAATTATTTGTATTTCAAATTTCTAGATATTATTTTATGAAGCTAATATTTTATGAAGCTAATATAGATAATTAAATGAATTTAATTATCTTCAAAATCGCAGACTTTAAAGATAGAAAACTGGATTTCAAAATTATGATTTTAGAGTATTCTGATTATTTCTGATTAATAATCTCTAAAAATTAGCTCTCGTATGTGTGAAAGGGAGTTGGGAGTTTCATCAGTTCTGTACCTATTCTTATTTTCTACTCTGATGCCTCTCCCTATTTCACTTCAGAGAACCTATCTGTAAGACTTCGTCACCTGGATTCACAACTAATGAAATAACTCCTATCTAATTATCCAACCTGAACTGTAACACAACTCCCTTCGGTAAGTACCAGAAGGCACAGTGAGTAATATTACTCATGGAGTAACATACCAAAATTACAATGAATTACACTTTTGTGTTGATGGTGCTTCCCAGCTTTTGGGGAGATAGGAACTAAACCTCAAAGTGCTCAAGAGCCAAGAGAGCAAGCTGAATGAACAATTTTAATCCTCCCAAATCTCTGGGTTATCAGTTATAAACTTAAAATTAATCTGTTCTTAGGGTTTAATAACTACATTCATACTAGAGACATGAAAAGTATGAAGATTGTGTGTGTGAGCGAGCAAGCTCAAATTCTTTTTCTTTTCTTTTTTTTTAAAGATTTCATTTTTAAGTAATCTCTATACCCAACATGGGATTCGAACTCATAACCCCAAGATCAAGTGTCGCATTCTCTACCAACTGAACCAGCCAGACATCTCTCAAATTATTTCAGATACAGTTCAAAATATACCTTAAGCAGCACATATCTTAAAAAAATAAACTTTTCTCTCAGGCATTGTAATGCCTTTTTAAGAAGGTATACATGTGTTTCTCAATTCACTTGCTCTGCATCTGAACTGCTCTTTAGGAATCCATACTCTGCCCCAAATAATTGGTCCTTCGCTATCATTTTGGAAAAAAGAAGGATGAAGTAGGGCACTGCAACGATTTTTTTCCTTGTGCTCCTGCATGTTAAATAACTATAATTACATACAATGTAGGTAACCTCCTCGGTTGACTGGATCACTTCTTTGCAAAAGTCAGGGTTAGACTAGATACATGGTCTAAATCATGGCTGCACATTAGAATCACCTGGGAGCTTTATAAATTCCTGCTGCCCCTGACCAATTACAACAAAATCTCTGGGGGTCGGTGGATGGGAGAACCCAGATGTCGAGATTTTTCTAAATTCCCAGGTGACTTTATTCTGCAGCTGAGGGTGAAAACCACTGTATTAGAGGAACTCCAGTTCAATAAATTTTCCTGCATGCTAGAATTAAAGCAGAGACCTTCCACTTAGAGATTGTGTGTGTGTGTGTGTGTGTGTGTGTGTGTGTGTGTGTGTTGCAACATTTTAAGTAACAATGCAAAAAAATCACTCTGCTTGTATGAACTCAATCTATGCTGTACTTTTTTTTTTGTTTTCTAAATGGGAAGGCTTGGTAATTAAACTGATGACTACTTTCAGAGTCCACAGTCTAGTCTTGTCAATCCATACTCCTTAACCAGCTCCCCTGCCTCCAAAATTGTCTTTTAATATACATAGACAGCCTCAGAGAAGAAACTTCAAAAAACTGTTACACTGGGAAAATAAATACAGACTCAAGTTATATCTACTAATTTGGATATAAAAAAAGTTAAATTACCTCTTATTCTTAGCATATCTCATCTGTACTATAATGCAAACATGATTATTTTAGAATACTGCTTAGCTGTATATATGTACTATGAGTAGATTTTAGTATGAAATAGATTTGCAAATGAACAACTGAGTTTGGGTCACTCCTTTTCCCTATTTTAGATGGTAATCAGTACTAGGAATTATTCAATGGGGTGTCTTTTAGTTAACAAATATTCATAGGACTTCCTAAAAAGTTCTTATTGTGATTACCTAAACAATGCTACTAAAGAGTAAATGTTTTAAAGTTTAGGATAATTATTTTGTGTGTTTAATTTTTTTTTGTATATTTATTATTTTGTATACTTAGGGAAATGTACACAGTGTATTTTTATTTTAAATTTAATGATAAAAGATAAAAACACTTAAATAACACTCAGTGCCAAACTCTAAATGCTTCTACACATGAGAATTCATTTAATCCTCAAAATAATTGTGAAAAATTGCTTTCCATTTTTTTTTTTCTTTCTCAAATACTTTTATTTTTTCAGTGTTACAAGATTCATTGTTCATGTACCACACCCAGTGCTCCATGCAATATGTGCCCTCCTCAATACCCACCACCAGGCTCGCCCAACCCTCCACCCCTTCTCCCCTCCAAAACCCTCAGTCTGTTGCTCAGAGTTCATAGTCTCTCATGGTTCATTGCCCCTCCGATTTCCTCCAATTCACTCCTCCTTTTCCTCTCACAATGTCCTCCATGTTTTTCCTTATGCTCCACACGTAAGTGAGACCATATGATATAAATGGGGAAAAAGAGGCATACTGAGGGTTAATTTCTTGAGGATTACAGAGCATGTGGTGGAAATGGCATCCTGGGCATGCTAGCTCCAGGATACAAGCTTTTTTTTTTTTTTTTAAAGACTTTATTTATTTGAGAGAGAGAGCACGAGCAGGGGGAAGGACAGAGGGAGAGGGAGAAGCAGACTCCCCCCTGAGCAGGGAGCCTGAGGAGGGGCTCAATTCCAGACCTTGGGATCATGACCTGAGCTGAAGGCAGACACTTAACCTACTGAGCCACCCAGGTGCACCCAGGGTACAACTCTTAAAACAAGCTCTGCCTCTATGGTTAGAAAGGTATTAAAACCTTATTGGTGGATTGAAAAAAAAAACAACCACCAAAACCCCCACAACCTGATATGCTTTTACAATGACATTTATATTTTGTATACTGTAACTAAAGTTCAAAGTATGGGGACACCTGGGTGGTTCGAGTCCTGCATCGGGCTCTTTGCTTAGTGGGGAACCTGCTTCTCCCTCTGCCTGCTCCTCTCTCTCTGACAAATAAATAAATAAAATCTTAAAAAAAAAAAGTTCAAAGTATGTTCAATAATTTTACATTTCAGTGATATTTTGATATAATACTCTAAGATTTAAAGATGTATAAAAAAATAAAGTGTTTGAATTATATTAACTCGGTAGGGTAGTAAGCTCTGGATCAGCACATTATAGGATGTTAAATGCTTTCCCAATCTGCAACTTACGCGTTTATCGATATCCCCATGCTGAAGCTGAACAAATCGAGCACTGATGGCAGCAATATAGCTCTGCTGATTGGAGAAAGCCACTCGACCGGCACCTTTTGGGTATTTTAGCTCAGGATCTGTATCAATTCCTGCATAACAAACTCCACCATACAGCCGGTCCATGATCATAGCAAGTTCCACTTGAAAAGGAAAAGAAATTCACATCAAATGTGAGAGAACACAGTAAATCAACAGTTTTTAAATACTTTTTTAAAAAGGAAAAGTCAATAGGATAAATATTTTTATGCTGCTTTCTAAAGCCAATCCTTTCACCTGCGTACTGGACCCAATCTGCTCTCACTACAGAATTACTTGCCAAGTCTCCTCTCTCCTTTATCATCAGTTTTTCCCTCTACACTGGATCATTCCCAGTCTTTAAAAAAAACACAAAACAAAACTCTTAATTCTATTTTTCTCCCTCTCAGTGATTGTTTAATTTCTATGTTCTCCCTTTACAGCCAAATTAATTTTTTTTCTTCTACTACCTCATCCCTCTCTTCCCATTCCTTGTTCAACCTTTATAACCACAATTTCATCCCATGACTCCAAGTTAATTGCTCATGTCACTGTCAAGTACAATGGTCAATCTACCTGGAAGCAGCACTGAACATAGTTAATGTCTACTTTCTGCATCTGGCTTTCAGGACACATTTTTCTACAAATTTTAATCCGACCTCACAATTCCTTCTTAGTCTCCTTGCCGGTTCCTCTTCAACTCCTTGACTTTTTCAATGTCAGAATACTCTAAGTTTCAGTCCGCAGATTTCTCTTTATATTTGCGGCTATGGTGACTTCATCCCATGTCATGGCTTTAAATACCATCTAACTGCCTTCACCTTCTAAATTCCTATCTCCAGCCTGGGCCTCTTCTCTGGACTCCAAAGTCATCTACGCAACCATCAGGAGATGGTCAACTGGAGTTGTTGTCCTGGACAACGCATACTGACATTTAACAGACCTTCACCACTTAGTTTGAAATGGCACTCCTGATCTTCCATCAGCCCATTAAATCTGCTCCAATGAGCTTTTGTTAACTCAGCTGGTAAGCAATAGAAAAGATGAAGTTGCCAAGATCCTTGGCTTCGTCCTTTCTATTTTCTGTTTTCCCCACTAAACATGCAATCCTATGAACCTGATTTTCCAGACCTATCTAAAATCCAATCTCCTCACCTCCATCAACTAACAACCTGTTCAAAACTCTCCTTATACCTTATACAATGTTATGTGTCAATTATATCTCAATAAAGCAGGGGAAAGCCAGGGAGAGAGAATTGCTGAGAAGCTCCTATTAGTTATTTACTCTGAAAATTACTCCTAAGTTCCAAGTATAAGGTGTTTCATTTCATTAATGAAATCTAGTTCGGTAAGCTACAGTTCAAATAAAGGCCTTCTTACTATAACATAAAACAAACAAACAAACAAACAACAACTCTCCTTATTTTTCATCCGGATCATGGAAATAGCCTTAACTCTTTGCTTCTAATTTACTGTCAAAACAGTAGCAAGGCCCCTTAGAATTTATTTTCAAAACAGTAGCAAGAATAATTCTTTGATATCAGATATAAATGGCTTAATTAAAATTTCTACTTAGGAGCTCAAAATGGTACCACAAACTGCTTTCAAAACCAAGACCACAATCTCCCTTCTCTGGTGTTATCGCAGTAGAAGGTGTGACTATCTACATAGTGGCTTAAGACTGAAAGCTGAAGCCATCAAGAGAAATGAAATCTTGTCATTTGCAACAACATGGATGGAACTAGAGGGTGAAATAAGTCAATCAGAGAAAGACAATTATCATATGATCTCTCTGATATGAAGAATTCGAGAGGCAGGGCGGGGGGTCATGGGGGGTGGAGGGGGGAAATGAAACAAGATGGGATCAGGAGGGAGACACACCATAAGAGACTCCTAAACTCATGAAACAAACTGAGGGTTGCTGGGGGTAGGGGGGTAGGGATAGGGTGGCTAGGTTGTGGACATTGGGGAAGGTATGTGCTATGGTGAGTGCTGTGAAATGTGTAAGCCTGATGATTCATGGACATGAACCCCCGAAACAAATAATACATTATATGTTAATAAAAAAAATAAAAAAAAGACTGAAAGCTGAGATTCAGCCTTTGAGGTTACCTCATAAATTGTCTGGGACATGTTTACTTTGCTCTCTCACCACTGCTACCTCAATCTAAGCTCATGTTATCTTTCTCCTGTCCTGCAAGAATGGACTCCTAAAATGGTCTACCCCTATCTACTCTCAACCCAACTGCCCCCAAAACATGTCATTAGCTACAGTTATCTAAAACTCTTCATTGGTTTCCCCTTGCTCTGAGGATAAACACTGAATTAGCTTATCAGATTTGTATGGTCTGACTCTTATTCACTTTTTCAATGCCTTTTTGTGTCTTTCTCCTCACTTCTTATACCCCTATTCGTCAGCCACTCTGGATTTCTTTCAGTTCCTCCAATGCCCTCCACTTCCCTCCACTAAAGGTCTTTGAATATGCTCTTCCCTTCATCTGAAAACACACTCCTCACAACTGTCCTGCCACCTCAACTCTATTCCTTCTACGGTGTGTCAGCTCAAATGCAAATATCTCTAAATATCAGACTACACCACATTCCCTTGATGCTCTTCTATTTTCTATAGTCTTTCTTTGTAGCAGTTATATTCTGTAAGTATTTACACGTGTTAATGGTTCTTTTAACATATATCTCCTATACTGACTGGAAGAGGACGTTCTCAGTGGTGGAAGGCACTAACACACTTCATAGGGCACATGGAATCATAAAGCATGCCGTACAGTGGGCATATAGGTCTGTAATTATGTTCCTAGATGACATTTCTGGTAAATCTCTGGCTTCTCATTACTGATGAACAGAGTTTATTACTTATCAAAGCACTATTAAAAAACATCCTGTACTTCTTCAAATATCAGAATCAACCAACATAAAATAAACAGACCCAAAATTCTTTTATTTTAGAGAATTACACTTAAGAAGTCAGAAGTATTTGGATTCTTCTTATAGAGTCTGCTTGGAGTTAATTATTAATATTGATAGATGAGTGTCTACTTCTCCACTTACTTGACAGTTTTAAGAATATTTCTCAGCATTCTGTAGTGAACATCTCTTGGAGCATAAAGTATCTGCCCCTTGCCTGCCCAATAGTGCCATGTACATAATAGCTCCAAAAAGTTTACTAAATTCATTCATATTTAATTTTTTTAAAAAGAAGCAACATTTGTTAACATTCTACTTACCAGCCCTTAATGGCCTAGGAACACCTCCAACAAAAATTGTTTTTCGAGGATCCAAAGGCTGAGAACCATCCATCACAAAATCACTATCACTTAAGTTCCAAGGACGGATCTGAACCTATGAAGAAAATCGCATCACTGTAATGGGTCTTATTCTCTTGACAGCTTATGCTGCTTTGTGCCAGTTAACAGTGCTCCTTTTATCTTTCAAAATTTTGTATAGTCGGATTTGAAAATAAATTATATTTTATCTAGATACTATAAGTTATCCAGATTTTTAAAAACTAAACTCTTAACATGGTATTTTAACTATTTTATCATTAATAATTACTTCAAACCAGTTTTTGGAAAACTCACATTTGTAGCCTAAAGTTCACAGAGTATTTACTTACTGGTTTGTCCTTGATGGTGGGGCTGGAAACACACAGATAGAGTTTTCCATCTTCTTCAATACAAGCATCAATTAGTGCTTGAACTGAGCTCTCTTCTTGAAAGAGAAGGAATGCATAGCCTGTAATAACCATTAAAAATGAGGCAATATGGCAAAGTAAGTGATTTCACCACAAATTTCAGTACTATTTAGGAAACACATGCTTTTGCAAAAGAAAAAAAAATTTAACTATCAGAGAGAACCATAACCATTAGACTTTCTATAGGAGAACACAATATCCTATGGAATACACACAAAAACAGATAACTCATTAATTAGCTATCTTACATAGAGTGCTTACTATTCAATACTGTGCTAAGAGCTTTACATAAATTATTTCATCTGATTTCCATAACAAGTCTATAAGACATAATTCCCATTTTATAGAAGAGAAACCTGAGGCTAAATGACCTGTCCCAAGTCAGTCACATAAGCAAGCAGTTGGTGGAGTAATTTCAAACCCAGGAGAGCCCCCAAGGTCTCCCAAGATACTGTCTTCTTCAAGAACTTGGCAGGACTAACCTCTTGATTGTATTAGGAGTAGAAGATTTCTAAAAAGGCCCTCAGGATAAGACACGTTCTGGTACATACTTTGGGCTAGAGGACACTGGAAAGGGCCAAGAATTTCCATAAGGAAGGGGAAATAACCACAGTCAGCAGGACAACTTCAAAATGTACTAAGAACACTACCTTAAAGAGGCTGGAGTGAAATGGGTCCTCTAGCATGGGTCAGGACCTTAAAATCAAACTCTCAACTGGGATGAGCCATGGAACACTCCTTTCAAGTAGTCTGGAGACTATGTTTGGACTTTGGACCCAAGCTCTTGCTTATTAGATGCCTGTACCTTTGGGAAATATGCCCTTTCTCCTTTCTTTGTGATAGCAGATTGTCATTCTTTAAGCAGAATAGACTTCATTATAAAAAGAAGGTATCAAAATTTACATTGCAAGTTCACCATTATGTGAATATTCCTAGAAGCTGATAACTGACCAAAAAACACCCCTTTCTTTGATGAGATTTCTATGCAAACAAACCTAGAGAACTGTAATCTGGTTCTAATATGAAGAAGTCATCAAGGAGCCCATGCACATCTATCTATTCCATTAGACAATGGTAAATGTGAGATTATGTTTTATGTAGAAATCAAAGCGAACAGCTTTACTGCCAACAATGGCTGTAATTGCCACAAAAGTCTGACGTGACACAAAAGTGCTTCATTTTAAAATTATAATACCTCATTGCATAAATAAGCCATCAAACCAACCTATGCAACAGAAACTTCCTAAGGTATGATTTTTCAAGATTAAAAAAACACATTGTAGATGTTTCCAACCACTAGAAATAATGTAAATATGCTTGAAAAAATAAAAAATGAAGACTGGTTTTAAGTGAAGGCTTTAATTTTGATATAAGTTAAGGATTTGCGAGTTATAACTGTTTTGTAATAATTGAGAGGATATAATACCAATTTACTAAAATGTATTTTAAATTCAGTATATTTAATGTTAAGATTTGTGATATTAATTTTTAATATTAATATTTTAATTTTGCTTAGTTTTAAAGTGATACTTTACATTCAATATTTTTTTTAAAGATTTTATTTGAGAGAAAGAGAGAGAGAGAGAGAGAGAAAGCATGAGCAGGAAGGGGGCGGGAGGGAGAAGCAGGCTCCCCACTGAGCAGGGAGCCTGACATAGGGCTTGGATCCCAGGACCCTGAGATCAGGACCTGAGCCGAAGGCAGATGCTGAACCAATTGAACCACCCAGGCACCCCTACATTCAATATTCCTAATATTACCTAATGATTTGTGTGATTATTAGGGAAGAAATGTTTGTATCACAAAACTAATTAAGCAACACGGCAGGTAAATTATGATCTAGCTAAGGCAAACCATTAAATATTAAAATACTCTTACCAAAAACATACTGTACAGCAAACTAATACTCACATAGGGTGAACCTCATTCACTGTAAAAGAAACCTAAGTACACATGTGGCTCCATCTCCAAGGGCTCATGTTGCTGTCTTAATTACAAGGCAGCTTCACTAACTGGATGCTTTCTGTACCAGTGTTTCCAAACCATGGAAGACGAATTACAACAATGACGAAACTGCTTAAAAGGACAAGGTTTGGAAACACTGGTCTTTGGCAATGACAATTAGCTATACTTGTACCAAAAACTATGATTTGCCAGTGCTGCTTTTTTGAGGTTTTTTTGTTTTGTTTTGTTTTCAGTTTGAGAAAATAAACTAACCATCACCACAAAAACCACAATGACAACAACAATGGCAACAACAGCAACAAAGACAGCAACTATTCTCTTTGATTAAATTTGTGCCAACACATCTTTCTAGGCTTAGAGTCCATCATCCTGTTATATGAACAAGAGGCTCAGGCAAAAAATGTATACCTGTCTCCACACAAACCAATTCTCATTTCTTTCTTTCTTTTTTTTTTTTCCCAATTCTCATTCCTGTCTAAAACTGTATTTCAATTCCTGCCTGGAACTCTGTTCAGCTCCTTTATGTCTCTCTGGATTACACATTACCTTCAGATTTCGTTCAGAACTTCTCAGTGAAGTCTTCCCCACCTACTTCAGGTCAAAGGACCTTCTCTATCCTGTAGTATTTATAGGTGTTTATATTATTTGTTAGTCAATTATTATTCTGTGCATTACCAAAAATACGAAGATGAGTAAATTCAGAGTATTACAGACTATGGAAGAATCGGATATTAGCAAAATCATCACAGATTTATAGAGTTGTAAAAATGTAACATTGTAGCTGTGACAAGTGCTATGAGACAATGGAGCAGTGCCAGGAAAGCCTACAACAGGAGTATATGAACTGTTAGGTGCATCCTGAAATTATCCTGTGAACAACCAATGTTTAAACTGAGACAAATGGGGGTATACAGACGAAGACACATCAGAAGGGCCTTCAGGGCAAGTGAGAATACCATAAGAGCGAGCCCTAAGGCAGGAGAGAACAAGGCCAGTTTTTGGAACCAGAGGGAACAACAAGTAATAATGGGAGAAGAAACCAGAGAGGCGGGGAGGTTGGGCAAGGCAAATGCATTTTTGCCTTTATTCTAACTGAAAGAAACCACTGAAGGGTTTTAAGCAGATGGTCAAGAGATAGCACTATCATATGAGTTTTCAGAGAGATTACTTTGGCTGTACTATGAGAGAAAAACTGGAGAGGCAGAGGTATGGACAGACTAGTCACATTCCTGAAGTGGACGAGGGTACTGCTAACTTAAGTAGGAATATTAGAAACTAATTGACATTTTTATTGAACAGTCAAAAAACTTTACAAGAGGCCAATAGAGTGAAACAATGGACAACAGATTAAAACTCAGTTTAAAACTCAGCAATAAATTAAAACTCAACAATAGATTACAACTCAGATGAACAAATGAATGTCTACATCTATATGGAGCTAATTTTCTCTCTAAATGAAGTATCAGAACCTCAAAGTCCAGTAAACTCCAAATTTGGGTGAAAATTTAGAGTACATGGAGAAAGGTCCATAGCTTTAATCAGATTTTCATAGAGATCTGGGATTCAGAATCCCTGCTCAAAAGATGTTCTTGAGTCTGTAAATCTAAGATCTAAAGGTATAAAACAAAACCACTGCGTTATTCCATTTCTCTAAAATCTACATAAACTGGTAACGGAGGTCCTAGAATTCTCAGTGACAAATAAGTGAGATATCCTGTATAATTCATTATCGGAAATCTTTAATTAGTTTTTGTACGCCAATAACTATTCTAACATGTTTCCTTTCCTAGAGCCCAAATCAGACCATTTAATAGATCTACTGGAGTCTCTTTTCCAGGATTGAAAATTCACTCAGCCATGAGAATAATAGGGTTTCTGTTTTTCTAAAATTTTATTTCAGTGATGTTCAAAGAAAAGCCTTAGTTTTTCAACCTCCCTCTTTCTTTTCTATTCACTTCAGAGAATCTGCCATTAGCAACCTGACTGGATTCATGTTTAATTCTCTCCACTCACCTCCCCTGCTCATTGTGGGCAAGGGGTACTTACCTCCTCTCCCCACTAATAGTGGGCTTGCTTTTGCTCACACGAAAGATAGTGATTTGTGATTCTTGTGCTATGGTGACAAGCCATGGCGGGTATCTTAGCAGTAAGTTACTAGCACAGCTAGGTATCCTCTTCACATCTGATCTCTTTATATAATGGGGGTTTGGAGCAGTCACTTTCTCCTCTAGCTAAATTCACCCACAAAGTAAATATTGCTCTGTTGTTATCTGCTGTTGTTTGGAACACTTTAGTAAATCTAGCAATATTTATACTATTCATGTGTTTATATTTTTCTCTCACTTCAAATAGATCTTAATTTCACTGCATAGAGGGACACCTTTTTTATATGTCTGTACCAAGTTACTTAGAAGGATGTTTAAAACAGAGAAAAAAATCCTCAAAACATTCGTTGATTTGAGTCTTTGAAATCACTGTCAAATCATTATAGAGAAAGCATAGCAAGTGTCTAATGGCTCCTGACTGGCTTAAAGTGAAACTATGATAGTCTTCAGGCCTATTCGTCCTCACTTGACCCATGTTACTAGCCTTCACAAATTACTCTATTAGTTTTTACATAAAGGTGTGATGATATGCAATTCTAAAAGAAAAGAAAACACAAAGTAATTGGTATTGTCTTATTTGCTCTCATAAAACTGATTCCCTAAAAACAAAACAAAAAACTGATTCCCTAGAAAATATTAACAATAAAAACTCTTACCTTTTGGTGGAAAATAAGACTTGCTTTCTGCTTTATGAGGCCAATCCACTACCAAAGGCCCAAATCTTCTGAAGCTAGCAGTTATTTCGTCTTAAAAAGTACAATAATACACATTAGGTATTAGTTTTAATGGTTCATTTTGAAAAAAACAAAACAAAACACAAACAAACCCGTATTTTATAAGTTAAAGATTTAATATTTAAAAGTACCAAGTACTCTAAGATAAACTAGAACATGAAAACTGAAAACACGTCTAATATCCTTACTAAAAGAATATATGAAATAAATAGGTATTTTAGTCAAAATAAATTAATAAATTTAAGTAGCACGTTGGCCAGAGCAATCAATTTAGTGTGAGTTTTAAAATTTTATATAACACTGTGTAGATACTAAAGTACTGACAGTATACCAAACCATAAATATTACTGGCTTGAAAAACATGCAAAGATTATCTCAAGTTAAATAAAGAAACGATTACTGATTGATAAGTAAAATCTCATAGGGAAAGAAAAGGTCTGCTAGAACAAGACATGTAGAATTACCATACTCATAAAATATTCTAAGGTCTGACACATACCAGGTAGCTTCACTGAAACAAATACAGGTCAAATACAATGATATGCTCTAGGTTATTTCATCATATGAAAACCTTATTATACTAATTAACACTTAGGTTTGTGGATATTTGAATAATTGAAAAATTTCTCAAAGTGAAGCAACATCCTCTTAGTTGTGAATAAGAGTGGCAGATTTCCTACAACTGCACAAACATTGGACAGTTTTATATTTTTAATCTTTACCTTGAATTATTTTCTTTTGTTATTATTACACATGATGATTTTTATATCTGTTCAGCCTTTGCATAACCTGAATTTCCTGTTTATGTTCTGTTTCCATTACCCTTTTGGGCTTTATTACCTCTTTCTTACCTATTTCTAACAGCCTCTTTATCCTTAAGGAAATTAAACTTCTGACTCTCATGCACTGCAGGCATTTTATTTTGTGTATTATGGTAATATGAGAGATTTTAAGTTTTATTAGAAAAACTTTCTGTATGATAATCTTATTTACAAAAAAATACAGTAACAACATATATTTTAACATAAAGAAAAAATCTTTAAACTGTTCAATTACCTATTTCATATTTCAACAGGTGACAAAATAGTTAAACAGAGATGGATACCCATTCTGACTGAAAATCTTGAGGTAAAAAATGTCATACCCCCATTTACATTATATTTTAGGTTTTTGTTTGTTTTAAGCTCAAATTATCACCCTACCTTCATCAATATCTGGAGGAAGACCACCAACAAAAACTTTTCGAGAGAAGCGTTCTATTCGTTCTCCATTTTGATGAGCTGAGTAACATGTGGGTGAATTTAAAACTCCAACTTGATCATTATGACCATCATCAAGCAGACCATCATCTATTGGAAAGAGGGAAGAACGACCTAAAATATAAGAACAAATATAACTTGAATCTCAGGTATAAGGAAATGATAAAGTCAGGCATTAAAATAGCAATGACAAATTCAAAGGCTTAAAACACGAAGGTGACACAGGCATAAAAAAGTAAGGGAAATTCAGATAGTTTAAGGTTTTAATTATCAGGATTCAAAAGAGAAGCAGTCTGAAGAATGACTTAGAAATAAATGTAGTCATATGACAACAATTATACTGCAAACAAACACTGGATCATATCAATTTTTTATGGAAAGCAGTAAGAATCTGATGTATGGGGACAGTTTAAACTGGATGTGTAACAGGAGAAACCTTTGAGAAATTGGTGGCAAAAGGGAAATGGCACAGACTAAATAGATAAGAGCACATAATAAAAAGCCACTTGCAGACCACAGTTAAGTAAGGACAAATGCAACAGTAAGACTTGCACATAAAGTTTTGAATGAATTGATTACACATGTAGATGGGGCGTCTGCACATGTGCAAAACAGAAAACGGCATCCCCTCTAGGACTTTGGTCCGCATCTGAGGCCACCCTTCAAGGGTGCACCCTTTGTCCAGGGCATGTCCTGTATAATTCTCTGCGGCAATCCCAATGCTAGACTCCGTGGTGATCGGAAAAATAAAATGACCTAATAAAATATAGTCCCCTGCTCTCAGAGAATGTACATTTAGAAAAGATAAAATCTATACATATAACTATGGCACATATCCATAAGAAAGCTTCAAAGTACTTCAGAGGAAGTTTGTTGGAGGAAGGGAGTAGTCTGGCTAATAAATGGGTAATTTCTTAAATCCCCAAGTGAAACTGAATGGCAAAAAGGGAAAGCTAGTAGTATTTACTCAGGGCATTAGAGAGGACAAGATATTTCTAAATAAAAATATTTATAAGAACATGGTTTTGAGTAAATTTTCCAAGTAGAAGGAGAAACATAAGAGAAAAGAGGAAAATATGAATTTAAGAAATAGGGAATAGTCAAAATTGACTACTACATGTTGGAAATAAAAAGAGTAGAAGTAATAAAACGGCGTTGAGGCTAGTCAGAATATTTAGCCTTGAATGCCAGGCTAAAGGAGATGTTTTATTTAGTATATGATTAAAACAAAAAACTGGATACAGGGGCTCAAGCAAGATAACTTTACTGGTGCTTTGGGAAGACTTATAGCAAAACTGGTTAAAGTGATTAGAAACAAGATCAGGAAGGATGGAGGGGAGATAACTATAGCAGTAAAGAATAGATATCTGGGAAACAAAAGAGAAAACTGGAAAGGAGGAACTAAACGAAAGTGTTAGAACATGAATAATAATCATTAATTAAATATAAGGACAATAAGACCAAAAAATGGTATAAGAAAGGGTAGATATGGAAGGAAACAATCAACAAAACAAGCAACAAAACTCTCATCCCTTTGGAATGGGAGAAGACATTTACAAATGACATTGACATATCTGATAAAGGGTTAGTATCCAAAATATGTAAAGAACTTATAAAGCTGAACACACAAAAAACAATCCAGTTAAAAAACTGGCACAAGACCCAAACAGACATTTTCCCAAAGAAGATATACAGCTGGCTATCAGATACATGAAAAGTTACTTATCATCACATCGTCAGGGAAATGCAAATCAAAACTACAATGAAATTATCACCTCACATAGTCAGAAAGGCTAAAATTAACAACTCAAGAAACAACAGGTGTCAGCAAGGATGCAAAGGGGAACCCTCTTACACTGTTGGTGGAAATGCAAACGGGTGCAGCCACTCTGAAAAACAGTGTGGAGGATCCTCGAAAAGTTAAAAATAGAACTACCTTATAAGCCAGCAATTGCACTACTGGGTATTTGCCCAAAGGATACAAAAATACTGATTCAAAGGGATACATGCATCCTGATGTTTACAGAATTATCAATAATAGCCAAATCATGGAAAAAGCCCAAATGTCCATCAACTGATGAATGGATAAAGATGTTTATATATGTACAATGGAATATTATTCAGCCATCAAAAAGAATGAAATCTTGCCATTTGCAATGATGTGGATGGAGCTAGTATTATGCTAAATGAAGTAAGTTAGTCAGACAAAGACAAATACCATATGACTTCACTCATATGTGGAATTTAAGAAACGAAACAGATGAACCTGGGGGGAAAAAAAAGAGAGGCAAACCAGGAAATAGACTCTTAACTATAGAGAACAAAGTGAAAGTTGATGGAACAGAGGTGGGCAGGGGGATGGTGAAATAACTGATGGGGATTAAGGAGGGGACTTGTTGTGATGAGTACTGGGTGTTGTATTTAAGTGATGAATCACTAAATTCTACACCTGAAACCAATCTTACACTGTATGTTAAGAAACTGGAATTTATATAAAAACTTGAAAGAAAAAAAGGAAGGGTAGGTATGTAAAGCTGCATAGGCTGAGAGGATGTTCAGAATATTAAATGTAAGGGAGGAGGCTGCAAATGGAGTGGAGAAAGGAAATAAGCCACATTTTTGAGAAGAGAGCCAACTTTATAGAAGTGGTATTTGAAGGTTCTCTATAATATCACTGAAGACAACTCCAGAGAAATGATGAGTTCTCTGAGAAATGAGTAGTTCCTTGAGAAACTTACAAGGAAGTAATGGAATATTCAAGGAGCTCAAGAAAGGAGTGGTAAGAAAACTACAAGGGAAGCCAAAATATTATTGCCAACACAGTGCCAAAGCAAAATGTGATAAAAGTTAGAAAAAAAAAGGAGCCATGAAGTAACAGTGTGAGATGTTAAGATAATCATTTTTAAAATGTGTTCAAGGACATGCACGATCTTTGAAGGAAGGTAAGCAATTTTAGTAAAGTCGGATGGGAGTCATGCTACGTGTAGAGTTTTATAAAGACATCAAAAGATGACTCTTTAGAAGTTTACTAGAAAAGGAAAAAGAGAAAATAAGAATGCAGAGAAACTGTTTTTCTTTCAAGATGGAATGAAAGGTTTTGTTTTTTTTTTTTTGGATGAGGAGACAATGCATAGAATCTATAGCATGTGCCTTAACATATACAAGTAATATTCAACATTAAAATGTCACCAATACACCATCTTAAAAAATATGACACATAATGATACAAGTGATATAAACAAAGACAATGTGAAATGTGGTGGCTTACGGAGGAGAACTGAGGTTGGGATGTGAAGGAAGGGTGTTATGTGTTTGTGAACTATAGGTAGCCAGACACTGAAAGTAAGAATTTGAAGTTTCTAACACTAAAAACAGGGAGGAAGATCCTATTTGTATAGGAATAACGAATTATTATACAGATTCAAATTCAATTTAAATAAGATGTTCTGAAAGATGTCCATGTTCACTGAGTAACTTTGTGAATATTAATTTAACTTTTCCAAAACCTTTGCTATCAGAAATAAGGACCAATGTAAAACAGATGTCAATAGTCTGTGTGATTAACAGAAAGAAAGCCCTTTAAAAGTATTTTATCTAACTATTTAAGAAAATAAACCTTATCAAGATCCATTACAAATAATATTGTGAATAACGGTTCAACTTCTAAGGTTGGACTTTAATAATTCTATATTTTAAAAGGAATAAGATGAGGCAGAAAACATGCATATTAACTCGTTTCTGCTAGAAAAATCACAAATCCAAATTTTATACTTATTTCAGACATGTCAATACAATTTGAAATTATTTCATTTTAAAGTGCCCTAACACACATGTGAATTTAGCAGTTCCATGAATAAACAAAGTCTTTCTAATAGAGTTTTATCTTGAGCAAAAATATAGATCATAAATATTTAGAGTCTAAATAGAAATACTAAATGCAGTGACAAAGGAAATCACTACATAAGAGAGGTGACCCAAAAAGAGTTTAAACTTTCTGTGTTAACTATAATACTATAAGCATATTCATAATATAACTACATTTTAACAACCATTCTATATTACTCACTATAACAGTTTTAACTATAACAAATTATAGTTAATAAAATAACTATAAAAAATCTATAATGTATATCTAAAATCTAGTAACCAAAGCTCAGCCGAACAAAGGATGTGATGGAAAGTCTAAGAAACATCACATCTGGCTGTACTAACAAGAATTTTCATTGTTAGGGGCGCCTGGGTGGCTCAGTTGGTTAAGCATCTACTTTTGGCTCAGGTCATGATCCCAGAGTCCTGGGATCCAGCCCAGCATCTGGCTCCCTGCTCAGTGGGGAGCCTGCTTCTCCCTCTCCCTCTGACATTCCCCCTGCTTGTGCTCTCTGGCTCTCTCTACCTCTCTGTCAAATAAATAAATAAAATCTTAATGCAAGTTTTTTCAGGGTGCCTGGAAGGCTCATGCTTAGTCAGTTAAGGATCTGCCTTCAGCTCATGACCCCAGGACGCTGGGATGCAGTCCCACATCAGGCTCCTTGCTCAGTGGGGAGCCTGCTTCTCCCTCCCCCCGCTTGCCTGTCGCATTTGCTCTTGCTCTCACTCGCTTTCTCGGATGAATAAATAAATAAATAAATAACATCTTAAAAAAATTTTTTTTCATTGCTAGAAAATAATGACCACTTTCGAGAAGCCATCGAAACTACGGAATTGAGTAGTCATTTAAAAGAGGAGTTAACTGAGTATACATCAACAAAAATATCACTTTTTATTTTGCCAATTATATTTCCTTGTAATCTAAATTAATAGGACTATAAAAGGAGAACCACTAAATAATGACATCTTTCATATGCAGTACATTTTAAACATGCTTTGTAAGAATGATACACATATATATTTAGTGCCTGAAAATGGCAACAAAGGTAAAATTATATATGTGGGGAGAAGTAAAATTTGATTATAAAATTATTTGGACTAAAATACAACAGTTTTCAACCAAAATTAAATTACCTTTCTCTTTTTTTTTGCTCTGAAGCTAGGGATGTATTTTCAGGTTTTTACACTTCAAAAGACTGAAGCTGAATGATAATGAAAACACAGCATAAAATTTGTGGGAGGTAGCAAAAACTATATACTTAGAGGAAAATTTCCATACTTAGAGAAAAAGCTATAGTTTTAAATGAATATTAGAAAAGAAGAAATGCTTAGATAATCCTAGTTTTGCCACAAAAAGATAAAAGAATAGCAAATTAAATACAAAGAGAGTAGGATGAAGGAAATAAAAAACTAAAATCAATGACATATAAAATACAGACTAACATGAAAGCAAATCAACAAAGCCAAAAAACGGCTCTTCAAAAACTTATAAAATTGATATACCTCTAAGCAAAATTTATCAAGTTTATCAAGAAAAAAAAAAGGAAAACTCAATTTGCCAATACTAAGTATGGAAAAGGGGACATCAACCAACACTTAGAGCCTATGTACAGAAAAGGCTACACCTCCTAACTAGTTTTGCAACCCTGATAGTAAAACCTGGCAAGACCATTACAAGAAAAGAAAACTACTATCAATATCCCTTACGAACATAGGAAGCAGAAATCCTAAAGAAAATACTGACACATTCAATCTAGAAATATACACAAATGGAAAACACATCATGATTAAATGGAGTTCACCCCCAGGAATATAAAAGATTGATTGAGTCAGTAAAGCATGCCATTCTTGATCTTGAGGTTGTGAACTCGAGCCCCACGCTGGATGTAGAGCTTACTAAATAAATGGAAAAAAAATATAAATAAAAGTATACTGATGTAAGATTAAATTCTGCTTTGCTGGTTTGCACTTGATATAAAAATACAAGCAAAAAAAAAGAAAATTACTGTAATTCACATTAACAGACGGAAACAGAAATATCACACAATAATTTCCACGGATGTCGGAAATGCATCTGATAAAGTTCAACAGCTATTCATGATTAAAAACTCTCAGCAAACTAGGAATAGGCAAGAATATCCATAATCTGATAAAAAGCATTAAAAACTCAGATAGTTTTCAATGATAAACTATCAAATGCTTTCCCCCTGAGGTTTGGAAGAATGTTCACTATTTCTATTCAAATTATACTGGAAGTAGAACTAGTACAGTAAGATGAGAAAAATAAAAAGTGTCAAATACAAGGAAAAAATAAAACTGTCTCTGCTAAGAACATGATTTTATATGGAAAATTCAGGACTCAAACTACTAGAAATAAGTGCATTTAGCTAGGGAACAAATACAAAGTTAGCTTACAAAAATCAACTTATTTCTAGATGATTGTACTAATTGGGAAAAAATTTAAAATAATGCCATTCGTTATGTCATCAAAACGGCATCAAATACTAGGAATGAATTAAACAATACATATGCAAGACCTTTACACTGAAAAGCAAAATTTGCTGAGAAATTCTACAAGACTAAAAGGAAAGGAATAGGGAGAAGAAATCAACATGTGAGACGTAAATTCTCTCCAAATTATCTATAAATTTAATACAATTTCATTCAAAATCCAAGCACATTTTGTCTTCTAGAAATCTCAAGGAAATTCTGAAATTTATGATAAATCAAAGGATTCAAACAGTTTTAAAAAATCATATAAAAGAATAAAGTCAGAATTATACAACCAGATTTCAAGACTTACTAGTTAGCTATGATTATTAAGAAATTATTAAGAATGTAACATTGATGTTAAGACAGGCAAATACCTAACTAGAACAAAATAGAGTCTAGGAAGAGACCCACAAATTTACAGTCACCTGATGTTTTCCACGGTTATAAGGGCAGTTCAATGTGGAAAGGGGAGATTTTTTTCAATAAATGATGATGAACCAATGGAAATCCAGCTGGAGGGGGGATAAAAAGGAACCTTGATCCCTAGTCTCACATTCAAGACTTAAATGTGAAAGATAAAATAACAAAGTTTCTAGAATTTCTTCATGATGTTTGGGGACAGGCAGTAATTTCTTAGGACCAAAAGGCACTAATGATAAAAGAAAACAATGGGACTTCCATCAGAATTAAATACTTAGCTGCTTATCAAAAGACAGTAAAGTGAAAAGCAAGCAACTACTAGAAAGTAAGACAAAATACATAAAAAACTCTCTTAAGTGAAATGGACGAAAGACTTGTACTGAATTAAAAATGGGCAAAAGACTTGTACTGAAATTTTACAAAAGAATATAATGGATGGGGTATAAGCATATGAAAAGGTGCTTCAACAACACTCTTAGTTATCAGGAAGATGCAGATTAGAACAATAATGAGATGTCACTTTTATGCCTATCAGGATGGGTAAAATCAAAAAGCTTAACAATACAAAGTCGGTCTTATGCTCGATTCCACTGTAAAACTGGCAAACTAGTTCGTAGTTCCTAATAAAGTTAAACATACATGCACTCTATGAACTAGCAATTCCACTCGTAGTTATTCATCTAAGAGAAATGAGTGCTTATGTACACACACACACATACAGAAAAGAAAAAGGGAATAAAAATGTTTATGGTAGTTTTTATTTATAACAGGTCCCAAATGGAATCAACTCAAATGTCTGTCAATATTTGGGAAAGGGACAAATTGTGGTATGTTTACACAATGATTCCATTCACTAATAAAAAATAAATAACTACTGATATAATTATGCTTCTATACAATCTTACATCTTACAATTTCCCTTTGAGACTGAAGTCTGTTAAGTATTTAAAAGCAATTTTTCAAATGTTTTCTTCTTTTAAAAGAAGAACTGGATATGGTTGTTCCGAAGTGTTTTTTTTCTCCAGATAAATAATCTTAAAGGTGAGATTTTCATGCTGTTAAAACCAGAGACAACGAATACTGATTAACAAGCCCTACAGTCAAAAGAATTTTAAACTATAATTACGGTTGCATTGTTTGAAGGGTTAAGGTTTTTTTTCTGCTATTTTTTGAAATCATCATTTGATCTTGACATCAAACACCTCATTTATATTCTCTATGTTATGAAAATCCTGAATCAAAATTCTTGACCATACTATAAGGTAACAAAGATGAACTGTTATAAAGAAATCCTACTTCAGTCATTCTAACTTAAAATGTATACACATCCATATTTGTTTGCAATATGTATGTGTAAATATACATATATTTATAACACATGCATGTATATAAACATGAAAATTAATACAATGCAATATTGAGATTAGTTAATCAAGATGAGAGTGAGATTCTAACTAGGAGTTCTTTGATTTACAAAGAATGTGATAGTTTTAGATAGAAAACTGTAGAGGAGAAAAAAAGAGGGGACACTCTTTATAGGTAGAAAATACTTGCTTAAGCAAAAGTACAGAAACATTCCAAAGGCCATATCAAGGTAAAATATAGAAAACTGGAGACATTCTTAACTATGTGCTCAAAAACCCTACTTACAAATGCAAGTAAAATATCTTATAGTAAGTTAATCACCTAGAATGTACGATAAAAATTTTAAAGGTAAAATAGTTACAATAAAGATTATAGGGGAAGTAATAAGAGATGAATGAGAGATGAAGGAGATGAAAAAAAAAGAATAAATGAAGATTGCCCAATCACTGACAATGAAAGAGTCTAAGATGGCTTCCATGTTACCAGGGCTCTTTATCAGGTAACTAAAATCCTTCTAACATGAAGGCAACATTATAAGATTACATTCCTCTAACAAGACTAAAAATATACCTTCTACCAAAACACGAAATTGGCAAAGGTTTTAGAGTAAGAAACACAGCCACTACCACAAATATGAGCCTCGTTTGTTATGGATAATTAAGATATAAATTACTCATTTCAAATATTTTAATAAATATTAAAATATTTATTATTTTAATATATCAAAATATATTAATTTTAATTAATATTAGTAATTAGAGATTACTAATTAGTAATTAGACTAATTAGTAATGGATTAGAGAATTGAGACTTTTCCATATTTCCATAAAAAATGTTTATGCCATCCAATACTAAAAGTTGCATGATGAGCTTCCTAAACTGAAGATGGGGCAAGAGACTAAATTATGAGTAGGCTGCTAGCTTGACAGCATGGTTGGCCCCAACACCTGATATCCTGGTGTTGGGCTTGTATGTACTACACACAAGCCTGAAGTCAAAGGGGGGGTTGTAAGCAATTACTAACTTTACTCTGGCGGTTATGTTAATATGCCCAATCATAGCTATACTGACTTTTCAGATTTTGACCTTATTTTGGAAGTCCAGACTAAAGAAATTTCTCACACATCCAAAGGGGGAGGCAAGAGAGGAAAAGAAAACATTTGTACAAAATTAGGCAATTTACAATTTGAATCTAAGTATAGTTCTTTGATCTCAATGCATTATCCTGTACTTTCATTTACTAAATATTATTCTAAAAATAAAAGAAAAAACTATATAAATTAAGGGCGAATATGAATATTCTTCCCATCTTCTAAGATCCTAGCAGTTACTCTATTGGAGTAGAAAAATCTACCAATGTGATGGCATGATTTTTATTTAGTATGAAAGGATCAAAAAAAACCTATCAAAACAATAGAGCCAGATCCAAGACTGAACTCTCTCAAGCACCACCTGTTTAATCAGATAGAATCACTGAGAAGCATGCTTTTTCCAAAGAACTGAGGAAGAAGCTATAAGGTACCCTTACCACCTAAAAAGATTTTGCCCAAATAATAGGCAGAGAGGATGGACAAGACACTTAATTTTAATAATCAATTATAGCCTAGTATGTCTTTGTAAATTACTTTCTAGACATAATATACTTGACAAGTTCACTAAATTTTTTTTAAATTTTATTTATTTATTTGACAGAGAGAGAGGGAGAGATCACAAGTAGGCAGAGAGGCAGGCAGAGAGAGAGGGGGAAGCAGGCTCCCCGCTGAGCAGAGAGCCCGATGCGGGGCTTGATCCCAGGACCCTGAGATCATGACCTGAGCCGAAGGCAGAGGCTTTAACCCACTGAGCCACCCAGGAGCCCCAAGTTCACTAAAATTTTATTTTATTTTTTTAGATACTGATATGGCTGGGTATAGGTATAGAGCAGGTACAGTCAGCCTCTTCAAGGAGGAGGGGTAAGCAAATTTTTTCTGTAAAGGGACAGACAGTAAATATTTTAGACTTTGTAGGCCACACTGCTATATATACTGTTGTACTACTAAACTCTGACTTCACTGTAGCTCCAAAGCAAGCAACCAGACAAAAAGTGAATGGGAATCGCTGTGTTCTAATAAAACTTTGTTTATAGTTTAGAAATTAGCCTGTAGGCCATAGTTTGCTAACCTCTGTCTTACAGTATAACTCTGGCTTTTTTTCATGCTTTGCAGATTTTACCCATTCTCTGACAGTTATCCAAAGTATTTATCAAAGATGAAGAACTTCAGCCTTGATTTCATCATAAAAGGATTTGATGGTGGTGATATTGAGGGGGCATAGCCTTACTCTGGCTACTTCACAAGACTAAGAGTCAAACAAATTTGAATCAAATCTAACCAAATCAGAAAATCCTGGGTCAATTTTAAAGCAATACACGGTGTAATATATTATTAATAATTCCTTGTTTATTACACTGCATAAATCTGAATGGCTACATAGTATAAATACATCCGAACTCTCTAATTGAACTTCCATAATTTAATTCCCTTTTAAAATAATTTCTACTATTTCATTCCACATACAATCTATTAACTCAAGCTTTGAGATTACCTGCTAGAACAGATTGCATTGTGATGTTTAGCCCTATCAACTAAAATAGGCTCTATTTCTATTACTTAAAATATCCTATATATTTTTATTCCTTTGGGAGCATAGTAGCCCTTGAATCCTTTACTAAAGGGATAGATTGCAATATAAAAATATTTGAAGTGGAGAGATAGAATTTAAATTACATATCACGCCTCCCTTCACAATCCCAACCTAATCCAACCCCAGATCAGTGTGTTCACTCTTAGAATAGAATGGAAGAAACATTGGACAAGAAATACAAAAGACAATTTTCCATATATTAAAGTCAACTCCCCACATGCGAATCTTCCTTCTTCCTAATCCTGGTCCCCAGGCAGCTCTGAAGTAGAACTTTTTATGGCTCCTAGGGTATAGAGATACATAGGACTTGGGAGCAGGTCCCAACTGAAAATAGGGGAAGAAGTATTTGCTCTTTCTTAATTACTTCCAGTATAATTAAATTTTGAATATTCCTAAAGTATATTCTAAATATTAGTATCTAGAGCCAGCTTGATTTAAAAGTTCTTCTTGACATTAAGAAAATTAAAATATACAAAGTCATTTTGATAGTAATTTGGTTTGACTGCAGTCAAGTGGGAAATCTTTTAAATGAAAACAGCTCCTCTATGCCTGGGTTTAAAGGTGAGTCAAAGGTGGCAAGTAAGAACAAATAGTTCTTCCTAAACTGCTCTACAAAGTCAAAATGCCTTGTGAAAATAATACTGTTCACCCACCACTGCACTGGTAAAGAGCAATGTCTTATTTTTGGTAAGAATTATATCAACTCATTGTGACACAACCCACATAAGCAGTAGCTCTGATATGTATCTGACTTTTTTTTTTTAAGAAAAGAAAAATGATTAAATAAAATTAATTAACGCAGTTCCTTTGATGGACCAAATGTTAAACATGAAGCCCATACAGGTGGGATCTTGGTAGTTAAAACGTTATCAGTGTGATAATGATATTGTATCTAGCGTAGAGAGGGGGAAAAAATGAATAGAAAATAGGAAGAGAGCCAGGCTACTTCTAGTCCTTTCTGAGTCATTCCTTTGGTATGTGTGTGGGAATCTTTCTTTTCTTTTCTTTTCTCTTTCTTTCCTTCCTTCCTTTCTCTCTTTCTTTCTTTTTAATGTTTTATTACTGTGTCAAAGTACTTTCAAATTCAAATAAAACCTCTCAATAGGTATTTCTAATGGGTCTATTTTTCATCTGGCCATCAAAATTGAAATTTTAAAAGCAGACTCTGACTATTCACAGAGGACCAACTAAAAAATTACTAATGCCATATAATCTGAAAGGAAAATTCAGGCGTTACCCCTCCTTAAGCCAAGTAAGTGTGACAATTATCAGTTCTGTCCTAAAGAAAGCTTCTCCAGAAGCCTTAAGACCATGTGAGTCTTCTTTTTTCCAAAGCTGACAGGCAGCTCTGAAGTAGAGGAAATCTTTATATCTCTATTCTCTGGGAGCCATAAAGAATAGTAGTAAGTTATCTGAAAGCAGAAAATTTTGCTTTTTCTTAATATCATAATCATAGTCTATAATTACTGAATTGAGATAAAAGAAGATAAACAACAACATGACTTCTGATACTGTCCTCTTAAGAACTTCCTAGATCATAGTATTTATGGTGAAGTATGTCAAATTAGATTAAATATAAATTACTAAGGTTAAAAGATGAAAAGTGTATAGAAGGAAAAGATCCTTAATTAAATTGCTCTAGAATTTCAAAAATACCTAAAAAATCACAGCTTGATAAGTGGGTTTTTCCCAAAAGAATTGAAGCTCCATATTAAAATAGCACAGTGAAATAAGACAGTCCATAGATATGAAAATAGGTATTAAAATTCTAAACTTTCCTCCCCTTCTCAGATGCTAACAACACCCTTTAGCAGGTTAATTCAGCTTTAGTTTTCTGAGTTTTGAGTTTCTATATCCCATAATTTTTTAGTCAGAAAACTAAAGAAAACTAACAAACAAGAGATTCAAATCTTCTGGTTTGAAGAAACCAGACTCCAAAAATGAAGTTAAACTCAGACAACGTGAAATACAAAACTGGAAATACTACTTAAGAATATATAATACTTCTGTCATCAGTGGTAGCAGAAAGTTTTAGCTTGTTTTCAAAGTGCACATACTCATGACTACATGAAAAGAAACTGAAGCACTGGCACATATTTATAAAATTTATCAAAAGGCACTATTATTACTGTCTATCCTCCATGGCTTAAGGAAGATTTTAGGAGTCAAGGAAAATCCTTTTTTACTCACTTCGGTACTTACAACAGCTATTTAAATATCATGATTATTGCACACTTAGGGGATAATCTAGTCGTGTAAAATTACTTTTGCTTCTTCTCATCCCATCTACTTTGCTCCCTCCCAATGTGCACATGAGACAGAAAAGCCAAGTTTGAGCCACAGAACACGTCAGCTGCTGTCCGAAGAGGTTTACTAGTCCGGTCTCTCACAGTCCGCATTTTGTCCTCAAGATAGCAAGAACCCAGAGGGGAAGAATGGTGCGGGAGAGAGAGAGAGAGAGAGTGTGTGTGTGAATGTGCCTACATGGTGTAGTGAGAGGGAGAAGAAAAGCATTATATTCTTAGAAGACATAGAGAAATATTAGCAACATGATTTCTATACATCAGTGTTAACAACAGCCTATTTGGTATTTACTTTTAACTGGGTCAGACATAAAACTAATAAACTAGAGTTGTAAATTATATACCAAAGACAATCAGTTATAGATTTAGAGAGTAGAAAAATCATAGTGCATGTCACCTGCACTAGTATTTATTAAAGATATTTCTTAAGCAAACTATAAATAGATTTTAAAAGGTATAAAAATTACTTTAAACAGTTACAATCTGGACAGTTTAAAAGGAGGACATTTATTAAATAACCATATTAGTATGAAAATGTGCTTTAAAGGTTAAGAGATTTAGAATTCAAAACTTTGACAAGTGCGCAAATCAAAATAGAACTTTTCTGTGAGTTTTCAGACAGTGCATAAAAAATCTAGGCTAATTATAGTGTTGATCAGTAAAACCCAATTAAAAAGTTATACCATAGCAAACAGAAATGAATTACCTCGTCTTCGCCCATAACTCCTTGCTGCATGTAAACAAAGGACAAATTGTAAAATGTCAGAACTAAAAACAAGCCCACCCATACAAATATTTGTGATCTGAAAAGCTAAGTGGGCATCTCATAATCAGTGCTACTTTGTTTTAAGAGCTAGGACAATGTCACTGTATAATATCTGTATGGTGTTTTACCATTTACAAAGCACTTTTATTATATATATATATATATATTCTGAACTGTACAAAAAATGAAAGTAACAGGAAATAAACGATTTATTCTCATTCATGCTCAAATTCATGAATATTTCTTTCATCTGATCAGGATAGTAATATGTAACACCTTAAGTTAAATAGCATCCCAAATAATGAATGGAAACAACCAGAATCAAATCATTATTTTCCTAATTATAAAGAATGATATAGCAGATACAGTCCAACAAATAGCTATTCAAACCCAATTCACATTATACCAAGCCTGTGTGAAGAAAGTATTGGAAGACACAGAAGAATGAGAAGATATAACAATGTTAAACTGAAACTCTGAAGCCTGTAGAGCTTAGATAGAATGTAAAGAAATCAATCCATGTTCAGACTTGCTTAGTTGAAGAAATGACTAATGATACACTATAGCTAACAATGCTTTCAATCCTTTTGGTACGTTTTATAATCTCTAAGCGTTTATGTCTCTATCCCTGGGGTAAGAGGGATCCAGACACAAATTATTATTAGTATCATCATAGAATAGCACATTTGTTAAATACTGTAAAAGTATAAAGCACAAAGGCATTTCAATCTACATTACTAGCAATTTACATAATTCCTTAGGGAAAAAAATACTGCAATTTATTCTCCATAAGAAACTACCAGCCTGATAAAATCCACAACATATTTTTAAAAAACTCCCCCTCCCAAAAATAATCTGAGTATACAATGAGTATTTTTACCCTGGAATCAGGGCAATCAAAGCAGTAAACCAAAATAAAAAATGACTATTAAAATTAAGATCTTAACCCAAGTTTCATAAACTTTTAGGCCTGGGAAACTTTCTTTCTGAATAAATATCAAATCAAAATATATACCGAAAGTCATGAGAAATATAGTTTCCCCCAAAGTACAAAGCAAAGATCAAAAGAAAACATTTCACATCATTAAATACATTCTATTATAGAACTTTTACAAAATATAAGGCTTTAACATAAAGAAGTATGTCCACAGGTTGAGAATATAGCATTAATTCCCCTATAGTAACTGTGGGAAAAACAAACTTGTCAACCCTTAGTCATTTACACTTCAAGAAATAAGTCAAATACAAGGCTTACATCGGAGTCTTTTATAAAAAAAATAACTTCATTTGCATCTCTGCTTCTCCGTTGTTTTTATTTAGCTAGAACTACTGCAGATATAACCTTTTCGGGAGCTCCAATTACCTCGCAGCCTAGCAGATTGACTGACATGTACATTAGTTTATATGGAAGCTTACCTGTGTGTTCGTGTGTATATATAGCTTATATGTACATTACCTGTATATATTATTTATAGCTTACCTGACCTATATATTAGTTTAGGGTAAGGGTAGGGGTGGAAGTAACATTTTTGCTGTGGAAGTCTTCCAAGACTTAAAAAAGCCTTAAAAATATCAGGGTCTCAAAGAGATGGGAGACTGACTGGAAAATCTAATAGCATTTTTAAAAGAGCTAATAAGAACAGACCACGGAAGAATCAATTCACTAAAGTCTTGACAGTTGTATTAAGCGTGGAAATGGTCAACAGGCCCCAAACAGTCACAGCACCAGTCTTAGGAGTTAGGCTTCCTACTTATCTCTAGGCATGATATAAATGGTATTAATCCAGTATAAATTTGCTTAATGGGATTTCATTCATGGGTATACAAAGTGGATCATTTAAAAGCAAATAAAACTATTCTCAAGTTTAAAGTCAAATTATGAATTATAATGAAGTAATAACGTGGCAAATAATTCTTGACCTCTTGAAAAAATTAAAGACCTCATAACCAGTTTATATTCTTAGCTTTTATATTCTTTCTGAGGCTATTCAATACTAAAATAGTCAAAAAATGTACAAATGTTCATAACATCTTAGCTTTCATCTCATTCCTAAGCTTGAACATATTATTTAGAAAACTTCTCCGACTATCTCATACCTGAGGAATTTTAGAATCCTGTAAAGAAGCTATTCCAATTATTTTTTGGACAACTCTCAAATTCCAAATCTCTACATTACCAAAAATAGAACTGACTGCAGATGAAGCTAAACCATGTGAAACATTTCCCATCCCCTGTCATGGAAATAACCAATCTGCTACCATCACACTAAACAATGGTGTGTGTACTCACTTTCCTACCAGTATTCTTATGGAAATTTCTGGAGTATGTTCCTCAATAACTCTGACTCGGAATTATGAATAGCCCCCAGTAAGAAAAGAAAATCATTAAATTATTCTTATGTTTTAATTAAAGAAGACTTCTTACAATATGCCCCTCCAAACTCATCTAGAATACGACTAAGAAAAAAAAAATGAGCAATTTTTGTGTATTTAGAATATTAAATTTCAGGTACATAAGTTTTATAAAGCATTATAAAAAAGTACAACTCACTCAAAAGTAAGGAATTGGCTATTAAACGTACATATGTAAATACATGTGTGTGTATACATATATATGCATGTATGTTAGATTATTTTTTTATGGAGATAATAAGAAGACTGTGAAAAAAGATCTTTTCTATACAAGTGACTTTACAATTAATTTGGTCCTGGGTTGTCAATAATCTTATTTAGGCTCTAACCCATAAAAAAGAAATAGGATTCTCACATCCTTTTTGGCATCTTTGTGCCCTTATACATTGCCTTTTAGCTACAGCTGTGGTACAAGAATTATTGCAGCTGGAGGAAGAGATGGGTAAACATACTAAATTAGCTGGAAATATTTAGGTTAAAGTTCTCTTGGTGTGAAACTAAAGAAATTCTTATTTCTTGCTCTGTGAAGCCAAAACCAGGGAGAGAAATACACCCCCAAATCATAACCCTTTTCAAGATCCAAAATAAATCTGTTATCTACTCCACTTACTTCCATCAGCACAAAAAAGAACTGATTACGTACTCAAGTTTCCTATTTTCATGACTTAATACAGTACATTTAGAATATCTGCCCTCAGAAACACAATTTCATTTCTGAGTACATTTTCTTAGCTAAAAGATAAACATAACTTCTTTCCTCTCAAAAAGTAGAGCAAGCTCTTGATTACAAACATGGCTGTATGTGGTTAATTACAGCAAATTTAAATTTCAAACTAGCTTGCATCACCCCGTACTTCTGCTATCTGTTCTCCTTTTGAAAAGCCGTATGTTCTAATAAACATATAAGCTATTTTTCCTTGGGAGAGGGGTGAGAGGAACACAACATGATGCAAATAGAAATACTTGAATGATACATCATTTTGAATTGGTCCTCACCACTATGAAAAACAGGGTGGCTCTGTTTTATTTTGTTCTTTCCTATTGATAATAAAATATGTGAGATTTATACACTTACAAATATAAACATTCAGGCTGTCATTCTAACTTTAGATAGTACTTTTGTTTTTTAGACAATCTACTCATTCCTATATAATGTGACTTCCCTAAAGTGCTTCCGGATGTTAAATTTGGACTCTTCTACAACATTATTCAATAGTGGTGGTCTCCACCAGTCAATTCAACTTGATTTCTAGTTAGACTGAGGAACATGGTGTGTTCAGGAGCCTACTTGCAGTTATATTTCTATGGCATTTTTTACTGTTAATTTTTTATCTATACAACTTCATGAGAAATATAGATGTGGGATTATACCTCTTTTTCTCTGAGTTAACAGAGGCTCAAAGTTTTACCTAGTCTGACTAACTTCATCACCTTTACCCCATTCCCTGTTTATTTCTTAAAAGAATATTTCAAAGTTTAACTCTCATGTCAATTGACCAGGAAGGTAAAATCATGAAAGCTTTACATTTGCCTTATCTACATAACGACTGTACTACTATTTATGTATTATTTATTTATTTGACACACAGAGAGAGATCACAAGCAGGCAGAGTGGCAGGCAGAGAGAGAGGGGGAAGCAGGCTCCCTGCTGAGCAGAGAGCCCGATGCGGGGCTCGATCCCAGGACCCTGAGATCATGACCTGAGCCAAAGGCAGAGGCTTTAACCCACTGAGCCACCCAGGTGCCCCTATGTATTATGCTTTATTAAATGGACTCAAGCCTAGCACCTAGCAATAGCTTAGTAACATCACAGATTTCTGCCAGTTCTGTGTTTTCTAAGGAATGATCTTAAATTGTAGTAGTCATGCATTTATTTTAAATACGTATTTGTGTACCACTAAAGTCATCTTGGGTACCACAAGGGACATGTGCACCATACTTTAGGAAACACTGCCCAAGAGAGAGTCATTTTGCTTTTGACCCAAATTTTGTTCCTATTATAGTTCCTTCCAAATGCTTCTGGTTTGGCTTCCTGCAATAACATAAAACAAACCTTCTTTGGTCACTATATATAACTTCGTTCATTTGAAAACATTGGTTATGTCTTTTAATTTTATATTCCCCAACACTTTCATCTATTCAGAGGACATGAATGTATTCTTTCAAAGTCATTTTGTTACCTTTCATCATCACCCACTGCCACAGCTAACTCTTACTTATAGGAACTGTTCTAAACATTTTACATGAATAAATGCCCTCACGTCTCACAACAATCCCCCTGAAGCAGGAAGCATTTTTATCTACTTCTGACATAAAGAACCTGAGTCGAACTGAAGTTAGGTAAACTGTCCAAGGTCACATAGCTAGAAATAGCAAAGCTGGGTTTAAATCCAGATAATCTAGCTCCAGAGTCTGTGGTACCAACTACTGTTTTTTTTCTTTTTTTTAAGTTCAGTTACCCAACATATAGTACATCTTTAGTTTTTGATGCAGTGTTCAATGATTCATTAGTTGTATATAATACCCAGTGCTCATCAGATCATGGGCCCAACTACTGGTAACTACTGCTAAACCACCACAAAAGAAAAATACTGATATATAATTACCAAATATTAATTTTCAAAGTCAATAATATTTGCTATGCTTGTTGGTTAAGTAATACAACTTACTTAATCAATTGCTAATAGTGAGCTTCAATCTGTAAACATATTAAAAAATAATAATTTAAAAAGTATGTATTGAGATGCTATAATTTCTGTCATCAATAATATTTAATAATAACAATACAGGCGAAGGCTTGGTATTGATATCACTTAATTCCCATATTTCCCAGGGAGATAATATGCTACGATTATAGTAAAATTACAAGAATTAAAAGCAGCCCAAGGAAAATTTCCCCTTACTTTTTATTGCCATTTACCTACTTCTCTCTTCAATAACTTAGATGTCTACAAAAAAATTACTTAAATCCTTAATATTCAAATACCTCCTTACTCTTAAATATACCCTTCCTGATTCCTGCTTCCCCCTTAACAATGATCCCAAATGAGCAAAATAATTTTTTTTTTCTCTTGGATCAAACTGTCCTTACTGACCTAAACACATTTTGATGTCCTAGTTTCATTATCTTTTCTCTCCCCTAGTCTCTTGCCAGAAAAAGTTCAGAATATCCAGGACAGCTTACTGTATCGAGTATGTAATGTGGCCCCAGAGTGGCAGGCTATGAAGTGTGCTCACATAATGAAAAAAGCAGATTTGTCCACAGGATTCAACTCCTGCCTAAAATAAAATATTCTTGTGTCTACTATGTGATGAAAGACTTCTAACCTAACATCCAGACTATTTAAGAAGGCTTTAGGCAACTGATGAAATAAATTAATTTAGTAATATTTAGTGTAACCATGGAGCACCTCGGTTAGGTGTCTGACTCTTGGTTTTAGCTCAGGTCATGATCTCAGGGCTCTGGGATGAGCCCTGCAAGGGGCTCCTGCTCAGCAGGGAGTCTGTTTGTCTCTCTCCCTCTGCCCTCCCCTCCCCCAGCTCATGCTCTCTCTCTCTCTCTCTCAGGTAAATAAAAAAAATCTTTAAAATAATAATAATAATATTTAGTGTAGCCAAAAGTATAAGTTGTAAAAATAGTGCAGTTCCTAAGTTCTTTGCTCACATATAACTGATGTATTCTATTGTGATTACAATATACTTCTGAATTGCCCTAGTGTACTATGCATAAAGAAATCTCAGAACATCTGTGAATGATCTAACAAACTGTCTCATACAGTACCTTCCTTCAAATGGATCTTAACAAAGTATGAGAAATATACACATTCTATATTTTCCACTGAATTGCTTGTTTTAGAAGTTACAATAGAAATGTGAATGATCTTTATCACATAGTATGTCCCAAAAGAAAATTATTTAAGGAAGTCAGGATAAACATATAGTTTATTGTTACCTAAACCCATCATTACTTTATAAATCATGTCATGAAGATAAAAATTATGACCTAATTTCAGTTTGCAAACTCAATTTCAACACTGTAAGTTTTAGTAACAGATTTTAGAGTTCAGAGACCAGCGACTGAAATGGCATGTCTTTTTTAATTCCATGGTAGAAAAAAAGTTGACTGAAGAAGTCCTGGAATGCGATCTCTAGTACCTTTCTGGTCAAAGTCTATGTAAGCACTATAATTCACTGAATTCATCCATGTGACCTGCTGGACTGTTGAAAGGTCTAGCCCAGACATGGCCTCAGCCTAGAGAGCACAGTCAGGCCCCACAGTGAGAACCTTGACAATTCAACCTCTAACCATCCTTCAAGATCCTAACATATAACCCAGTGCTCAGACTAAGCTGGCATCTGGTGGGCAACTCAATATATAACAAGCCAATGTTAAATGAGCCAATCAATCACATCACCAGACACTTTTGCTTCTTCAGGTTTTCTCTCATTCCAAAATCCTATCTCCCTTGACAATCTCCCAGGTGGCCTGGACTTTATTCCCACTTTGCTGTCACTACAGTCTTTACTTAGTGTTAGTTCACACGGTTGAGCTTTACACTGGCCTTTTTTTAGACCCTGTTCCCCAACTTCACTGCCATCTGTTCTCAACAAAGCTTTAGTTAAAATAGAGGAGCCAAGCCATTCTAATTATATAATTATGTATTTTAAAGTACTATCTCTACTCTTCCTTCTTCCTACTTCTCTCTCTTCATCCACCCTCTTATTTAAAAATACCTTTGTGAAGGATATTTTTATCCTCCATGTCTACCCCACAGTCATGGATGTGTTAAGTCCTGTGACTCTGAACACAATGTTTGTCCAACAGAAAGAAAACAAACTTTAATGAAATTTTATTTATCCCGTTTCTAACTCTGGTGAAGTTCATTGTGTAAACTTCCTAGTTAGAATAAATTTAGTGTAAGCACCGTATTTGCACAAAATCATTAGTATATTCCTTGGTTAACATAAGCGCAAGTACTATACTAAGTAACAAGTTCTATGCACTTTGCAAACATCATCTCATTAAATCTCATAATAAACCCTGAGATTGTTATTCCCATTTCATAGAAGGGAAAGTAACGTTCACAGAAGTTACTGACCAAGGTCTCACCATAAACTAGAAAGCCAGTATTCAAACTCAGGACTCTCTCCAAAGTCTATGATCAATGAATTAAATCGCACTGTCACAAATACACTACAATGACTGCTTTGACAGCCAGAATACATTCAAACTCGTAATTCTGCTTTTTGTACAGAAGTTGTAGCTTTATTTTCATACTTTCATATTTTTAATTTTCATATTTTCATATATAAAATAATTAACTTCCGTGTATGGGGAAGGTATAGAGAACCAAGTACTCAATCATATTTGTTTATATGAGTCAAATTTGAAACACAAAATGTTTTTATAAAACTTACCATTTAACATCAACAGATTATCAGTTCCTGGATGTGGATAGCTCAATCGACCTTTAAAAAGACAGGAAAGGAAAGTTTGAAGATTATGGAGCTACTTGAAAAGCAAAAAAAGGGAAGAGGGATAGGGAGGTAATTATTGACCATGGTATATTTCTTAAATAAAAAAAAAAGGAATTTCCTAACTCCAAACATATTAACCAAAATCATCTTTGAAATTTGAAAGCAAAACACAAAACAGCTAACCTTAGTTCCCAGATCATGAGAGCACAATGTGACTTAGGAGCAACGCCTAGAGAATAAAGCCTATTTGTTTTTTGAGATGTAAAAACAATGTAAGTGTCCTAGTCCTCCAAACTTAAAATAGGATGTAAACATTTTTTAATATTCTCAAAACTGTTTATAATTCTCTCCACAGCTTTCTTTGTCCAAAAATAAAATCTGAAGAAAAGAAATTTATATTCCTAACCAAAAGACAACCAAAATATTAAAATAAAAAATGAGTACCAAAACTCATCACAACTTGCCATTAATTCAGTATTTTTTTATATACAGTTGTACTTAAATAAGGATGTTTGATGAAACGTCTTCAACATATTATTACAAGCGATATTGCAAATTTAACCTGTTCAAAGTTTATAACTGATCTAAAAAATTAAAAAATGAAAATATTAAAGCTTAAGAGCACAGTAGCCTAGTCTTTCCTTTGAGCCATTCTTCATTCAAGAGTTTTGCACTTAATACATGCAGAAAGGACAGCAGTACTGCAGTCTGCTGTGGAAAGAAGAAAAGGCATGTCTGAACATACCGTGGGGGCTCATTCAGCAATTCTATATCCTAACGCTTGTTTGACTACATGCCAACATTGAGGATGATCATTGTTTTCAGCCCGTTAAAACAGAGGACTTTCCTCTAATGCTTGAATCTCTGACGGACTATTAGAAAGGTTCATTAATGGGATGCCTGGGTGGCTCAGTTGGTTAAGCGGCTGCCTTCAGCTTAGGTCATGATCCCAGGGTCCTGGGATTGAGATTCACATTGGGCTCCTTGCTCAGCAGGGAGCCTGCTTCTGCAACTGCTTGCCCCTCTGCCTGCTTGTGTTCTCTCTCTCTCTGACACAGAAATATAAAATCTTAAAAAAAAAAAAAAAAAAAAAGAAAGGTTCATTAAAATCTATTGAGAAAACAACTAAATTAAATGTCTGTGCGATGGCACATCAGCAGCTTTCAGCACAGACCTTTAAAGACTCTGTGACAGCTTGGGATGCAGTGCTGCCAGAATAGTGACCAATAAATATCTGAATGAATCTGACATGATTAATAAGGAGTACAGATTCACTGCATCTACCTTGACCACCTCAGTAAGCACTCTAAACTGTAAGGCCCTGTATTACACCCAAACATCCCATACAAAACACAGACTGTCTGTTGGGTTTTGTTTAAATTATGAAGCTAAAGAATTCAATCATCTGCCAATGAAGGATATAATCCAATTCTGACATTAAGATATACATATTATACACACACACACACACACACACACACACACACACACACATATAAACACTTCATCTGGGCTCTAATCTAACTGTAGCAGATTCAGACTCAATGTGGTGAAATAAAACAAATGTTACTGTCCTTCAAAAGACGACTGACCACCTCTTATTTACTCCTGAATTTCATGCAGCATAACAACTAATAAAGTCGTCATACTCTACAAACATGCAAATAAGTTTATTGTTGTAACACCTTAGTATGCAGTGAGAAAGAAGACAGCGAGTACAAAAGGTACAAGATACAAAGAGTGAGAAAGCAGACCTTTTCTAAACTGGATTTCAATAGCACGGAGCATTACTTTGTCTGAACTATCACAGCTTATTTTGGAAATATGCCTAGTTCTAAACATCTTGTTGCAGATGACCAAATTCAGAGAGCAATTTAAGGCCATGAAAAATTACTGTTATTTTTGACTTGAGATTGAAAATCAAGACCCCTATGAAAGCAGTAGTGGCCTGTATTGCTATATCCACTCTTAAGAAGTTCATTAAGTCTTGTACACCTACAGTGCATAGGATGCTGAAGACACAACTATGTGTGAGTCTCTGCTTATGATGTGGTACGAAACACAGGAAGAAACAACTTTGACAGAACCTGCCAAGTGTTAAAAGAATCATGTACAGTATGCTATATAAAAAACAAAGGCCTATCTAACCAACTAGGGACTCAAGCAAGACTTCCTAGAGAAGTAAACTGAGCAAAGCCTTAAGCCTGGCTCCATTTCAAAAGACACTCAACTTTCAACTGCCACGTATTTATCCTCTAACAGGTTCAGTGTTTGTTTTACCTATCCTAAGACACAAGTAAGCAAGTATTCTCATTGCTAATAGTCTTTTGACTTCCTGGTTCTGAATGGACTTAAAGGGGACACCTTATGTAAAAAGTTCACAAGGTAGATACCTTTTTGCAGGACGTATATTTGTATATATATTCTAAAATATAGTTCTCCAAATAGGAAAATCTCTCAATATAACTAATCAAATACTCCAAAATGAAATAAGCAAACTCAGACTCATTTTTCAATTATCCAATCCCTTTTCCTCTACCATAGCAAAATATCAGTACATCTTAAGACAAGTAACTTTTACAGTTCATTTTACCTGGGATAGTACTAAAATTACTTTCACTAAGAACATGATAATTTATAGAAATAGCTAAAATTTGAGGGCTTACTCCATGCTAAGAGCTTTTCTAAGTTCTTTACAACCCAATTATTTAACCCTTACAGCAATCCTGTGAGTTAGGTACTATTACTTCTCATCTGAAGGTGAAGACACTGTGCCACAAAAGGTTACAAAATTTGCTCAAGGTTACACCACTGGCACACAGCACTGGCAAGACATGACCCCTGGGCAGAGTGGCTCTGTGCTCTTAATCATGATCTTATAATGACTTCCCAGTTGATAAAATAATACAGAGGAAGGTATGTATGGTTGGTCATAGGGCAAATTCTTATCCTAAATCCATTAAAAGTATTCACAGAGTGACTATGTAGTATATTAGATAACTTATACTCTAATACAGAAAAAAAAAATCACACTGCTGTAAAACCAGTTTCTCCCTATTATCTAAAAGCCTTGTGGCACAGAGACTGCCAGTTGTACACTAACCCCTGCACATGTCAATAATAGGAACCCCAAATCCTGCCGAGGCATAGGGCTGGCCAGAGTTAAAAAACTAAATTTCCCAGACTCCCTCGTAGTTAAAGCGTGTCCATGGGAGTAAGACCTAGCCAATGGGATGTAAAACAAAACTGGTATATGCAGTTTCTGGGAAGTTATCCCTAACAGGGAAGATCTTCCTTTTCCTTTCCCTTTTTTTCTGCCTGCTGGGATGCAGATGTGATGGTTAACCTGAATCAGCCGTATTACATTACGAGGCCACAGCTGTGTGGTAAGGACAGCAGAACAAAAAGACAGGTGCCTAGATGCATGAACATCACCACACCACTTAGGGGTGTTATGTTTTTCTAAAAGAAAAAGACTATCTTATTTAAGCTGCTTATGTGCTTTCTGTTGTCCCATAAGAACCTACCCTTACAAATAAAGCCCACTAGTCTAAATTTGTGCAAACTGAAGTTTAGGTAACCAGGTTATTATTTATTATTGTGAAAATATGATATAATAATATCATGATGGTTTTAATATATCTATAATTAATGGACATCTCCTACTCTTAGCACTTCTTTCACATTGATACTATGAAATTTAAAAATAGATACTTTTGAAAAATATGTATTTATTCTTAAGTGTCAGTGAATAACTACAGGACCTATATAGTATCTTAAAATTTGTCTTATTAGTCTATTATAATTTTAATTATCTGTATAATATATAAGAGGCAATTCATGTTGGCCATTTTAAATGTATATTCAAGCAGCAAAAAAACACAGAAATATACAACTGCATCCAATTTATTACTTATATAGATGAATTACCACTACTAAAACATAAAGCAAAACAGTATTTAAAGACATGCAATAACTTAAGCCAGCATTAAAGACTATTTCATATATATTTAAGTTCCTTCTCCAAATTACCTACTTACTCTCAATTAAAAAACTTATAAAATAGAGATGATAAAATAATGACACCACTTCTCTTCAGATTTAAACATACTTTTACAATTGCAGAAATGTGAATCAGAAAGGATAAAATGAAGCAATCACTTTCTTAACATCTCTTAATGTTTGTGTAAGCTCAAGTTGAAAGCCTCCAGTAACAAGTAAGCTCTAGTACCCCATTTGCTAAAGCATCCTATTTCCCTTCCCAGATACCATATACTCTTGGTTTGCTCTCACTAGCTACTCCTGAAATCCTCTTTGCTATGTCTTCCTCCTCAACTTTTAAATGATGAGGGCCCAATATTCACTAATGGGACTTCTCTTTCTACACCACCCCCCTAGGTGATGTTATCTACTACCAAAGTTCCATACATCATTATCTAAGCAGACAACTCCCACATTTATATCTCCAACAGTAACCTTTCACCCTATACTTTCCCAGAGTAGCATAGAGCACCGTCTTCCTTCCATATGGATGCTCATCCCCAAACCCTGGGTTACCTCTACACTTTATTCTATGTAATCTGTGTACAAATTCGTCAACAAATCCTGACTGCTCTATTATAAAGACAGACCTAGATTTGATTGCTCTTCATCAGCTCCTTCTTGGTTTCCCAAGCCCAAGCCATTCCTACCTCTTCACAGAGTACTAGAACAACCTAACAGTCTAGTCTGCATTCAGCAGACCCCACAATACTTTTAAAATCTAAATGAGTTTATTTCCTTCTATTGCTCAAAACCCTCCCATGCTGGCCCCTCATCCTCTACCATTCTAACCACGCTGGCCTCTCTGCTATTACTCAAACTTGCCAGGCATATTCCCATTCCAGGATCTATTTCCTCTTCTATCTAAAAGGCATTTGCCCAGATATGACCAAAGCTGTATCTCTCCCTTCATTCAGGTGTTTTAAAAGATGCCATCAGAGAACATTCTAAAATAGCAGCTTTTTTCTCTATCCCCTTGAAACTATATATTTTTTCTTCATAGCACTGGTTCTTTTTGTCTCCATCCTTCATTAAAACCGAAGATCCATGAGGAGAGGACTTCGTCTTTTTTATTCTCTACCGTATCTCTAGCATCTAAAAGAGCCTAGTACGTAACAGGCCCTTAAGTATTTGTTAAATGGATGAATGAAATATCTCATTGTATTAGGTGACCCATGAGCTCAATTGAAAGCTTAGTACTAAATATGTGTTTGTATGTGGGGCACAGGAAGTACATTCTCTGAGTAAATGGAAAAATTACACAATAAGTTTTTATCAATTCATTTCTAAACTCCTTAAGAATGGTGAGGAGAGGGAGGAAGACAAGTCTTGCTTTTCGCTCTTTCTCAAGATAAACTTTTCCCTTCTCCACAAATATTTTTTTTTAATGAATACATCTAAAACATGACCTCTAAAGTTCCAATATTCAAAGTTAATGATGCCAACCCATTCCTCATTAGTGATGATAAAATTACTAAAGAACAATGTCACACATTGTTCCAACTCCTTTTAACAACAAAAAAATTTAAGTCACATATTAGAATCATAAAGATATTAGAGTAGAATTAATATTAAACCAAATAATGAGAAGCAGTATGGTACAGCAGTTAAAAGCACAAACTCAAGAGCCCAACCACTTAGTAGCACTGAAACTTGGACAATTACTGTTAGTAAGCCACCAGAGTCACCCAACTGTGAAATAAGAGTAAATATCTACATCTTAGCTGTGAGAATGACATACATTAATACATACATGTATGCCAAACACTGCTCCTTAGAGCAGTGTTTGGCACATATCAAGTACTCAATATGTGACATGCATCATGTTTTACATTATGTGCATACGTGTGTGTGTTTATTATACACATGAGCAAGTCATACAAATGAAAAGATCTAATATTTCCTTCTTATATGCTTTAAATATAAAGCATTGTTTCCATTGGTTTGGTCGTCTCTTCTAATATTTTTTCATTTTCTATGTTTTACACCTTTATTTCCAAATCTATTTAGAAAGAAAATGGTTCACAGAAGTCTGGTAAAATCCACTTAGAATGTGGTCATTACCAACCTTGAATAACTCCAATCTCTGTTCAGATCCAAGGGGCAGGACAGTCATTCCTGTCCAGTCACTCCCAAATCTCAATGCATGCCTCATAAAAGCCTAAGAATAAGATCATACAAATGCAGAAAAGACCCTTAGATCCAAAGTACCAGATCCCAAGAGAGCAACAGAATCATTCCTTAATAAAAGCCATCAATTATGGTGCATTATCAGGAAAATTAATCTAGTTAACTCTTAAAGCCGGGTCCCATCATAAAATTTTTTCACTGAATTATTTACAACTTTTAAAACTTTTATCCAATCAACACTAGAAAACATACTAAGAAACACTAAGGAATACAGAATATCAAAAAGTTTGTTTCAAGTATAACCACAAAAGAATGACAACAACAACAACAAAAGCCTAAACTTAATCCATTAATCACCTAAGATAATGTATCACCATAAAGTTATTATAATAAAACTGGCATTAGTTAAGATATATGCAATTAATATTAAAATCAAGTTGAGGGGCACCTGGGTGGCTCAGTGGGTTAAAGCCTCTGCCTTCGGCTCAGGTCATGATCTCAGGGTCCTGGGATCGAGCCCCGCATCGGGCTCTCTGCTCGGCGGGGAGCCTGCTTCCCCCTCTCTCTCTGCCTGCCTCTCTGCCTACTTGTGATCTCTCTCCTCTCTGTCAAATAAATAAATAAAATCTTTGAAAAAAAAAATCAAGTTGAACTAATTAATGATTGCAAAACTTTAAATTGTGACACTTTTATAAATGAAAATAATATTAAGAATAACAAATGGGCAATCAAGCATTGCCAGTGGCAGCATAAAGTGGCATAAAAGTTAAAAATAAGTTGGCAATATATGTCTCTAGGGCCTCAAAAACAAATGTGTTGTCTATTTTTGGAAATAAAAACAGAAAAAGCTCACTGATTTTTATTTAAAAATTTGAAATTCCTAAATTTCCAATTGTAGGGGAATGGTTACACAAACTATTTTAAATGCATGTAAATAATTTTTAAAAAGTGCTAAGTAAATACTGATGAAAAATAAGAATTACTATAGAAAAATGTTTAATCATTCAAACAATAATTTATTGACCCCTTTCTATTTGTTTGGCACTATAATAAATGCTGATTCAAGATACAGCAAAAACAGAGGTGTTCATTGCTCCCATGACACAGTATTATATGAGAGATACGTACACTGAAAAAAAAAAGCTACTGAATCAAGAATAAATGAGCAAGGTACTCCATTTGAAAAGGAATATGATTGTTTAACAATCTTTTACAAAGTAACCTACTACTGACTAGGAGTGTTACGGAGGCTTCACTAAAGAGATAGGTAGACTAGGAATTATAGAGATTTCCAATAGAACCTGGTGGTCTGAATGCATGCGTGCATCTTTGTTGCTTTCTGAAGCCCCTAAAATGACAGTGCAGAAGTTTTAAAGAGGCATAATTTTATCAGGACAAAGGAAATGAGACAGGATCACAGAAGAATTATGTCAATAAATTTTTGGAAGCTGTGAACATGAATGGGTGAGTGGTTAACTGCCTTTGTAGACCAGAAATCACTCACGACACTGAAACCTAAACTGGTATGTACATGGGAAAACTACCCAGAAATAAGCTGTTTACTCTAATAGATAGCTGGAGAGGTTCAGAAATAAGAAATTCTAGTTCTCACTGACAGTAGATGTGGGGTGGAGAATCAGAGAGACATATAAATCCCTCTGTGGCTTTTCTAAGGCAGCTAGAAATCAGGTCTCCAGCTCCCAGGCAGAAGAATGGAAGACATATATCCAGTGTTCATTTCCTGAACCCAAAGAAGAGACCTATACCGACATGGCAAGAGTACTACGCTGTCAGCTTACAGAAATGCTCACTAGTTTATAAGCCCCAGCTACATATACAGAGCTTCCAATCAAATTGCATTTTTGTGTCTTACCTTTAAAGATGAACAGACGGGAAAGGATCATAAGATACTTGGCGAACACCTCCAGCATGAGTAGAAGAAAGAACAAAACCAAATAGAAAAGAGGAACTTAAAAGTATAAACAATACAAGGAAATGGAAAAATAATCTTCAGACACTACAATATAGTGCTCGAAGATAAGTACACTAGAGAATATCAAAAACAGAAAAGTTCTGTGAATTTTTTTAAAGAGGGTCTTAAAAGTTCTTCAGAGAAAAGTTTTGAAATACAAAAATCAAGAAAAGATCTGAACAATAATAAATGAGGAAATGTCTTCAAAAGCAAAAGATAAAGCCATGAGAAACAGAAAAGCAGAGGAGTATAGGAAGTTTACTATTTGAAGAACGGCATTTCCTGAAAGAGGAATACTAAAAATAAAAGGGAAGAAATTATCAAAGAAATACCAAAAATGTCCAAGAACTGGAAGAAATGAATCTCCAAATTAAAAAGACCCGAAGAGGGGCGCCTGGGTGGCTCAGTGGGTTAAGCGTCTGCCTTCAGCTCAAGTCATGATCCCAGGGTCCTGGGATGGAGCCTCAGGTCCACGGGCTTCCTGCTCAGCAGGGAGCTGCTTCTCCCTTGTCCCCTCCCAGCCTTGTGTGCCTGCTCTCACTCGCAAATAAATAAATAAAATCTTAAAAAAAAAAAAAAAGACCCAATGGATGTTCAATGAAGGAAAGAAAGAAATGGAAGGAAGGAAGAAAGGGAATGAAGGCAGGCAGTCTCCCTCCCCTGCACACTAGAAGATCCATATATCATTATTATGAAATTTCAGAACCACAGACATGAAAATATCTTAAAAGCTTCCAGAAAGAAAGACAAAAAATTTAAAAACACAAAACAAGGCAATCAATCATACAAATGAGCAGATTTAAGAATGGTAATACACTTACAGTAACCATGTAAGATGAAAGACAATGAGGCCACACTTTCAATATTCTCCCCCCAAAGTACAGAGTCAACAAATAATACCTAAAATGTAGGAGATTTATAAGCCTAAGCATATTACTTACAAATAACTACAGGAAGAATACATTAAAAAAAAAAAGTTGAAAGTAGCTACCTCTAAGGAATGGGAATCTGTAGCAAATAGAGAAAAGAAGATGACTTCTATATAAGCCTTACGGCACTCTGACTTTTTAACCTAGGCACCTATATTTTTTAAACTAATTTTTTAAAAAATTAACCAGGTTTGAGGATTGATAAAGATTTGATTATTGCAAGTATTTTAAGCTTATATGTAGAAAAAGAAAAGATTAGAAAAGTTATACACCAAAATATCAAGCGTGGTTATTTTAGTTTGTGGAAATAACTGATGATTGAAAAAAATTTTTTCTAGTTTTCCCAAATTTTCTTTAATGAACATATATTACTTTTTTGTAATAAGAAATTGAACATTTAAAAAAGGATAAAGTCCTGTACTCTGGAGGGAAAAACCTTTGTTAGAGATTCTCAGGAGCCCTTCAAATACTATAAGCAATTAAAATTCGTAAGCCTAATTATCTCCAGTACTCACTTTTATCATGACAAATTCTATATTAAAATATATTTCTTGTTTTATTTCCAATTTAAAAGTAAGAGTTATAAGCCCATAATTAAAGTCCTAATGAAGATAAAAACACGCTTTTATAAACCCATATATGCTCTGAATAAATAACTGCAACTTAAAAAAAAAATGCATTGTGGTTTCCGATGGGTTTTAGTTTTTATAAAAAAAAAAACTGAAGCTTGTTGTAACTCAAATTGTTTATTTTTAAAAATTTATTTTTTTAATAAAGATTTTTATTTATTTGACAGAGAGAAACACAGCGAGAGAGGGAACACAAGTAGGGGGAGTGGGAGAGGGAGAAGCAGGCTTCCTGCTGAGCAGGGAGCCCAATGCGGGCTGGATCCCAGGACCCTGGGATCATGACCTGAGCCCAAGGCAGACGCTTAACGACTGAGCCACCCAGGCACCCCTCAAATTGTTTAAATAGTCAAAACTGTCTGGAAGAAATAACTCAACTATGTTTTCAAATTTAATAATACTGTTGCTAATTATGTAAAAATAATATTGTTGCTAATTACCTATTGTTGCAACTACTTGGGAAGAAATACAAATAAAACTTGAAACTCTTTTCATGATGCCATACTTCAAGTAAGTTTTCTAAAACAAGAACTTTTACAAACATATTTTCACAATTTCCTTTTCAATCTGCATTCTCACTGACAACAAAGTTAAAATCTTGAAAATTTCCATAAGATGAATTAAATTCTGAATAGCTGGAGGGTAAAGTGTTAAGATTATCAGGCATATGACAATAGTGATCATCTTAAAGTCAAAATAATCCAACAAAATGTATATGGCTTCTATATAAATGATTTATTCCAAAGTTGTTAATGACTTTTTTCTTATTTATCAAAGACTTGTGGTCTATAGGAAAAAGAAAAACAAAGTACAGGGGAAAGAACATGTAAATTTGACTCCTTTATAGAATAAAAAGAAACATTTTCCTTGAAGACTGAAAGCATACACAATAATCCCTCATCTTTTTTTGAAGATATTCTATTATACCTGATTTTCATTTACACTTTCTGGCACTTGTGAAAATTCTGACTACAGGAAACACAAGTGGACCAACTAAAAGTAAAATTAGTTCTGAGAGATGCATTCCTCTCTTTGCCAGAGAATCAGTGAGGGCAGTGTATGAGGAACTTAAGAGAATCGACGTAACTGCTTGGGCATATATACTATTGGTATTAGTTTTATTTTGCACTTTGTTGTATTTTAATAAATGTCATTAAAGTTTTTACAACTTTTCATAGATCTCTTTGATCTTGTTCCCCTATTCCAAAGTTTCTCCAAGTGTGCTCTCTACACAACCTGGAGTGCACAGTCTGTTGGGAGTAGGTTCCTGAAACCTGCCTAATAAATATGCTCTCAGAGTTTCAGAATCTCTGCCCACCTTGAAAGTTAAGTTCTAAAATGTAAATTCTCACACCACAGACTTTTAGGAATATATACAAGTTACTTGGCTACTTTGTACTTCAAATTTACATTAAGGTCAGCTGAAGAGAATCAGAGGGAAAAGAACAATAGAAGAAAAGAGGCAAGATTTTATTTGATACTACCTCAACCACTTATTGCCTAACACAGAAGTAATTCCTAATTTTCTCAGGAGTTATCTTCCTTAAAAAAGCAGAGATTCTACTTCAGGAGTCTTGGAAAACAAAAGTTTAGTAGTCAAGTAATAAAAATGATGCTAGACACACAAAAATACATAGTAAATAAAAATTTTAAAGGCATCCACTTTTATTTTTTATTTTTTTTATTTTTTAGATTTTATTTATTTATTTGACATAGAGAGAGAGATCATAAGTAAGCAGAGAGGCAGGCAGAGAGAGAGGGGGAAGCAGGCTCCCTGCCGAGCAGAGAGCCCTATGCGGGGCTCGATCCCAGGACCCTGAGATCATGACCTGAGCCGAAGGCAGAGGCTTTAACCCACTGAGCCACCCAGGCGCCCCAAAGGCATCCACTTTTAAACATGTGTTGGCATAAAATTATACTCTAAATCCATTTTCCTGAATTCCTTTAAATTGTTCAGGGAACAATGGTAAAGTCATTGTGACTTGCTAAAACAGATCTTTCCAAGAACTGTTCTATCACGGTATTTCTTTCTAAGGTTTTCAAATTATTTATTTTTTTTAGTTGAAATTAAATTTTTTTGTTTACTCTTACACTTTTGGGGGTAAGCAATTTTTGGTAAAAATGCTTACACAGTAAGACCTTTTTGCAAATTGCTGAGGGCAGGGAGGGAAGAGAGTTTAACAATAATCACTGTCTTGTTCTTTTGTTAAAGCACAATGAATTGACCCACACATACATAAAAAGATCACAGGTCATTTAACATAGGTATTCAAATACAAAACTGCAATATCACAAAGCATGATTTACTTTAACCATTAAAAGCATACATATTTGTTCTTCCTTTGAAAAGAAAAATATTTGCCAAGAATGAAGACAGTCATCAGAAAACAGGATGTTAATGGCAAGAAACCACTGCAAAATAAATAAAACTGATCAGTATCATTAATACTAAGGAAAGCATAGAATAGTGTGTTAGTGTTCCTGATCTGGAGCAAAAGATGGCACGTGCTCCCTAGGGCTGGCTGAGCAGTTACATCCCCTCAGCACCGGGCAGCCCTCAAGCTATGCCAGGACTTGTGTGCTTTCAGTTCCTCCAATGTGACAAGCTCTTCCATGAACCCTGGCCCCTCTGTCTAGTTGACACTTTCCCTCAATATTTTTTCATCTTTGTGCTGTTCAAGCTTCAAGTCTTAGCTTACTTTACTTCACAGATAAATTAAGTACTCCCCTCCCCTTACATATTACCTCCCCAAGCACCTTATCATCTCCCTCCACAGCACTTCTAACACTCTATGGTTAGAGGTTAGAGGATTTTACGTATATAAATATTATAGGAGTACATTACATGTATATATGTATATTATACATATGATGATAAGGTCCCTTTTTCCCTAGTAGGCTATAAATCCCACAAGAACAGAGACTATATGTTTCACACAATTACAGACAAGGTCTTGGACACTGCTGGTATAAAAGTGGACACACTTAGTGGAATAAAGTGCATCCAGAATTCCATCTTTGTTTGCCATTTCTTCACACCTGTAGAGCCACAATGAGACAAGACCCTTCCAACCCGCTATATGCTAAACCACGGAACCTTAACATTAAACAATGGAGGTTCCCTACTGACCTATAAAAATCACTGGAGGGTGGGAAAATGGAAACAAGCTGTAGAGAAGTATTTTGGGCTGCAGTAGGGATGGGAGGCCTCTCTGTTAGTTCTATCAGTCAGTTCTAAGGCCAGTAACTTGCCAAATTTCCTTTGGATTCCAGAGAGCTGCTTCATTGTTTTCCTTTCTACTGACACTAAGTCTTACCTTGAGTAGTTTTCTCAAACACAAATTTATAGTTTCTACCTTTCATCTCTGTGAAAACCAGCCTCCACGATGGCTTCCATGACTGATGCTTGCCTCTCAGTATTCACATCTCTGGAGTAGCAGAACCCTCCCCAGTTGAGCAGGGATGACCTACGTAGCTACTAGAATGTCATAGAAATGGTGGTGTGAGACTTCTGAAGCTAGGTCATGGAAGACATTGGGACATTCACTTTGAGCTTTATCTTTGCTGTGAGGGACCCAGCGAATACACTGTGAGGACACTCCAGAAGTCTCATGGAAGGGTCCACATGGTGAGCAACTGAGTTCTCCTGCCAATGGCCTGGGTTAACTTGCCAGCCACATGAGTGAGCCACCCTGGAAAAGGAACCTCCAGTCCCAGTCAAGCCTCTACAGGACTGCTACCTCATGAGATCCTCAGCCAGAACCAAGCAGCTAATTTAGCTCCCAAATTCTAACCTACAGAAATTGTATGAGATAGTAAGTGTTTATTGTTGTTTTAAGCTGCTAAACTTAGGGGTAATTTGTTATACAGCAATACATAACAATATAATCTCTCATCACTTAAATTCCTGTGGAAAATATTCTATATGAGACTTTTCTAGAAACTTTTATCATTAATAGAAAGGGAAACGAAAAATTAATTTAAAAAATTTGCCCTACAACTCCCTTTTCCCTTTCTCTTAGGTCCCATAAGGAAGACGAAGCAAATGGCAGACTTTGTGAAAACATTTAAAAAGGATAAAATAAGATTCATTCATTTTTTTCTTTTTGGAAAAAAAAAGAAAAGACTTTTCTTGTATTAAACAGAAGACAAAATTTTCTGAAAGGAATGAAAGATGAGACGGAAGAGATGGGACAGAGGCTGAAGTGCTGTCCTGAAGATGAGGAATGGAAAAAAAGCAGAAAGTTCAGAGATTGGTTGCTTCTGTTTTGTCACAACCTGGCTTTTAGCAGAGTTTACTGAGATCCCACCCAGAGAAAATGGGCAATGATCTGAATATGAGGAGGAAGATATACAATATGATATCCTAGAAGGCAGTGAAGTCTATACTAGTAAGAAAAGAAAAATCTTTATGTAGCAGCACTTGGGTAACAGGATCATTTTAAGTAAATTTATGATGGCAGTATGCAGAAGTACCAGCATTATTTCTATTTCTATGTAGAGAAGATGTCTCAATTTTTTAAATTTTTTTCTCTTTTAATTCCCTGCCATAATAAATGTGGAACATAAAATACTCCAATTAGAAACAGATTTGTTACCATAATTCCAAAAGGTGGTGCTGAGCACATTTTCCACCTTCCCATGGCCAAAGATAATTTTCCTAACAAAAGAGTTTTGAATTCATTTGAGATTTTTTTAAATTATTAAATTCCTCTTAGCCTTAGGCTGCTTCCACTTTCTTTTCAAAGTCTTCTTTCTAGGTTTCTCTCCAGTTTTATTATAACACAGACTTTAGAAAAAAAGAAAACCTGAGATAATTCTCTAGCAGAGAATGTTTTCTCTTAACATCTTCAAGACGTTTTTAAAAAAGACTGGGAGAAACGACGATGAGAAAAGTTTCATTATTCATTGGTAACAGTTAATGGTGACTTTATCTTGTATAAGAATTTCTAAGAGTTTTCTTTCTAGATGAGCCAAAGAAATAAACAGACGGAACTTCTTCATAATCATAAACTGCTGGATTCTATTATTAAACAGTGGATCCAAGACAAATGCCACTAGAACTGTCAGAGCAATAGTGAAAGAGAACAAGACCCCAAAATACAGATGCTAAAAAAATTAGATTAGGTTTTGGTTAGAAGCTCCCCATTCTCCCAAAAAAACCCAAAGTAAAAGTCTTTATTAGTTTGGGAGAATTATCATTGCCACACGTTGTTAACAATCATTAACCTCTTGGGCTTTTCAAGCTCCTTAAAAATAAAGGAATTACAAAGACAGGAAACTCTTTTATAAACAAAATCCAGAAACACAACAACATGTTTAGATATCTGATCAGTATTACCAACGCAGCCTCAAGCCACCACCTTGCTGCCAACACTTAAGTTCTAGAGTTTTAGGCTAAATCTTTCAAGGGAATTCTTACTTGGCTTTATAGAATTAAAAATGTGGAAAAATTACCAAGTAGCCCATGGTTTTAATTCAATGAGAGATGCTGAGTCAGAATCAACCAGTTAAACTGCTCTTGAGTTCCTGACCCACAGAATTGTCTGACGTAATAAAAGTTTATTGTTGTTTTAAGCTACTAAATTTTGGGATAATTTATTATGCAACAATCTCTTATCACTCAAGTGCACAGTTTGCTAGATTTTCACCATGAATATAAAAGGCAACGAGATATATTGTACAAAGAAATTTAAAATAATTAGTAACATGTAATATACAGACAAATGAAAATAAGTATGTTAACGAAATATCGTCAGATACAGTTAACGATAAGACTAATACTATAAGATCGGTGGAGCTGATTCTTTTTCCTAATCTGCCCCAAGTTTTATGAAACCCTCAGAGAAGCTACTATAAAAGATCCCCTTTTAAAACCCTATGACAGTAGAAGAAAAGTGGGGAAAAGAAGTTAACTTGGGGCAATTATAGGATGGAATCACTGCAAATTGTAAATTCAAGTATTACAAGGATTTTTTTTTTTTAATTTCTGTATTTGATAGAATTCTAGAAAAGTGACTATACTATACACTTAGATCCTCTGGCAAACTGCAAAATATCTCTAAATAGTGGCTTTTTCTTAGATAACAAGTCAAGAGACATGGGCTTACATTTCTCTCTGCATAAATCAGCATAAATCTAAATAAGCTACAAAGGAAAAAGTAGGACATTTCACAAAGGTTTTTAACATAACATAATAGAATCTTATAGATGACAAAGGTGCTACTTACTGCTACTTTTCATATAAAAAATGGTGAGATAAACAATTCAGTGCACGATATAAGAAATTAAAAAAAAGTCACTTACCCTTAAGAGGATCATGTTCTGCTCTCATAATATCAATAAGGGAATTCTCCAAAGAGTGCATGTTCAAACTGTCATACATTCTACTTCGATCCTAGAAGAGAAAAAAAAAGACTCAATATGATGTATAGATTTTTAAAAAACTGGTGATAAATATACCATCTAAACCTTCTTACATAAAATAGGACATCTGATTAATATAATATTACTAATCACGTGCATTCCAAGACAATACCAGCAAATAAGGATCCTGTGAGTTATACTATCTCTTGTATTGAAGAATATTACATTTACTATATTCATTAATAAAATCACATATCAAAGTAATCTTATTTCACTGGAAGCATTAATATAGTAAACTAATTTCTACTGTTACCTCAACTTATAAAGATTTCTGAAATGTTATACACAAAGCATTTTTAGTTGTTATTTAACTTCTAAGCTTTTCTCATATATCTAGGAAGACACCAGCACTTAAAAAATAAATATTTGGGGGGAAAGGAATTAATCCCATAATGGCACCATACTTTAAATATCTATCAAACAGTGTACATTATTTGACTTAGTCGGAATTACACAATAATACATAAATATCTCATACAGTTAATATCAAAAGCATGAACTACTATCAGGACAAAGACTAACACCTAGAATACATCTATCCAAATCTTGCTCTCTGAAGTCCTCACATACTGGTCTCTGCATTCCTAAATCCTCTTTTCCTCCACACTCTGCAAAGAAGGCAGGGATGGAGGGGAGAGTGGAAAGTATTCTCACCTCAACAAGTTTCCTACCTCAAGTTCCAAGAACAAAGTCTTTGTGTAGATGGAGGTCTTATTTGCTAAATGTTAAATCTGTCAACCTGCTTACCAGAAGGAATCTGATTCTTTAATGTCTATGAATTTATACTGTTATTCTGCTCAACACATCCTCAATGTACTTGAACAAATATACATGGGGAACTACCACAGCAAGCTCTGGCCCATACCCCTTAAATCTAAACCAAAATGTCAGTGATGACTCCCACCCATTTAAATGTGTGTAGGTGTTTGTACAAGTGTATGTATAAGAAAGAGGCAGGGCAGGCCATTTTTAACTCTCAAAAAAATGATTGATACTTAAAAAAGAAAGAGTAAGAAAAGTGGGGGAAAAAAGTCTCTACAGAAATCAAAATGAGGCACTTCTTAACCTGAGTCTATGAACTTCAAGAAGGAACATGAAATCTCTGAGATTATATACAATATTGTGTACATGGATGTGTATGTACACATTTTTTTCCTGAAGAAAAGGGCTTCATCAGTTTTCCACAGGAGTCCATAATCCAGAGATGATTCAGAGCCAGTCTTTTAGAAAGCTAAAGAAAAACATAAAAAGCTTTTTCTGAAAATATGTTGATTTATTTACTCCATCAAGCAGAGTAAATAAATCAGGGTTGTGACCTTGTAAAGCCAGGGGCCCAGAATCAGTATTATAGACTAAACAAATTGCTGTTGAGGAATTTAGAAGTGTGCAAAGTAATACTAAACGGCAGACTGCTAGACCAGTTGCTCTCACTCCAGCTTTCTTACCATACGGCTGCACTGGCGCTCCTCACTTACCTTCACTTACTTTACTCCACATCGCTAACAATGACTTTGCTTGGTGGGGGAGGCACAGAGAATCACTGAACTAGAATAGTGGTTCTCTCACTTGAGCATGCTTCAGAATCATCCCAGATCGCTGGGACCCAGATTGCTGGGACTCTGCTCAGACAGAGTCTAAAATTCAACAGGTTTAGAGTGGCCCCTGAAAATTCGTATTTACAGTAGGTTCCCAGGTGATACTTAAGACTGCTAGTCCAGCCATCATACTTTAAGAAGTACAGAGCTTCTTGATCTTGAGTAAGCTACTAAACCTTTATAGGCTCTGTTCTATCTTCTAGAAAAGAAAAAAATTGTTTCAGACTAGAGAGTGCCTAAATTCCACCTTAAAAATAACAGGAATAATAGAAAAGCAAAAAACTCAAAGTACTATGTAATAAATGAAATAAAACTGGAATAGAGGAGAGCATGGCCCTTGGGCAAAAATGACATACAATTTTAGTAATTCAAATATTTCCACCTTCTGTGCTTCCACGATACTATGTTCATAACTAATTTGTTGATTTTCCTGCCTTACTGACTAAACTAAGTTAATTAGAGGTAGGGACCTTCTAATTATGGAATATAGCTAGCTCTCAAATGTTTGTTGAATGAATAGTACTTTATCTCTACTATAAAAACTTTGCGAATTGAAATTGAGCTCTGTGAGGGCAAAGACTGTTTAGGACCATAAAGTCTTCTTAGAATTCTCCACAGAATAGGTACTTAGATGTTAATTGACAAAACTAAGGCAAGATGTATTAAAAACATATTTAAAATATAATTTAAAAATGTAAGCTATCATGATAAAAACTGTATACATAATTAAGTAAAAAAAACCTCAGGTACTATAGATTCTAAGATATATTAGAAATACTTTGTATTCTATTTACCTTAAATTCTTGCAAAGAAAACATGTATGGTTTCAGAGATATCTTCTCAGGCTGCTGTTTTTTCAATGGAATCAGACTATGCCCCATCATAGTGGACCTATGAACTTAATTAATGGTGACTATTACCACCACCCAAATGATGTTACTCACACATTTTTTTTTTTTTTTGGTCACACACTAATTCCATTCAAGGAGTATGATCTTGCTTTAGAGCAAAATTTAAAGTAAAATTAATGAAGTAACTCCATATACATGGTCAATGGGCAATAATTAAGCTAAGAAGGGAAATATATAAGCAAGCTATTCAATAAATATTGGTGACCACTAGGTAATCAACAGACAGTGGTTATTCAAAAAAGCTGCATGTATTTATAGCTTTAGCTTTAATGCCTACATGCAACTGAAATAGTATGATGCCCACTTCCTAAGGCCCCTTATTTTCCCTTGCATTTCAAGTCTCTCATCATAAATCAAACTCCTGCTTTAGCAAAGAAAATAACAAAGCTATTATAAAACTATTAGCTTACTTATACTTTGGTGAGGTCAGCTGTATCCCACATGATTTTTAAAGCACCGAATACAAAATAGCCTTGAGCAGGCAAAGAGCTCATGACATCTCAAAATCACTTTCTAGATTTAATGAAACCTATAGGCTCATTTTCAAAAGGTATAGATAATTCCAATAAATAAAGTATGGGGATTCGAATGTAACTTCTGAAAAAAACAACAACAGAAGCAAATCTGATTATAAAACAAATAAGGATATTAGAAAAATGTCTTCACATAAACTGCCACTGGTTTAAAAACTAAATGGAAATCCTGAAACTATTTTAAGGTAAACATAAACACACCAAAACTGATTATCAGCACGCATATGGAAAATCATAGCAGTATAACTTACATTTATTACTACGAGACTATTTGAAAACAGCCAAGATGTTTCACAAAATAAGAATCTCTATGAGGAAGAGTTTACCCCAATCTACTTTAAATATGAAAATTATCTGGCAAAGAATCGACTTAAATGGGTTTTCAGAAACTGAGATTACAGAATTGCACAGCAGTGAACAGGCAAAATTAAGGAAAACATTTTTGGGAAAACTACAATCTATTATAGTATTTTATTATTTTCATAAACCCAGACATTTGCCATAATGTCTGGGGGTTGCCATAATGCCAAAGGGTACAGAAGCAACAATACAGTCCTAGAAAGACTGAAAAATGCAGAAAGGACAAAGTAATCTAAATAGGGTAACTTAAAAAAAAGATTAGAAATGCTAAAAAATAAAGAGGTCAAGAAAATTAAAATTAGTACAACAAAAAGAACTTGAACTTAATTAAAAGGGGACTTTTCAATGGGATGCTATATTTTTACTTTGATATATTCAAAACCCTGTCTCTGTCTCATTTCAAAAGGAGTGGTCAAGTAGAACATTTTCCTCTTGAAAATGAAGTATCCACCCAAAGAAAAAGGAGATGGATTATAGGAAAACCCTATATTGTCATATTTAAAGATATACCAGATGCTTTAACATATATCCTTCTAAGTAGAAAGATCAGCTTTTGTTGCAGTTTTGTGTTGTTTTCCAATTTTTGCTCTAAAATAACAAAGTTGTACAAACTCACTGTATTGTCCTCGACCTTCAGTAAATACTGATTTTACATTCCTGATGACACACTGCTACTGCACTCTACTGAATTAGCAGCGGATGACATGCCACTGTCTTTTTTTTTTTAAGATTTTATTATTTATTCGACAGAGAGGAGAGAGATCACAAGTAGGCAGAGAGGCAGACAGAGAGAGAGGGGGAAGCAGGCTCCCTGCTGAGTAGAGAGCCTGATGCCTGCTCGATCCCAGGATCCTGAGATCATGACCTGAGCCGAAGGCAGAGCCTTAACCCTCTGAGCCACCCCAACGTGCTACTGTCTTACTGCACAATGTCTTCAGTCTCCTACTCTCTCTTATCAGTCTCTGGTTGTTCCACACAGACACCCCTTCTTCATCCGACTGGACTTTCACCTTCTCAAAGGCAAAGAACAGAATTTCTCCCCATATATCCCAAGGATAATTAAAACACTACCATATACATAACAAACATACATTTTTTTTGAACTTCCTTTATTAATATGAATCTTGACAAAGTGCTATGACAGTGACTCTGAACAAAAATTAAAAAAAAAAAAAAATTTTTAAGGGCCCGAAATAACTAAAGTTATACTAGTATCTATAAGGATTAAATGGAGAGGCAAGTAGAAAATATGTGGTATAAAAATGTATCAAGTACAGTTAAAGAACTGAATGTAGGATACAAAACTTAAAATGCATCCATTACCTAAGCAGGTACCAGAGAACCCATTCTTTCTCATTTTCAGTAAGTGTTAACAGTTTGTTGACTACTAACGCCCCTTGAGGTTCACCTCATTTAAGAATCACAATTTAAGGAATGGTCTATTAAATGAAAAATTAGACTTGGTCTGCCACTATATATTGTTTTTTGTGTAAAGTGAATAAAGACACCTAATAATACATTTTTCTGAGAGACTCCCACATTATCATCTATCATGTTCTCACATAACGGTCTATACATCAAAGACTGGTGGGAAATATCTTCGATTAATTCAAGGTAGTTTATGTGACATGCTCAAGAACTTCCACAGGAACAAAAATCTAGAATTGAATATACTGAATCCCTGAGCTAGAGGCATCCATCTTATAAGGCTTCACAGCTATATATTATACTTTTAAAGGCATTTTGTTGCTTTGTTTACCAAGAACTGATGTACCATATGTAATCCTGTAAGTAATAATCTCAGCTGCCAGTATATTTACTTTTTTATTTAAAATATTCACTTTTTGATTTAAAATATTCAAGTATTAATGACTATATTGTAATCCTAATATCTAATTGAAAATTCAATTTTAAGGCAATTAGAATTCATATATCTGAGTATGACTTCTTGCAAGGGTAACTACCTAACAGCATTTTAAAGGAAAGTATTCTTAGCCTTAAAGAAATTAACACAAATATCTAAAACTCATTTTAAAGTCAGAAATGTATTTAAAACTTTACCTTTGTTTTTAAAAAGTTTTAAATTTGAAGCTTTTCCATAAGAAAATAATTAAAGGAAATGCCAACCAACCTTAAAAATTTTATATGTAACTGAGTAAAACCAATCTACAAAACTATTTCTTTCCTATTTGCTGAATGTTAATTACATGTCCAGTTCTTGGTATAGGTAAGGCCTCAAGTATCCAGGTACAAGAACTAAGACTCCAGTTCTAAAATTCAGTATATTTTTTATGCCTAATCAATTTGAAACTAAAAGAAATAAAAAGTTAAATGTTTTAAAATAATGTATTTGTTTTACTGAGATATGTTAGTATTAAAATGTTCTATATAATAAAGAAAAAGTCAGAATGAAAATATTGACCCAGATATTTAAGTGCTTAAGAATTTTCTATAATTTTGGGATGCCTGGGTGGCTCAGTTGGTTAAGCAGCTGCCTTCGGCTCAGGTCATGATCCCAGGTCCTGGGATCGAGTCCCACATCGGGCTCCTTGCTCGGCGGGGAGCCTGCTTCCCCCTCTGCCTCTGCCTGCCACTCTGCCTGCTCGTGCTCTCTCTCTCTCTCTCTGACAAATAAATAAAAAATTTAAAAAAAAAAAAGAATTTTCTATAATTTTGACTTTGCCAAATAGTGAAGAACTACCCAGTGGTTTAAGACACCAATTGAAGTTTGTAGCTGTTGCTGTATTTTTAAGAACGTCAACTTCAAATACCTCAACCTTTTATGGAAAGATAGAAATAACAAAACAAAATTTGTATCATAAGTACCCTTAGGTCCTCAAAAGAGAGAACCACATTGCTTTTAAGACCAGTTGGGAGGTCATACACTATACCTTGACTGCCTCAATCCAATCCCCACCCCTTCTCCCCCAATAAACAGGACCTTTGTATTCTAAAAATAAAGTGTGTGTGTGTGTGGGGGGGGATGCACAGGGAGGAAAAGAAATGGCCAAAATAGATCAGAGAAAGTATAAGAGTTGGCTAGAGAGATCTTTCATGATCTAGTTCAAGGTTCTCCTTTTATAGATATGGAAACTAAGACCCAAAGAAATGAAAGCCCATAGGCGCCTGGGTGGCTCAGTGGGTTAAAGCCTTTGCCTTCAGCTCAGGTCATGATCTCAGGGTCCTGGGATCGAGCCCCGCATCGGGCTCTCTGCTCAGCGGGGAGACTGCTTCCCCCTCTCTCTCTGCCTGCCTCTCTGCCTACTTGTGATCTCTCTCTGTGTCAAATAAATAAATAAAAATCTTAAAAAAAAAAAAAAAAAATTAAAGCCCATAGACTGTATCCTCAGATGTCATAAGGATTGAGAAAGAAGAAGGTTCAGGTTTCAGACCTCCTTTCCTCTAGTTCAGTTCACTTCCCACTATCTTTCTTCACCACGCTTTTCAACTTCATCACATCACACCTCTGGTGCAAGGGTCCAAAGGGAATGCCAGTATCTCAGCAGTTTACCAAAAAAAAAAAAAAAAATTATCTTTAAACACCTAAATCCTTTCATGTAAAATGAATTTACCTAAAATCCTAGGTTATAAAACAGGTAAGAACAGAGTGGCTTTGACTGAAATCTAAGTGGGAACGCTGGAGGTCCTCATCTTATAGCAGCCCAGGGGCTGACTTCCCTTTCATTATCACCTCTATCTACTCTCCAGCACTCCACCAACTGAAACCATCTCAATAACCTCATTTCTCAACATGTGACCCGCCCCCATTGTCCCTTTATGACAGCTAATCTGTCTTCTCTCTTCTCCATAGTTAAATATCCCTCACATATGTATCCTCTTGCTTCTTCTCGCACATGCTCTTCAAATAATTATGTCCTTTCCTCTAAAAACGTGTATCTTTCCACCTTCAAAATGACTATCATAATTTTCCTCTTCTAAGAGAAGAGGAAAATACCATCTCCTGGGCATTTATGTGTTCAATTTGAACAACATTAAAGTGCTACCATAAAAATGTCACTAATAGGGCCTAACTAGGCCAGAGTGGAGAAGAACACAGAAGTAGATGGATAGCTAACTTAAATTAGTAACAAAACAATAAATCACAAATTACATGAGATAACTACTTATTTCTATGTGGCGATCCTGGTAGGACTCTTTTGGAAAAAAGGTAGGACTTGTCTAAAATAAGTGCTAATGATAGATTACTGAAGTTACTGCTAACGCTCCAGGTTTGAAAGCTATTGACAAACGTATTATTAATCTATTTATAGAGTCCTTACTTGTGAAATCATCTCATGTTGATACATTAACTAAGGAAGAGCCTTAGCTAAGGATAACATAGCTCCATTCAGTGGGCTCCCACAGTGTCAAGTCTACGCTCATTCAAGCTTCGGCTCTGCAGTAAAGAATCCTCACGTAGGACTGAGTTTTCTACTTGTCCTGTAATAATTCTCATCACCGGGTACCCAGTATGAATTCAAATTTAGTCTGCAGGAAAAGAGATAGCATTTTGTAACCACAAAGGGCTTGGAGGTAATTTAAGACTGATTCCTAGTTTTTTGATTTAGGGTTTTTCTATAGAAAACTGATTACTGGGAAGGAGATACTATGTAACAGTGGTGACGAATTTTAGAATAAAGAAATACTATACACGAAGTTTTTCTTAAAGGTGAAAAAAATGAAGCCAGGATTTCTTTAGAAATATACCTCAAGACAAATTTCGTGACAAAAATTTACTAAAAAATTCTGTAAAACACTGACGAAATGTAAAATTGAATATATGATTTTGTCCCCAACTGAAAATAATTCTGAAAGATAAAATCTGTTCAGTTTGACTGATGTTTAAAGTCAGGTGCTCTTGGGTATATAATTCCTTTTTCCAAAAACAAATTGTTTTGGAAATGTGAAATAGTTATGAATTACTTACAAATTTGAAAATGAAGCATTTTATATTAAATAAGTGACCTTTTAAAAATAAATTGCTTTAATGTTCTTTGACATACGCTTAAAAAGGTATAACTGGAAAGTAAATAATAAATCTTACTCATAATATAAAAACTAAACTCCTAGTCAAAATCCTGAAAAATATACACTGTGCAGCCTACCTGGTCTATTCTGGATGTTCCGGCTGCAGTGCACCAACTATCTTGGAGTGAATCTGAGCCCCAAGCTGGTAACTGCAAACTAGATCTCACCTTCAATAGCATAGAAGTTTTCATCAGAAATAAGCAGTTCTCTTCCCCATACCCACCCACAAAAAAAAAAAAAAAAAGTAAGAAAGAAAACAAAAAACAATCAAAGTTCCTTCTATCTTGTTTCTTTAGTCCTCTAAAAGTTTAGGGGGACAAAATCTCATTTTAAATAATTATAAGGACCTTTATTAGCCTAAAATATCAGTAAAACATTAAAAGACCTGAAAAAAATGTCTAATCATCATAACTATTAGGCCACATTTAGAAAAAAATAGTCGTTGAACCAGGGAGGACAAATTTTAATTTGATACAAAAAGTCCTAATATTATTTTCCCATAATCACAGCTGTACTAAATATATTCTAATATATATATACACACACATATATATATGTATGTACATATATATATGTATATATATATATATATATATATATACACACAGCTGATCATAGTCGAATCTATGCACGATTACTTAACATTTTAGTTTAGCTATATTAAAGAAGAAATTCATTTTGGTGGCCTATTAAAGATGAATAAATTAAGGCATTCTTGAGCTGCCAATTAAAAGCTTCAACATATATTTAAGAAATATAGCAAGTTTTTCTAGATTTTATGAAGCTTCTTTTCTACTGTGTGTTTAGAGAATTGTTTAGTCTCAATTTTCTCTATATAAATACTTTACCCTTCGGCAATTAAATTATATGCTAAAAAATTAAAACTTTTTAATGTTTTAATCTGTTACTTTTACCACACTACTACTACCACCACCACCACCACCCAATTTCTTACTTTGAAAGATAAACATGAGAAATAAGACCATTTACATACCATTCTTACCTGTAAGGGTAAGAGTGTATTACTATTGTTGTCTGTTCTGAACACATTATCTTCAATCCAAGATTTTGGAGTCAGTGATGGAGTAGAGCGAGTAAATTTCGGTGGTGCTATGACATTACCAGAAAATGGTTTCTTCAATGGAGATATCTGATTCATAGTTCCTGGAATTCCCATGTTTCCAGTTCTACGATGATCTCTGCCATGCATTGCTCCCCAGGACATACTTCCAGTACCCCAGCCACTGCTCTGATGGTTGCTCCAAGGAGATTGTTTCAGAAGAGGCTGAGAAAAACACATCTGTTTAAATTATAGGCATTTAAAGAGTTTATAATTCAAACTCAAATTTAGGCCTGCACTAAGAATATATATAATCTTAAAATAAAATCTCCAAAGGCAACAGAATATATCTTAACAGGTTATGAAAAGTAATAGGTTTGAGATCTTGCTATATGAAAACACATTCATTTAATGCTAGGTGAGTTTTAATCCTCTTGTCCACTTTAAATTATAATGAACCAAGCAGATATTTCATGAGAATTATTAAAATAGAACTATGCAATTACTTTTCTTTCCTTTCGGAATCGTATACATAAGAAAAAACATAAATACTTGAAAATTGAAATTAACTTTGAAGATTCTTAAAGATATAACCTACATTGTGATCTCAAAACAACCACATTCTGCTAGGTATACAACCAAAAATATGGTCCTTAATTAATAAAGGTATGAGTAATGACAGGAGTAAAATATTTAGGCTTTACGATTCCAAAACAAATTGCACCACTGCAACAGTAGATAATGGTAAAATTTGGTGGTGTTCTCTTGCATGAACTAAAAACACCGTTTAGTATAGGGATGGTATAGAAAATATGTCTTCTTTGCATTGTTTATTTAACTTTCAAGATATTTTATTCCAACTTTAATGTAGTTTCTTTTAAAGTATTTTTGGGTTTTTTTTTTCACTTAATTATCCATGAACAGTTAAGCAATTATCTGATGTTACCCATAGGTGGATCCACTGAGATATACTAAACAACCATATGCTTTGATTATTCTAGTAGAGATCTTAATAACACAAATATCCATTCAGTTCATTCATTTTCAAAAGTAAATTATATTCCAAACTAGAACCTATGTCAAAAAAAAGTTGAGAATCCATCGAGAGGCAATTACTGTAAGTTTTTGAAAAGTATTATTTGCTAGCAATTATGTTGTCAATAAGCTTACAGCTAACATTTAGCTAAAGGAAATATGGACCTTGCAGTTGCTATAAGAAAATAAGCTAGTAGACGTATTCTTAAAATGAAACCTCCTTCTTATGAGACAAAAAAAAAAAAAGGAACTTGATCTACAGTACCTATTTAAAAAATGCCAATATAATCATGAATATACACTGCCCCCTCCACATAATTCAAAAGTATAGCTCAGGGACCATGAACAAATCACTTCATTCTTGAGGGGCCTTACTTTCCTTACTGATACAGTGATCAAGTTCTCTTCCAGTGATCTAAAATTCCGTATGACAGCTGTGTGACCTCTTAAACTTCACTGTGAGAACCATCTTCTGACAAAAAGCAGATTATAGTTAAATATGAATCATGGCATACGGTCTTCTAATGTTCTATATCATGGCTCTAAGAATACACAAGTACCTATAAATAATTTTCTGCGGCAAGCTTCCAGTTTAAAAAATGAAGACCCTGACACACAAAAGATAACTGCTCGAGATTATGGAAATCATAAGCAAGTGGAATATTATTTCAAAATTCCGTATTTTCAATCCTCATAGGCCACATTCTTGGTTTCTCGGGAAGACACCAGTGATCCAAAATAAAAACTGTTAACTGTTACTCTGGTTGATTTAAATAAACTCTTAACTGTTACTTTGGTTAGATAGTATTCACCTTTTAAAAGGTTAGCCCTTGAAAACTTTAACTGGTCAATGGAAAAAGTTATAGAGTAAGCAGGCACTGGTGAAGGTCCAATTTTTCTTCTCTCTCAAACCTTAATCACGAAAATGACCTTAAACACACTAATCACTACAATAAATGCTGACTGGGTCAAAAAAGAACAACAAAATACTCTTTCAGTGTCCATTAGCCAACCCAGCGGTCATTCAAACATTGTATTGAGAAGATAACAAAACAAGAGCTTGAATCAGAAAGGACCCGGATGAATAAAAAAACCTGCCCGATGTTATTTCATAATTGCATTACCCATTTAAAATATACACACCCCAAATTCAAGAAAAGGTAAGGCTACCAAAAAAATGGGATCCTCCCTTCGCGGTATATAACACGAACCCCGGATTCAAGTTTAGTTTTGTCTTAAAAGCCACCAAATATTCCTTACACACGAAGAGGCGCAGAAACTAACCCAATCTCCCCAATCTCGGAGCACCTCGGCTGTAACCAAGTGAGCCCCCGAGGGCCGGCTCCTCTCTACAGTCGTCTGACAGCTCGGGACCGAGCCCGCGGCGCGGCGGCCGCTGCTCTCCCGACGCCGGGCCCTCGGCGGGCGCAGCGGCGCGGCGGGCAGGGCGTCCGGGCCCGCCACCGCCTCCCCGGCCAGACCTCGCGCCGGCCCGTGCAGAATGAAACAGACTCGAAGAAAGCCCTTAAGTCCGTCCCCTCACTGGACGACCGGGAAGAGTCACAGGTTCCCCACACGCACCGTCTGCGGTGATCATGTTCCTCCTTCCCAAGTTCGCTTCCCACGGCCGCTCGTCCGAGGCCGCAGCCCGAGCCCGCCGACCCCGCGTCCCCCGCCCGTCCTCGCCTCGTCTCCCGGGCTTGCGGATCGCGGACAGCGGCCCTCTGGGTCAGGGGCGCCCGCTGCGAGGTACTGCCGAGCCGGCGCGCCAGCCCGTCGCCGCCGCCGCCCTCGGTCCGGGCGCCATTCGGCCCCTGCCCCAGCCCCCACCGCCGCGCCGGGCGTTCGAGGGGGCGCCCGGCCGGGGCGACTTCCAGCGCGGCCCCCTTACCCGAGCCTCGCAGCCCACGGTGGCCACTGCCCGCCCGCCCCGCCGGGGACTGGTGTCCCGAGTCCTGTCACCCGTCTCCGTACCCTCCCCCCGCCTCAAGTCCCACTCTCACTTGGGCGAGTAGCCCTCGTCGTCCCGGTCCCGGCCCCGCGGCGCAGCCGGGCCGCCGCCCGCCGTACCTGGTGGTGGTTGTAGGAGTTCCTCTGCTGCAGGAAGGCGGCAGCCGCCGCCTGGTGCTGCTGCTGGAGCTGCGGGCTGACGGGCGACCTCCGGCTCTGCGGCTGCTGCGGCGCCGCGGGCGGCGGGGGCTGCTGCTGAGGTAAATTCATGGCGGGCGGCGGCGGCGGGGGCACGGCGGCCGCCGAGAAGGGGCCGCCGAAGCCGCCGCCGCCGCCGCCGCCACCGCCGCTCGCCGGCACGCTGAGTCCCGCGCAGCCGTGCGGGGACACCGGCGAGAAGCTCGGGAAGAAGGCCGGGTTCATGGACGACGGCAGCCCGGGGTAGAAGCCGTTCTCTGAATCGGGACTGGGCGGCGGCATGGCGCTGAGCGAGCCTCCTCCGCCGCCGCCGCCGCCGCCACCCGGGGTGGCGGCCGAGGAGCCGGGCTGCTGCGGCTGCGGCTGCGGCGGCTGCTGGGGCGGAGGCGGCTGCTGCTGCTGGGACGGCGGCGGCTGCTGGGGTTGGGGCGGCGGCGGCGGCGACGCGGTCTGCACCGACCAGGGGGTGCCGAAGCCGGGCAGTGGCGGCGGCGACGCGGAGCCGCCTCCCCCTCCGCCTCCGGGGGGCCCCCCGCCCCCGCCGCCGCCCGGGTGCGGAAGGTCCGGGCTCTGCAGGCTGCTGAAGGCGCCCGCGCCGAGCGCCCCGCCGGGCAGGAGGTTACTGGGACTGTTGAGCAGAGGGTGGTTGGGGGACTCCATGGAGCCCGGCGCGGGGTTCACCGGCGGCGTCGAGGGGGCCAAGCCCGCATTGGGGGGCTCGGCGGTGCTGCCCTCGCCCGCGGCCGGGGTCTTGCGAGGGCTGCCCGCGCCTCCGTGGCGGCGCCGCGGGGCTGCGGGCGGCGAGGGCTGGAGCTGCGGGAGCGGGGGCAGGTCGGCCGGGCGCTGCCGCGGGGCGAAGTCCTGCGGCGGGAGGTGCTGCGGGTGCGGTACGCTGAACTGCTGCTGCTGCTGGCGCTGGGCGAGCTTCGCCGGCTGGAGGAGCGGGCCGGGCGGTGGCGGCGGCGGTGGCGGCGGACTGAACCGGCCGGGGCAGTGGAGCGGCGGCGGCGGCGGCTTCGAGTCCGGAGGGTGGGGAAGGTGGGGAGGGCTGAACTCTTTCCTCTTCTGGCTGCTCAGCTGCTGCTGCTGCTGCCGCTTACTGAAGTCCTGCGGGGAGGAGGTGCGGCAGCAGCAGCAGGAGGAGGCGGAGGAGGAGGAGGGGTGGTGCAGACTCGGTTTGAAGTCCTGGGAGGGGAGGAGGTGGGTCACACCCGCGTTCGTGCCGCCGCCGGGGTGGTGGTTGGGGAGTTTCTCCGCGGCCGCCGCCCCCGAGAGCGACCGCGCCGGCTGCTGTGTCAGCCCCAGCAGCAGCTCATCCTGCATGGTCTGCTGATGCGCCAGGAACGGGGAGGAAGAGGAAGCGGCGGCGGCCGAGCTGCCCGCGCCGCCGCAGCCGAGGGGGATAGGAAAGGGGGAGGCGGCCTCCGAGATGCCGGTGACAGGCAACGGCGGCGGCGAGAGCGGGCCGAAGGGCGTGGCGGAGGGCTGCGGGGCGGCGGCCGTGGCGGGCCCCGCGGCGTAGGGACGGTACGCCCCGCTGCTGAACAGGGACCCGGGGCTGCTGCTTCGAAGCGGGGCGGTCTGCAACACCCCAAACCCGAAGTCCCTCATTTATCAGGCCGGCGGCAGCGGGAGGAGACGCACCCCGTCCGCTGCCCCGCCTAGGAAGCCGCCGGATCTGGGGCGGCACAGCCGTGGTGGAAGGAGGGGGAGTCAGTGAGAGGGACACCGTGACTGAGCCAGGGACACCTACTTCGGCCCCGCCAGCCCTCGCGGCAATCACCGCCGCCTCCCGAGACCGGCTCGGGCACCGCCACCGCCGCTGCCGCCGCCGCCGCCCTCGCCGCTTAAGAACTCCGGAACGTGCGTCAGCGCCACCTCACAATCGCACCGCCCCCCGCGGTGCGTCCCGGCACGCGCGGGCGCGAGGCCGCCGCGCCCCCGCTGCCCCGCCCCCGCCCCGCCCCTCATTAATATGCAGACTCGGCCAGGGGCGCGCTTGTGCTCCCAGGAGGGAGGGGGGAGAGCGGGAGCGAGCGACGAGTCTCCTCGGGCCCCTTCGGCATCTAGGGAAAAGAGGAGGTCTGTGGCGGTAGCGGGCCGCTGACTCCGGTCTGGGCGCCCGCCGCGCGCGCGCACAAGGACGAGCGCGCGCGGGCGGCGCCGACGGTTCCTGGGCAACGGCCCCTCCCGGCGCGGGGTCCGCGCAAAGGCTGCCCTTGGTCGCACGCGCTCCGCTCCGCCCCCGTCGCCCTCGCGGCCCCGCCTCCTTCCTGTCACCTCTGTCCCTCCATCGGTCACATGAGGCTTGGCCGCTGGGAAGCGGGCTTCTCGGGGCTATGGTGCCCCGCGGGGGAAACTGAGGCTGGGGAACCCGACTGGGAGCGGCTCCCAGTCACCGCGGTCGCGCGAGGCCTGCACTTTGCGAGCGCAGCGGGGACAGCGGCCCCTCCCGCCCTTCGGGCTCAGCCCGGTGGTCCTTAGGCCAGCTAGGTCTTGTGGGCACTGCCTGACTTGCAGACCGCTGAGCGGCTCTCTCCACACCTCGTGCCCCACCACGTCCCCTACTTGGAGCTCTCCTCGTCGTCCCAGAAAGCGCCTTCTCGGGCTTGTTTCTGTTTTTAGCTTCTCGTGCTGCGTGCTGTTTGGACCTTCCTGCAGCCGCCTGAAGCTGTTTTCTGCAGAGCAAACATGAAGCCCAGCTGTACACCAAACGTTTTCACTTGGACAATGAGGAGCAAAGTCCCAGGAACTTAACCGGGCTCCGTGTGGCTGTCTATATACATATATGCGTATAATAGGTTAGGAGGCGAGCTCGCATGGTAACCCTGGGCCAGTTCCAAGTCTTCGTATTTCATAAAACCATTTAATGTGCCATCATCAGGACTGCTGTGTGTGGGACTCCTCCCCGCCACTTTCGTTCTGGCTCCCCTGTCCCTGCCCCCCCACCCCCAGGAGACTCAAATTTAAGCATTTCCTAAGCTTTATGAGTTTTCAAGGGAGAAAGATTTCTCACATCAGGAAAAAAAAGGAGGTTCTGACTCAGCAACAGACTTGTTGAGGCTTGCAAAATGGAAGGGGAGAGAGCTTTCCATGGTGGAGCTCTTGTTGGAAGCAATAGAAGAGGAACTAATCCTGTGTATTTCCTTTTCTAAAGAAGCATTTAACATAGAGAAAAAAATTGTGTGAGGGTCTAGATAAAGGATAACAGAATGATCCTGTTTTGCAATTTTAACTTTTTCTTGGCACTTAGAGAAGTGAAACTATTGAAACAATCCCAGAATACAGACTAACCCCTAAAGCAATAGAGGGGATGTCCAGACTACTTGATTTTTTAAAAAATTTTTTAGTTGAGAAATAATGGACTTATAACATCGTATTGGTTTTAGGTGTCCAACATAATGATTTGATATATCTATATGTTGGGAAGTAATTATCACAATAAATCTAGTTAACATCCACCACCACACATAGTTACAATTTATTTTCTTTTGAGACTCTACTTGATTTGGATTTACAACTGGAGTAAGATTAAATAGTGGTCTAGATTATAAATGTACACTCCTACTGATATAGGCAGAATGTACATTTTCATGAGTCTTCATTCTCTATTCAATTTCTACTTTTGTTATTTCAGTGTTTCAAATTTACATAAATCAGAATAAGCATGCTAGAAAGAGAGCAATGTTGCAGAAGGAAAATATGTTTCATGTATTACCTTTATGTCTGATATACTGTCTAATGAACTACGTTTGATACTGCTTTTACGATAGGAGAAAGTATTCTCTTTTTTTTAAGATTTTATTTATTTATTTGAGAGAGAGAGATCACAAGTAGGCAGAGAGGCAGGCAGAGAGAGAGG
>CM052899.1:167980922-168000419 GCA_028534135.1 Potos flavus
TTGTTAGTTATGTACATTGCAATTATTTTTTCCTAGTCTGTTATATGCTTTTTAAGAATTTTGTTCATGTATATGTTATCATATAGAGGTTAATAATCTGTATGTATTCAAATCTACTATACTTTTCCTTTATGATTTCTTGATTTTTTTGACTTGTTTAGGAGGTCTTGTCCTACCTCTAGATTATTTTTAAAAATCAAAATTCCCGGGATGCCTGGGTGGCTCAGTCGGTTAAGTGTCTGCCTTTGGCTCAGGTCATGATCTCAGGGTCCTGGGACTGAGTCCCTCATCAGGCTCCTTGCTCAGCGAGAAGCCTGCTTCTCCCTCTCTTTTTGCTCCCCCTGCTTGTGCACACTCTCTTTCTCTGACAAATAAATAAAATATTTAAAAAAAAAACAATCAAAATTCTGTTTTTTTGCAGATCTTTTTTTTGTACATTTATTTGCTACATTTTATTTTACTCTTATCCAATCACTATACCTTGCCCTTTGCATAAATAACACTTTGCAAGATAGCTGTTGCTATCTCTACTTTTCATATACTTTTCATATTATGAGAGGGAAAATGAGGTTCAGAAAGTTGTCCAGGTCATCCACAGTAAATGCTGAGATTCTGACACCAAGGTCATGCTCTTTCAACTTGTGATGCCATCTCTGCAAACTATAACTGAGAAAACAGGTCATTTATAATTACTGGAATTTATCCACTTTATCTTTTCATTCATTCTCAGAGTGATTTGAGTGGCGAATATTGCAAATTAATATAACAATATAGATATTTATTGTGTAAGGGAACTGGTGTGAGCACAAACTGTGATCTAAATGAATTCTGTGCCTGATTATGTCCTTGATTAAGGATGGATGGATGGATGGATGGATGGGTGAATGAATGATAGCATCACTCAGGGACTGAGGGTGGCAAGGATCACATTGACCCCATCTGTGCTGGGAGAGCCAAGGTTAAGCAAAAGCCAAGATTTGGAGTAAGATGCGGAAAAAGCTGGCTGTCAGCTGCGTGCAGCAGCCTGTCAAGGCAGAGCTGGCTGTCTGGAGGTCTCAGCTAATCACTACTGTTCCCATAATCATGGCTCCCTTTTCTGAAAGCACCTCCGAAGACCTCTCATAGCACTTTGTCCTTGTCTGCTTTGCCCAACAGGCTATGTCCTTCCAAGTTTGGCACTGAGTCTCTGTGTTCCATGCCCCTTTGCCCTCGCAGAGCTGTGGTCAGCCCACAGGTCGAGGGCCAACTGGGGATGCTGAGCTTTGGAATGTGGTTTGTGAGCTCATTTCAAGAGGGAAAATAAGAAAGTCACCATATTATTGATGCTTTTCAAAGAAGTCTCAGTATTCTAATTTTGGTGGCTAAAAAGCAATGCTAAATTTCTTAGTGAACATCTTCTATTCAGTAAAGTGGGTAGGTAATTAAAGTTCCAAGGCTAGTTATTTTTTTGTGTGTGTGGAAATTAATATAGCTATTTTCCTTTTGAGTGAAAGAAACATGGCCTCTAAGTAATACGTACACACACACACGCACACACCCCATACACACACCCCCATACGCGCGCACACATACACACACACACATTATCCCTAAGTTTGCCTTCACACAAAAGGAGGTTGCTCACCACTGGAGTCCGTGCTCAGCAAATGCCTAATCCAGTAAGTGTTCAATGCATTAGTTTCCAGACACATTCAACGAGCAGTATACCAACTTTCCCTATTGATGGAGCCCACCAGAGGACCAACACTGGCCTCAATTGCTTCTTCCTGGCTGGTCCCTCAGGAGCAGAAACATGTGCCGTAATGCCTGCCAGCTGCCCAGTACGGTGTCAACTTCTCGACAGTGTTCTTTAAGCGACGGCCTAACCAAAAATTGCTCAGCAGACATTGCATCCCATGTGTATTTTGCTCATACAAATGCAGTCCCAGGAGCTGTGGTGGCTGTGGAGGTGTGCCACCTGGATCTCCCTTCAAGAGAACCCGCTGTGGGGAGCGCGGCGGAGAGCAGCTGCTGCACTGTTCCCGTCTGAACAGTGCCAAGGCCGTGCTTGCCTTCAATTCCTCCTAGCCAACATCTGAGCAAGGCTGGGGCACCAGAGCCAGGGCTGTCCTGCCTCATATGGGATTCCTCCCACAGGCAGTGTTTGCTTGTGGAGTCCCCCACTGGCCTGGCTGAGACTTTCTGAGCATCGGACAGTGGTCTGAGGCTCTTATCAGTCAATCTTCCTTCCTTCCCTCTCTCTGTTCACAGGTGGCTGACCTGTGTCACGGTCTGAATGCTCTCCCTGTTCACCTCTGCTCCCTCTCCTTTATCCTATAGGTGTTTCTGCCAATAAACCTCTCGTGTCCATTCTTGATGCCTGTCTCTAAAAGAGGCTGAATCGATACAGTAGGTCATCAAAGAAAAAAAAAAAAAAGGAATTTTTGTTCAATAAATATGTTCAATAAATATTTTGTAGCATGTATGTCATGCCAGGCATAGTTCCAAGCATTTTACACATACTGAATCATTTAGTCCTCACATCAGCCCTGTGGTGAATTACTATTTCCATTTTTCAGATGAGAACACTGAGGTACAGAGAGATTATGTAAACGTGTCCAGTGTCACAGAATGATTATAGCAGGGCTGGAATTTACTTCCACTGCACTACGTGGTCTCATGTTAGGAGTCCTTTGCTGTGCTGAGATTGCACTATTTAAAGATAAGTATTTTTTTTTAAGTTTTTATTTAAATTCCAGTTAGTTAATATACAGTGTGATATTAGTTTCAGGCGTACAATATAGCGATTCAACACTTTCATAAAGCTGGTGCTCGTCACAACAAGTGCACTCCTTAATCTCCATTACCTATTTAACCCATCACCACACCCGTCTACCCTCTGGTTTGTTCTCATAGTTAACAGTCTGTTTCTTGGGGCACCTGGGTGGCTCAGTGGGTTAAGCCTCTGCCTTCGGCTCAGGTCATGATCTCAGGGTCCTGGGATCGAGCCCCGCATTGGGCTCTCTGCTCATCGGGAGCGTGCTTCCCCCTCTCTCTCTGCCTGCCTCTGCCTACTTGTGATCTCTCTCTCTCTCTGTGTCAAATAAATAAATAAAATCTTTAATAAAAAAAAAAGTCTGTTTCTTGGCTTGCCTCTCTCTCCTTCTCTCTCTCTTCAATATATCCTCTAAATTTTGGTCAATTACCTTGCATTACCAGCTAAAGAAATAAGACATTTTCCCCCAATACTAGAAGTAAACTGTCTGCACTAAATTTGCTGAGAAAGAATGTCTTCAGTGTGGCAATTTCCTATTCCCAAGAAGATTTTCCAGGATTTTGACTAATTTTCTAATATTAGAACATACCTCTACTCTCTCTCTTATCCTACAACTTAACTGAAAAACTTTGCCAGGATGAAGCAAGTCTGTGAATTGTCATTCTAAACAGCTAACTTCTTCAGACTACTGGGGGTTAATTAGCAAGAAAATGCTCTTCTCTGGAAAATGTATTAGGTAATGCACATACTTCTAATAATTTAAACCTCTGGGCCACCTGTCAAATTGCTGCCCATTTTAGAAAGAAAAAAAACTGAACTGGACATGTCGAATAAATTGCCCAAAATCAGAGCTAGAAAGAAGCTGAGTCATATGGAAACCAACCCTTATCAATTAGCTCATGGTTTTTCTTTTCTCTTTTTTAAAATTTTATTTTATTTTTTCAGTGTTCCAAGATTCATTGTTTATGCACCACACCCAGTGCTCCAGCTCATGGTTCTTCTTTGCTTGTATTTGTTTTCATCTTTTTAAACTTTACCAGCTGACTGGAGTCTATCTTTCTGAGCCCCAAACTATAAATCAGAAATAGCCTTCCTTTGCTGGACTGTCTACACACTATGGCAGTCATACCCAGTTTAACCTTTTCATGATGTCACAGTGACATCTTTATGAATCATAATTACTTTAATGTTGACATTTGTGAAGTTATTTATGATTTTAGATGAGCACATCCGTTATTCAATTTTTTCATTCAGCAAATATTTGTGGAATACCCTCTGCAGTAGGCAAATTTTTAAAAGAGGTGCCAAAATTCCCTGCCCCTGGTGTACATGTTTCAAATAATCCCCAGGACTATACATATGATAGATTTTGCTCCTGTAATTGGGTTATATTACTTGGCAAGTTGACCTTAAGATCTGGAGATTATCCAGGTAGGCCTCATTGAATCACATGACTCCTCTGAAAACAGAGTTTTCCAGCTGGTTATAGAAGAGGAAGTCAGATATTCAAAGCACAGGAAGGATTTAACATGCAGTTGCTGCTTAAAGATGGTGGAGGCCACATGGTAAGGAATGCGGTTAGCCTCTAGGAGCTAAGAATGGCCTCTGTTGACAGTCAGCAGGGGAATGAAGACCTCAGTCTTACAGCGTCGTGGAGCTGGAATTTGCCAACAGTCTGAATAAACTTGGAAGCAGATTCTTCTCCAGAATACCCAGGAAGCGACTCAGACTGGCTGACACCTTGATTTCAGCTTTTAATTCCCTGCCCAGGTTGTAGAATCTAGCCACCCTGAGCCCGGGCTCCTGACCTGCAGGACTGTGAAGTAATAAATGGTGTGTTGGCTTAAGGTACTAAAATGACAATAATTTGTTATGCAAATAACAAATATTGGAATGACAATATAGCAATATAACAATAATAAACTAATATACCCTCTATGTGCCAGGCACAGTTCTTGGGGCCAGGGATATCACATGGCCTTTGCACTCATAGAATTTATGTTTTGGGAAGAGGATGGGGGATGAAGGAGATGCAATGAAGAAAAACCAGTACATACAGCCAAAGATCAGATTGTGGTTAGTGCTGTGGGGAGAATTATAACAGGGTGATATGACCAAGAATGTCTGGGTGGTTCCTTCAGATCACTTGGTCAAGGGAAGTCTCTTTGAGGCTGCCGTATATGGAAAGGCTTGCATGACAAAAAGATTCTGGGGAAAAAAGTTGCCCACATGTAGGAGGGATCATGGCAAGGGGTTTCATGTGGAAAAGAACATGTGATTGACAGAGAGAAGGAAAGCATGGCTGGGACTTGGATAATCAGACTGCCAGCAGAGGAGGTTGGAGTGATGGTTAGAGGCCAGCTAAGACAGGACTTTGTGGGTCTTGGGAAGGAATTTGAATTTGATTTTAAACATGTTGGTAGGCCACTGGAGGACTTTAAACAGGTTTTGATATGATTTACATTTTCCAGGTATTGTACAGTATAGAGGCAAGTAGAAACATTCCAATTAAAATCAGAAATAGAGCAGGAATTTTTTTGTTTTGTTTTGTTTTCATGAAATTGAAATATTTTGCCAGCTGTTTATGCATAGAATATATTTAAATTTTTAATGTATTCTTGGACTCAGGGATATTTCCCTTTTAACTTAATGTTCTTTATCATCCCTTCTTGCTTTTATGTTCTTTTTATTAAGAACATTAGGAGAAATTTACAGAGAACAATGTCGACATGTCCAACTAAGAATTGACATTTTAACATACTGTTCATTTAACATGGTGTTCAAGTTCCTATGTTTTTTAATAAAATAAGGAAATAGTATGTGTAAAAGTAAAGCCCATTTTGTCCTTCATTCCTATCCTATTTTCTAAGAAGTTAAATACATCATAGATGTTGTGTGTATCCTTATAGGCCTCTGTTCAGTTTTTATTTTTTTTACATACACATGCGTATTTTTAAAATTAAAAATTCTATATTATGTGCATTATTTATGTGTCATACATTTATATAAACGTTATAAAAAATGTAAAAAAAAAAAGATTGCAGAGGGCAATTGATAAACTGGGCAACTATTTCAGAATCAACTGTAAACATTCAGATGAGCAAAAATGGTGGCTTGTACCAGGGCAGTGGTGGTGGAGTAGACATAAGTGTACAGACTTGAGGTGTGTTTCAGAGATAGCGTCGCTAAGTCTTGCTGATGGATTGGATGTGAGAGAAGAGAGAAAGCGTAGACTCAAGGTATCTCCTAGATATTTTTAGTGTGAGCAATTGAGTGGATAACACTGACTAAAATAGGGAGGACTAGGAGTGCCTGGGTGGCTCAGTTAAGGGTCCTTGGATCAAGCACCATATCGAGCTCTCTGCTCAGTGGGGAGTCTGCTTCTCCCTCTCCCTCTGTTCTCTCTCACTCTCTCTGTCTCCCTCCCTCCCTCTCGCTCTTCTCTCTCTCAAGTAAATAAATAAAATCTTTAAAAAAATAGGGAGAACTAGAGTTGGATGATGGAGAATCAAGAGTTCTATTTTGGCGTATAAAGTTTGAGATACCTATCAGACCTCAAGTGGAGATGTCAAGTCTCTAGTTGGGTTTGTAAATCTGGCATTCAGAAAGGAAGTTAGGACTGGAAAATGTGGAAATGACCAGCAAAATGAATCATGTTTAAAGCTTTGAGATTACCTAGGGAGAGACTGCAGATAGAGAAGTGAAAAAGAATGAGGACTGGACTCTAGGGTACTCCAACATTTAGAGATCAGAAAGTGGAACCAGCATGGGAGGCTGAGCAGGACTGGCCAAAAAATGAGAAGGCAACAGGACAGTCTGGGGTCCTGGAAACCGAGAAGAGAAAGGACAGGTCAAGGTGTGAAATCATGTCAGTGACTCCATCCAGCTCTGTTACTTTTGATCTCCACCACAAGCCTGTGCAGTAAGCCGTGACAGAATCACTATTTTCATTTTAGAGATAAAGAACGGCTTTGAGAGAGTAAATGACTGTTCTCAAGAGACCTGTCTAATCGGGGGTCCTTCAGAGTATATGGTTCCTGACCCTGGCCCTTCAAGGAAACTCTGCAGCTGCCCTATTTTTTTTCCCTTTGGGTTGTATTGTAGTAATGTCCTGAGGCCTCTGATACATTTAACCCTCTGTGGCTCTACAAAAAACAGATGATGGGTTTTTACAGGCTTGTGACCAATTTTTGTGGTTTTCCTGGCTCCCTCGTTTGTTGCAAGGATGCCAACTAGCAGTTCTCCCTGCCCTAAACACCTCTGTCTTGAGTGACCCTGGCTTGCCTTCTCTTGTTTTAAATTTGTTGAACACTTAATGATTTACACCTGAATTTCAAATGTGTGGCAGATAACTGAATGCTCCCTAGATGATGCTAAGTATATATTAGTAGAGCTCTTTAATGTTTACATCGTGTTTGACCCTGTTTAATAATTGTTAATAAGGTGATAGTAAGTGAAACAGAATGCTAACCCGGGGCTTTGGTATTCTTGCAAAGAAGTTTAGGGCTTGGAGTAATAATAGTACTGAATTTTCTCTTTTCTTTCATGGCAAATTAACTTGTACCAAAATCATCTCTTTATTGCTAATTCTGGAAAAGGACGGTAGTTTATATTTGGTTTTAATCTTTAGGAGGTGATCATTGGAATCAAGCAACCTCAAACCCATGATTGAGAATGTTATTCTTTTTGGTCTCTGCTTGGTTTAAGGAACAATCAGCTACTGAGAGGAAAATAAAGGGCAAAAAAATTAAACAACAAAAATCACGCAGGGTAAGGGACTAGAAAAAAAGCACTATTTGCAAGATATGGAGGTTGAGTTTAGACATACAATGATTTGGTTGGTTTGGTAGTGTATAATGAAATTAAAAACATTTGTTTTATGTGTAAACCTCAGCCAAAGTTTATAAGGAAACTCAATGGACCGGGATTATTTTTAATGAAAAATTTTAAGATACTAGTTTGGATGTTTAGTTCATAATAATTTAGTTCTTTTCAAGATAAAATGACACTTATTTGTCATCTTTTCATTCAAATTGTCTCCTTGATTTTCTGCCTAATGTAAAAGGTGGTCAGATTATACTATGAAAAGAGAACAATGTCTTAAAATTGTAAAGTATTTAGAAGCCTGCTTCCTTCTTTTGTGGGGAAATATGTAATTTCATTTATAGGGACAGCAAGACAGCAAGGAAGGAGACTCACATTTTTGGAGTTCTATTACATACGGGGCACCATATGAGGAGTTTCTATGGGCAGTACTTCGGTTTTGATTTAGGTATATTATATCATTTCTTCTTTACGATGAAGAAACAGAGAGAGGCTGATCATCTGGCCCCAAGTCACAGAGCTAGTTAACATTAGAACTCCTATGTAAACAAGGTGGTCCGTGTGACTCTGTCAGATAGAGAGATTGTTCCTGGAGCACACTTCCATCTCCCAAAACAGGCTTTGCCTTGTCACCACAACAATGGCTTCAGAGGAAGGCAATGTCATCCTCACTGTTCTTGCAAAGGACTTGATTTCCTCAAACGCCCTTTTGGAAGAAATGTATTCATGGAGGAGGCAGTCCTCTGAAGTATCTGGAAATCACTGTGTTAGTTTGCTAGGGCTGCCGTATCGAAGAACTGTAAAGGGAGTGGCTTCAACAACAGAAAGCCATTGTCTCGAAGGTCTGGAGACCAGAAGTCCGAGAGCCATGTGTCAGCAGCGTTGGTTCCTTCTGAGGACCCGTGAGGGAAGAACCCGTTCCAGGCCTTTCTCATTGGCTCTGTCTTCACAGCATCTTCCCTCTGCGCATGTCTCTGTCCAAATTCCCCCTTTTTATAAGGATACCAGTAAGACTAGATTAGGGCCCACCCTAATGACCTAATTCTAGCTTGATTAACTCTGTAAAGACCATCTCCAAATCAAGTCATATTGGGAAGTACTGGGGGTTGGGACTTTTTATGAATTTGTGGAGGAAACAATTCAACCCAGAGCAACTGGGTAACTTTAGCTCATTAATGTATTAATTCATTGATCCCTCATGCCAGACCAGACACTGTGCCAGGAATCGAAGTGTCGAGGCAGCCAGTTCCTTACTCCCTATCAGGGAAGACGGATATTAAAAAAGTCCCTGCAATAAAACGTGAAGAGTGACATAATGGGAGGACTACCAGAAGCTGTAAGAGGTGACTAGGGGTTGGCCAGAGGAGGGCACGCAGGGGAAAGTGTTTTCAAGCTTCTACCTGAACAAACCTCAGGGGGAGAAGAGCATGATAGCGTCCCTCCAGGGGTTAGGGGACGTAAACCTAGGGCTGTCCACACACATGGGATATTCCTTTCACTGTTTCCCGATCCCTTTTTCAAAGCATGGATGCTTTTACATTCTATTCTCTCTATATGCATGTTGGCTTTTAAAATACATAATCAGTGTTTTAAATCCTGCACTACCAAGAAAAAAGCCAGGCCTAAATGTATTCCAACCTGTCACCAGGAACATACACCATTTTTATGTCCTGGTTTATCTCCCAGGGTACTCATTTTATCCCAGTTTGAGAAACATGGCTCTGATCAGTGTAGACTTCATGCTTGGATTAATCCTAGGCTCTCAAGAGTTTGGATTTGCTTTGGTTTGGATTAAAAATCTCAGAGCAGCTTACATGAAATTTGAGTTGGTGTTGATAGATCTTTTAAAATGTGCTGTTATGTATACTGTAAGGATGTTATTGATAGGTCCGTAATATCATTTAGTGGTCCTTTAATGAAAAACCACAGGAAAAATATTTTCTCTGAGGACTCTGGACCAGAAATAGCTCTGCTTTTCCAAAGTATACTATGATTCTTTTTAATCAATCGGAATTCCTTTCTTTGCTTTGTCTGCTAGGAAATTCAAAACTAAATTACCATTTCATCTTCAGTATTTGTTTGGGGACTTGTACTGTTTGGAATCTGTCTCGTAACACTATCATTGTTTTCGTCTTACTATTTTACCTTTATTATCCCTTCACCTTTATTTTTTTATTTATAACATAATACCATTATGTATTATTACATAGTATATATGATCATGTATACTATAAAATAATACTGTAATAATACTATTATATGGCATCACGGTGTCTGTATGATTTTTTAATGCATTCTAAATGCAGTGGACATTTGGATATTGCTGTTTATGTATCTTATACATCCTCAGCTCCAGAGGTGGATACGAGCAGTCTAGGGATAGTCCCTCTAACTCGGCTCAGTGGATCAGGAATAAGATAGTCAGCACCTGGCAGGTCCCTGGACTTGAGGGCCGATTCATGAATGGGCATGTGACCTACTTCAGGCCAGAGAGACAAGAGGGGTAGTTTCTTGGGCCAGACATTTTCTGTCTCCACATAGGAAACTACTGGAGTTGGAGGGAAGTAAAAACACTGAGGAAAGTATGATCCCAAAACTGCACGAGGACTAAGCTAGTGTCTCTCAGTTAATAAATCCTGAAGTCTCACTGGTCTCTAGGCTTCTTCTTTGCTGCTCAGCAAAATTAATAATAAAAATAAAAATAAAAATAAAAATAAAAATAGATGTCTACCACAGAGTCTAGGCAACATACTGGGACTTTTAAAAAAATGCTTTGGTATCTAGAAAAGGTTAATATTATTTCAAAAACCTTAGATTTGTATGTTTGTGTGTGTGTGTGTGTGTGTGTGTGTGTGTGTGTATCAAAATCTATAAACTAGAAAGTTTGCCTTCTAGTTATTTCTCACTGAACCTCTTCTGAGCCAGATATAGTTCCCTATTCTTTAGGCCATTCTGAATTGTTGTTTTGTCATTTGTTTGTTTGTTTGTTTCTTTTCTCACTTAAACCACCTCAAATCCTTGTGGGAACAAGGCAGAACATGAATAAGTAAAACAAGGCTAAAATGGCCGCAAGAGGAGTCATTCATAGTGGGATCTGATCCCACTTTCGCATTCTAACCTCTTGGAATCTCTTGTTTTATATCTCTTTTCTTTCCACGAGTTTTGTCCCAAGTCTGGAAGGACTGGCTGACCTCTGGATGCATCATGCCCTCTTGAATGTGCACTTGCTATTATCCATTGTCATGATGTCTTTTTCCTGTAGGTTAACAAGAGTCAACCTAAACATCACTGCTTAAGGAAGACAGACCTGAGCTTGCTTTTCAAAATACTTCCCTAGCACCTTATCCATCTCCTCTCTATTACTGAAGCCATAACATAGCTTTGTAGCCACTTATGTGCCTCCACTAGGCAGGAAGTCTCTTGAGGGTAGACACGAGGTCACCTCAGCTTGCCATCATCACTGCGTAGTACAGTGCCTGACAAATAGCAGGCACGCAGTTCCTCTGTATATAGTTCATTGTTCTTCAGGGTAACCAACTGGAAATTGAGAAACAGAGATACATTGGGTTCTTTAGTAATAAAAGAGGTTTAATCCCAGAGGATAAGCTACCTTGTCCTATACTGTGGAAAGAGCTCAGAAAGTCCAGATTGGAATCTATAATTTCAGAATATTAAATTTGGGAGGGTTCTTAATTTAACCTTCTCATTTTTCAAATAAGAAAGCCGAGACCCAGAGGGATGAAGTAGCTTGCCCAAGGTTGCATAGCTTATTAGACTCACAGCCAGGAGGAGAACCCAGGTCTCCTGCCCAAAAGTACTGCTCATCCAGCTACTTTTCTGCCATACCGTGTGATCTCAATACCTTGTATGACCTTGACTTGAGTCACCTAAACCTCGCTGAGTCCTTGTTTTTCCATTGCAAGAATGGAATTTTATTCTCACTGGATAGTTGGCTAGAACCAAATGATATAAATACATGAAAACACTTTGAGAACTATAAATGCACCTTCAAAGCATGAGGTTTCATCATAGGATACTTCTCAACCCCGGATACTCTGCAGAAAAAGTCACTCATTCCCTTTGGTGTCAGGAAACATTGTTGAATCCTACAATTTGGCATCTATAAAGAGTAAAATTCAAAACATTACAGAGAGCATCTTTTCCCCATTTGTTTTAACAAGCATTGTTTCATTTTAATAATCTGTGACAAAATGTCTAGCTAATAAGAAAAGCATGCTAAATGCATGAGGTAAAAAGGAATACAGTCAACACTGCAAGCCTTTCCTGAAACACTTTGCTATCAATTCTTTCATCCTGTGGGAGATCAGTGCTGCCAGGTAAGCTCGTGTGGAATTTGCCAGCCTTGGAGATTTTTGAAAAGAGCAGAGACCAATTAGGTCACTGAGTTAGGTGTCACTCAATGTGCCTAGTTTATGCATAAAAACTTTATTAAAAATAAGTCTGGATATGGGATATTTTGGGGCAGAAGCATTAAATGAAAGGCATGGCAAACCAGCTATTTTCAATCCGTCCTATCACCCCACGCTCTTCTTAAAAATGTTTATGTAGGGGTGCCTGGGTGGCTCAGTGGGTTAAGCCTCTGCCTTCGGCTCAGGTCATGATCTCAGGGTCCTAGGATCGAGCCCCGCATTGGGCTCTCTGCTCAGCAGGGATCCTGCTTCACCCCCTCTCTCTGCCTGCCTCTCTCCCTACTTGTGATCTCTCTCTCTGTCAAATAAATAAATAAAATCTTTAAAAAAAAATGTTTATGTAGAGGGGCGCCTGGGTGGTATAATTGGTTAAGTGACTGACTCTTGGTTTTGGCTCAGGTCGTGAACTCAGGGTTGTAGGATCGAGCTCCACATCAGGCTCAGTGCTTAGTGCAGAGTCTCCTTGGGACTCTCTCTCCCTCTTCCTCCCCACCCCCCCTTTCTCTCTATCTCTCTCTCAAATAAATAAATAAATCTTAAAAAACTGTTTCTGTAGAAAATTTAACCAGTTGTCGGGTATTATCAAAACCTACTGTGTCTAGATACTTGCTAGGTACTGGGAATTAGAGGAGAATTAGACCCACTGGGTGCCTCCCACTCACAGCTATAGTCTCTTGAGGAAGAGATGAACGGATAATGAGAGGTATTAAGGCAAGTACTAGAACATGGAGGGGAACACAGTGTGGCTCCTCATTATTACCAGGGATTGACTGGCATATTAGGGTATCTCAGGGCAAGGTTTTACAGCTGACAGTCAATCTGCTTTACAACATAATCCCACTTTCCCTTTCTAAACTTTCAAGGTGCCTTATTTGTCTCACTCTTTCTGCATTTAACAATAATGTTAACAAAATAGCTACCACTTAATAAGTATCTGTGTGAGAGCTTCCTACATAACACGTTGCACAAATACTCATGTTTAGTTTGACCCTTCAAATAACTCTAGTTTCTGTCAGAATCCAGCTTAAGCCTTTCATAACTCCATCACTGACTCTTCATACAATTTTCTTTTCTGCTTATCTAAATTACTTTTGCCATTCTCTTTAGCCAAATTTTCTCTATTAATGTGTATTTGTGTTGTTAGATGCCGCTGCTACTGACAATAGTTGATGTTTTTTTGGTGCTTACTATTTTGCTAGAGGTGCTAAACTCTTCACAAAGCATCGTTTCCTTTAATTGGCTCAATAAAGTTATGAGGTAGGTCCAATTATTCTCCATATTTGACAGATAAAGAAATAGAGGTCCAGAGAGGTTAAATTTTTCCAATAGATACACGGTTTCTAAGTAAGAGACCTGGGATGAAATGTATATCCGGTGAAGTGTATATCCTTCCAGATCTTGAGCTTGAACATTGGGTGCTATGCTACTTCAATGTCTTTTGAGGAACAGGCTGAAGACCTTATCCACAGGTAGGTTATTTTATATACCTGCTAGAAGACCATCATTTAGAAACCTGCCTGGGCTGCTCCTTCTACTCCCTCCGCCTGGATAACTCCAGTGTTCCTTTGAAACTGACATTAGGCTTCCAGTAAACCATAGCGCATTGTCCCCACAGGCTTATCTCTTCTTCTCTTGGCCCTTGAAATAGTGGCAGAAGTGTAGACACCTATCTGCAAGGACAAAAAGAACAGGAGAGACAATAATGAATAGAACGGTTCAACGACTTTTCCGAAGATAGGAAACAGATGCTGGCACGGCAAACAACTTAGAAGAGTAGAGAAAGTTCCCACTTAAATACCTGCAGGTGACTTACTATGGAGTGTCTAAGAGGCTCTGCAAGAAGAGCACCAGGAGCACTGGAAGTTTGTGAGGCACAGGTGAAAACTGGGTGGCTGGCAGATGCCTAGGTCCCTCCATAATCCTTCATAGCCAGAAGGTAGTTTCTTTCTTGCCTTTGGAGAATTAAACTAGTGAGACTCTGGTCTCAGGGTCACCAGGATCAGGGAAGAATGAGGTGGTATGGAATAAGGCTACAACAGAGGATTAAGTATGATCTATATAACAAACTGTGGTATCCTCAGCACCCTTCCCCTATTGCCTTGGAAGGCCAGCTTCCAAGCATATATCCCTTTCCCGAACCTCTCTAGCAGCATACTGGAAGATCATTTTGTAGTGAAATGAAGTAGCTCCAGAGAAAAGATTTCCAGAGACAGACACATGGAGCTTTCCATCCACAAGGATGGGATGCCCTTTCATTATCCCAAGTAAAGCCCAGCAATTAAGTTTCTGGCATAAAACATTTGGTGCTTTACACTAAAAAAACTAATGGACAACCCAGGATAACTAGGTATTCGAGGAAGGCCTTCCATAGGAAATGAGGAAAACACACTAAAAAACCAACCAACCAAAGAAATGAATAATCCAGCAGAATAATAATGAAAAAGGAACTCAGCAAAGTAGAGGTGATGCTGGCAGCAGACGAAGACTTCAAAAAATCTGCAACTAATATCTTCATGAAGGTAAGAAAATTTGTTGCATTGATAGAATTTCAATAGGATGCTTGGGAAAAGAAAATATCAGAAAAATAAAGAACTTTTGGGGGGAGAAAATATGATATTTTTATTTCATACTCCCCCTCTCCAAAAATAAAAAGTCCACAAAAATATTGAAAAATATCTTATTGCCCAACAAAGGAAAAATGATGGATAAGAAAGAGGAAAAGACAGAAAAATTAAAAGCTTAATCCAGGGACTCCCACATCAATACATTAGGAGATTCAGAAGGAAATGATAGAGAAAATTAAAAGAATGAAATTATCAAAGGAATACTGTAAGAATGTCTTCTGTGACTGAAGTGTGAGAACTTCCACATTGATAGGCTCCTTGACTGCTTCTCATAGGCAAAAAGACTTTCCTCCAGCCAGGCACATTATTTTGAAATTTTAGAACATTTGGAATGAATATGAGAGGAAAAAAGAGGCAGAGAGAGACAAAAAAGAGACAGAGATAGAGGGACAGAAGCAAGATTCAGAATGCAAAATGGCTTCAAGCTTAACCATAGCAATGCTGGATGCTAGAACAGAAGACCAATATTTTCAAAATTCAGAGTGATAATTACATTCAACCTAGTGTTCTACACTCAGCCAAATTATTGATTGGGGGTGGAAAGGAGTATACAGATATTTTCTGACATGAAAGACTTAAACATTGTACCCATTACAGGTCTTTTCTTAGGAAGCTAATAAAGGATGTGCTTTATAAAATGAGGAGTCAGTCAAGAAAAAGAAAGATGTGGACTTTAAAAAACAAGGTGTGTAATGCCTGGGGTAGAGGAGTGGAAAAAAGAAGGCAAAGCATGAAAGCTATATAGCAGGCCTGGAGATCAATGGGTCTAGACAGGAACAGAGGACTGAGGGTACTGGGAAAGAGGATGCAGGATGGCTGAATGGAAGAAGTAAGAGCAGGCAGCAGAAATGGATGACGTATTTGCAACTGTGGTTGAACATTTTTAAAAACTGTAAAAAGCTCTGTTGGGGTAGTTGGGGAAAAAGTGGTGATATGAATGGCTAAAATAAAAAACACAAAGAACAACAAGGTTGATGAGGATGTGGAGAAAAAGGAAATTTTGTGCATTGTTGGTGGGAATGCAAACTGGTGCAGCCACTGTAGAAAACAGTATGGAGTTCCCCCAAGAAGTTATAAATAAATCTACGCTATGATCCAATAATCACACTACTGGATATTTACCCAAAAAATACAGAAACACTAACTTAAAGGGGTACATGCATACCTATGTTTATAGTATCAGTATTTATAACAGCCAAATTATGGAAATAGCCCAAGTGTCCAACAATAAATAAATGGATAAAGATGTGGTATATGTACATACACACACACACATATGTGTGTATGTATATATATATGTATATTATTTTTTTTCAGCCACAAAAAACGAATGAAATCTTGTCATTTGCAATGACATAGATGGAGCTCGAGAGTATAATTCCAAGCAAAATAAACCAGAGAAAGACAAATACCATATGATTTCATTCACATATGGACTTCAAGAAACAAAACAAATGAGCGAAGAAAAAAAAGAGAGATAGATACAAACCAAGAAACAGACTTTTCACTATAGAGAACAAACTGATGGTCACCAGACGGGAGGTGAGTGGGGGGATGGGTAAAATAGGGGACAGGATTAAGAAGTGCACTTGTCATAAGCACCAGGTGATGTATGGAACTGTTGAATCACTATATTGTACCTGAAACTATCACACTATATGTTAACTATACTGGAATTAAGACAAAAACTTAATGAAAAAATAGTGATAAATACATTAATTTTAAAAAGTTAACTCTGGGAAAAGCTGTAAGTTCAATAAGAAAGGGTATGAAATCACAGTATTGGATATATGATTAAGCATGTTTGATACATAATGAAGAAGTTGAGGATGGTGTTAAAAACCTAAATGCTTAACTTCTATAATAGGAATTCAATATAAAATGTCTTAAATTTATAAAACAAGATATAGCATTTTAAGCCTCTTACTTAGAGATAGGGAAATGATTACCAGGAGAAGTAGATAAAGTAGTTGAAAGAGGTTGGCTCTAAGGAGTAGAACTGGGGATGTGATGGTGAGTGGGGCAGTAGATTATCATTTTTCAGTATAAACCAGTTTATTTGATTAAAAAGAGGGCATTTACTATTTAGATTAAATAACACAACCAACCTTAGCAGGTCTTCTTCCCATGCAGTTTTTCTTGATGCTTTCCATATCGTCTCAATGACTTGTCTTTCTCTCTCCTTCCCCCTGAATCCCCCTCCCTTATTTCATGCTCATTTACATTGTATGATTTGTTATGAAAGTTTTTTTTTTAATTATTTATGGTCCAGTTTTTGCCACTAGATGATGAGCTTTTTGTCTGTAGGAACTATGTGAGAGGTTCCCCCAAATCTCTTGGCTCATGTTGCCCTTTCTTTCTCAGTAATTTCTTTATGGGGTCCCTAGCCTAAAAGAAATAGCAAGTCTGCTTATTGTCTAATTAGGTCAAAACAACTTAAGAGTATTCCTTACAGATATAAGTGTTTTGGGAAGGAGCACCAGGAGCTTACAGTGCATGGTTTTCATATTGGAAAGGCCCCAGTTTGTGTTCCTTAAAGCAGGAGCAGGAGTTAACATTGTCAAAGCAGGGATTGCTGCAACAGCTAACCACAATAATAATGGAAATTGAAAATTAAAAAGGAAGAAGACTAACCTGGAATTCTGTCCGTCATATAACCACTTGTTTTCATTGATCTATTCCTATCTAATCCTTGTCCATACATAGACATATTTTACATACGATCAGAAAAGATGTATTGTGATCTATTCACCCACAAGATTTTATCCCATGGTTTTCCTTGCTCTGGTGCTTGGCTTTCATAGTGGTTGTTTTAATCAGCTGTATATTTCATCACATTGTATTTATTTAACCATATCCCAGGGAATGGACATATTGATTGAATTTTTCTTACTCTACAATTCACATTTTTCTACACCTATCTTCATTATTCTTTTTGATTATTTACATAAAATAATTCCTTAGTAGAGGCTAAAATGGACATGAAGTTTTAGAATTTTAGAATCTTAGAACTGGGAAAAAGTTGCTACATCAAATCTCAAATTCAAGGCAGGGATGCCTGGTAAAGCAACATGCCTTTTCCTGACTCCTTCCAATAAACCTCATTTTCTCCAATAACCCCGTTTCTTCCAATAAGCCTCATTTTCCAATTTGTTTATTTACAAAACAAAAATTTGAAAATTCTTACTTTTTTGAGCCCAAAGCAGCAACACTCTACTTACTGGTCCCGATTCTGCCCTCAAGAGCTGCACAAAATGGGTGTGTTCTCTCTTTCCACATGGCAGCCCTTCAAATATTTGAGGATGATGATTGCGGACAAGTGACCTTTGCACGGTGTTTCAACTAAAATACTCTTCATCCGTGACTCTGAATCTTCCTACTCACTCACCTTTGCCATTTTCTGCCCCAATTACCCCAAACTTCCTCCTCTCCCTGCCAATCACCCAGAGTCCCCCAGCCTTGTTCATGGGGTACCTTTCAGGTCTGTGCCACCGTATTGTGTTATGTATATGTGCAATGCCATCATTGCTTTTGTGTACCACTAAAAACAAACAAAAACCATTGCCAATTAAATTTTGACATGCCATCAATTATAAGCCGCACTTCATTTTCAAAAATGTTAAAATGTGAAAAAAAAATATTTTAGAATCAGTGAAATATAGCAAGGCAGTTGTTTCTACTTACTAAAAAGCTGGAGTCATTGTTTTTAATTTTTTAATTAATTAATTTTATTTATTTATTTTATTAACATGTAATGTATTATTTGCCCCAGGGGTACATGTCTGTGAATCATCAGGCTTATACATTTCACAGCATTTACCATAGTAAATACCCTTTCCAATGTCCATAACCCAGCCACTCTAACCCCACCCCCCCACCCCCCAGGGACCCTCAGTTTGTTTAGTGAGTTTAGGAGTCTCTTATGGCTTGTCTCCTTCCTGATCCCATCTTGTTTCATTCTCCCCCCATCACTCCCCACTACCCTCTGCCCTGCCTCTCAAATGCTTCATAGCAGAGAGATCATAAGATAATTGTCTTTCTCTGATTGACTTATTTCGCTTAGCATAATACCCTCTAGTTCCATCCATGTCGTTGTAAATGGCAAAATTTCATTTCTCTTGATGGCTGCATAGTATTCCATTGTATATATATATCACAACTTCTTTATCCATTCATCTGTTGATGGACATTTAGGTTCTTTCCGTAATTTGGCTATCGTGGACATTGCCGCTATAAACATTGGGGTGCACGTGCCCCTTCGGATCACTACATTTGTATCTTTAGGGTAAATACCCAGTAGTGTGATTGCTGGGATGTAAGGTAGCTCTATTTTCAACTTTTTGAGGAACCTCCATACTGTTTTCTGGAGTGGCTGTACCAGCTTGCATTCCCAGCAGCATTGTAGGAGGGTTCCCCTTTCTCCGCATCCTCACCATCTGTCCTTTCCTGACTTGTTAATTTTAGCCATTCTGACCAGTGTGAAGCGGTATCTCACTGTGGTTTTGATTTGTATTTCTCTGATGCTGAGTGATGTTGAGCACTTTTTCATGTCTGCTGGCCATTTGGATGTCTCTTTGCAGAAATGTCTGTTCATATCTTCTGCCCATTTCTTGATCGGATTATTTGTTCTTCGGGTGTTGAGCTTGAGAAGTTCTTTATAGATTTTGGATACTAGCCCTTTATCTGATATGTCATTTGCGAATATCTTCTATTCTGTCAGTTGTCTTTTGGTTGTGTTGACTGTATCCTTTGCTGTGCAAAAGCTTTTGATCTTGATGAAGTCCCAGTAGTTCATTTTTGTCCTTGCTTCCCTTGCCTTTGGTGATGTTTCTAGGAAGAAGTTGCTGTGGCTGAAGTCGAAGAG
>CM052899.1:168000919-168016896 GCA_028534135.1 Potos flavus
AAGCATGCTAGAAAGAGAGCAATGTTGCAGAAGGAAAATATGTTTCATGTATTACCTTTATGTCTGATATACTGTCTAATGAACTACGTTTGATACTGCTTTTACGATAGGAGAAAGTATTCTCTTTTTTTTAAGATTTTATTTATTTATTTGAGAGAGAGAGATCACAAGTAGGCAGAGAGGCAGGCAGAGAGAGAGGGGGAAGCAGGCTCCCCGCTGAGCAGAGAGCCCAATGCGGGGCTGGATCCCAGGACTCTGAGATCATAACCTGAGCGGAAGGCAGAGGCTTTAACCCACTGAGCCACCCAGGTGCCCCGAGGAGAAAGTATTCTTAAAAAACTCGAATGGTGGGGCGCCTGGGTGGCTCAGTTGGTTGGGCAACTGCCTTCGGCTCAGGTCATGATCCCGGAGTCCCAGGATCGAGTCCCACATTGGGCTCCCAGCTCCACTGGGAATCTGCTTCTCCCTCTGACCTTCTCCCCTCTCATGCTCTTTCAATCTCTCTCAAATAAATAAATAAAATCTTAAAAAAAAAAAAAAAAACAAAAAACTCGAATGGTTCAGAAATCGGTCAGGTGTACAGAAAACTGGTTCGAGTTAATAATCTCAAAATGATTTTTAACAATCAGGCAAAATATAGAACTGGAGAAGTACTTTTATTATTTTAAATTACAATGTCTGGAAATTACTTGAGCTCATTACAATTAAAAATGTAAGTGGCCATTTCCACAGCACCTATTGACATATTCTTAACTTTTATTCATTAATGTATTTTACAGGGGAAAACTACTTCACAATTGAAGACTTTAAGACTGTCTTAAAAATGAACACATTTTTTTTTCTAAGTGAAGTTATATTTGAAATCATCTGCAGATACAACAACAAATCTTGAAACAGGAAGAAAATATAGGCATGAAAATTAGCTCAATCATCCACTAAAACCGCAGTTAGTATAATGTATGGAGGAGAGAGAGCATACACTTACAAGCCAAATGCTGCCACTCTGGGCTAAGTTTGAATAAAAACAAGATTTCTTGGTGTTCTAATACTGGTTTTATTTTGGAGGATTTAGAGATCTCCAAAACAGAGAAAAGCCATCATGCTTAGTATTATGTAATAAGGTCAAATTTCATTTTAAGTACACCGAATTCCAAAATCCACGTATCAGTCCTCTGCTCACCACTTTAATATCTCAGAGTGTTGTAGGACCTCATTTTTTTATAGAGAAGACAATTACATCCTGAAATCTCTTTTATTTTGGTGAGCATGCCAACATTGAAAATATTCAAACGGAAAGGTTTCCTATGGTGGAGGTGGAGGTGGGTAAGAGGGGAGGGATTGTGGTCCTCTAGCAGCTCCAATGCCAAAATCTTATGAGGCTATATTCTTTGTTGACCATATGATCACTAACTCAGTCCCTGACCTTTTTTGACAGTCTCTTATTCATTTCCTACCATTGTCCTGGGCCAATGTTTTAAAAGATATTTTCACTACAACCTAGGGCACACACATACACTCGTGCACCTGAAATAAAGCTTTAAGCAATTCTTACTTTTTATACGTGCAATAAACTCTATTTTTAAATTCTATGTACTGTGTTAAATCACTAAGTTGATTTTAAGTCCCATGATTAGGCCACGAGCTAAAATTTATTAACACAGTCCTAGAAGACTATTTCACACCTACTCCTCTCTCTCAAAGCCTCCTGACACCATCTCTCCTCCCCTCATTTTCAGTTGACCTCACTTTCTATTTCCCTGAGAAAGTAGAAGCAGTTTTAGGAGAGCTTCCACAGGTCTTCGACTGTACCCTTTCCCAGTCACCACGCATCTGTTCCTACACACTTTCTTCCCGCCTGCTACATGGAGGGCCTGCCTAGACCCCACACTCTCATCTAAAACTATCCCCTCCACTGGTGCACCAGATCCTTCCCACACCTGCTCAGGACATGGCTTCATAGACATCCCAGTCTCCTAGCTATCCCACCTTTAACATGTCCAATATAAAACTCCCCCATCTTGGTAAATGGCACTCCATGGTTATAGTTGCTCAGGCCAAAATAAAAAAAATAATAATAATAAATAAAAAGGTCGTCCTTGATTTCTATTTTTCTTACAGCATATTCAAACCATTATTGCATGCTGCTTGTCCTACCTTTGCATTATATCCAGAATCCAGCCACATCTCACCACGCCCACCACAAGCAGACCAGGCCAGGCCAACATAATCTCTCCCTGGGTTGTTGCTCTCCCTTCTCACCTCTAACTAGCTTCCCAGCCTCTGATCTTGTCTACCTACAATCTAGTCACACAGTAGCCAAAAGGCTCCTTTCATTTTTGAAAAATATTATATATATATATATGTATATATAAAATATATATATATACACACACACACACACACACATACATATATATTTATGTTATGTTAGTCACCATACGGTACTTCATTAGTTTTTGATGTAGTGTTCCATGATTCACTGTTTACGTATAACACTCAGTGCTCCTTGCAATACATGCCCTCCGTAATACCTTTCAAAATGGAATATATATCATGTCAACTTCCCTGACTAAATACTTTTATTTTCCTAGAAAAACGGTCAAGACATTTTCAATAATGAAATGGTTATTCAGATTGCCTCCTGCCTCCACTAACCCCTCTCACCATTTCTACCCACAATTGAATCCTTATTTCTTTGACACACCAGGCCAAATCAGCCTTAGTTTTTGCCCTTATGATTCTCATGCCTGGAATATTTGTCCCCTAAATACCAGCCGGGCTTGCTCTCATGTTTTTCGTGTCTCTGTCTCATTTCTTTCAGGTCTCTGCTCAAGCTCATTTTCTCAGTGATATCTTCCCTGACCACCATTATAAAATAGCAACTCCTTCCTTCCACTCCAGCCTCCCTATTACTCGAAAGTGGTTTGATTTTCCCCCCATCTGGCACTCTGTGTACTTACATTGTTTATCTGTCCTCCCTGTTAGATTGCAAACCCCATGAGGAAAGGTACATTGTCTTGTTCCCTGCTGCATCTTCCACACCGAGAACAATCCTGGCACACAGTAGGCACCCAAGAGTTGTTAAATTGCATGCACTGCTCCACAAATGAATAACAGTTTTGGGAAATAATAGCTATAAGTATACTATAGTAATATGAGGGTCTTTATTTGTTGGCAAGGGTTACCCAAATACCACCCACATGTTGCTAGGAATTATAAGCAAGGCAAGATAGTTCCAGGCGTCAACAGGATATGTGTGTGAGAACACACATATAGGGCAGCTCAGGACTGTAACACCAGGGGATAGATAAACCTGGACTCCAGGAGGCAAGACTTCTGTTTTAGGAGCCTAGATAGAATTCTAGGCTTTAGAGACTGGGACATTGAGGAAGGAGACTGAAACACAAGGGTTCATCACAGGAACTTGAGCAAAGACAAGGAGTCAAGGCTCCAGCTCACAGAAACAGAATGAGTTCACACAGAATGGCCATGAGGCCAAGTTGATGCTCAGCCGCCAAGCTGCTGGTTGCCTCCTGCTGCTCGGCCTGTGAATGGGAAAGGGTTAGTCCTCATTCAGGGCTCATTGGCCTGGCTTTGGGTTGTGGGGAAGAGAAGAAATTAAGGCCCACACTGACCTTGTCCAGCTTCAAGTTGCTTTATTGACACAGCACCCCAGAGTACCACCAACTTTAATACTTCTGGTTCTTTTTCTACTTTCCACACTTCCCTTCATACTGGCCTCCATTGCCTTCCTTCTTTTTATATATCCCGTTCATGTTGCAGTTCCTTAGGGTTATATTCTTGGTTCTCTTCTCTACTTCTTTATACTCTTTCTAGGTGACCTTATCCACTATCATGTTTTCAAATATCATCTATATGCTAATGTCTAACAAATCTCTGTCTAGCCCAGAGGCCAAAATCATATTTCCAGCTGCCTATTAACCAGCTTGACCTGGATGTCCCTCAGACACATGAATTCAGTATGTCCATACCTGAATTTATTTTCCCCCCGAGACCCGCTCCTCTTCTTTTGCTCCTTATCTGGGTTGATGGCATCATTACACAAGTTGCTCCAGCTGGAAACATGAGTCATCCTTTTCCCTCTCTCTTACCCTCCAAAAACAATTGGCCACTGTACTCTGTCAATTCTGTTGTAGAAATACTGCTCAAACCACTGTAATCTGTCAATTCTGTTGTAGAAATACTGCTCAAATGTTGTCCCCTCAGTCCATTCCTCTACCTGTGCCTTAGCTCTCAATCTTTTCTCTACCCTGCCCTAGTGTAGAGCCTCTTAGCTGGCTTTCTTACTAGTTCCTCTTCTGAATCTCTTCCCTTTAAAGGTGTCAGAAAACAACTATAATCCCGTCACACTTCCTGGTCAATAAGCACCTCCCTAGCTTCTATAGTATCACATCCAAACTTGCTGGTGAATAGGACCTTTCAAAAGTTACTTGCAACTTGCTTCTTTGCCTTTATCACCTGTCACTCCCCACAGTACCCAATTCTCTGGATCAGACATGTCTTTTGGAAGCTTGGTTCCTTTGCACTTGATATGTCTTCTTTCTGGAATGCCTCTTATCTCTTTCCATCAGCTAATGTTTCCTTACCATTCAAAACACAGTTCCGATGCCATAGCCTTTCTTGGTTCTCCCTGGACAGTGAGTTAAACCCTCTTCTATGTTCTCTGACAAAACTGTCATAATAATTTTTTGTTAGAACACTTGTCACAAGGACAATAATTCTGTTCCCCTTGGCTATCTGCCCTTTTAGACTCTCAGTTGCTCTAGGTCACAGATTTTCCTTTATGTATCTCTGCATACCTTTGCCTGCCATTTTACCTGAAACACAAGGGCTCAGTAAATGTTTGTGGATTAATGAATTGCCCAGTGAATGCTGTAGGAAGGAAAGATGAAAAGAAGGAGAACAGAGAAAGAAAGAAAGAAGGGAAGGAGAGAAGAAAGAAGGGAAGGAGAAAAATGTCTCCAAAGCACACTTATAAGGAGATATATCATTCTCTAGAGAACCATATTAGTGACTTATGTTTGCTAGAGGAAGAAAAAAAAAGAACAGATCATAACAACAAACAACAAAATTTCACTCCCCTTCCCATTGTTTTCTTTGGCAATACCAATCTGAAAACGCCATTCTGGTTGTTATGCTATCCAAGGATGAATCCACTGACAAAGGAAAATATCTAGAACCTTTCCCTGTTGCTAACGTATAGACTCCAAGCATAGGAGAAGATCTTCATGGTTTATGGTACACTTTGTGGAGCTTGGGACATTTGTCATCCAACTCCAGTACTCCCACCTAGGAAAGGAGCTGTCAACCTCTGCAGTAAAGCCTGCCACATGCTCATTGGCATATAGACTGACTTAACCGTTCTACCACTTCTTGACTTGTATTTTTAGGTGTAGTCACCTTGACTAGATTATAAATCACTGGAGGCAGTGGCTCTGCCTATATATTCCTTTCTTTTCCTAGTTCTTCTTGATGCATTTATGTGTCCAGAAACTATTGAGTGTCTGCTATGTGTCAGACACTGTACTAGACCCTGGGGATACAACCATGAGCAAAACCAAAGACACATGCACTATTCTGTGGCATCGCAGAGGCTGTTGATATTAGCTATGATAATTCCTGGCCCTAATTGTCTAGACAGAGTCATAAACAGTGAGATTCTAGACCGAAACTGACCTACTAAATTGGAGTTCTACGTGCTGCAACATAGCCTTGCCGGACTGGTCATGGGTGGCGCCCCAGGATGAATATGGAATATTGAGCTAAGGCAAATTCAGCAGGAAGGCAGAAGAAATCACACGCTGAAACACATTGTAATCCTAGTTGGAAAAGGGATTTTCACTTTTTATCTCCTTAACTTGTCACAGTATACTTGGTGACTAGATAAAGCAAATTCCTATTTTAGAGTTGGAAAACCAAAGCCCAGAAACAAAGTAATTTGCTTCCAGTAGTTTGCAGAGCCTGATCTTAAAGCTGCCGTCTCCTCATTGCTCAGTCTGCTACTCCATTAGCTGTCCATTGCCTTATCACTTGATATGCAACATGTCTGAGCCAAACAGAGCAACAGGGACAGGCTCTAAGAACAATGGTTGTTACTTCTACTAAACCATAAGGGATAGAAAGTGTAAAGCTTTAAAACTTTTTCGGTAGCACCTCACTAAATGAATAACAATTGGCAGTAGTGATCTCAGAATGAAAGCATTTTGTTTTCCAAATACATAGCGCACAAAAATTCAGAAATACCTCTCAAATGCGCACACTAATTTTTCTCCTGTTAGAATAATGAGGCCTGGCAGTATATATTGGATATATTGCATTTAATTCTTTTCTTTCGTTCTGGAAAGCTAACTCCTTCACTTGATAAATTATTCTCTGCAGAGCAAAGTGGAGAAGTATTTTGACTAAATATTAAATATTTAAACTTTATGTAGATGAAGAATATTGTATCTATCAAATTTGATCTTAATATTTTTAGAATCTTAGGAAGATTAAATGTTTAAATTTTTTTTTGTTTTTTGTTTTTTTTGGGGGGGGCAACTCTGAATGTTTGGTAACAAAGAAAAATCAGGAAGTTTATTTGGTACCAGGCATTACCTCCCTCTTTACACAAAGATTAAGTATAAAGACAATGTCCGGATAACATTCAAGGCAGATATTTAATATTAGCCCAGGTTAGTGCTTCATCCTTACTGTTATCTAGTCACTTTTATTCTGTTCCAGGTGGGACTATAGGAGTTTATATCATCTTATATCCAAAATTCATGTATGAGTGTAAGTCATTGTATTAAATTTGCAGAACTTAATCCATAGCAAGAAGAAAAATAAACCTCAATGTTCAATAGAAAATAATTATAGACAAATTTGTATGAAAAAAAAACTTTAGAAAGTTTTCTTTCTTTTTTTTTTTTAAAGATTTTATTTATTTATTTGACAGAGAGAGAGATCACAAGTAGGCAGAGAGGCAGGCAGAGAGAGAGAGAGGGAGAAGCAGGCTCCCTGCTGAGCAGAGAGCCCGATGTGGGGCTGGACCCCAGGACCCTGAGATCATGACCTGAGCCGAAGGCTGAGGCTTTAACCCACTGAGCCACCCAGGCGCCCCTAGAAAGTTTTCATGAGTACATGAACCGTATATATAAATACTAATGTTTTTTAGGCCCACAGTTAATCCATATTTCTCTCACTTCAGGAGACAGGGAGGAGGGATATGCTGGACACATAGGGGCTCTTCTTGAATCAGAGACTGGACTTTCAGTCCCAACTCCCTCTGTCACTGTGTAACTTTAGCAGTAAAGTTTTGAGGACATCAGTTTTGGTTTTCTCTTCTTTGTGAAAATGGAGGGAGCGACAACCGTCATCTGCGAAGTGTGGGTGGTGAAGATGATTAGCAGTATTTTAAGCAGAGAGTCTTCTATAATGTTTGACACAGAATAGATGTTTAGACAAAGGAACAAAAACTTTTAGCTATTATGTGCCATGCAGTTTAAAGGAAAGAGTAGACTCAAAAGCCAGATAGAAGAGCTCAGTGGTAGTCCTGGGGCGGGAGGGAGGCTGGGGTAACAAAAGCAAAAAGAAAACAAAACAATTATCCGAAACATGCACATAAATGATGGTAATGGCTTGATTCCTAGGGAAGACAGTGGATGTAAACAGGGCATACTCTAGCTTAAGGACAGAACTGAATTTCAGTGTCAGCTCTGATACCTACTGGAGTTTGTTAACCCAGGCAGGTTAACCATTCTGTCTCACTATTCTCCTCTGGTACATAATACAGGGAGCTGTGCACAAAAGATACCGAATGCTGTTAAGAGCACTGGTCTTCGGGACGCCTGGGTGGCTCAGTTGGTTAAGCGACTGCCTTCGGCTCAGGTAATGATCCCAGGGTCCTGGGATCGAGTCCCACATCGGGCTCCTTGCTCGACAGGGAGCCTGCTTCTCCCTCTGCCTCTGCCTGCCTCTCTGCCTACTTGTGATCTCTCTCTCACTCTCTCTCTGACAAATAAATAAATAAAATCTTAAAAAAAAAAAAAAAGAGCACTGGTCTTCAAAGATACATCTAGATCATCTTGGTCTCATAGATATATAATATGAGCCCCAAAGGCAAGCTGCATATGTAATGTGAAATTTTCTAGTAGCCATATTTAAAAAAAGAAAATGAGACAGGTAAATTTAATTCGAGTAATATATTTTAACTCAACACATGCAAAATGTTATTAGTTCCTCATGTGATTGATCTAAAAGTAATTACTATTTTTTCTGGATCTATTGAGATGATTGGGGTTTCTGTGATTTATTCTGTAAATATAATGTACTACATTGATCTCCAGATGTTAGACCAATCTTGCATTTCTGAGAAAAATCCCTGTTGGCTATGTGGTTAAACATATAAATCTGGATTGGATTGCTAGTATTTTGTTGAGGACATTTGCATCTATATTGGTCTGTAGTTTTCTTGTGATGTCTTTAGTTTTACTATCCAGGTAATATTGGTCTCACAGAATAAATTGGGAAATGTTCCTTCTAATTTTTTGTAAGAGGAGTATGTGAAGGATTGGTATTAATTCTTCTTTAAATGTATAGAATTCACCAGTAAAGTCATCTGGGCCCAGACTTTTCTTTGTGGGAAGTTTTAAAATTGCTAATTCAATCTCTTTGTTATAGGTATATTCAGATTTTTTATTTCTTCTTACTTCTGTTTCAGTTGTTTGTGTCTATCTGGAAATACATCCATTTCATCTAACTTTTTAATGTGTTGGCATACAATTGTTCATAATATTCCCTTACAATCCTTTTTATTTCGTTGAGGTTGGTTTCTAGATTCTCTCTTTTATTCTTGATCTTAGTAACTTGAGTCTTTTATTTTTTTCTTTGTCAGCCTAGCTAAAGGTCACTTTTGTTGATTTTTTTCAGAGAGCTAACTTTGGGTTTCATTGATGTTCATTATTATTTCTATTCTCTATTTCATTTTTTGGTGCTCTAAATCTTTATTATCTTCTTCTTTCTGCTTGCTTCGGTTTTAGTTTATTCTTCTTTTGCTAGTGTCTTATGGCCAAAATTTAGATTATTGATTTGAGATATTTATTCTTTTTATAAATGCAAGCTTTATAGCTCTTCTCCTCTGGTTACTGCTTTAGTTGAGTCTCATAAGTTGTGGTATATTGTGTTTTGTTTTCATTTATTTCAAATTATTTTGTAACTTGCCTCATGATTTCTTCTTTGACCTAGTTGTTGTCCAGGTGTCCTTTGTTTAATTTTTACTTATCTATGAATTCTCAAATTTCCTTCCGTTATTATGACTTTAATTTCATTCTACTGTGGACAAAGAGCATAGTTTGTATGATTGCATGCTCTTAAATTTATTGAGATTTGTGTTATGGCTTCCTAACATAAAGTCCATCCTGAAGGATGTTCCACGTGTACTCGAGAAAAAGATCTACTTTCCTGTTGCTGACTGGAGTCTTCTCTAGATATCTGTTACCTTTAGTTGGTTTATAGTGTTCAAGTTTTCTATTTCCTTGGTGATCTTGTGCCAAGTTGTTCTATCCAGTACTGAAAGTGGGTTATTGAAGTTTCCAAATATCATTGTTGAATCATCTATTTCTCCCTTTAATTTATGTGTCTTATTTCATGTTTTGGGGGACTCTGTTGTTAGGTGTGTTGTGTTTATAATTGTTTTGTATTCCTGATGGATTATCTCTCTTATTACTATGCCCCTCTCCCCCCTTTTTTGTCTCTAGGAACCAATTTTGTCTTTAAGTCTATTTTGTTGAATACTCGTACCGGCACGACAGCTCTCTTTTGGATACTGTTTGCATGGTATATATTTTTCTGTCTTTTTACTTCCCACTTATTTGGATCTTTGAATCTAGCGTGCCTCTCAGATGGCGTGTAGTTGGATCAAGTTTGCTTTCTCCTACCATGCTCTGCCTTTCAACTGGAGAGAGCCACATGTTCTTTTTAGAAGAATGATGTGATCATTATATCATAAGCTGTAAGCTCATTGCTCTGTTACATATTGGTTAATGAGAACTAGCATATTGATTCATCTTTTACAATTTATGAACATGGATTATTTATATTAGATCTATATTATTTTAATTTTCACTACTTTTCATCACCTTACAGGATTCATTTTGTAAATTATTTCTCAATGTTTTTATAATATTGCAATGCTTATTAGCACATTTATTTGAACTAAAAAGATAAAGGCAGAATTTTTCTGAAAGAAAGTGTAATTTAACTTATTGGTTTGCCAATAAGATATAAGATGGACAATTTATAAATTGAGCTAAATATGCAGCTCCACAGTTTTGATTTCATGTATATGTATAAAATCCAGGGAAAAATTATAACAGAAATGTGAGTTCAAAGAGAAAAAGGAAAGGTCTAAAATTTCCAAAATAACTTCAATATATTTTTAATAGCTGGTCATGGGTATTAGCTTGTTATAATATTCAAATTTTATTGGATATATTTAAAATGATATAGTCATTATATTTAAATACATGCTAAAATTACATCCTTTGTGACAATTTGAATTTATGACAAAAATTTTTAGATGACTTAAAATGTACAAGACACTTAAAACTATTCAAATCTACAAGATTTTTTAAGTCTTCAAAATTTCTCTAGGTGATTCTTGAAAAATGTTCGAAGACTAGGCACAGAGAGCAAAGGTATTCCAAATTCATCATCTCTGGTTGCCTTATTTACTGCTATATTCCTAGTGCCAATCAGATCCCCATGATTGAATGAATGAATGAATGAATATCCTGAATAGTAACATTACACATTATATACTTGCTGCTTTAAAGAAGGATACCCTGGAGGTAGATTTTTCCTTATCTGGGCTAGGTAATTATTAGTTGGTAGGTAGAGAGAGCAGGGTCCTGATGGAAAAGGGGAAAAAAAAACTTCATTCCTGACTTGAGAAGACAGCCCTGAGTGATTAGCTTTACCCTTGTCAGGCCTCAGGAACCTGAGAGAAAGACAGACCAAGATTTAAGGGAGGCCAACAAAGTATTATGATCCATACATAGCAATCACCTTGAATTCTTTAAGTATTTTATGAGCATCTGCTTCTTCTCTGGCACTCCGCTGGGTACTGGGCATGCAATGGTGAAGAAGACAGGGTACATGAGGAATACATTTAAATTAAGAAGTCTAATGAAATGGGATAAATGCTGTAAGAAGAAGAATTTATTAAATTACTGCTATTTGACCATTTTTGACTTACCAAAAACAGCTGATTCATTCGGTTCGACCTACATGGAAGTGTAAATCGAGATGAAAGAACAATAGATATTGAGGGATTTACTAATCAGGGAAAGGGATACGTGGTCAGTGGCATTTGGGCTGAACACCGAAGGATGAAAAAGAAGGTGAGTCGATGAATGGATGGCAGATAGGACATTCGAAATAGCAGGATCAACAAGAGCAAAAGTGGAGAGGTATAGAGTGTACAGAAGTGTTCTGGAAAGGTGCCTCGTATTTTTTTTTGTGTTGAGGTCTGAGAAGTATGGAAAAAAGTAGAAAGGAGCCTGAAACTTATGTTAAAAGTCCTCTAAGCCTAAGAAGGCATGGTTGGATCAGCAATAGGAAGCCACCGAAGATTTCCTGGAGGGATTATTGTGAACAGATATCAGCTTTAGAATAACTCCGGAGGCTGAATGGGGAGAGAATTGGGGGCGGGGAGATTGAGACAACAGGCACCAAGATGCTGGGGACGCTCCTGTGATAGTCGAGATGAGTGCAGTGGGTGTGTATAGGAGACGTGAAGTGGGCCATAACATTGCTCTGGTAGAATCATCGTGGTTTGGTCAATGATGAGATTGAAGGGTTAGTTGAAATAGGTACAGGGTCAAGTACAGGGGAAAGAAAGTAAACTACATGGAGGTATCCTGCAGTGAGAGTGGAATTCTGGGCTAGGGGTCTTGATTCTGTTCATGCACTGTTGATAGCTGAAGCCATGACAGTGGATGCGGTTATCAAGACAATCTGTTTTGGGAGAATGGGGGAAACTGAGCAAGTGCAAAAAGACAGAGCAGGGGGTTACGAGTGACTCTGTGCCCTATGCTTTACCCTGTTGTATCTCCATCATAACACTTGTTTACCTGAGTGTCCGCCCTTCCAAGTCTGTGAAACCTCCAAAGGTGGGATGTAGATATTATCCCATTTCTTGGCATCCTGCAAGCTCACACATAGTCAAGGGGTAGCCACTAAAAAAAAAAAATCTTTTCTGGATCATACCCAGACTTTTATGGAATGCTTTCTAAGTTTTAGGCATTGTTCTAAGTGCCATGCTGTTGCCCTTTCATTTCATATTTTGCAGATGAGGAAATGGAAGCATGAACTCGTTCAAGGTCACAGTTAGTGAGTGGGACCACTCAGGTGGTCTAACACAAGAGGCCACCTGCACCTAACTCTCATGCTATAGAACGAGTGGAATCAGAGTGACATGTCACTTTTTATTTATTTATTTATTTATTTTATTTGACAGAGAGAAGAGAGATCACAAGTAGGCAGAGAGGCAGGCAGAGAGAGAGGGGGAAGCAGGCTCCCTGCTGAGCAGAGAGCCCGATGCGGGGCTGGATCCCAGGACCCTGAGATCACTACCTGAGCCGAAGGCAGAGGCTTTAACCCACTGAGCCACCCAGGTGCCCCTGCATGTCACTTTTTAGCTTAGAATTGTCTACACAGCAATGCTTTCTAGAAAATTCTAATATCCTCAGAGTAACGCTGTGAGATGGAGGGAGGGCACAATATTATTATTGAGTAAATGAAAGGTAAAGTTAACTGAGTTCATGAGGAAACACATCTAGGAAGTGGCAAAACCAAGCAAAACCCCCATCTCCTGAGTTATACTTCATGTCCTGTTTCAGTCTTGCTCCCTGTGAGTCCAGTTGTTTCCCCTATCCTTCAAGAAGATGGAATGCCTCAGCAGATGTCCAGAGGAATCTGGAGAGAGGGGCTGAGGAAAAAGCAAGAAAAATCTTTGGCTAGCATTTTCTATTCCCTTGAGGGACTTAGGAACTTGGTTCTGGTAAGACTGTGAGATGTCTGTGGGTCTAACTTGCTTGTGAATACTAGCATAGTCTCACTTTTGTTAATAATCATGAGTGTTCAAATTTAGGCACAACCCATGTGTAAAAAAATTTGGTTTGCTGACTTTAAGTGTAAATGAAAGATGATCTATTGACTTGTTATTTATTCATCCTTCTTGGGGCCATAATCTGGAATCTGTCCATGGTGAAACATCAGGCATCCCTTGACAGTCTAAAGGCCCCACCCTCTTTAGAGCCTTCTGTGGTTCATTTATTAAGGAGGATAAGCATGGCCTCTTAATAGGAGAATGGAAAGAGAACGATGGATACCAAATTTCTGTAAGCATTTGTTTAACCTAATCCCCTATGATGCATCGACTCTTCTCTGATGGCTGGTCTCCTTAGATAGGAGAGACTCACAAAAAGATTTCAAAGGAACTGAAAATGAGATTGATAATAAGCTTTATACTTCTGTTCAGCTCGGTCCAGTTTAGAAAAAAAATGTCCTGGTGCATCTGACAGATACTGCCTTGTTTAAAATTTAAGAATCAGAGCCAAGGTTCTTCTGCCATTTCTCTGCCACTATAGAAGATTGGCTAACTTGCCAAGTTTCACCATTGCCAATATAGACTCTGAAGCAACAAATACCATGAAGGATTCAAAGATGAAAAATCTCCTATTTTGTAAGTTAAGTGTGGACATATTTATACAGAAAGTGAAAATATATCCTCAACATAGCCAATATATTTAATCCCATGACTTCTAAAATAAGCAATGTTATGATAATTAAAACAGAGGCACCTGCATTCTTCCTATTTAAGGAAGGATGGAATGAAGAAAAGGAATTCAGTAGTTCTTGTCTATATGTTAACTAACATAATTTTAACTGTTAATAGCTTATAATATTAAATATTAACATTGATCTAGTACTCTCTTACATGCAAAGTACTATTCTAAACATTTAATCCACTTTAAAAATCTATGGTAAAAACTCTTTTATTGTCCTCATTTCACACGTGAAAACTGAGGCAGAGAAGTGTTAAGCAGCTTGCCTAAATCACAGAGCTAATAGTAGAGTCAGAATCCCAGAGCTCCTACTCTTAATCTGCTGGGCTAAAATTGTTGTGAATCCAATGGCTTTGTCCCTACTAAACTGAAAAGACTTCTAAGAAGTGGAGGGACTTAAGAAAATCTTTCAAAATGGGAACAAATTTAGAAAAATGGAAAGCTAGGAAATTTACAGTGTTTGTAAGTAAACCCTCTCTTTTGTAGCCTTGAGGGATTCTTCTACTTAGATAACTGAGTCTCACTGAAATCTGGAGCAAGGTCTCTCTATGCAGCAGAGTCATGATGGTGTCTCAGGTCTATGAGAAGCTGATGGCTTTGTGCTGGAATAGTTTTCCTGTTGATCTTATTGAAATGGGGGCCATCGATTCCCATGAATGCATTCTTGCCCACTGATGGCACCCCTCAAACACTATACAAATGGATGTCATTCCTTCTTTCTTCCCTTCCATTCCTCTAAGTCAATAAAATTACTTAAAATAGCCAGATTCTATGCCAAGTGCTGATAATTAAATAAATACATATGTAAATAAATAGGGCAAGGGTTCATGGCCTTTATGAAGACTCAAACATGGTTTTAAAAATGTCCATCTGAGAAAGAAAAGGGGTGCCTTTGTGGCTCATTCAGTTAAGTGTCTGATTCTTGATTTCGACTCAGATTGTGATCTTAGGGTTGTGAGACTGAGCCCCATATCGGGCTCTGCACTGAGTGTGGATAAGCTTCTCTCTCTCCCTCTGCCCCTCCCCCTCTCCTTTCTCTCTCTCCCCTTCTCTAAAAAGAATGGCCATCTGTTCATGGTATAAGCAGGTGCAAAAGCAGGAATGGTTACTTCAAACTGGGATGTTGGGAAAGGCTTCATAGAAGAGGTTGTACTTGAACTAAGCCTTAAAAGATATGTACGTTGGCGGTGGGATGATCAGGAAAGAATGAGAAAAGCACTCTGGGAAGAGGGATCAGCAGGAGCAGCAAAGGATTGAAGGAGTAAAACAGTAGGGCATGTTGGAGGAAGTGAAGAGAAGGTTGCCTGAATGGGGGAAGAGTGTGAGGTGCAGCCGTTAGAATAAGGTTGGAGAAGCAGGAAAAGGCCAGACCAGGAGAGACAAAGAGAAGTTTTATCACTGAAAATCCACTTCTAGGACCTAAACACCAACACAGTGCCTGTGTATGCTGATCATGTTTTAAAAATTACCTGCATGTCATCATATAATATCTGAGCTTCAAGATTTCAGGAATACTGTATGCTTTTATGAACATTATGATAGCCTCCTAACTGGTCTCCTCAGTTCCGCTCCTGCCCTCTTATAACCCTTTCCCCTATAGTGTCTATTGCATCCAGGTGCATCGTTTACTTGCTTATGATCTTTCAGTGTTTTCCTTGCCTTGGCCTACAAGGTCCTGCATGATCCATGGTGAACTTGTACCGCTCTCCCCCTCTCTCCCACATGCTCAACCACACTGGTCTTTCAGTTTCCCAAACACCTCAAGATTTCCCCTGGCCCAGCAGACTCCTCTCTCAACTGCATGGCTGGCTTCTCCTCTTTCATGCCTCATCTAAATGTGATTTCCTCATAGAGCTCTTCATGAACCATATGCTTCAATGTACCTCTTTTCTCAGGCCATCCTTTATTTCCTTAATAGCACTTATCACCAATTCATAAAATTAAATTAATTAATTTTATTGTCTGTTTATTTCACAGAATGTAAGAGCCATAATAGATTAATGCCTGCCTTGTTTTGACTTATCCCTGGCTGGTTCCTTAGCACGTGGCACAGAATATACTCTCAAAAGAACAGTTCTGTGTTAAATGAATATAAATATTATGAATCCTTGGTATGTAATTAAAAAAAAA
>CM052899.1:168017396-168035259 GCA_028534135.1 Potos flavus
TGTCCCCGCGAGGGCTCCACACCCCGCTTAGCCTCTGGAGCGATGTCCCTCAGCGGAGCATACTTCTAAATGTTCCGATTTTGTGCTCCGCTGCTCTGCGGCTTGCTGGGGGCCGGCCCCTCCCCCCGCGGTCTCTCTTCCCGTGGCTTTGGATTCACTTTTCCGCACGTCCTACCTTCCGGAAAGTGGTCGATTTTCTGTTCCTAGAGTTGCTGTTCTTCTTCTCTTCTATCTCCTGTTGAGTTTGTAGGTGTTTAGAATTGTTTGATAACTAGCTAGCTCAACTGGCATATGATAATATCTCCTCCACCATCTTGCTCCTCCTCTTTTATTTTTTTTTAAAGATTTTTATTTATTTACTTGACAGAGAGAAAGAGATCACAAGTAGGCAGAGAAGCAGGCAGAGGGAGGGGGGAAGCTGAGCAGAGAGCAGAGAGCCCAATGGGGGGCTCGATCCCAGGACCCTGAGATCATGACCTCAGCTGAAGGCAGAGGCTTAACCCACTGAGCCACCCAGGTGCCCCTGGAGTCATTGTTTTTAAACTATGCTTCAACTTTACCATTCACGGATTCTCTGATATGAGGATATTGCAACATTTATACTTGCCAACATGCACATCTTCCCTCCACCTCTCATCCTGTATTTGTTAAATTATTATTGTGGCATTGTTAAAATCTGTGTCATCTGTATTTGGAGCTGTGACTGTAAATTCAACAGGTTTTTCAGACTTAATCTGTTTTTAATCTGGTTTGATATTCATAACCAGTACTTAGAGTGGAGTTTCTTGATACCTGGATTCTGACTTTGCACTAAAGTGGTTTGGTGTTATTGTTCCTATTATTCTTATTATCAGTGACTATTAGAATAGAATTGTATTGCTATCCTTAGGGCATGGGACATACCTTTATAATTCACACACACACACACAAATACATGCACACATGCAGGGACACAGATCCAAACTCCTTCACACATGACAAGAACCCCAGTCTCTGCCCAGGCAGGCTCTCTTCCAAGGGTACAAACTAGGACAGCAACCAATATCAGAGAAAGTCAGCTATCTTGGGAATACTATTTCCAGGTCCAGGAGCCACACTGCATGGCACATATTGGCAATCCAAAACTGCCCTAGAAAGAAACCTCTCACATAGGGGAGAGCCCTCCTTAATGCCCATCACCCAGCTATCCCATCCCCCCACTCACCTCCCTTATAGCAACCCTCAGTTTCAGGGTTATATTCCCTTTTATATAGTTATTCCATTTGGAATTTCACTTATGGAAATAATCACAAAAAGTTTATTAATATTATTATAATTATCAACATGTAAATCAACCCTATTGACTATCAACGAGACCTCAGAAGAAAGAAATAGAGCTTTTGTAAGTCATGTTCTTTAAGGAGATAGAATTCTAAGCAACCTTCATTTAAAAAATATTTAGATGGAGGGTTTGTAATATCTACAGTAAGTGTGTATTTATAAGAGGAGAAAAAAGAGGGGCGCCTGGGTGGCTCAGTGGGTTAAGCCTCTGCCTTCGGCTCAGGTCATGATCTCAGAGTCCTGGGATGGAGCCCCACATCAGGCTCTCTGCTCAGCGGGGAGCCTGCTTCCCCCTCTCTCTCTGCCCGCCTCTCTGCCTAATTGTGATCTCTCTGTCAAATAAATAAATAAAATCTCTAAAAAAAAAAAAAGAGGAGAAAAAAGAATAATAAATATTTAGGAATAATCCTTTGTCCTTCAAGAAAGCATAATCCTCTATGGTATAATTTACATAAATGCAGACACCCGTGTTTTTTGTCTTTTTTTTTTTTTTTTGAGGACCTTGTACTTGCTTGCTTGCTTGGCATGCTCATAAACATTACATCATTTAAAGTAATTTGCATTATAACCTTGTGAGGCAGGTTTAATTATTTTCAATTTATGGAAGACACTACCTAGATTCAGAGAGATTATACATACACCCTAAGGGCCGCCAGTTAATAGTCAGGGACAGAGTCAGGACATAAACTTTCTGACTCTCAACTACAAATGCCAGTGTCAGAGTTACGAGGCCATTGTCCTGTAGAGACCAGCAGAACAATCTACTATTATATTATTTTAAACAAAAGACATTTTCAATAATCTATCTCATTTAAACCTTACAGCAATCCAATGAGTAAATGATAGTATTATTAAATATCGTCCTTCATGTTATTATTGCAAATTATTTCAATCAGAATATGTAATGTTCAATATATCATTCATTCTTTGAACCAACATATTCCAGGGGCCTACAACATGCCAACCACTATTTTAGGCATTGGTGATACCATGATTAACCAAAATCCTGCCGTCATGGAGTTTTCATTCTTCTTTCAGAAACACAGATAATAAAAATACTAATATATGATATGGAAAGTGATTAGAAATGCTGGGAATAAAAGCATATGTGGAAAGGGCTTTCCCCATGTCATGCTCCTTCTCTATGTCTGGGTTCTGATCGTTGAACTGTGTGTGGTTACTCTGTCCTAAGGTGGAGAAGCTGGGAGAGAAGTAGTTTTGGGGAGGAGAGTGTATATAGAAAATGAAGATCTTAAATTTGAGATGCCTATTAGACACCTAATGGAGATGTCAAATGGGCAGTTATAGGAGTCTGAAGTTTAGATTAGATATCATGGCTGGAGATGTAAATTTGGGAGGCATTGGCTTATAGATGGTGCTACTTAACATCATGGAATTACATGCAATTACCTATGGAGACAGTGCCCCAGAGCAAACCAATATTTAAAGTAAGAGAGGAAGATTGGGAGGCACCAAAGGAGAATGAAAAAAAGAGGAAGGTAGAAGAAAACCAGGGAACCACTGTGTTCTGGAAATCACTTATTGAAAAATCCCCGGATTAGAATACAGTTCTTCTGACTCCTAGTGTTGTTTCACTCCCAGTTACTGAAGACTTTTATATGCTTTTCTTCTCTTTTTATGCTTATCATTTTTTGTCCCTAAAAGAGTAATTTAAATAATAATTGAAGTGGTAGATTTGCCAGATGGTAATTGCTAAAATGACTTCCTTTACTTCTTAAGTCTTTAGGGCACCATTCCAGTTTTCTATAACCTTCAAACATATGTGTAAATAGTTCAGTGAGTTCATTATCTAACTCCCTGAACAGCAAAGCATGATATCATCCAAAAACCAATTCTCACTCCCATAAAATGGAGCAATGAACCATTTACCTTAAAGGACCTTCATGAGAGGGTTCATATATTTATGTGGTCCTTCAAAATTCATGCTTTGTTTTTTATTTTTATTTTTACATGTTTTCCATTCCATAGAGGTATAACCTTTGTATAATAAATTGAATTAATTTTAAGCTCAATGAATTTCTACACCTGTATATGCCCATCTACCCACATACAGATCAAGATTTAGAAACTTTCCAGCACACAGAAGCCTCCAGCATGTCCTGTCCCAGTCAATACCCACAGTCCCTCTTCCCCCCTCACTATTCTGACTTATGTTATGATTGGGTAGTTTTGCCTGTCCTTGAACACAATATAAATGGAATTATAGAATATTTTCTCTTCGTGCCTGTCTCCTTTTATGCAACATAATGTCTGTGAGAGGCATCCATATCATTGCATGTAGTGGTTCATTCTTTTTAATTTTCTCTGTAGTGTTTCATTTTATGAATATACTGAATTGATTTATACATTCTATTGATGGTGGACATTTGTGTTGTTTCCAGTGTTTGGGTATTAGGAACAAAACTCCTGTGGTAGACACATACACGTGTTTCTTTTAAGTATTTCTTTGGGAGTGAATTGGTGGGTCATAGCATATATATATATATACATATATATGAAATTCTAGCCTCTAAGAAATGCAATTTAAAATAATGAAGTATCATTTACTGCTTACAAAATTAGAATATATTTTAGTGTATAGAGTAGCCACTACATTCCATTGTCACTTTCATACATTGCTGGTGGGAGTATAAACTGATATATCCCTTTTGGAAAATATTTTGTTAGTAGATAACAATAATGTCCTTTAAAATTTTTATAGCACTTGAACTAGAAGTCCTTCTATTTTTTTTTCCTTTTTCTGTTTGGAATATATCCTAAGGAAATAATCCTAAATACTGTTAAAAGTTTATGAGCCAAGGTATCTACTGAAGAACTATTTGTAGTGAAAAACACATTGGAAATGACCTATGTCCAATAATAGGAAACACTTGAAGTAAATTATATAATAGTCTTTCAAGGGGATATATGATGTTTTGTCTATGAAGAGTTTATAATGGTATTTTTTTTTTAAGATTTTATTTATTTATTTGACAGAGAGAGAGATCACAAGTAGGCAGAGAGGCAGGCAGAGAGAGAGGGGAAAGCGGGCTCCCCACCGAGCAGAGAGCCCAATGTGGGGCTCGATCCCAGGACCCTGAGATCATGAACTAAGCTGAAGGCAGAGGCTTTAACCCACTGAGCCACCCAGGCACCCCTGTAATGGTATTGAGACATGGTTTGCTACAATAATAAATTTAAAGAGCAGAACATGTATTTAAGTTTGAACATAACTTTGGGATAAAAATATATAATGCAAAGAGAATAAAGCCCTAGGACGAAATAGCAACAGAATGTTAATACTCACCAACTAAATGGTAGATTACTGGGTGATTGTGTTCTCTGTTTTGAAAATTTTCTGAGATGGTTTGTCTTTATTTATTTAAAGATTTTGAAATGTAAGTCTCCACTTGCATTGTTAGTGGCAGGATGGGATGCTGGTTAAGAGTATGATTCCAAAAGCCCTATTACCTGGGCGCAAATCCTAGATTTTTGGTTTCATTGCTTACTAGCTGTGTTTCGTTGGGTAAGTCTTAGTTCCATTTAATTCACCAAGTATTTGTTGAGTGTCTAGTATGTGCTGGGCAATGTTCAGCAAACAAATGGATAACATTCCCTGTACTCATGGAGCTTCCAATCCATTGTGTGACATCTGCAAAACAGTTGCCAGCAGAGTTTCTAATCACAGAGTGGTGACAACCAACACTGGAGAAGTGTCTGAAACATAAGCCCTTGAGAAGTGCTATTGTATCTTTGGAGTTCTACAATTTCCAACTTCTCTTTCAGCTAAAAAAAAAAAAAAGTGCCTCTTTCTGAAAGAATGCATTTGAAATGGTGTGCAATTAATCACTTTTGCTGGTCACTTGAGAGCAACACTGATTACTGCTCAAATTAGTATTTTTTTTGTTCTGTACTCACCACAGACCATGGGACCTGGCTGTGGCCCAGGTAGAGCCCAGGTTTCCCAATGCTTCCTAAGAATTCCTGCTTCCTTATATCCTTCCCAGTCATAAAATTATTTTTGATTATATTTTGCAGTAGTATAGTAACAGTTTGTGGTGTTTTCAAAACCAGTAGTATTTTAGTTTTCTAAGCTGTCATAAGTGACACAAATGGGGAGCTTGAACAACAGACATTTATTCTCCCACTGCTCTGGAGGTCAGAAGTCTGAAATCAAGTTGTCACCAGAGCCTCACTCTCTCCAGAGGCTCTTAGCCTTTTGGGTTAGCTGGTGGCTTCTGGCAGCCATTGGCTGCCTCTGGCTATTGCAGATGTAACCCCAATCTCTGTGTCCATGTTTTCTTGTGGTCTTTTCTTTGAGTCTCTCTCTGTTCATGTCTCTTTTTATAAAGATACCCGTTATTGGATTTAGGGCCAACCCTAAATCCTGGGTGATTTCATCTGAGATCCTTAACTAATTACATTTTGAAAGATCCTATTTCCACATTGTGAGATTCTTTATTTTTTTTTTTTACAAGGATTTTTTTTTTTAAAGATTTTTATTTATTTATTTGACAGAGAGAGACACAGTGAGAAAGGGAACACAAGCAGGAGGAATGGGAGAGGGAGAAGCAGGCTCCCTGTGGAACAGGGAGCCAATGTGGAGCTCGATCCCAGGACCCTGGGATCATGACCTGAGCTGAAGGCAGACACTTAACGACTGAGCCACCCAGGGGCCCCACATTGTGAGATTCTGAGTGAACATGAATTTTGGGGAAATACTCTACAACCCACTATAAGTAGCAATAATAAAATTCTCAACAATACTACTCTTGTGATTTTTAAGTCCCTAAACAATTCAGATGATAACTAGAGTAATGATTTCCTTACATGCATGCAGTTCATTGTCTTCTTATAAAAAGTGGATGGAACCCAGGTTTTAACAGTGTGATTTTGAGGAGCATGATCTGGAAAATGTTAGGGAACAGTGCATCCTAAGAAGCTTCAGTCACTGATTTTGTAAAGCTTTGGAATGACTCCTGTATCACCACAAGAAGTGAGATCTGAAAAGGTTAAGGGTTGTGTCTAATGTCAATTTACAGGAAAAACAGGAAATACATGAGGCACCTAAACATTTGGACAGAGATTTCATTTTTCTTTGTCATTTCTCCTGATGATGTAGACATTCTGTAAATCCATTATTCACACTAAATCTTTCAGTATATCAACCTAGTTGAAGGTTGTTCCTTATGATTGTTCTGTTGGTAGTTGGGATGTTTTCCCAGTAACTGAACCCTCTAAATCTTGATATCTCAGTTGAAGCAAATTCCAAGAGCACTTACTATAAAGTGAACATTCAGATATTAATTTCTGACAGTTGTACATTATACAATGTTTTATAGTTTTCCAAGTGAGAAGTAATAAAGGAAGGCTTCAGATGGCATATGCCTTTGTTCTGATCAAGTAGCAACACCGGTGGTTAGTACAGTGGCATTTATTCAAAGAAATATTTATTGAATACCTCCTTTGTACCATGCCCTACCAATGTGTTGGGAATACCACAGTGACCAAAACAGTGCACCTTCCCTTAGAGAGATCTGTCTTTTGGGCCAGATAAACAAGGAAACAGGCATTCAGAATACAGAGAGATATAGGAAACAGTTGTAAGATACAAGCCAGCCGAGTTCTGTAGCTGTTAAGAGAAGGGGCATCTAATTTAATCTGTGTGTGGTGGTGGTGGTGGTGGTGGTGGTGGGGTATCATGCTCCTCCGTGGAAGTTCTCAACTAAGCAGTGATCTCTGGAGCCAGGGGGGTCAATTATAATTGCTCAATAGATCTTTGTCAGAGGGGAGTGAAAGAATGTGCTCACAGCCTGTCATGCTTCCAAGAAGAGTGTCATTTCACTAGAACAACAGTTTGAATCAATCGAGGAGTCCACTGGTGTTTGCACGGGGAATCAGACATTTAGAGAATCCCCCAGAATTCACAAGCCAGAACAACACAGGTGAAGTAACGCCTGGAACATAGTCTATAATATCTTCTTTAGAAGAAAGCCCAACACAGTTCTCTCCATGTGGTAAGTGTACAACTCATGCTGGTTAACAGCAATGATGAGGATTTATTAGGCAAAGTCAAACGTCAGTAATTAGATGAATTTGAGTTTTATTATAAAAATTAAAATAGCTGGAGTTCCAGGTAGGAAACAATTTGTAGTGAAGCTTGTGTCTTTTAAGTATTGGTCTCTTTTTTTTTTTTTAAGTTCCTTGTGTAAATGTGTGTGCTTAGATTAATCTTTTTAAAAATAGAACTGTGGTGAACAAATTAAGCTTTTAAAAATTAACTTGGTTTTTAATTATGTGAAACATTTAGAGAAAGTAAAAAGGAATGATATGACAATATCCACAAGCCCGCTACCCAGCTTTGTCGAATCTTAACATATCTGACATATTTGCTTCAAATAATGCTTCTTAAGAAGTAACCATCACATTATGATGAGCACCAGTTTTGTGATATATAGGAGTATTGGGTCACTGTATTTTACACCTAAAACTAATACTACACTGTGTATTAAGTAACCGAAACTGAAATAAAAATTAAAAAAAAAAATAGAAAAGAAATAACCATCACAGAACCAGATCAACTCCCTGAATGTTGTTCCATCCTGTTTCCCTTTTCATTGATTACAGATAACTGCTAAATCCCATCAGAATGTTATCGTAAACTGGGTGTTTGCCATTACCTAGTTGCCTACCATAATCCATTCTCCCTTTCTTCCTAGAACAGATGAATCTTGATTTTTACAAGGAAGATTTTTTTGCCTAGTATACTCTTAGTACTGAGATTTGACCTTTAAGATGAAGCACTGGTATTTTGTCAATTACTTGGAAATCTAATTACCTCAGAGGCTGGCCATATGAGAAAAACATAGACTGTCAGGCTTGTTGTTATTTCTTTAGTCTTTGTGTCTAGTAGTTGAATCTAACTGTAATCTACGGCAATCTACAGCATATCAATAAAGTATTCATGTTTTTATATTTAATATATTAGCATACTATTCTTAACATTTTGCAACTGATTTTTTTCTTCAAAGTTATATTTTTGAGATTTAGCCATCTTCATACACTTAGCATTAGTTCATTGTTTTTTGGTTTATAATTTATTAAATAATTTATTTAATTATTTCCTATTGATAAATATTTAAGTGGTTTCTAATATTATCTTGTAATAAACGTGGATGAAGTGAACATTTTTTAGCGGTCTTCCTTCTGCACTTTTGGTAGAATTTCTTACTGACTTTGGTATGTGGGTCTAATATCCAGAAACTTTGCTGAGCTTTCTTTTTAATTCTAATTAGTTGTCCTATAAATTATCTAGGTGTTTCATGAGAAAATTTTGCTGTGTGAAATGACAGTTTGTCCTTTTCCAATTTCTATACTTCTAACTTCTATTTGCTTATCTTATTGCATTGTCTGGGGCCTCCAGTACAGTGTCAAATAGAAGCAGAGGAAGAGGACATAATTATCTTGTTTCTTCACTTAACTTGAATACTTTTAAAGCAATTTTTACTAGATATTCTATTTGCAGTTATTTTAGGTTAAATATATTTTTATTTTACTACCATTTTCTTAAGCATTTTGTCTTGAATGATTTCTGAGTTATATTGGATACTTTTCCTATCTCTACTGAACTTTTTTCTTTTAATTTTTAATTAAATTAAATTAAATTTAATTAATTTTTAATTAAATTAAATTAACTTTTTAATTTAAAAATTAAAATAGTATTGGGGCACCTGGGTGGCTCAGTGGGTTAAAGCCTCTGCCTTCGGCTCAGGTCATGATCTCAGGGTCCTGGGATTGAGCCCCGCATCCAGCTCTCTGCTCAGCAGGGAGCCTGCTTCCCCCTCTCTCTCTGCCTGCCTCTCTGCCAACTAGTGATCTCTCTCTCTGTCAAATAAAATAAATAAAAATCTTAAAAAAAATTAATATGGTATTAATATTTTAATATGGTATATTACATTAATGGATTTTTATATTTCCCTTTTTACCTTAATTTGATTTATCACAGTATCATGTGAACATGTTTTAAAAGTGAAATAGTTCTATAGTAGTAGAACCCACTCCTAATTATCAGTCTCCAGGGATAACCTCTTTCAAATCTTTCAGAGTCTCTTCGTATTTACCCACCCCCCAACCCCTCAGTATTTCCAGATAATATGAATATATTTCTGTTTCTTGGTTTTTCAATTTTAGATATTAATATACTGCTATTTTTTCAGTTTTAAGTATTATCTATTTATTTTTTACTTTGGAAGATAAATAATTTGCTCTCTCTCTCTTCCAGTATAATCATATTTTTTGCTTAAATGAGTATTTATATTATGTATGTAAATTTTATTCACCACTGAGCAATATAGGATACTAAGATTAATTTTCCTTTCTTGTTTACAAGAATACACTTTTGGTATTGTTTTCTCTAGAGTTAATAAATTCCTTATTGCTTAATTTCTTTGTACATCTATTATTAATTCATTCTAAAACTCACAAAAGTGTAATGAAATCTCTTTTTAGCATATGCAGAAATTTCAAGCAATATATCAGAAGTGTACGGTTGTGTGTATGAGAGAGAGAGAAGAAGAGAGAGAAGATGATTAGACAAAAAAAGACAGGTGCATCTCTCCTGAAGCCTTATGTCTTTGTCCACTGATCAGTTCTGATCTATGGGCCTGGAGAGCAGCTGTAGCCTGGGATATCGTTTTCTCATCATCATGAGAATTACCTTAGCATCCTTCCTGGGTTGAAGTCCCTATATTTTTGGGTCCATTGTTTTCTCTTTGTAAGTTTACTACTTTGTTTGGTAGAACACATCCTTTGTTATCTTTCTGAATCCATGACCAGTGAGAGGATGTTGCCAGTTTGGAAAACTCTCTGCTTTACCTCCACATTTGATTGATAGCTTGTACTGGTATAGATGTCTACATTTAAGATCACTCTCCTTTTAGGATCTTTGGCTTTTCTAAAATTTTGCAATACTATACCTTGGTGTCTTTTTTCATTTATTGCACTGGGATGGAGCTAGGTGCTCAGGGGTGCCCTTCAATCTCTATGCTCATGTTCATCAATTCCGGGAAGTTCTTGTATTATCTCTTTGGTTATTTCTTTGTGTTTCTCTATTCTCCTTTTTCTTCCCCTCTAGATTTCTAATTTTAGCTGTTGGCACTCCTAAACAGGTCTTCTTTTTAAAAAATATTTCCTATATTTAGATTTTTGAACTACGGTTCTGGGACATTGCCTCAGTGTATCTTCCAAATATTATATTGAATTAAAAATATTTGTAGTTATATTTTTAATTTTGATGAACTCCTTTTTGTTTGTTTGTTTTATGACTGTCCTTTTTAAATAGTGCTCATTCCTGTTTCGTAGTTGTAATAGCTTTTACTTCTCGGGGACTTTTTATGTTTTTTAAAGATGATTTCTTCTGATTCTTGTATTTAATCTGTTTCTTTTTTTTTTAAATAATTATGTTGGTCTGTTTATTATATTAGTAGTATTTTCCAAGTAGTTGGTGATTCTTTGCTGTCCATTTATATTGGGGAAAAAAAGGCCTTTAAAAGCTCATTGAAAACTCAGCTTGTGGAGTCAGGACTTACTGAGTGGTGGGCTTCACTACTAGGCAATTGACCAGATAGCTATTTCCTTGCAGAATCTCTAATTGTCCAATAACTGTAGGTCTTTTCACTTGGGATTATCTGTCTTCTATGGACATTGCAGTATCCTCCAGTCTCGTGTCTGTGGGCACAAACCTGGCAAGTGGCTTTCTGGGAACTGAGTGAAAAATGAGTGCTGGGCTTTTATTTTTAGCACTTTTAGTTCTGCATCTTCTCTCAACTATGCCTGGTGTCCCTGAGTCCAAAGTCTTCTGATTCAGTGGCTCCAGTGTTATACTTGCAGTCTTTTGTGGCCCTGGAGATGAGTGGAATGGGAACATTAGTTATGTCATTTTGGGTATAGGACATATCTTCTTATACATATACACACTTTTAAGCATTCTTTCTAGTCTCTGTTCCACTGTATCTCCAACTGCAGTGGCATGTAGTATTTCTAATTCCTGGTTTCTATTCCATCAGGGTTAGGCTAGGAAGGAAAAGTAGGGTCCAACTTAGAATTAAAACAGACTTTTACTTCTCTGTCTCTCTCCATCTGTATTAATCCCACCCTCCCTAATGATTTGATAGTTGCCTTCTCCTTGCTCCTAGGCCAGTGTATAGATCCTTATGTCCCACCTTAGCATTTCAGGAATCCTGTTCCACACACAACAATAATAGGAATGTTGTAGATCCAGTCACCAAGTCAGCATGTTTCTCAGTTCCGTTCCTGGTAGAGAGATAGTGCCTGTGTCCTCTGGGCTTTCTCAGGCCTGAAACTTGCTACAATGCATAGCCTCCAGGTAGGGGTAGGCAGCAGGTATCCCCCTCTCCTTTTCATACATGTGAAAACCACGTGTAACCATCCACTGGCTGTGAGTCATGAGCCTAGTCCTTGCTCCCCATTTTGGATGGTGGATTAACTGTAATTTCAGTCATGCTGCAGAAGCTGAATCACCCCTGCTACAGTCTTAGGGCCCAGGAGGCTTCTGGCTGTAGCACCTCTCACTCATTTGTCTTTGTTCCATTCCTTATCCAAGAGAGGTAAACTTTTCTCTTCCCATCTATTCTTGGCAATATCTCTTTTTCACCGTGTGTGTGTGTGTGTACAAAAATATGTATACATATTTTTTTTTTCTTGTCACTTCTGTTGGTTTGGAACAGAGGAACAAAGTGTGAACTCAGCTCACTCTCTTCACAGCAAGTCTAAATATTGGTTCATTAAAAATTAGCAGAACAGCAGCAACAACACAAGCCAACAACCAATTGAAAACCCATTCCCTTTTTCGTGGCAAAAGTGGTAAGATTTGATTGGGTGTGATTTGGAAGGACTAAGCAGGATACTGTATATAACTGTGCTCTCTGATAGCTAGAGTCCCTCACAAATCTTACTTATTTTATGTTTATGTTACCACATCACCTGGTTAGGCAATCCTAAGCCCTTCCTTACACCACATGCCTTATTTTTATTTATGTTCCAAACATAAAAGGTGAACTCGTACAGACCTGGAATTTCTCTCTGTCTCAGACGTATTTCCCAAACTTCCAATGTAAACAGAAATGCATATTTCTGTCTTTTGAGTTTTTGAGCAGCGTTTGGCAGAGAGTCACACAAGAAGAGAGTTACAAGGGTATTCTCAGCAGGCTGCGTGAGTGAGGATGTCCTCCTTACTATGTGGGTTCTCCGGTCCTGATCCACGGCCCAGAATGCAGAAGTTCATCAGAAAGACAAACAGAGGTTTGTGAAATACCTGGACTTTAGCTTGCCTCTCCAAATGCCAGGCTATTATCTTTTCCTGCAGAGAGTTTGGCTCCTCCTCTAAACTCACAGATTCTAAACTCTAGTCCTACTCTTATTAGCAGTTTGCCCTGAACTTAGTCACTTCAATTCAACAAATATCTATGAGAGTGTGCCAGGCAATGTTAGGTACTGGAGCGTAGTGATGAATACAGCACAGTTCCTATCTTCTTTGTCCTCATGGTCTGATGTCTGGGAAGACAAACAGGCCTGTGAATCAAGAGAATTAGCACAGGTGGCTAACCTTTGTACTTAGAGCTCTGGCTGTGACGTCCAGGTGCCCACGTTCACGCTTGCAAGAGCCATTGCTCACTCTGAGACTGTGAATAGATCATTCAGCTATGTTGGGCTTTAGTTTCCTCATCTGTATAAAGAACATGGTAGTGATGTCATATAGCGTATATACAGTATGTATTATGGTATCTACATATATAAATATATGATAATATTTTATAACATATAATAGAAGCTGATATTTTGTGATGCTTCCTATTTGCCAAGCTCAATTATATACATTAATATGTATCGCAGCATTGTAATATTTAACCTTACCATAATGTATAATATATAATATAACATATTATATTAATTATATGTTTATAATAACTAGTATATAATGGAATTATAAATAAATATATAATTATAAAATGGCATAATACGTTATAATAGATATTAATGCAAATTAAATATTGTAATGGCTCAATACACGTTAAATGTATATAATTGAGCCTGGCAAAATAGGAAGCACTCATAAATGTCAACTTCTATTGTTATGTACATTTTAGCTTTGGAACATGAAGGAGAGGTTGAACCAGTAATTAATGGAATGTGGTCTTTAAATATTTAATTAATTAATTTATTTGAGAGTGAGAGCAAGAGAGAGAGTGAACATGTGATCGTGGGTGAGTAGGGGAGGAGCAGAAGGAGAAGGACAAGCAGATTCTGCACTGAGTGTGGAGCTGGATGTAGGGCTTAATCTCACAACTCTGAGATCATGACCTGAGCCAAAATCAAGAGTCAGATGCTTAACCAACTGAGTCACCCAGGTACCCTGGAACATGGTCTTTAGAGTCAAACAGACTGGATTCAAAACCTTGCTCAACAACTTACAACTTTGAGTAAACTTGTATGGAAAGTACTTAGTTAAAATCAATGTTCAATAAGTGTTGCTGTTATTATTATTATTATTATCATTTTATATCTCTGAAACAAAGTTTCCTGATCTCAAAAGGCATGATTGTTCTCTTTCTATTGCAAAGTTTCTCTTTATGTTGGAGATAATAAATTTATCATTCTTAGCACAAAAGGACTCCTTATTAGTAATCAATACAAAGTGAACATTTTAAATATTATCAGCTCTAACTATACATTTTTGATGTAAAATGTTCCCTGTGTGCCAGAGTGTGGCAGAGAATTCTGTCTCCACCCCAAATTTCTGACTCTGTCTTCTACAGAATAGAGCTATTTCTGGGAAAGAATGGCCCAGCCAGGGACTATATCTCCCTTGGCCTTGGGCCAAGTGTCTGTTCTTGCAGTAGACTATGAATATAACTGGTGTGTGTCCAGGTAAAGATGATTAGGAAATGTGGCTTTTTTTACCCTCTTTTTTCTCTCCTGCTGCCTGGAAATAGAGGACTTGGAGATCTTAAGAAATAGGAGAACCACCAGAGGGAAAGAACTGGGGTCCCTGAATCACCACATGGAGAAAAGTTGTCCACTGAGCAGGAACTCCCACGTTAGATTCCTACCGGAGAAAGAAATGTTTATTGTGTTAGGCCACCACAATTTGAGGCTTTATTTGTTAAAGCAGCTAGCATTATCCTAATAAACACAATATGTTTAAATATGTTAAATGCTGAATTTACCAGGATGAACCATAAGCAGGCAAAATTTAGAGCACAGTCAAAATTAGGCCATTTTAAAGATCCAGTTAAAATGTTGATGGTATTTAAAGGAGAGGGAATGGGGACCAGAAGAGCCGTCATGAGAAAGAAGGATAAAATTTTGCCCGAGTCTAGAAGGATTTGGACATGTGGCAAAGCTTGGGGAGGCATCACAGGTAGAAGAGAAGCCAGAGCAAGTAAGGACAGTGTTCCCTGGATAGTGAATCCCTCTTGCATACTTGCATATAGAGCATATAGAGAGAAATAGTAGGAATTAAAGACAGAAAGGCAGACAGAAGCCACATTTTCAGGAGGAACTGGAATGAGAAACAAGTATTTGACTTTTTTCTACCAGCAGTGGAGAACTACTATTAATTTTTGCGTAGAGGGATAATATGATGAGATTTGTATTTGCAGATGATTTATCACGATGTCTTATGAGAGATGGTCTGTTTTTTTTTTTTTTAAAGATTTTATTTATTTATTTGTAAGAGAGAGAGCACAAGCTGGGAGAGAGGCAGGCAGAGGCAGAGGGAGAAGCAGGCTCCCTGCCAAGCAAGGAGTCCGATGCGGGACTCGATCCCAGGACGCTGGGATCATGACCTGAGCCAAAGGCAGTCGCTTAACCAACTGAGCCACCCAGGCATCCCGAGAGATGGTCTTGAAGAAAGAATAACTGAAGCCAGGGGAGTAAATGAGAAGACTAATGCAGTAGTCTAGGGGAAAAGTCGCCAGGATCGAGCTAGAAAATTATGGTGGAAATGAAGTAGATGAGATGCATGCAAAGATTGGATAATCTACAGGATATATGTGGGATAATATACTGTCAACTGATTGGATTTGTGGAGCAGAGACAAAGAAATGAGAAAATAAGAGTCTTGAGTTTGTTAACCTGGGTGACTGGGAGGATGATGGTGACATTAACAGAAGTGAGGAAGGGAGGTTAGGATGGAGGAGGAAATGGGGGATGGTTAATTTTATTTTGGACATTTACTAAAAAGATATCTATATAGGATAGACTGTCGATGTTGACCAACAGGTAGTTCTTACTTTTGGAGTAGTGTTGAGGAGAGAACATTAGCCAAATCAGCAGTGTTGCTTCCAAGAGGTGGATTTACAAGGACTATTTGAATGGAGAGGTCGGAGACTGATTGGTAAGTTAATGGACTGGAGACACAGTGTCTTAGTTCACTTGGGCTGCCATAACAAAGTTCCACAGACAGCAGCATGGCTTCAACAACAAACGCTTGTTTTCCCACAGTTCTGGGGGCCAGAAGCCCATTAATGAGATGCCAGCTGATTTGGTTTCTGGGGAGAGCTCTCTTCTTGGGTTGCAGGTGGTTGCCTTCTCACTGTGTCCTCATGTGGTAGATAAGCTCTCTGATGTCGCTTTTTACAAGGCCATTAATTTCATTATGAGGGCTCCACTTTCATGATCTAATTGCTTTCCAAAGGCTTCATCTCCAGATACCATGACACTGGGGGTTAGGTCTTGAACATGTGGTTCTAGAGGAACACAGACATATAGACCATCATGCACAGGTATCTAAAGAGTAAGTAGAGGAAGGAAGGGTAGAGAAAATTCTTGCAGAATTTTGTTAGAAAAGGCAAAAGTGATTAAAGCTGAAAATTTTCATGCATTCCCATAATATTAAGAGAATAGGACACATTTAACCTAATTAATCATTAGGGAGAAGCCAGAAATGTAGAAATCCTACTCTGCAACTTTTGAAGTTGAAAGTATCTGCCACAACGAGAATTGGATTTTGGCTTTATGTTAACTTTCCATGCATGAGAAAAAACAGTTTCAAGGCTTCCAACCCAATTATTAGTTTATCCATTTTATAAAGTTTCTTTGGCATGGTCTCCTTACAGATGGTTGTTTTTATTATCCTGTTCATTTCTTTTGCACTTTTTCATTTAATTAATTATTATTATTATTTTTACTCAGGTATCATTAAAATATGTGAGTAAAAATGTGATGTATTAGTTTCAGGGGTACAATATAATGATTTGACAATTCTATACATTACTCAGTTCTCATCATGATAAGTGTACTCTTAATCCCTTTCACCTATTCCATCCATCCCTTCAACCACCTCCCCTCTGGTGACCATTAGTTTATTTTCTGTATTTTAGAGTCTGTTTTTTGTTTGTCTCTTTTTTTCTTTGTTTGTTTGTTTTTTAAATATTTTATTTATTTATTTGACAGAGAGAGAGAGATCATAAGTAGGCAGAGAGGCAGGCAGAGAGAGAGGGGGAAGCAGGCTCCCTGCTGAGCAGACAGCCCAATGCGGGGCTCGATTCCAGCACCCTGAGATCATGACCTGAGCCAAAGGTAGAGGCTTTAACCCACTGAGCCATCCAGGTGCCCTGTTAGTTTTGTTTTCTAAGTTCCACATATGAGTGAAATCATATGGTATATATCTTTCTCTGACTATATTATTTCACTTGGTATTATACCCTCTAGGTCCATTCATATTGTTACAAGTGGTAAGATCTTATTCATTTTTATGGCTGAGTAATATTCCATTGTACCAATATTGTACTTTTAATCAGCCTCTGAATAGTCATTATTGGCTTAGGCCACTAACCTTATACTCATAATCAACTCCTCCTTTCCTCTTGGACACCACAGTCAATCCACCAGGAATTTGGTTCTGCCTTCAAAATAGGTCCAGAATCCAACTACTTGTCATCCCTTCCACAATCATCACCTTGGCCTGAGCTGCTGTTGTCTCTCCCTACAATTACTGAAATGGTGTCCTGTCAACTCCCCTGCCTCTAGCTTTATACACTTAAGGTCTGTTTCCACCATGGCAGCTGGAATGATCCCACTGAAACATGAGATAGATCCTGGTAATTCTCTGCTAGAACCTTGCCATGGCCACACACCTCACTCAACAAAGGCAGAAATCCTACCCGGTACACATGACTCTGTACAGTCTACCTCCAGTCTTAATTCTCTTCTTCCTTTCCCTACCCTCTCTGTGCCTAACCTCATGGGGTTCCTTACACTTCCTGGGTAGAGCAGGCATGGCCCCACATTAAGACTTTATCTCTAGCTGTTCCCCTACAGACACAGCTTCCCCTCCCCATCCCATATCTATATGGCTGTCCACACCCTCAACCCTCAACTGCTTCCTATCTCTGCTCATGCCATCTTCTCAGGAAAGTCTACTTTGACAACTTTATTTCACACTGCAGTAGAAACTCCCCTGCCCCATGTTCCCCAGGCCCCTTACCCTGTTCCATGTTTTCTTTTCTTTTCTTTTTTTTTT
>CM052899.1:168035759-168051693 GCA_028534135.1 Potos flavus
TCCTTCCTTCCTTCCTTCCTTCCTTCCTTCCTTCCTTCCTTCCTTCCACAGATGTTTTTTGGAGCACTTGCTATTTGTCAGGGGCCATTCTCAGACCTTAGAATATAACCTGAAACAAACAGACTGGGATTGCTGCCTTTGTGAGGCTGACATTCTAGTGGTGTAATACAGATAATAAAGAGTAAACAAGGGGCACCTGGGTAACTCAGTTGGTTAAACAACGGACTCCTGATTTTGGCTCAGATCATGATCTCAGGGTTGTGAGATCAGGCCTCACAGTGGCTCCGTGCTCAGAGCGGAATCTGCTTGATTCTCTCCTTCTCCCTCTGCCCTTTTCCCCTCCCCTGCTTGTGCTCAGTCTCTCTCTCTCTCAAAAAAAAAAAACAACAAACAAGTGGACACAAATGAGAAGGAAGAGCAGGGAAAGGAACTGGAGGCTGTGGGGGCTGGGTGCAAATTTGTAGCATGAAATAAGACGTGCAGGGTAGGCCTCATTGAAAAAATGAGATCTGAGCAGGGCTGAACATGAGACTGGAGCGATGGGGTGAACCAAGCAGATCTTTGGGAAAATAACATAAGGTGGAGGGGCAGCCAGGGCAAGCCCTCAGACTGTGGACATGGGTCTGGTGGACATGTGGATGGGCAAGGTGGCTGGTTTGGCTGGAGCCAAGTACCCACATGAGGAAGTATGTAGGAGGAGTGGTGAAGGATGGAGGGTGGATCCTAGAAGACCATAAACATCATTACAAAACTTTGCGAGGACTTTGAATTTGCTCTTAGATGGTAACCACTGCAGGGTTTGAGCAAAAGAATGACATAAGCTGACTCAAGCCTTTAGGGGCTTTCTCTGGCTGCTGTGCCAAGGCTTGGCTAAAGAGGCCACGGTCAGAAGTAGGGAGACCAGTGGAAAGGCTGTTGCAGGAATTCCAGGCTGGAGATGATCGTGGTTTCGACATAGCAGTTAAGCGGAGGAACTGCCTTTCTCCCCACATGGCTTCTCTCAACAGCCTGTCTCCACACAGGTTTACAGAACCTCAAACAGTTGCTTCCTCATGTGCAAGGTGGCCTTTTCTTCCTTCCCCTCTGCCTGCGTGGCTGAGATCCTCATTCCTTCTGTGCCCCCCCCCCACCTCCTTCCCTGGCTTCCCACATACCCACCCCGTGCCTGGCGCTCTGCATCCTACCTTTTTCCTCTTCTGTGGCCCTCTTTGTGCCCTGGGACTTGCTCATACTTCTGTAGGGCTTGCACTGCCCTGCCTGTCCTGGTGGTGGTTATCTTCTCAGACACCTGTTCGGCCTGATCTGTCATTTGTTGTGAAACAGAAGGCCCGAGTATACTAATGGATGAGTTCACGTACAAAGCAGGTCCTCCTCCTGTCCACCCAAAGCCAGAAAGATGGCAGACTGACTCCCAGTTTCCGCCATTGCCAGCAGGTGATCATCAATGCCTGTCTCAGGGGAACGTTGTGCAATCCACCGGACAACACATGAGGAGTTAGGTGACAACAGGAGCATCACAAAGATCATAGGGAAGACGAAAGGGATTTCGTTCAGTGTACACTGTTGTCAAGCCCTTAGGATCCAGGATCTTATGCAGTCCTCACAAGGACTCTGGATAGGTGCCATCTTTGCTGCTTTCCAGGTGAGGGACCCCAAAAGTAAAGTAGCCTGCACCGCATCTGCTGCCAGTTCTGTTATAGGGGTGTAGGAAAGCAGAAAGCAGAAGAGAACAGTTCCCTTGTTTAAAAAAATGAAGAAAAAAGAACAATAAAAGGAAAGGCTTGATTTCTGGGACCGGGGCATGATTGAGTCAATGAGTCAAAGCAGCAGAGTGTTCAGTGCCTCAGTCAGTTCCAGGCCCTAGAGATGTGGACACCCAAGCCAGGATTTTCCACAGCCTGTTCTGGGTGCTTCCCCTTGGCCCACAGAGGGAAGGGGTGTGTGAATGCTTTCCCATAGCACTAAAATGCAGCTAAGCAGGAAGGACACGTGACTCAGGGCTGAAAAAAGACATTTATGACAACCTGGCAATGGAATCCATTGGCCCAGTCCAATGAGGTGTGACAAGTTGGGGCAACAGTTGCATCTAATGGTAAAATCACTCCTTTTCATTGTATGTGGTTAGATCTTCCCCACTCCCCAAAAGGTGTAGGGCTCATGGGCCAGTGGATTGTGCCTGGGGTGCAGGAATGCTCTGAGAAGGTGGTGCCCAGGTAGCCCTGCCCTGCGTGCGTTAATCATCCAGTTAAAAGGCCATTTGCAGCACTTTGCACCTTGTCAGCATTTTAAAAACCGGTAATTCTCTCACCCAGAGTCCATTATTTCCACCTTACCAAATCTGGAAAAGAGGCCAAAGAAGTTGGCATTTTCAAAGCCAAGATCCCTTTTCCTTCTGCTGCAGGAACTTTCTGGATACTGGTGGACATGAGGCTGTGACGGTTCATTTTATGAGTCAACTTGGCTAGGCTATGGTGATCAGTTGCCTTAAGACCAAAGAGTGAGTTTCCCAAAGAAGGAATTCTGCCTCCAGACTACAACGTAGAAATCCCACTTTTCCAGCCTTTGGATACAAGTGGCATTGGAAGGGTGTCTACTGTTTCACTACAGACTTGGAAAGGGAATCTGCCTGCCATTGCTTGCTGGGGATCAAGCTGGTAGGGCAGGGGCTCAGCAACAAGGCTGCAAGGTCTGTAGCCACTCAGCCTTTTGCAACAAGCTTTTCATTTTCTAGGACAGAACTGATTGAGTGCAAAAGAACATGAGCGTTGGAGTCAAAGAGTCCAGTGGTATGTCTGTGGGCAGATTCCAGAAATTCTATGAGCCTCAGTGCCATCCTTTGAGAACTTTGGACTAAGTTGAGGTGTCCATATTTTTCTCTGTAGAGCATCTCTCATTATTTGCTGTTGCCACACAGAACCTATATCTTGAAAGATTTTATTCATCAAACATACTGAGTATATTTGCTTTTTGTTAGTTTATATTTATTTTATTAATTTATTTTCTTTTTTTAAATGGTAGTATCACATGTATTAATTTATTTAACTTTTATTTAAGTAAATCAGAGACTTAAATGCCAATGAGAATAATTGGTCAGCAGGAGATTACCAGTCTTAACACCTCATTGTGTTGATAAAATCTTGATTAGGGTGCCTGGGTGGCTCAGTTGGTTAAGTACCTGACTCTGGATTTCAGCTCAGGTCTTGATCTTAGGGTTGTGAGTTCAAGGCCCACATTGGGCTCCACATGCGGTGTGGAGCTTACTTAAAAAAAATCCTGATCATTAGCAAAGAGGCAATTTTTTAACTAAGTGAACTGATACTGATATTGTTATATATGGTTCTCTTTTTGTCAACTTTTGCTTGTCATATTGTTCTCTAATCTTTTCTTTTTCATTGAAATTCTTGTTTTAGAAGTGTGCATTATACTTTTTTTTTTTTTTTTTAAATTCAGACTCTGTCCTTTAATAGAGGAATTTAACCCATTTACCCTTTTGTAATTACCAGCATGTTTGGACTAGTCCTCATGCACTGTTGGTGGAAATACAAAGTGGTGCAGCCACTGAGGAAGACAGTGCTGAGGTTTCCCATGTCAATCTAATTAGAACAATGTTCATTTCCTGTAAGTATAGCTGAACTATTGAAATAGCTGAGGGACTGCAGCAGCTTCCTTTCAGGACTCTTGATTCCTTTAGGATTCTAGAATTCCACAGCATTCTTCATTCGAACGCAAGGATGCTGGAACCCTGCCCTGAGTATTCCCTAAAGTAGGACCTAGCCAAGAAGCCGGGTGTAGCTGTAGAATGGAATCACAGCCTCTGAGGCTTCCTTTTGGGTACTTGTCCATGCCTCCCTCTTTGCTTCTGGAACTGTCCTGCTTTGCTTCTGATTTTGTCCTTCCAGACCTGGCTGCAGTGATGACTGTCCAAGTGATCTATTTTTATATTCCTTTCTAAGACATAATTACCTCTAAGTAATCCTGTGGTAGCATTGCACTAATTCATCCATCTGTCCGTGCATCTGTCTGTCCATCCATCCATCCATCCATCCATCCATCCAACAAATATTTATGCAGTGACTTCCACTTACCAGTTCTTGTTCCGGGTGCAATTAGGGGAGGCCACACAAGTGCACAAAATAAACTATTTTGAAAGTGTGTGGTTTAGAAAACCTACCTACCCTTGAGGACTGTAGGTGGCAGTTCTAACCTCCTTTTCTGTAGAGCCTCAGCCCTGAAAAACCATAGCCTTGTATTCATTCGGGCTTTTTTCTCTGAACACGAGGATATGGTGTGCAGGGCTTGGTGGTTGGCCACTGTTCTTATCCTTGGCTCCATGTCTTTCTGTTGGTCTGTCTCAGCAGTTCAGGGCCTCAAGATCCTCAGAGAGTGTCCACTGGGGGTTTCATTCACCTCATCCTCTCATTCTTCCCTGCAATCATGTGTCTGGCAGTGAGAACTCATGTTGACTCCTCAGCCTCTGTGAGCCTCCACCATCTGATCATGACTGTTTTCCTCCTAGTTGTTGAAGATCTCTTTTCTTCAGGTGCGATCTTTTTAAGAACTCAGCTTAGCCTGGAAGCCCTTGGAGATATCCAGGAAAGGTGCCTCGGGTGGACACACACCTAGTCTCCAGAGTGGCTTTGCCCTGGACCTCACTGCTCACACTCTACCCTTGGGCAGAGGCTCTTGCCTCACCAGGGCCCACACGCACACTGTGGGGGTTAACACTAGCCAAGTTCCTGGTCCTTAACTTCCCTTCTGAGTGTGACTTCATGTCTCCTGCTTGGGAGATTGATGGGAAAACCAAAATTAAAACAGTGTAAAGAGCACCATGAAGAGGCAGCTGTAGTGTTTGGAATCACCTCTTGAGTCTGAGTGGTGGGCTGGGTCAGCTTCAGAAAAGGCTTCCTTGCAGAGGGGTGTGTAGTACGAGGGAGGCCCGGCTGGTCAAAAGGAGTTGGCTGTACAATGGAGAGTTTCAGGCAGAGTTAACACCCTGACAGGTGGTCAAGTTCACTGTGAATCCAGTCACTGAGCCAGGAACACTGGGTATGAAGGAGAAAGTGATACGAGAATGTGGAAAAGGCAAGCTGGGGCTATGACGAAAGAGCGGTTTCTCATTCTTATTCCTGGGGTATTCCCACTCATGCGAGAGGGAGGCACCTTTATCAGTAATCCTTCCCTCAGAGAAATGAATTTCCTCTAAGGCATACTTTCTGGTACCCTGGCAGGTGGATGGGCTCACCTGCTATCTTCCTACCCCACCTTATAGAATGCTAGCCCAGCTCCAGCAAATTCATGTTGCAAAATCAGTGGGTGCGCTTTAAAAGCAACCATGTGAGGAATAAAAGGCTGGAAAGCATGTATGCAAAAGTCAGTAACTGCTAAGGGATGTGTTTGATGTGGATTTTATTCTTGCCTTTACATTATGCGTTTTCTTTGGTTTTATTTTCCTAACTTTAAAATTATATTTAGAAAGAATTATATCTGAATTATATTCAAAAAAGATCTCTGATAGATATCCCTGGTCTCATTTCTGGGTCACAGCATGAGAATCTCATCTCCCAGGTGGCATTGGTCTTAGTCTGTAATATATTAGTAGAGGCTCTATTAGGAAATGATAAGGCCACATACCGAGGTCTCTAGAAATGTAAGTGATTTCTCTGCCACGGCAAGGAGTGTTATCCTATATCAGCCTAATGAATTTGCTCTTTTCGTATTTACGGCACCCATTAGGGTGTCTCATTTGTGGTGTTGCTATTTCAGAAAATGGGAGGAAATTCAGCAGTGCTGTTTGTGATGTGGCTGCAGAATTCCCTGCTGGCTGCGGATCCCAGAGAGCTGTGTGTCCAGCATACAATATCCTTTGTTCCAGCATCTGCGTCTTTTCCTCACGCAGGCAACCAGTGCAAGGAGGCAATCACGTTCCCCACGCTCGTGCAGCCCAGGGATCGAAGCACAATTTGGCGTCTTTGTCATTTTCAAAAATCAAATCTGTCTAGGGACCAAGTTCCAACAGCAGCTGTTTTTGCTTTATGTTTTATTTAAAGACATTTAATTTTGAGCCTTGCATGTTTCCAACTTTTTTTTTTTTTTTGCAGAGCAGACTGTGTGCATGTATAGAATACCAGTGATTTGTGTAGAGTAGTCCTTTTATTAGGGGTAAGTGCTTTTTAGGATAAAATCGGATTAAAATTATTATACTTATTCATGCTTTTTAAAATTGTTTCATTAAAATAATAGAAACTATACACCAAATATGTAAAATACTTACTCTGTGGCAGGCTTTATGCCAAGTGGTTTATATACATTTTTTCAGTAAGACTTACCAGAATCTTATGAAGTAGACAGAGAAGTTAATGCCCATTTTATGGGTGAAGTCTCAGAGGGATAATGACTTGGGCAAGTTCTCATATCTAATGAGTAGGAAGCTGAGACTTTAACCACATAATGCACATGAAATACAATCTATGTGATATTCCATATGCGTATAACATACCTGTATACCATATTACCTCTACATGATGCTCAGACTTTCAAATGATATTTTCTTTCTCATTCTCTTTCTCCCTCTTCTCTTTCAATTTTTCTACCTCTTCTTGGCCTCTTTGCTCCTTCTGATTGTTGACTAGCCCTGCTCGTGAGTCACAGACTGTGATCTGGGCGGGCAGAGCATCAGATGACCCAGGTGCCAGGAGGATAAAGCTCCGGATCGTCATGCCAGACAGCCTGGGTTTCTCTCTTGCTTCTGTTCTGTGCTAGTTCATGTTGTTGGCTGAGTCCTGTAGCTTCTCAGAGCCTCAGCTTCTTTGTTTTGTGTGCTGGTTGGTGCCAACAACGGTTGGTGGTCTAGGTGCCCATGGGGGCTGTTGTGAGGATGAACTATGAGAAGGCTTTTGAGAAAGCCCTTTATGAGCTACAAAGTGTCACAGTCACTCTGCCAGGTTCTTTGGGTCCTCTATGAGGAAGCTTTATCGCTCACGAGAGATAGCAAAGTAAGTAGAAACAGGTACCACTACCGAGTCAGAGTTCTAGAAGAGCAGGAGCCAGAAAAGGTCACATGGGATCCAACTCAACTCCAGGAGCCAGAATTAGTCACCATCCCAAGGCGGAGGCATTTGTGTTTTCCTACTCCAGGAATTGGTCAAAACAACAAACTGAAGGTTTTGGAGGGTAAAGTGTGGGGGATTGGGCGAGCCTGGTGGTGGGTATTGAGGAGGGCACGCATTGCATGGAGCACTGGGTGTGATACATGAACAATGAATCCTGTAACACTGAAAAAATAAAATAAAAGTATTTGGGGAAAAAAAAAAAAAGAAAAAAGAAAACAACCTCAACACTCTCTGCCTCTGTTTCTACCAAACCTGCCACTCCTGATGAACTGATTTCTGCTCCTATCTCTCTGCTTTGTGGCTTTTGCTACCTCATGTCTCCTTGCTCATAGCCTTCTCTTCTGAGTTATTTTGCTTTTGTCTCTGTTAAGGACCACTGACTCTTTCTGTAGGTCTCATACTCAAACTGCCAAGGGAGAAGATTCACTATGTTAGCAGCAGTGGTGTGCTGGTTAATGTTCAATAACTGGCTGTCTGTGGGAGGTTTGGGGTGGGGGGAAGCCCTGATTTGTAATGTTTGCCAATTTCCATGGTGCAAATAATCCCACTACTGTTGATGTCACCTGACTCCTTAAATCCTGAAAATAGAACAGTTGGACCCTGTGAATCAGCATGAGCTAGCTCCCGGACATCACTGTCACCCCTGTACCACTGTGTAGTTTCTGGTCAATTTAGGGATCAGCTGGTCTTCAACGGGATTCCCATCCTGGTCCACATAGCTGTGACCCAAAGGTGGCAGGTTCAGATGTTTAATCTCTCTTTAAAAGTCCTGTGACATGCAGGGTTCCCAGTTCATAATAAACTCTCTAACATAAATATTTAATTCTCATTTTATGTATCATGAAGAGGAAAGATGTAAAATGAAGGTAAACAGAAATTAGAAAGAGACTAGTGATGTAAGACAGGTATAAAAAAATAAGCAGTGGGAGTTCAGAGATAAGTGTCGCTTCCAGTGGGAGAAAACCAAGAAGACTTTTTGGATTATGTAGCACTTGGACCGAGCCCTCAGGGATGCAAGACTTGGAAGTTGGAGAAATAGAGGGGAAAATATGCAGGATACAGAGAATAAGAGCTGGAAGAAAAATGTGGACTGGAGAAGTTATGGAATCGGTATGGAGTCAGTGGCACTTCATTTACTTGGAGCAAAAGGTGTGTGAAGGGGAGGACAGGGTGATAATATCATCAAGAAAAGCTGTAGAGGACCTTGTGTGTCAACATAAAGTGGCTGGGATATATTACACTGCTTTACGCTGTTGCTGTTACTAAATGGAAGTGAAATATAAGTCTGTTAAGGCTATCATCTGTATCATAACATGGGTCAATCGGAGTAGAATTTGCAAGACTTCTGATAATAACATGGTACTAAGTCACATAAATTGGTTCTTTCTCCTTTTTAAATTCTTTATCCTTTTTTTACCTATCCTAGGTTCTTTATCCTTTTTAAATAGCTAATGTTATTATTTCTATTAACTTTTGCACTGAGTGGTATCAACAAGATGAGACAGATCACCAGTGAGTATCAGGCTGGGATAAATCTGGAGACCTGGGTTCTAGTCTCTGCTTTGTCACCAACTCAAAGAGTGACCTGGGGAAAGTCATTTCTTTGCCAACCTTGGTCTGACCTCACATCTGTAATCTTGCAGGGTGGTTATTTGATGGTATCTTTCTTACCTTTTCCAAGTCTATAATCACATACACATGACCTCTCCAGATCGTTTCAAATAAAGTCATTCATTATTTGGGTGCTAGCAAAGGGCAAAGAACTCCATGACCTCAGCACAGATAATTTTCCTTTGGGAAACAGCTACTGCTGGGAAACAGCTACTACCAAAGTTCATATGTGATAGGGAATGAGCATTCCGGTTAACTGAGTTTTCCTATTAAAGTGAAGAGTAGTGAAACTTACTTAAACCCCCGCTGTTAGCAATATGTCCCAAGTGTTCTAGCTGATGTTTTTGACTTAAGAAACACAACTTTTAAAAATAGGAAACTACCTATTAAGGAATATATACATGACAGTCACTGAATAATAATAAATAATAATAATGGCTATCATTTATCAAAAGTTTATTCTCTGCCAGGTACTGATCTAAGAGCCTTATATGCATAATCTCTTTCAATATTGCCAAGAAATATAAAAGCCAGGCAAACTATTACAGCACCTTATAGTGGGTTAAATCGTGGTCCCCCAAAAGATGACTACATTCTAATCCTTGGAACTTTTATGGATGTGAATGAATGTGATCTTATTTGGAGAAAGGTCTTTGCAGATGTAATTAAGCTAAAGATCTTGAGATAGGACATCATCTGGATTTTCACAATGGGCCCTAAATCCAATGACAGATGTACTTATAAAAGACACGCAGAGGAGAGACATATAAAGAGGAAAATGCCATGTGGCAATGGGAGTAGAGATTTCAGTGATGTGGCCATGAGCCAAGGAACACCCTGAGCCTCCAGAATCTGGAGAAAGCAGGGAACAGATTGTCTCCTACAACTTTCAGAGGGAGCACAGCCCTGCTGACACCTTGAGATCAGACTTTGGGCCTTCAGAACTATAAGAACAAAATTTTTCTTCTTTAAGCCACCAAGTTTGTGGTAATTTGTTATAGCAGACATAAGAAATGAATACACACTTTTTTACAAATACAAAATGAGGCATAGAAGCGTCGGTTAAACTTACCTCAGATTCCATGTTTGGTAAGTGACATTGCAGGAGACTTACCTAGGCAGCTTTAGAGCTTGCTTTTAATCTTAATAGAATGTTGTACCTCATAACTCTATCTTCATAGAGATATAGAAACTATCAGTTACAATACACTCTGGAAAGTGCTTCGAGAAAATGGGGCAAGCATAAGGTGCTATAGAAGCACCAAGGGGGACACATAAGCCAGCTTCTGAGGAGTATTAGTGAAGGTATTCTAGAAAAGATGATGATACTGGGATGAGTTTTAATGATGGAGAAACTTTTCTAGAAAATAAGTGGGTAGAGTTTTCCAAGCAAGGAGGTCAACCAAGGAGGGTGAGAAAGAGTGAAGCACCTTTAGGGAATTCCAACAGTTAGATGTGGCCCTGGGAGTTCCTGGAAGAGGGACAGGTGATGTGGCAGAAGATCAAAGTAAAGACCAGCTGATGGTAGGTCTTATGTGCCAAGCTAGAGATCATGAACTCCTCAGGCAGTTGGAGAGTTGGGAGAGGTTGGGGCAGGCTGATTGCATCATCAGATCGGTGTCTTCCAGACTTACATCGGACAGCACCATGCAGGATGGAATAGAGGGGGTTGATATAGAAGCAGATTGGGATGCACGTTAGAGCACTGGAGATGGTGATGGAGGGGAGAAAGCACATTTAGCAGACATTTTTACATGGTGACATGAGTAGGATTCAGTGACCAATGGGATGTCAAGGGCAAGATGAAGGAGGGGCATGGGCTGCCCTGCAAGTGTCAGGTTTGGGGAACTGGGTTGATGGTGGTGTCCTCAGCTGGTACAAGAAATAAAGGAAGTACCCAGTCTGGGGTAGTGACAGGGATGGGGTTGGAGACAGGGAGTACAAATAAGTATTTCACTAATGGCGGAGGACCTCCCATGGTTTTTATTCCGAATATGTGAACATCTACATATGGCTTATGGCTTTGATACTGCTGTGGTGGCATATATTGAATTTGCAATGTACTCTAAAAAGAGGAAGAAGGGAGCCAACACTGACTACATACTCTTGGTTGGGTGTCTAACTTACATTATCATATTCAGTCCCTAGAGTGAATCTTCCAGGTAAATGTTATCCATATTTCATAAATGAAGAAGTCAATTAAAGTGCTAAAATGATTAAGTAACTGGACCAATGTCACAGGGTTAGTCAATGTCTGGGGAGCCCAGATTTTAGATCTCTTCTTTCCTGCTGCGTTCCGGACATAGAGGTAGAGTGATTTTTGAGTCACATCTTCCCCATTTATTAGCTGTCTGACCTTTGGAAATTTGCTTAACCACTCTATGCCTCAATTTCAGCAGCTGTCAAAAGGGGATAAAAATAATAGTGCCTGTTTTCCTTGACTCAAATAAGAGCCTATGACTGAAATCTCTGCAAATGATAAAAGCCTAGGAAAATATGAGTAATTATTTATGTGATTAGCCTAGACTTTTAAAATTTTATTTTTTGAGATAAGCCCTGACTTCAAAAAGTTTTCTTGTGATTTTTCTGATTTCCCCCTAAAAGTTTGGTAGCAGTTTTCTAGCTAACCGTGTTTTTAAAATTTGGGCTTATTTAACTATTCCTATTCAAATCACTCCAAGCAGTTTCTACGTGTGCTCCTCTAAAAACCTACAAAAATTCACTCCGTTGATAGTGGATTTTTGTTGGCCGTGTGAACACCATATCTATCCTTGTGCCTCATGAAATGTGTTCAGCAGCAGATACACCTTCTGCTAAACTTAGAAGTGATATGAGAAGAAACAACCAGCATCTCAACTGAGCAAGACAGGTCATTTTATAGCTAACCTAGTAGTATGGACTGATTTTCAGTCATTCTGCAAACTCTGGGATCTAGCAGAGCCTGGTGTCTTCAGTGCAGAAAATATAGGTATTTACTGTATGTTCTACAACATATAGGGTGGTACTGGTTTATCTCTAATCTTGATCTAATTCTAAGACAAATTTTTTGCCTCAAAAAGCCCAGCTTATTAAAAGAAAGAGAGTTTTGGAGGGGAGGGGGTGGGGGGATGGGCGAGCCTGGTGGTGGGTATTGAGGAGGGCACGTATTGCATGGAACACTGGGTGTGGTACATAAACAATGAATCTTGTAACACTGAAAAAATAAAATAAAAGTATTTGGGGGAAAAAAAAAGAAAAGAAAGAGAACTGTAAAAACAGGCACATAGCCACAGATAAAAGCTAGTAGCACTTTTCAAAGGCATGGGTGTATGTATGTGTAATATAAAGTAACACCATCTTTTATCATATCTTTAAAAAATTGTGTGAAGAGCTAACAGCAAAAATGTTGAGAGGACAGTTGTGTAATTATCAAAACAAATCTCTTTTCTCAGAAAGGACAAACTATGTCCATTACACAACTCTGCCCCAGTCTCTACAAGGGTGATGAAGGTAGTAGAGGATAGTGGGAGGGAAATTAGCCTGGGAACTAGGATAATTTTTTTTTTTTTTTTTTTTTTGTCTTAAACTCTTAAGGTAGTTGGCATTGGGTTTTAATTACATGCCACTGAAAGATCCCTGTGTCTGCAACATGGGCGCATAGTGTGGAGGAGTTGTAAAAATAAGTTAGAGTACATTCACACTCTAGATAGAAAAAAAAATCTAAATCCTAATGCCTTAGAATAGGTAATCTCAATCTTTTAACCAATTCCTATTGAATATTTTCTGGCCGATTGTCCAAACTTGAACAAATCACAGAGATCAGGGGGATAGAATCCTCATATTAGGTAGGCCTGAGTTATTTGCTCACTCTGGTGGTTGGGGTAAAGGAGTGGTCAACTATTCCTGCTTCACAGTGAAAAATGGGCTTTGCTTTCAGAAGGGGAAATAAGTGCTGGCCCAACAACAACACATATCCACTGTACTTTTATTACTTGTTATTCTTAGTGCTACAGGATCCAAGATCATTTCTGTGATTCCCGCCAGGTTCTCCTCACTTAGCATCTTCCACAAGGAACTCGTCTTACTCACTCCTGTGTCAGTGTGTAAATTCTTTGTCATTGAGAACTCAGCTTCCATTTAATCATTTCTAAGGCACCTTCCCAGACAACGCTTATCCAGGAAGGCTGTTTTCTCTGATACAGCACATGCTTTATAATCACCAGTTCACCATAGTCTGTTGAGCCTGAATCTCATCCAATCACTTTTCCAGGCCATTTGCCTCCCCTAATGCATCTCTCATTTCTTTCTTGTCCTCCTCCCCATCACCACCCCAGTTCAGACATTCATTTCTTCTCGGTTGGATGACTGAGTATATTCTTAACTTTCTGCCTCCAGTCTCCCATTTCCTTCAGGGCAATTTTCCCTGAAGCACACAGCTCTGACCATGTTAACACTGACTTAAAAAATTGAAAGGTAATGTGGAAAGGTAGAGCTGCGTGAGAACGAAACCTCGTATGAGCTAGAGTTTCCTTTCTGAACAGCTGTTAGCTCACCTCAGACCCAGTCCAAAAGGTCTAATGGGAAAATCTGCAGCAAAATTAGAATCAATTGACAGTGGTTTCGAGAGGTGCAATAAAGGGAAGGGACCAGAACTGGAGTGGGGAATGGAGGTGGGATATGCAACTACCAAGATGGATGAGGTAAGCGGAATCCCAAAATCCCAAAATACTTAGCAATACTTCAAAGGAAGGAAATACAGGGCTTCATATGAACAGTCATAGTTTGACTGGTTTGAGTTGTTTTTAGAAAAAGAGTCATGGGGGCGGGGCGCCTGGGTGGCACAGTCAGTTGAGCATCTGACTCTTGGTTTCGGTTCAGGTTGTGATCTCAGGGTTGTGAGATTGAGCCCCATGTCGGTGAGAAGGCTGCTTGAGATTCTTTCTCTCTTTCCTTCTGCCCCCTCCTTCTCTCTCTCTGTAAAATAAATAAATAAATCTTTAAAAAGAAATAAAGAAAGAATCATGGCCTTGCCCACTGGGACTGTGGTGTGCTTTGATTGTGTTTGAGTATCTGGGTAGACCTATTTATTTATTCACTAGGCAAATATTTGCTGAATAGCTACCATTTGCCAAGGACTGTGTATCAAAGAATGCACGTGGAAACCTTGGAGTGTGATTATGGTTGACCCGAGTGGTCATGGGTAGAAAGACACGAGACATTTTTTGTGTTTTCCAGTTCATCCAGCTGTGTGCCTTCTGCCCAGTGGGTATTCAAAATTCAATTCAAAATGAAAACCAGTTCATGCCACTGAAGAGTGTTCCATAGATTCATAAAAACTAGAGAAGGAGAAATAAGCATCTTTAGTGAGCAAACAATATATTCATGGCCAGAAAATACAACTTTGGGTTTGTTCGACTTTGCTCTGTCTTGCTTATTATCTGGAAGATAAAATCCCTAGATGTGTCTTTTTTTTTTTTCTCTTTCCCATTCTTACTTTCCTCATTTTTCTCTCTGCAAAGTTCTCATTAACACATTTTAATGAGTATAAATGAGGACTTCATGTCCCAAGAAAGAGAAAAGCCAAGCAGTGTGCACAGAGAGAGAGAGATGGAAAATAAGCAATTATCGCTGTGGATTTTTATATTTCTGGGCCATCCTTGAATCTCATGTTGCTTGCCAAGTCGGCAGAAGATGACTCCTAATTGCATGAGAAAGATAAGATTGGTGATAAAAGCACAGATATAAATATAGATATGGTGTAGATATGGATATCAATATCAGTATAAATATAACCTCTCTGTTGTATCTTCAAGTCTGTGCCATTCATTTGACTTCTCTTTGTTCTCCTCTTATAGGTTATTTTCATAGGTATATATGTGTGTGTATATATATATTTTATATATATGTATATAAACATATATATACATATATATGTGTGTGTGTGTGTGTGTGTGTGTGTATATATATATATATATATTTTTTTTTTTTTTTAACTCGGTCCATAGGAGATTCCTAAAGCCATTTTCCTGTTACCCACTGTGAGGTCCTAGACTTAGAAAATATTGACTTTGGGTGTTACAATCTCTCCCAACAGTTCTAGAATGCTAACATGTAGGCAGTTCTGGTTTACTGAACACTTAATCAGGATTATGGAAAGAGACTTTGCACAGTCCCCCACCCATCTCTGTCACTGGAGCTGTTCTTTTTCCAGAGCCCACCCCCTCGGTCCCAGTGAGGCCTTGCTCTCATCTAGAGCACAGGTGGGCTGACCCTTTTGGACCTACGATGATCCTGTTCCATTTTCTCTTAATCCTCACTGCAGCCCTGTGAGGTAGGAATGGATCTCCTTAGTCCAGTAGCTTAAAGTCTTTTTGAATCGGTGGACCCCTTTTAGTGTGAACATTGTCACACTAACTATACTTTTAGCGTCCATTCAATGAAAAAGTCACAATGCGCAAAATCTATCCTGAGTTCACTAAGTCTTTTGTGGAGGTACACAATAACAGCAAAGCATTAAAAATGTATAATGTGTATCTGGCACTTATGGTGTGCCAGGGATGTAACCAAACATTTATGGTGATTTTCTTACTTCATTCTCATGACAACCTTTTGGGATATGTCTTTTCATCTCCGCCATTTTACAGGTAGGAATACTGAACCCCTGAGACGGGGGACGTAGTTGGTTCAAAGCCACACATTTAGTAAGCAGCAGAACAGAAATTCAAACCTACCCAATGAGGCTTTAAGAGCCAGCATTGTTAACTATGATGTGGTTTAGACGTTCATTTGGAAAAAGTAGAGACACCTTCATTAGGTTGGCAGATCCTGGTTGGAGACAATAGGATTGTCATGGAATGAATGAGATAATGTATATAGAGAAATCACACAGTGCCTGGTGTGCTCGGCAAAAGTTACTCCCAAGGATAATGAATGGCTTTGACTCTGATCCTCGCTGCTAAAAAAGATAAGTGATGTTAAGTGATCTTTCTATGATTACCATAGGGGTTGAGGATCAAGATGCCAATAGATTTGGCTTGGTGGCCTTGGTCACAGGGATGAACCAGCTGGGGTGAGTGGGATGGTGCAGTGACCCTTGACATTGGAATTCTTGGTCCTGAAGTCAGTGTCCTGGCCTAGGGCAGCAGCATCAGGGGCACAGTGTCCCCTGGTTGACAAGGGAGGCAGAGTGGCCACTTTGGTATCTTTGGTGGCCAGTAATAGCAACATCGTAATTC
>CM052899.1:168052193-168118665 GCA_028534135.1 Potos flavus
ATCTTGATGAAGTCCCAAAAGTTCATTTTCACTTTTGTTTCCTTTGTCTTTGGAGACATGTCCTGAAAGAATTTGCTGTGGCTGATGTCGAAGAGGTTACTGCCTATGTTCTCCTCTAGGATTTTGATAGATTCCTGCCTCACGTTGAGGTCTTTTATCCATTTTGAGTTGATGTTTGTGTATGGTGTAAGAGAATGCTCAAGTTTCATTCTTCTACATATAGCTGTCCAATTTTCCCAGCACCATTTATTGAAGAGACTGTCTTTTTTTCCACTGGATATTTTTTCCTACTTTGTCAAAGATTATTTGACCGTAGAGTTGTGGGTTCATATCTGGGCTCTTTAATCTGTTCCGCTAGTCCATGTGCCTCTTTTTGTGCCAATACCATGCTGTCTTGGTGATCACCACTTTGTAGTAAAGCTTGAAATCAGGCAATGTGATGCCCCCAGCTTTGTTTTTCTTTTTTAACATTTCCTTAGCAATTCGGGGTCTTTTCTGGTTCCAAACAAATTTTAGGATTGTTTGTTCCAGCCCTTTGAAAAATGCCGGTGGAATTTTGATTGGGATGGCATTGAAAGTATAGATTTCTCTGGGCGGTATAGACATTTTAACAATGTTTATTCTTCCGATCCATGAGCGTGCTTTTCCACCTTTTTGTGTCTTTCTGCCCCTGATAAGAAAGTATGTTTGTTTCTGCTGTGACTCTGGATAGAATTCAATCAATGACAATACTTGTCTCCCCTGGAGGTGGTTAGGTCTGGTCCAGGCCTGTTCTCATGTGCACCTAGGATTATTATGCACCATCAATGGCATCAGGAAAAATAAAGTCAAGAAATCAAAGTAGCCTTAGTTGAAAGCAGTTCCTGGTGTCCAAAAACACCATATGCAAATTCTATCAGAGGGTCAGCATCTTCATGTCAGAGTCTTCAGGATGCCCATGGGTTAACTTCAGACAAATACAAACTCTTAAGGAAAAATGACCAAATAAGCATGGAAGCAGGCCATCATGAGCTATACTCAGCAGAAACAATTACCAACAGGTTTTACCTTTGAGGTCTTCAGATAACGGAACTATCAGATATGGAAGATACACTACCTAAGAATATCATGTTTAAAGAAGTGAAAGATGGGATTAATATAGCAAGGAAAAAGAGACTATCAATCATGACCAAGCAGGTTTGGTAAAGCATGAAAGCTGAAGATAAAAATACAACGATTGAAATCAAAATCCAATGGATGGGTTAAAGAAAGGATGAGTCACAATGATGATGTGACAGCTGACAGGTATATATTACTTACTGCATGCTCAGTGCTCTTCTAAACCCTTTGGAAACACACCAGAAGAAAGAGGGAGCAAATTAGAAGTTAGTTAGACAAATTGACGTTAGAGAGAGAAAGACATAGGAAATATGGATGTGAGTGCGATGTCTCAAATTTACTAGTGTCGTGTCTCAGACATACGTTAGAAAACTCATCTTTAGCTTTGGTTTCTTCAGATGTAAAATAGAAACAAAGGAGGCCATTTATCTAGAATGGCTGGGATTTGGTGTATTTCGTTGTAGGACTTTTTCTGAAGTTCAGGTTTATCAATCCTAAAAGAGTAAATTAATAAGAGAAAGAGATTGACTTGATCCAGCCTCAGTATTTTCTGGGTACCTTCTTTAGGACTTTTTCTTGACTTTTAAAAAATTCTATTATTATGGAGATTTATAAATTGGGTATATATTACACAATTTTTTAAAAGATTTTATTTATTTATTTGAGAGAGAGAAAGCATGAGCTTGGGGAGGGGGAGAGAGAATTCCAAACAGACTCCATGCTGAGAGGGAACTCTGATGTGGGACTCAATCCCACAATCCTGAGATCATGACCTGAGTCAAAATCAAGAGTCTGATGACGCTCAACTGACTGAGCCATCCAGGTGCCCCATTACACAATTACAATTCAATGCCTCAATATAGTTTTTATCTGACCCAAATCACATAAGTGACCAAGAACCCTCATGGCTGCACAGAGAATGTCACTGATACATCAGACAGCAGGTATTTTCAGTCCATTGTGTCACATTATTCCCACACCTGGTGAACCACAGAAAAACTCATGCATTATTAGAAGGTAATTTAATAAATGGGTGATCATTAGAAATCCTATTATAACAATTCTGCTGTTTAGATGCTTCTAACATTCCGAATCCAAGAAAAAACCCAGTTCCATACTAGAATACTACCCATTTCATAGAATTGTTTTGATAAAGAGATAATGAAAATACAGTTAATTGTCACATAGTAGGTACTTATTCCTCTTAGTGTTCTTGGTTTGCAAAGAACAACAAGAAATTCTGGCTTATTTAATTCGAAAATAAGTTCAATGGAAGACGAGTTGTGAAGGTTCACAGAACTGATGGGAAGCCTTGGAGAATGAGCAGGGACCAAAGAAGGCAAGGCCCAGCCACCAGTCTACCACAAACCTCGTTGGCTAGGATACTCACTAATATCTCTGATCTGGACACTTCCCACCACGCCACTGGATTCTTGAATCACCCTCTTTGAAAAATAATTTTCCATGGCCCCGGTGCCTCTAAGTCACTCCTTCAAGGTTCAAAGTCTTGGAAGGTGGAGGCTGTGAGCATCCATCTGGTCATATGTAGGTCTTGGGCAGGTGCCCTTGATAATAAGGAGTGGACAGAGCATCTGTCCTCCGTTGGCTCCTTTTTCTGGAGATACTGCCCTGCTCTTATTTCTCTTGGTATTCCCAGAAAAGGGAGGGTGTTCACATGCTGGGCAGACACTGCCAGGGCTCCCCAAATCTTCACTCCCTCATATCAATAACTAGTGGGAGTTGTACTGGGGTTTAATAGATGTAAAATTTTGGGGCACCTGGGTGGCTCAGTCATTAAGTGTCTGCCTTTGGCTCGGGTCCTGATCCTGGGGTCCTGGAATTGAGCCCCTCATTGGGCTCCCTGCTCAGCAGGAAGCCTGCTTCTCCCTCTCCCTCTCCCCCTGCTTGTGGTCCCTCTCTTGCTGTCTCTTTCTCTGTCAAATATATAATAACACATACACACAAAACTGATATACAATTTTAAGGTGTCTCATTTTAGTGAATCAAGTCTTTCTTTTCTGACATCAGTGATCTCTTAAATTTTTTCCTGAGAATTGTACTTTTTTATTTGTGAAAATAAGGCATTCACAGCAGGAGGGATCTTTGTGGTGATGAAAATGCTCTGTGTCTTGACTGCATCAATGTCAATACCTTAGTTGTGATATTTTACCACAGTTTTGCAAGATGTTATCACTGGGAAAACTGGCTAAAGGGAAAATATAGGATCTTTCTGTCTCATTTCTTACAACTGCATGTGAATCTAAAATTGCCTCAAAATAAAAAGTTTATTTTTTTTTAAAGGCATGGTTGTGGTGAAAAAAATAGAAACATTACAGAAAATTCATCTTTTCCTCAGAACTCCAAATCCAGCCCACCTGAAGTAGAACTAATATTTTGATAGATGTATGCACGTGCACACACACACACACACACACACACACACATACATATTTATAGTGTGATTGCCTATAAAAACATATAAACAAAAAATACTTATTTCAACAGATTTTTTGCAACGTATCTTTTCACCCAATAGTATATACAAGCAACTTTACATGTAGAGGGACTTCTATTATTTTTATGAGTCTATGGCTACTTGATTTTTCCAGACCTTTCTCTTTCCCTTTAGGCTGTGAGCTCCCTGGCAGATAGGACTATTTTTCATTGCTGTATCTTCAGCACCTATCAACATGTCCCATACATGATGGGTTCCATTACGTATGTGTAGGATATCAGGGAGACCATGTTGTCCAAAAAGAAACAAAGATCCCAATGGTGAGCATTATAATGTATAGTAATACCTCACTGAGGGCAAGTTCTAAGATGCCCAGGAACCAGGGTTTCAACTTGATTTTAGAGGGGGTGTCTGAAAATTTCACTGCCCTATCTAGCTGCCATGATCTGTCCATTTCTTCAGTGAATCTCCCTGACTTATTACTGCATTAGCCTTCAGGAGCCTACTCCCTGCCTACCTCTTTGGCTCAACAAATGCCTGACCCCCATCAGTCTTGCAATTGGGTTGCACTGTTGCTGGTCCTTGAAGTTTAATTTCAGAAAGCAAGAGACCAATGTCAAATATATCTCTTTATTTTGGCATCATTCCACAAAAATATTCTCAAATAAATGCATTCAACCACTGGTACAAAATTAAGCATTTTCTGAGCTCAGTAAAATGTATTCCTTGCCCTTTCATAGGTTAAAATTTCCTGGAGAAGATAAAGCAGATTACTGAAAATCTTGACATAAAATAGCATGAGCATTATACCAAAGATGCAAACATTGTGTTTGGGGAATATTGAGGTGGTAACAATTTTGATCACCAGGGTCCCTTTGCAGAAACAAATGATTTAAGGCATTACAAAATAACTGTGCATATACGTGTGTGTGTTTTTGTGTGTATACACACATATATGTTGTGAAGAGCAATATATCATTTTATCTATCTGTCTATCTATCTATCTATCTATCATCTATCATCTATATCTATCTATTATCTATCTATCTCATTATAGCACAGAGGAAAGGGAGGTTAATTTCTCTTGATCTGGGAGTAGGAGAGACAATTTGCTTCAGGGTAAATGTAGGGTTTGCAGAGTTGTAATCAATGACCAGAATTCACTAGAGAAACTGAGGTGCTGGGAGAAGAGCATGTGCAAAAGCAAATGGGGGTACCATACAGATGGTATTTGGGAAAGTCAAGTGCCTAAGGTTATTGGAGCAGGAAGGTGAACTTCAAATTAAATAACAAACTTCAAAAACTTGCTGTCTCAGAAAAATTTCTTATTCCTCCATTCTATTTTTTTTTGAGAGCCTTCTCTAATCAGGATAGCAAACACTCATGTAGAGTTTAACACATACTTGGTACTGTTCTAAGTGTTTTTCGTATATTGAATTATATCATCCTCACAACATGCTTGGTATAGTACCCTACTATACTTGGTTATTTCCATTTTACATACACAGAGATGAAGGCACAAGGAGGTTAAATGGTTTGGTCACACAATTGGTAAGCAGAGGGGGGATTTCAATTCAGACAGGCTAGCAGTGATATCTTCTCTTAACCATGACACTATACTGCTATATGCAAAGGGGTATACCATGTGCTGGAGACAGAGAACTGGCCATGGCCCTGGCTTTATTCTGCCCTCTAGAGCTCACATTCTTGGGGGAGGTATTAAACAAACATCAATAGGCACAAAATTAGTATAAATTGGTGGACTCTGACATAGTGGAGTGAGGCCGAAGCTCAGGACAGATATATGTGAGCAGGTGACAGTTGTTTTGTGGCCTGGGGGATGAGCAGGAATTGTTCAGGTAGAGAGGTTGGAGGATGTGAGGGGAAGTCTGATCCTACACCAGGAATCATCCTTTGTGGAAGTCTTGAGGCAATAAGGAGCAGGTCTCTTATCAATAGAGAAGCAGAAGGAAGGCTGGGTAGGACAGTGTTAGAGGAGTATCTTCAGTCAAGGTGGTGAGGAGATGGGTACTGCAGGGCCTCTGCTAGGATTTTGATTTTTATCATAAGGGTAATGGGAAATGAGAATCCTCCGAGTGGTTCTAGGCAGAGGGTTGGCAAGAAATAAAGGTGTTTACAAAAGCTGGCCTCAGGCTGCTATTTGAGGAAGCGTGTGTGTGTGTGTGTGTGTGTGTGTGTGTGTGTGTGTGTGTGGTGGCGGCATGGGCAGGAGCCCTCTTGGAAGACTAATGAAGTTATAATGGTGGCTTGGCTACCAGTGCTGGCTGTGGAGATGGAGACGTACAAAGATCCAAGAGACATTTTGGAGATAGAATCCATACGACATGATGACTGATTGGACATGGGGACTAAAGAAAACAGGTTTGCCTGAGATGACTCCCAAATTTCACGATTGTCTAGAGCAAGGGTTGGCAAACTTTTTCAGCAAAAGGCCAGATGATAAATATTCTAGGCTTTGTGGACCATATGGTCTCTTGCAACTCCTCCATTCTGCTGTTGTTGTCCAAAAGCAGCCATAGACAACAGTAACAAACAGGCATGGCTCTGTTCCTGTGAGCCCTTATTCAACACAGGAAGCAGGCCAGAGTTAGCTGTTGGCCATATTTTGCCAACTCCTGGTCTGGAGGACGTGAAGGTCATGGAGATGAGGTACACTGGAGGAAGATGGGCTAGGCAAACAATTTATTTCATTTCTTTCTCATGAAACCCCATGAAGTAGCTGCAGTTATTCTCTTCATGAGAGAAAACAATCTACACTCTGGCACTGTTAATTCACTTATCCAATGTCACACAGCTGGGAAATGGCAAAGTCAATATTTGAATTCAGATCTTTTACTTCCAAGCCCATGAAAGACCTTCCTGTTACCCCATGCTATCTCTGTTCCTTTTCCCCTGCAACTACTCCATGATGGTGGCAAAACTTTGTTTTGAAAGCTTTCTCACTTCCCCCCAAGGGCATTTTTCTTCTTTGAATGATTTTTTAAAAAGCCAAATAGAAAGGGACAGTGAGTCTCTAAATGTACCATCGTTCCTTTTGTTCAGTACAATAGACTTTATATTGCTTTGTCCAGTTCCTACAAAGTGGGACATAGGAGGTTTGTTTTCAAGAAATTAGCATTGTATTTTTCTCTCTCTTTTTTTTTTTTTACTCCCGACACAATTTTATCTTGGGGATAAACAGTGTTATTTTCATTCTCTCCATTTGAGCCCCACATTGAATATTTTCTATTAAAATTTAAATAAGCCTCTTCAGAGACAGATGAAGATGTGAGGCTAAAATGAGCTGATTCACTAGAATTTATTCCTGAGAATATAACTTATTTTCTCTTACAGCTTATGCAACTCAGTTTCATAATAGAAGTTTTAAGTGGGCCAGCATCGTGTCGTTATAGTCATTTCCTCCAACTTTTCCACCCAGAATAGCCAACTGCAAAGAGGGTAATGGCCACAAATTTACTCTTCCCCCACCCCATAGAGAGCCAATTATTATTCCAGGAAATTGCTGGAAGCTGAAAGTTTTTTGAAGATATATTGGATTCCCTTTGTATGATCCTCAGTTGGTACGCATGGCAACAAAACTTTGCTGCTGGCTGATTGTCCAAATTGCTCTTTTTTCTTTGATTGAAGTTGGACACAGGGCCTGCTAAGGTGGGGATGCATGTGTGGAGTGTGTGAGAGGTGTCAACGGGAGATGGCAGTGGGACCAGCAAGCAGGATGAGTGCTCAGGTGGAACAAAGGAGAGGTTGGAAACTAATTGGTGGGCAAAGACCCAACGTACCTAGAGGGGACTAGATGACTTCTAAATTAGAGATCGAAAGTCAGGGCACAGAGCAAAGGATTCAGGACCAAGTGGGGAGATAAGTATAAGCAAAACGTTGGAGGAGTTGAGTAGTGTGAGGGAAATTCTGAGTGATTACAGAGAAGAGCATTTTCCAAGGTGTATGTTCCTTATAAATCAGTGTTCTAAGAGAAAATGATTCTTTCGTTGAGTAATTTTGAAAATATGTAATGTGATTCTTGGAGAGATGTATTGATAGAAATAATAATAAAAATAATGATAATGATAAAAAATAGATATATAGATGATTACCACCATAAACCTTACTGCTACTCACCAGTACCCCCATCTTCCTCCACTTCTGGGTAGACCTAAAGAATGAATATCTCCTGCCATTGAAGTTAAGCACAGACACTTGACTTGCTTGGGCCATTGAGATGTGAGTAGTCCTCACTTCTGCAGTTTAATGTTCTCTCTGTCTCTATGACTGGTGGCATTCTCTCAATGAAGAAGACCCCCTACTCCAACACCAACATATGATGGACATGTAGAATAAACATGAAGTAACTTTTCATTGTTCTAAGCCTTTGAGATTTTGGGGTTGGATCCCCTTACTGATAAAATAGTTAACATTTATGAATTCTTACTATGTGCCAGATGCCTTTCACAGTGTTTACATGTGCTAACACCTTAGTGTATTATTAGAGTCTCTGGTATGTCTAGAGGTAAATAAAAATGGAGGTGAAGAAACCCGTGTAAGATTTTCCAAGTGTATAGAACAATAGAAACTCCTCATTTCTACTTTTCTTATTTTTGGGATAGGATACCTATTGACACCTTGTGAAACACAACCAGATAACACATGTTGGAAAACTCAAGCTCCACGATCTATAGCTTGAGATGGGGCACCATGGGCCACAGGGAGAGTAGAAGCCTTACATAGTGGGCGAACAGAGATAAAGAGCTAAAAATGCTGACAGCTTCTCCACAGCAAAACCTGAGATGATTAGTGGTTCTTCATTAAAGCATGATTCTGACTGTTGGCTAACATTTAGTGCCCAAGAAGATGTGGGAGATCAAGCAATGAGGAAGACAAGGGCTTGTTATTTTGGTAGGTTGTTCTTCTTAGAGGAAAACTGCCAGGATGCTAGCTTCTTCTTTCTCAATCAAAACCCCAGGGAAAGGGAAAATTTCCCACCTACTGAGACTAAGAGCAAGAGATAAGTAAGTATGGTCTTAGAAAAGTGAAGGTCATGAGCCTAATGGATCCATGGCCAATGTTGCTATATTAGTCATAATAATATGACTGAAATGTCATGTGATGGGGAATGTATGACAAAGAAGACAGGTGTGATGACAATTTTATGTGTCAACTTTATTAGGCCAAAGGATGCCCAGATTAAACATCATTTATGGGTGTGTCTGTGAGAGTGCTTCTGGATGTATTAGCATTTAGATCAGTGAACTCAGTAAACTAGATTGCCCTTCCTAGTGTGGGTGGGCATCATCCAATCCACTGAGGTCTTGAATAGGTCAGTTTTCTCTTGCATTTGGACTGGGATTTACACCATTGATTTCCCTGATTCTCAGGGCTTTAGACTTGGACTAGATGATACCTTCACCTTTCCTGGGTGTCTAGCTTTCAGATGGGAGATCTTGGGACTTCTTATCCCCCACAGTCACATGCATCAGTTCTTCATAATATGTGTATATGTATAAATGCTATTGGTTCTATTTCTCTGGAGAATGCTAATACACTGGGTGACCATGGCACTATTCTTTTTTTTATTTTATTTTATTTTATTATTATTATTTTTTTTTCATGGCACTATTCTTAAAATCACTGGGTAGTCTGAGCTCTGTCTTTGGAGCAGGTGGCTAAAGAGACAGTACAACCTTAAGGCTGGCTGTAGAAGCTGCACAGGAAGGACTTAGGGCTTTCGTGTTCATTGTTTCGGTTGCTTGGGACACTCTTCTTCCAGACCTTTACATTTCTGGCTCCTTCTCATCATTTAGGCCTTCCCCAAAATATCATCTCAGAGGAGACTTTGCTAACCTCTCAGCTTTCAGACTCAAGTCACTATCACATCACTCTGTTTTACTTATACCCCATCACTTGTCACTACCTGATACTTTTCTTGTTGTTTTATTTGTTTATCATTTGTCTCCCCTTAGTAAAATGTAAGTGTCATGGGAGCAGAGACCTTGTTATATTCAACAAGAAACTCCCAGTGCCCGGCACAGTCTCTGACACCTAATAGAAGCTCCGTAAGGATTTCAGAATAATTACTGCATGAATGAATAACAGGTGCAACAGAAATGAATGGAGCTCGTACAGTGAAATGGGCATAAGATGGACCGCAAGAAACCCTAGGATGGTAGCATGTAACCAATATCAGCAGACAAAAGTAGAGAGGCATCAGTCCATGTCTATAGATGGCCCAGGACAGGACTACAAGTCAGGATTGCTGGGTTGCCTTACTCTACAAGGTACTCTTTCTACCTAACTCTATTAAGGCTGGGTTTGTAGGACCTACTAGGTGTTTCCACAGCCCCCATGGGTTAACTCTAGCAAAGCACTTATAATTCAGGATTGTGATTATTTGTTAACTTATCTACCTTGATAACTAGCCCACATGTTCCAAGAAAGAATGTCTTATTCATGACAGTGTCCAGCACATAGTGAGAATACTTAACAAAAATTTGTAGACAGGGTAAAGAAGTGGATAATTAAACAGTAGATAATTTATCACCTCAGCCCAATTGTTTACTCTCATATGAATGTATACTACTTGCAGCTTGAATCTACCCCAGACTTTGGGTCCATAATAGCAAATAGATTTCATCTCAATATACCACATTGGCTACCCTTAGTGGCTATTTACAGGACTATGATGAGAAGGATCTCAAGCCTGGTTCTAGTGTCAAATGGACATGGGTACCACGATTGATCAGTAATGTTTGCACCAGAAAAGGGACAGAGGGCTGGCATGAGTTCCATGTATTTTCGAACCTAAACTTGTGGCCTCCTCATTAGTAAACAGTGACTGCAACTTGACCCCACCTTGTGCAACCATCTCTTTGTAGTCAAACATATAGTCAAACATTTCAACCAAATGCATACATCACACTTGGTGGTTTTTAAATTTTCCTTCCCGAATTCTCTTCATTATTAAGGGGTATTTAATATTTTAAATCACAGGGACAGCAGACATAAAGAAGAAAATGGCATAGGGAGGAATGAAAGAGGGACAAAAGACAGGAGAGAGAGAGTAGATGCAAAGGGGAAAGAAGTAAGGACAAGTGAGAAAAAGAACTCTTGAATGTTTATAAATTGTAAACAGCACAACACAGGAGAGAAAGAGAAGGAAGAATAGGTTAAGAGAAGGCCAAAGAAAAAGAAAGAATGGAAATATCTTCTTGGGTGCTAATTCCAAACATGAAACTATAAAACAGGCCTAATAACACCCAGCCCCTCTGAAACGTGTTGCTGAAAACAGATGCTCACTTGAGATTGTGTTGGCTTCATAGGTTAATGAGTCTCTGGATTAATTTTTCTTTTTCTTGATTCTTATTTTCTCTCCTTTTCTGTTCTCTCCTCCTATTTCTTATCTTCTCTCAGTCCCTTTCCACATCTTTTTCTTCCTCCCTGCCTGCCTTCCTTTCTTCCTTCTCCTCTTCCTCCTTTCTTTCCATCCTCTTTCTTCCTTCCCTCTGTCTCTGTTTTTCTACCTCTTTCTCATCCTTTCTTCCTTCCTCCCTTCTTTTTAAAATTTCCTTTCTTGATTCATCCATCTTATGAGAAGAATACTGTGCCATTTCTGAAATAATATAGAAGAACAAGAGACCCATTTCTTAACTTCCACTAGTTCTCAGTTCATTTGGGGGCACTTGATTGGAAACAGTCTATAGCATAGAGCTTCAAGTGTTTTGGGGGCTAAAGAGACATTTTTAGAGTCCCGGTTCTGCCACTGGTTGTTTTGTGACTTTACCTTCATGAACCTCAGTTTCTTCATCTATAGACCAGGGATAATAATAGCACCTTCTCCATGGGGTAGTTGTGAGGAATGTATGAGATAATGTTATATATAAAATCTTAATGAGTAAAAGACAGTTATATTATTAAATATTATATAATGAAATCTTCTGGATCTCCACTACTAGAATAAGATGTTTCATCTTTTGTTTGTTTAGAATGCTCAGCTCATCCTCTTTACCTCTGCTACAACATCACATTTTAAAATGTGCATTATTTTTTAGATATTTATTTTAAATCAATTAATTAACATATAATGTATTATTAGTTTCAGAGGTAGAGTTCAGTGATTCACCAGTTGCATATAACACCTAAGGCTCATTCCATCAAATGCCCTCCTGAATGCCCATCACCCTGTTACACCATCCTCCACTCCCCACCCCTCCAGCAGCCCTCGGTTTGTTTCCTATGAATAAGAGTCTCTTAAGGTTTGTCTCTCACTCTGATTTCATCTTATTTTATTTTTCCTACCTTCCCCTTTGTTCATCTATTCTCTTTCTTAAATTCCACATATGAGTGAAATCATATATTTTTCTTTCTCTGACTTATTTTGCTTAGGATAATACCCTCTACTTCCATCCACGTCATTTTAAATGGCAAGATTACAACATCACATTTTATCCTTGTATTCTCTTTTCCTTTATGTGCAATGTGTTATGTTCTGCTTTAAGGAGACAGTGTTTCATAATCATGTATTAATTAGGATACTCTTAGCTATAAAGTAAAAAAAAAATTCAAATGAAAGTAGTTTAAACATTGATAAAGCTTTATTGTCCAACATAAAGAAGAGTTAGAAGGTAGGAGTTCCCAGTTGAGTTATTCCAATGGTGCAAGGTGTCAGTATGGACATAGATATTCCCATCACTTCTCCTTGCCATTTGCGGCCTGTCAGCATCACCCAGGACATGTCCCTCATGATATCAAGATGGCTACTGTAATGCCAGCCGTCAAATTTTCATACAAGTGTGTAAAGGCGAAAACAAGTTTCTTCTCACCTATCTCTTTTTAAAAGAAAGCAAAACCTTTTATAGAAACCTCCAATAGATTTCCCATTTATGCCTCACAGGTCAGGGTTGCATCACATGCCCTTGCTTAAATCAAGCCTGTCAAAAGGAATCAAATTGGCTCTATTGGCTTGGACTGATCAATGTTCATTCCTTGGGCCTTGCCTGGAGCCATCTTCCTTGAGCACATAAGAAGATTAACATGAAAAAAAATCAGGAATTTCCCATAAATAATGAAGGAAACAGAGTTGGGGGTTAGTTGTGCAATCAAGAATGCCTGCTGTAATTCACATTTGTATCTCAAACTCCAGCAGACCACTATCCACTTCATAGGTCTTTTGAAATAGTTGTGGCAAGAAAACCCCATTATTTCTTGTACTTCCAACTGCCTATTTAATATCTCCACTTGAACTGCCATCAAACTACCAAGAGCTAGGAAGAAGACATAGCATGGATTCTCTCAGAAGGAACCAACTCTACAGAAACCTAGATCCCAGACTTCCAGCCTCCAGAGCTGTGAGAGAATAAATTTCTGCTGTTTAAGCCACTGTGGTACATTGTTGCAGCAGTCCTAGCAAACCGACATACTTTCCACTGACTACTAGGTAAAATCCCTGTTCCTTATCATGATGTACAAGGTCATCCAGGACCCAGTTCTGACCTGTTTTCCAGCATCTCCCACCATTATGTTCTCTAGAGACAGCTTATATAGGATCTGGACCCTTCGCAGGGTTCTTGGAATATGACTTTGGGTGTTGCATGTATTCCTTCACTTCTGGTCACATCACATCACATTCTCCCTTTGAGAGTCAGCTCAACTGTCATCTTTTTGGAGAGGCCTGAGCAATCCTGTCTCCTAGAGGGAGTTTTCTCTCTTCTGTTTTCCCTTTACATTGTGTTCAAGACTGCGATGAAGCACTACTTCCATTGGATTACTTTTTTCTTTGTTTTATGACTGTGTGTCTCTGTCTAGATTGAGAGGACATTCAGAGAGGAAATGGCTTCCTATTCCCTTTTTTCCTTTCAGTGTCAAGCTCAGGGAGGTGGCTTATGTGGCCCAACAATCCTTGCTAGGATGTTACTAGGCAGTTGAGGAATTGAGTATGGCCCAATGGAAAGTAGCTGGACGAGGGGTAGTAAGAAATTGGTTTTGTCTTTACTTCGATGCTTACTTGCTGGATTATCTTGGGCAGATTCCTTAACCATTCTGGGCCTCTGGATTCCTCCCTTCAAAGTGAAGTGATTGGTCAGATACCCTCTAAGGAGTCCTTAATGGTGACCCATGGGAGTCTCCTCCCAAAGACATTCTTTTGTGGGATTGTCAAAGGAAGCCAAACTGAAATTGTAAATATTAATGAAAGAATGTCAGGCAGATTTAAGTCAAAGAGCAATGTTTCTAACTGAAGGGTCTGCTCAAGTCTCCCACTTGTCCCCATGGAGCTAGACCCTTCTTTTGCCTCATGGCAAGTCTGACTACAACCCAAGGCCACAATTGATGGGAAATAAGTTACAGGTATAGTTTTAAAATGAACAGCCATTAACTTGTGGTGAGCAGACTCTTTAGGACCACCTTCCCTCTTTCTGGCTGAGATTTCAGAGGCAGTTAAAAGGAGACTGTTTAAGGAAATACACCAGTTTACAAGGACATACCTGCAAAACCTGAATAGAAAAGCTCCCCAGGGTAGAAGATGGAGCTTCCAACTGCACTCTGGTCCCTCCCCCTCCTTTCTCAGCACTTGAAATCTCTCCTGGGGCAATAAAAGGCTGATTTAAAGAGACAGAGGATCTAGGCTTGGTGGAGCCACCTGAGCTGTGGGTCTCTAGTGGAGAAACAGGTTTGGACTGCTGGTGAGCTAAATTTTATAATAGAAAAAGACAAAAATCTTTTTCTTCTTCTTCTTTTTTTCTTTTTTTTTTGCAATGGTACCAATTGTGTTAGTTACTGATTAGTTCTAACAAGGGAAATTCTTGGCTGGTTTTGCCATTTGTGAAAGCTCCCTTCACTTCAACACAATTCTTTGAGAGATCCCTATCTTGACAGCCTGGAGCAGTTGTAGGAAATGTTCCCATGGTCTTTGTAACTAATTTGTCTGAGATATTTTGTATAATATTTGATTTACAATTTGTTAGCTTGTACAAATTGCTAGGCCTCCATGATACATGGTGGTCTTGCTGTAAAATGGGTATAATGGTGCCTTTATTACCTCCTACATTTTATTTCTAACAAAACCATTCATTTATTTCATATAAAGTCTTTAAGTCAATGATGTTACCCTCAGTTTTAAGATTGACAGTTTATTCAAATAAAATGTGAGTTTAGTTTTGCAAAAGAGCACTTACTTAATTGACTTCAGAAGAGGAAAGGAAATCCTTATTAAACTCTGCATTGTCTTAGGTATGGTAGTGACAGCCTTGGGTTCTTTGAAGGCTCTAGTATGAATAATAATTCTAGTGACATTTCTTTCTCAGCCTTATTGCTGCATCTTTTCCCTTTATATTTGCAATTTCATCTCTGCCCCCACCCTTGCCCCAATAACCAGGGAAGCTGATGTTATCATGTCTACCTACCAGATAAGAGAATTATAAGTGGAGGAGAGCAATGGTCCCAAGGTCACCCAATGGCAAGAAGCAGAGCCAATACCTAGAACTAAATCTTCTGACTCCACCTTCATTGCTCTTCCCACCACAGAGATTAGTCATGTCTTGGAGTCCTTTAATGCTTTACCTTAACCCAAAGTGAAAACATATTAGGTGTCTGCTATTAACCAAGCTTTCTGATAAATGTTGTTTAACTCCCAATCCCCGTCTAAAAGAAGCTCACAGTTGAGTAGTCAAGATAAGATTCCTGCATTATTAGACCCACAGGAAAGCAGAACGTGGATTTCCCAGAGGTGAGAAAGTGCTCAGCTCTTGGAGGGCATTTCAATATGTAGCTAAGGAGTTTTGAATTTATTGGTAGGCCATGGGGAACCACAGAAAGTCTTTGTGGAGTGTCCTGTGTTTGATAAGCTCTTCTTAAACACAACACAACAAAAAACAACAACAACAACAACAACATGGGAAGAATTTAGAGCAAGAATTTGCATCTCCACTCCTCCCCACTTCTTAAACACAACACAACAAAACACAACAACAACATGGGAAGAATTTAGAGCAAGAATTTGCATCTCCACTCCTCCCTGCTAGAAGAAAAATAGAGGAGGACAAACAAGGTGCAAAGGTCTGTTTAAGTCACAATGAATGAGAGAGAACTGGGACTCCCAACCAGGTCACTCCTCTACCATGTCCTTTCTTTAATTTCTATTGTGCAGACATGGTAGAAGTTGGCTGGGTAGGAAGAGCTGGTAGACCACAGGGGTTGCCCTAGCTTTCATCCTCTTCTCTGGGCCACTACATTCAAGTCTGTTGGCTCTTAGAGGCTATTTTAATCATGCCTCTTTTCTGTCTGGCCCTTTGAGAGTCACCTTATTCCTGTGACTTTTTTAGGTGGTTAGCAGACCTGATACACATAGTGTCTTGAAATGGCCTTGCATTCTGGGCTTTGCTCTCTTATCCCCTATCGTCACCATGTGAGCATGTCCAGGTTAGCTCAGAGTGAGACAGCACTGCAAAGTTGAAAGTCAGAGAGTCGGTACAGGGTAGGGGGAGAACTGGGACTGTCATTGCAACTCAACAGGATTCATCTATCCCCTCACTTACTTTTTGCACAAACCCGCACTCTCTCTGTAGCACCTATGCTGAATCCCATCCATGTCATTCAGGGCTACATGAATGAATTGACCAACCCCTTGATCCAGTTGTCCCTCCTTTAAGTGTAGCCCTAATAACACCTCTTTCAGGAGACACTGAACACTTCTAAATCATACTAGTGTTTTTTTCCTCTGGGTACCTAGAGTAAATAAAAATGAGGATTCTGATTAATACACTGTCTTTTGATAGACCGTTTTATTTGAATGTCTCCTTCAAGCAAATATATAGCAGACAGGGATTCTGGGGAACAAGCAGAGAGATGTTTGGGGTCTCAAGTAGCCAGAAACTCCTAAGGTAGAGAACAATCCCCACAGACACCTAGAGCCCTCCAAAGTTGGCTCCTTAGAAACTTTGGGAAAAGCTCTTATCCAGACAGGCATCATGGAGATCAGGCCTGTGAGCCTCATGCACAGGGCAGAGGATGAGAGAGACAATTGTGGGTAGATATTTGGTGAAAGGGAACTTGAATTTGTGGGCAACCAGGGCATTGTGTCATTGTCAAAACAATAATACATGCTGCTCTCCTTTACTGGTTACCTGCTTTGTGCCTACCCAGTAGATACTATAATTCCCATTTAACAGAAGAGGAAACAGACCTAGGAAAGGGCATGATTTACCCAAGATCAAACAGCTGGTCAACAGAAGAAATACAGTTCGAACCCAGGCCTGCTTAGCCCAGAGCCCAGCACTTTTCTGCTCTGCCTCTTCCAAGCTATATCAGTACAATTGTCACTTCTAGCTGTGAAACTACCTCATCTAATTAGACTAGGCTCTACCCCATGGGGCCAAACCACTGGTGGGAAAGGTAGTTGTGGAGAAGGGTCCTTGGAAAACTTGTCTGTAATCTCGTGGAGAGAAGAGTACGTGGTTCCTCATGTCCTGCTTTCTACGTCTCCCACCTGTCCTAGTTGGCTAGAGCATTGGGTGCTGGAACACAGTGGTACTTACTGGGAAAGAAGGAATAGAGATTCTAGCTCTGGCTCTGCTGTGTGACTCTAAACAAGTCACAAAATTACCTTGGTTAGAGTTACTTTGACTATAAAATGAGGGATTTGGCCAACAATCAGTCCAAAATACAGCTATTTGGCATCTATGAGGGCTAGTGGATGAATCAGAGTAAAGAGAGACACAGAGAAGGGTGAGTCCCAGACTCCCAAGGAGCACAAAAACCATGCCCAGTTTCCTTTGACGCAAGTCAAGGTGTAGTGAGAGCTATGGCAGAGGTGTGGTCAAACTGTGGGGGCAACAAAGAGGGAGACAGCTGCAGGGAGGGTCGGAGGGCAAGGTTGTCCCACAAGTGGACAGACAGGAAGCTTCAGGAATGAGTGTGGGTTTTTTTTTTTTTAAGAGGGTTAGATAAGGATCTCATTTCATGTAAGTATTTCTAATAACTGTCAAAGTGCCCAAGACATTGTGGGTCTTGATGCCTGCTTACTGACTAAATGAAGAAAGGAGAGTGAATAAATGAATGGCCATTTTGGCCATAGACATGATCACTTCCATTGTTTATATGCTCAGCAGGGCAGCAAAAAATAGGTTTTTTTTTGTGTTTTATAATCTGGCCAAACAGTCTGCTATACATGGAAAAACACCGTATTTTTTTTTTTTTTTTGAGTTTAAGAACAATGCTTATTATAAATACTTGGAATGTGGGGGAAATTATAAACGTTTGGCTAATCTTACTACCCAAAGATGATCAGTCTTAACGTTTGGTATATATTCTCCCAATCTTTTCCCAGTGTGTACACACACATACACACATTCTAACACTTTTTTTTTTTTTAAATCCATGCATAGAATGTAAATATGTTCAGACAGGAAACAAAATGAGAGAATGTAGATTGAGTAGTGTCCTGTGATTTTTATATGAAAATGGAACCCATGGTAAAATCAAAAGGGGCGCCATCTAGCATTTTAGGCTAATACTCAAATATGAAAATCATTTCCTTTTCCCCTAATATACCCTTTATTTTCTTTGCAAAACAATGATGATATTAGTGGAAATGATAGTAATCACCATTCATTAACCACCTCCCACTACATGCCAGGCAGTGTGCAAAGTACTTCATGCATTTTTAAAAAAGATTTTATTTATTTATTTATTTATTTATTTATTTATTTATTTATTTATTTGACAGAGAGAGAGAGAACACAAGCAGGGGGAGAGGGAGAAGCAGGTTCTCTGCTGAGCAGGGAGCCCAATGCAGGGCTCAATTCCAGGACCCTGGGATCATGACCTGAGCTGAAGGCAGATGCTTAACTGACTGAGCCACCCAGGCGCCTCGTACTTCACACTTTATTAACCTTTTTTCATATTATTGCAACTTTGCAAGTTGGGTAATAGTTGCTCCATTTTAAAGAGGAGATTTAGAAGGTTGCCAGATTTACTCAACTGGGAACCCAGGCTTGTCCAACTTAAAGCCAAATGCCTGAAGAGCCTTCAAGGATATCAGAAGTGGTATTCCAGAGGTCTATACACAGGACTGAGCAGCAGACTTTGAAATGTCATAGGATCCTTCCATAATTTTGCTGTAGACTCTGTAATGGAGCTGGTAGTGGGCTCTTCCAGCCAGGTGTTGGCTGCCATGCCTGTTAAAGTCCCTAGGCTTACCTCTCTGACAGCATTGACTCTCTGAGTTGCAGCAGAGTGTCCTGGTCAACAGTCTCTCTGATCTCCTTGCCAATAGCCTGCATCAGTTGCCAGCTACGTGAATAATCCATCTTGGATCTACAACTCAGGCAAGATTTTAGATCAGTATAGGTCAGCTATCAAAGGACTGCAATCACTCAGAGACTGAGAAACTCAATGGGAGAATGAACCAGCTGAGCCCAGTCAACTCATAGGACCATGAAAAATAATGATAATTTGCACTCTTATTTGGGGGATATTTTGTTACACAGCGATAGATAATCATTGCAGTGACACTGAGTCGAGTGGAAATTCAGACCTAAAGGAAGTTTTCCAGGAAATGTTTTCCAGTAAGTGGATTTTTGGCTTTAAAATAAATTCGTATGTGGGAAAGATTGTTTTTGACTATTATACAACCAGTCACTTCCATTAAATGTTAGCAGTGAGGGATTTTCCTGTATCTGTATTGGCAAAAGGCTCTGTGTAGACAGACATTTCAATAGATTATAGTTTGGCAAAACCATTAGTGTATTTAAAAAAGGGAAAAACGTAGTGTTCAGGGCCAAATAACTTATACAGATTTCTGAAAAACAAATGAAAAAAATATTTATAAATTTTTCTTTTTTTAAAGATTTTATTTATTTATTTAAGAGAAAAAATGAGAGAGAGTGAGGGGGGAGGAGCAGAGCGAGAAGCAGACTCCCACTGAGCAGGGAGCTGGATACGGGACTTGATCCTGGGACTCCAGAATTACAACCTGAGCTGAAGGCAATCCCTTAACCAACTGAGCCACCCAGGCACCCCCTATAAGTTTTTTGAGAGTAGATTAGGCTACTGGATAACTGCAATATGGGGTTTTAACAGGCAGACCTTGTTGGTCTATTCTAAGTTTCTTATATGGTAACATTTTAGGCCAGTAGATTGAGAAAAAGTAGACTTGCATTCTTGAACTAATTTGCATTTGGCCAGGATATGTTACTCTTTTAAAGAAACATGATAAAGCAACCTAATGCCTTACCTAGGGTTTGTATGGATACTCTTTACTGAGATTCTGTGATTTTTTTTTTTTTACTTTTTTTTTTTTACTTTTTTTTTTTTTCAGGTTCTTATGGTAATTTATCGACTCCAGGAAGGAATTTGTAATTTTGTTTTAATGATCTGGAATATTTTAAACAGTCTTTGAAGGTTTGTTAGAATCCTCTGGTGAAACATCCTAGAGATATGTGTGTGTGTGTGTGTGTGTGTGTGTGTGTGTGTGTGTTTGTGTGTGTGTGCGCGTGTGTTTCAGGAGGGCATGAAGGCAAAGAGGAGTTGGTGATGACTTCTAGAATTCTAGCTTACACATTTGTTTGAATAGTGCCATTGCCTAAAATAGGGAGCTTTAGAAGAAGGTCAGGATTGAGTGAAAATCTCATGAATTTCATTTTAGAGATATGTTCACTTTCAGATTTTGGCTGGAGAGGAGACTAAGAATGGTCATATACTTGCCAAAAAGGATGCCTAGGAAATGTGTATAGAAGCTGTATTAATTTACTAGGGTTTCTATAACAAAGTACCACACACTGGGTGGTTTAAACAACAGATATTTATTATCTCATAGTTCTGTAGGTTAGCAGTCTGAATTTAAGGTGTTGGCTGAGTTGGTTCATTCAGACAGCTCTAAGGGAGAATCTTTTCCAGACTCTTCTCCAGACCTCTGGTAGTTCCTTGGCTTATACTATCATAAATCCAGTCTTCCCACACCAGTCTTCCTGCATGTGTCTGCATGTTCTTATGAGGACACTACTTATATTGGATTAGAACTCACTCTAATGACCTAATTTTAATTTTATATCTCTATAAAGACCCTTCCTCCAAATGAACTCATTTTCTGGGGTACTGGGGTTTAAGACTTCAATATATGAATTTTGAAGGGAGGAGTACAATTCAATCCATAATAAATATCAAGCATGCTGTTCTAACTTAGAGTTTATGTTTATTTGAGGGTAGTTTTTGGTGTGGAGTGAATAAAGATCGAATGAGGAAATGTACTCCCCCTCAACCATTCCGTTGTTGACACTAATTTGCTCACTATATATGAGTATGAGGTCACTTCAAGATATTCAAAAGGACATTTTAGATTTTATATATTTAGGTGTTCACATAAGACCACATAGTGGATGGCTCCATTTATATTAGATGTTCCGAATAGGAAAATCCATAGAGACAAGTTAGTCATTGTCTAGGACTGGAGCTGGGGGTAGGATGCAGACTGACTGAAAATGATACAGGGTTTCTTCTTGGGGTGACCAAAATATTCTAAAATTTTATTATGGTGATTGACACACACACACAGCTCTGTGAATATTCTAAAAACCATTGAGTTGTAACTCTAAATGAGTGAATTGTGTGTTTTCTCACTCATATCTCAATAAAGGTATTTTAAAAAAGCAAATGTTAGGTCAGCATTGGATGTAAGGGTGTCTGGGTGAATTTCAAAGTCATAAGATTTTTGGTCATGAGATTCTAAGACCCTACCTCCCTTTAACTCTCTGGATCTGCTTTATCCTTTGTAAAATGAGGATACTGGAGTCTATAATAGATGATCCCTCTATGATTCAACTAAAAGCATCACCTGATACCCTTCCTTTACCTGCAGAGTAGCAGACTCGACTAGAGCAGACTAGGTTTTAGAGCATGGACTTTGGAGTAACAGATCTCAATTTGCACCCAGCTCTTCCATCTGCTAACTCTGCAGCTTGGGGCAAATTATTGTACCTCTCTGAAGTGCGATCTCCAAATAGGGCTATGGAATGGGAATAATATAGTAATTCTCTCCTCATGGGACTCTCAAGAAAGTTTAATATGATAATATTCTAAGGGGCTTAATGAGCATCTGGCTCATGGTCAGTCAATAAAAGGCAGTAGACAACTATTATTATCAGCATGAATTTCCTAGGATCAAGACTAATGACTCTACCAAAATTGGCCAGATGATTCTTTTTTAACAGGAGTTAAGTTGTCCTTTCACGTTTGATGCTCTATCAGTTACACATCCTACACAATTTTTAATTTTTAAATAATTTGACACAGTAGCATCTGTGTTAGTCCAGAACATATTTTTCCTCACACTCCTCCCGCAGTCTGGGAAGATCTTTGTGTTATCAAATAATCAGTTTGCCTCTGTTTTCAAGAGGCACCAAATGTCGTGTAGAATGTGACAAATTTGTGATCATTAATAGTAATCTTGATTGATGCAAATATATCTATTTAGTATTTATTGAGCACCTATTTTGTTCAAAACAATATGCTGAGCACAGAGAGGGGCACGAAGATGAGCAATATAAGGATGCCACTCTCATGAATCCCATGGTTTAGTGGGGGAGATACTCCCATGTATCCAGTCATGCATCAAGTATTTTCTGAGCTCACAATGCAGATGGAAAGATATACCTGTAATTAATAGATGTATGAACCAAGTGCTGATGACACTGGAAGAAGGGAGTGATTAACTCAATATGGAGAGGATATGCATGCCAGATGGTGGAAGAGGGGCATTCTGGACTGAAACCAGGGAACACAGTGAACTTCTCACTATTCTACAAATAAGTCATGTTCATTTATGACTTGCATTTCCAATTCAGAGCCCGAGACAGGATTCATGTCTAGGTAGAGGTGCTTCTGAAATGAAGAGCAGGGTTTGGAGATTACTAGTGCAGGGACCAGGGAGGCTGACTACAGAGAGGTATTGGGTTGGGTAATAAAAGAACCTCATGCTAAGAGAAGACAAGAAAAACTCTTAAAGGGGAATGAAAAGCCCAGAATTATACATAAGAATAAGTGTGTGTATGAGCGTGCACGTGTGTACACGTATGTGCTGGAGCACTATAACAAGCTGCCCTTTTCCTACTTTTTACTTGATGTTTTCAACCCCAAATTTTGTATGCATCGATCAAGAAATTGCTTTTTTTTTTTTCAGTATTTGAGCAATAGACAACGTGTAGTTTCAACATCAAGCTGTCTGCTGACTCATTTGTCTCTCAGCAACTGAGATTTTTTCATTGTCAATAACATTAACTACACCTACCATTCATTCTAAAATGACCTTTATTATTTTCCCCTCTTTATAACATTCTCTCCACACCGGCTTGCATTTGGGTGGCTAGAGACTAGTGACTACAGCCCTGAATTTTCACCATCTGGCAAGCAGAGCTCTGGAAATACAGGTCAGATTCTTGGGCTTTTCTGTGGCTCTGCCTCCCACCTTGTGTGCCCAGAACTGAATTCATAAACCATTCTCTGGATGGTTTCAGGATGCAAGGAAGTATATTTGGTGTTTACCAAAAAATTCTTCATGTCAAAGGGTTGGGGCAAGGTTTACAGAAAAGAAGAGAGCTGGAAGAAACAAACCTTATGCTATCATTGAAACAGAACCTGGACCTTGGGTTCCAAAGACCCATATCTGAATTCCAAGTCTGCCACTTACTTGCTGGGTAACTTGAGCAAATCACTCTCATGCTCGAGTCTGAGCTTCCTCTTCCTCTACAAAATTAGGATAGTAATATTTACCTTACACATTGCTGAGGGTTGAACATGAGGTTCTGTATATAAAGCAGGCATTCCAGACTCCAGCTCAAGGTTGGCCCCTATTCTAGAAGTCCCAAGAGAAATGGCAGACTTTAGAAAGTCACTGTGTAAAGAGAAAAAAAGAGTAAAATCCACCCTTGAAGATTGAACTAGGACAGCCTATATGGTTTTATACAGACATGAAGGTTGCTTCTGGTTAGTGGACAAGGTAAACAAAAGAAAAGTTAAATAAACATCTATTTGTACATTGCAATCATATTTATCATAGAATAACATGTTCATTGTATTAGAAGTATATCAGGGGCACCTGGGTGGCTCATTCATTAAGCATCTGCCTTTGGCTCAGGTCATGATCCCAGAGTCCCCCAGAGTCCTAGGATAGAGCCCCACATCGGGCTGCCTGCTCACTGGGGAGCCTGCTTCTCCCTCTCCCACTCCCCCTGCTTGTGTTGCCTCTCTCGCTGTGTCTCTCTCTGTCAAATAAATAAATAAAATCTTAAAAAAAAAATAGAAGTACGTCAGAACCAAGAACCACTGAGAGGATAGGAATGGGCCCATCTCCAGGGCTGGCTTCCTGGGTATGCATCCTGTGTAGTTACACAGAATCTCCTGTTGGAAGGCTCAGGGCTCTGCTGTTACCATCTTAAAAACCCTAATTTTTAAACAAGGAGCCTCTCAATTTTATTTTTCTCTAGGCTCTACAAATTATGAAGTCCGTCCTGGTCATATCTTTACATTATCACTTCCCTCACTCCTTCTTAATTCCATCTGGTATAGTTGAATTCACAGAAGATAAATGATTACATGATATGTCACTGTCAGAATAACTATCATACGCAGTACCTTAGTGCAGTCTCAAGTGCACCCCAGGAGGTTGGTATAATTGTCCCCATTGGATACATGTATAATTTGCTCAAGGTCACACCATCAGGAAGGGTTCTGATCATGACTGGTACGTCTGTCTACTCTTGCTACTCTGTCATGATGAATGAGAAACACACACACACATGAAAAGTCATTCCAGTTCAAAAATAACAGAGTGGCAAACACCCCATAGAAGGATGTTTGGACTAAACTAAGGTGCCAGCCCACACTGGACCCAGCAACACATAATTTATTTATGTTAAATTTCCCCAGTTATGTGCTTGCTTCCTGACACAGAATCTGTGGAACTTTACTCATCACTGTGGTCCCAGCATACTGCTTGGCATGTAGAATATGCTCGATAAATACTTGCTGAATGAATAATATGCCTGCCAAGTTCTTCTTCAGTCAGCATTTACTTGGACTTGTTTTTCACAGGTTCATACCTTTGTCCTCTTTTCTAAGACCCGTTTGACACGAGAAGGTCCTTTAGCAGCTTAATGTCTGATATATGAAGCAAAAAGCCCCACGATCATAACAAACAAAAACTTCAGTGACAACACTTCATGTGAAACTTTGCTGTTTTATTATGTATTTTAATGCTGTTGGAACAGTCCAGTTACCAATTTTATTCTCCACTGTCTGGGAGTGCCTTAGAAAAGGCCTTAGGAGGGAAGACTCCTTTTCCAGGTTGCTATATATGTATATATTTTAGAACTACTTTATTGAGGTATGCTTGCCATACAAAAACCTGCACATACTTAATGTATACAACTGGTAGACTGGAGGTAAGTATCCACCCATGAAACTATCAGCACAGTCTACGCAATAAACATCTAGTTCCCTAAAGTATTTCCTCTTACCCTCTTTATTTGTTATGATTATTATTTTTTTTGGTGATAGGAACACAACATAAGATCTATCCTCTTAGCAAATGTTAAAGTACATAACACGGTATTGTTAACTATAGACACTATTTTTCACCCAAGTTATCAGTGTCTCCCCATGCCACCGGGGACTAACATACTCCCTCAGTGTCATTCTTCACGCATACCTTACTCTGCCCCTTGGTCAATATATCATGAAGGGCTACTGATTCTTTCTTCTAAATATCTCAACACTACTCTTCCTCGCCATGACCTCCCACTTCTCCAGCTAGGATCTCACTTGTCTCCTTCCTGGATTGATCCGATGTCTTCCCGGCAGGTCGCTTTGCCTCCTTACAGTGCAGCCACCATAGGGCAGCTTGAGAGCCCTTGCCAACACAGGCCTCTAACCTCATCACCCTCTGTTTAAAAGGCCTCCCTGGTTTCTCACTGCCTGCAGGAAGAGTTGGCCCCACTTGGCCTAGCATTGGAGGTCCTTACCTTCCAGCTCCAAACTCACTTTCTTGTTGGTTACCATGTATAAACCCACTCTGGCAGGCTTGCCCAGGTATATTCTGATACAGAATTCAGTGCTCAGGTGAGAGCAACACCTTCGGGAGTGCATGAGGGAGCAGTTAAGCTGTGATGATCCAGGGCCCTACTGGGAGCACTGGTGGCCTCTGTTAACCTTACTGGGAGTACCGCTGGTCTCTGATAGTCTCACTGGGAGCACTGGAGCTAAAAAGCTGCCAGAATTGCCCCTTACTGGTCCAAAATAGTAGCCTTTATACCCCCGACCCAGCCAGTCCTGGGGAGGGTGCTGCTCTTGGAATGGGTGACCGTGGGCCAGGCAGCTCTCCCAAGCAAGAGACCACCCCACCCCAAAGGAGGTGACAGCTGGAGGTGTCTTTACTCAGTACACTCTGTAGCAGGGGCAGTGATTCCCTCCCTCCCAGAGGGAGGATTAGGAGTGCACCTCCACCTGTCTTTCACTTACCCTCCTTTTGCTCTGCAGAACTTTTGTTCCTTTTTCTTGTGACTTCATGCCTTTGTCTTGTGTATTCTGTTGGAAATGCACTTTGCCTACTACTTTCTCCCTTTGATCTGATACTTTCAGTTTCCCTTTGTGGCTGATGTCAATTGCTGACCCCTCTGAAAGCCCCCGCTCACTCTCCCAGGCAGAATCAGTTGGTATTTCATGTGCTCAATGAAGATGTCCGCCTCTTTTGTGCCCCAGCAGTACTTAATGCATCATTTTATTACAGCATTTACCATGTTGCTTATTTATTCACCTACTTGATCATTCATTTGTTCTTTCACTGGTAATTAATCAAGCCCTTGCCTGCCCTGTGCCCAGTGTTCTGAGAAGCACTGGGGACACAATGAGCAATATTCAGATTTGCTAAGGGATAGAGATTAATCAATGGGTCATGCAAAGGCTGCGTAATTCTAGCTTGAGCAAAGGCTATGAAGAAGTTCATGGAGCTAGGAGATATTACAGCAGGATGTTTGACCTGGTCAGGGAGGTTGAGGGGATGGCCAGGAGAAGTGATAATTGTGATACAGCCCAGAGAAGAAAGGGAGGAGAAGCCTTTTGGGTGGACAGTACAGAATGCACACAAACCTGGTGGCAAGAGAGCGGATGGGGAATGAGAAGACAGAAAGAACTTTGAAGAGGGCCAAGAGAACAGTAGACACGATGCTATCGTGATTGGTAATGATGGTGTGAAAGTTTATTGCCTGCCTTTGATGCTTGGTGGGAGTCATGAGAAGGTTTTGAGCAAAGGCTTGGTGTGATCAGATTACAGACCTGAAAACATGTGGCTGGCTTCCCTTTAGAGCAGATTGGAAGAGGGTGAGGAGGCCAGGGGAGACTATGTGGAGGCTGTTTTTAGTCAACCATTGGGGTAGGGCAGCTTGGAGCAAGTCCCCTTTACCCTTGGAATGGGACAGATCTAGAGCAATTCAAGAGAAAAACTGGTAAGCTTTGATGATTGTTTTCTATGTGACTGGGGATGATGGAAAGGGAGATGTTAGAGCTACCTTTGGATTCCCATTGATCTCTAACCTTTTTCAGGTCAAAATCCCAAGAGAATGATAGACCACTCAGGATAGTGGTCTCCTCCACTCAGGAGAGTGATCTCCATATGTATGCATATGTACACATATAGCATTTTGCCTATCATTGCAGAGAGATACATAGAACTTCTAAAGCCCATTCATGAGCCCCAGCTGGGAAAATAAATTATATCTTATTCTTTGCTATACCTCCAGATCGTACTCTAGAAAACAGCATAGAATCTGGCACTTGGTACTTTTTTGTTGAAGCAATTAATAAGGGTAAGAAAAGACGGAGGGCACTGAGAGGCTCCTGATGGTTAATTCTCTGCCTGTTCTGCGGCAATGTGGATGTAGGAGTTTTAATAGAAGAGCTGCAACTTGCATGTCTATGAACCAACTGCTCATTAGTTTGCAAGGCAGCATTAGGTGAAAAAGTCCACAAATGGACTCATGAGCCTCCAGGTGGTAGAGAGGAATAAATTTTAAAGTATTAAAGCTCCAAAGACCAAAGATTTGTCTGCAGCAGATGTCTCTCCACAATGCTAAGTGCTTTGGACGGAAGAATAAAACCGTCTGCTTTTATTTTATGTGGGGGAGTGCATCATTTGGAGATGAAGCCAGTCTGCCTATGGCTGGGTGGATAAGTTAAGTTAATGTCTTGCATCTCATGATTCATTTGTACCTTGCGGAAGAAGCAGAAATGGTAATTGTGTTCATAGACAGAGATTTAAAACAGAATTATGCCTTTGCAGATAAAGGCATTTCAGGAGGCCAATAAAGATAAGCAGGAAAGAAATGCATAGAAGAAGTTTTAAGAAAGATGTACTTTATACATATTAACCTAGGCTGGGCTGGAGTTTTCTCTTTATGTCTTGGGTGGCCACGTGCTTGGGGTAGGGAGAACTGTCATCTGAACCGTGGACTTTTCGAGGGGTCTTAGTGGTCTACCTGGTTCATCCTTGTATAATCAGGAATTCCCTCTGTAGCGCCCTTTGCTGATAGTCTGTGGTTCCTTTTGCAGCTGCCCTAACGAGGTTCCGTTGTTGAATAACTGATATAAAGTCCTGCCTGGACTTTTCGGTGGATACCAGGAGTGGCACATAGGCTTTAATTTGTGTAATAGTTTTGACAGTGCCTGCCTAGAGTAGGAGGATTCCAAGGCTGAATCTGGATTAAAGAAAAATAAAAAAAGAAAGAAAAAGAAAAAAATAAAACAACAACCCGTAAGTGATTATCAATGTCTGTCACAAGGGAAGGAGGATGAGGAGTGGTACCCTGGAAGCCAAAAACGTTCTGAACTTGTCATCCTTGGGTTTGACTCTTCAGCTAATTAAGTCACCTTTTATTTATTGAGCATCTACGATGTACCAGTTGTGGTCCTAGGGTCTGGGGGTGTGAATCCAGTGGTTATTTCTCAGTCCTCATTTATTCTGCCCTCTCTGCAAAATGAGCTGGAGTTGGCCACTTTTTCATTCTTAAGATACACCCTTTCCTCAACCCTGGTCTGACTTCCCTGAAACCATATTCTCTTTCCTCCCATCTCACAGACTGTATTGCTCCTCAGTTTTCTCCTCTTCTCTATCTTAAAATGGTGAAGGGCCACAAGAGTTGGTCCCAAATCTCTTTTTCTTCTCTGTCTCACTCTATCTAGTCCAGTCCCATCCGTGTCTCTAATTGCCGAGTATATGCTAATGACACTCAGGTTTATGTCTCTAGCCCCACAGGGAAACCTCTATAACCATCTAGAGGCAGCTCTGCTTAGATATCTAGAATGCACCTCAAACATAAGGGAACTATTGATTGCCTCCAACCCTCCTCCATCCAAAGACAACTTCGTTTGTTTGCCAGTCTTTGCATTTCAGGAAATGCCTCTGTTTCCAACACTTCTCACCAGTCTGCCCACACCGATCTACCCCTTGACCACCGTCCTAATCCCAGGCCATCCTCATTCTTGCCTGGAATGCATCAATAGACTCCCATCTGCTCTCTCTGCTTTGATCCTTGCCTCCCTTCAGTTCACTGCCTGCCCAATAAGGAGAAGTTTTAAAAATTAATATTAACAAGATCATGTAAGTTGTTTGTTTAAAATGCTCCCAAAACTTCCCTGTGAAGAGAATTCAAGCACCTTCCCTCAGTTTACAGGGTTGACTTTAGGCTGTGTGCATCTCAGATCTCACCGCTCTTACTTTCTTCAGCCACTCCCTAGCCCGCTTTCTCTTCCTCCAAAAGTCTATGCATGTTTCCTCCTCAGGGACTCCACATTGTTTGTTTCTCTGGCTAGAATATTCTTCTTCCTGATCTTTCTGCGGTTGGTTCCTCCTTGTCTCTTACGTCTTAGCTTAAATTGTACCTTGTATCGTCTCTTGTCTGGATGACTGAAGGCGCCTCCCTGCTGGCTTCTGCCTCTGTCTCCGACTCCCATCTCCTCTCCACACCTCACAGATTTCAGCCTGGTTGACTCAGTCTAACATGGTCCAGCCCCTCCCAGCCTTCCAGACTCATCCTCACGGGACTCCTTGCCTCACTGGTTACACTGCCCTCTTTGCTGAGTTGTGGAATGCCTCTGAATTTTTTCACATGCTGTTTCTCCCGCATGTATTCTCTGCCTTCCCTTCTTCTAGATAGCCTCTACTCCTTCTCTCTGACACAATTTAGGAAAGCACCACCGTTCCTGGAAATGCTTATTTGGGTCTCTCCTTACCTGAACTTCCTCTACCGGGCTTATGAAATCACGTGGGGCTATTTGGTTGTGCCGTTGCCTGTTTTCTGGTCTCTTTTCTGATGGCTGTCTTGGAAACGGAGATTTGTATGTATGGCCTTATTTTTATCCCCAGCACCCAGCACAGACCTTTGCACCATAATAAACATTACATAAAGCTTTCCTGACAGGATTTCTGGAAGACAGAAGTGAGATGGCTTTCTGCTGGGTGGATCATAGCCAGTGTTATACCCAACTCCAGAATTCATGAGTTCTAAGTGAGGGCTGACCTCTGGGGATAGAATGGATGATGTCATCCTGAGGGAGAAGCCGCTAGTGGATACATTGTGGAGAATCAAGTTTGGCTCTCCTGGCACAGTTCAGCTATGAGTTTTGCATCGTGCAGCATTTCAGTTTCCAGTGTTTCACATGGGGGCCTAGGAAAGAACAGAGCAGCAGTAGAGGGTGGAAATGAGTTAGAAGGACAGGAGAGGCTCAGGTCCCTCAGGAAGTATTGTTGTTTCCAGCCCCGGTGTGGCTGCCCCCTTCTCTGGGATTTACCTCTCATAGGCAATGGAGTCTAACTGACCATGTTTCTATTTAGTGAACCTGCCCATCTGGCCGTACCTGATCGAATTAGGAGTATGTATCCAATGCCACCTGGGCCAATGGGATTCTCCATCTTCTAGAATTTAATATTTAAAATGGAAAAACAGAGTCTGGAAGGTGGTGGTACTGACTCAGGCTAATGGCAACATCCCAGAAAGAAAAGCTACAAACTCCTGCTGTTGGGATATGTCCATTTTCTTTCCCTTCCTGAGTCAGATCTTCTTGATTCTGTGATGTAGCCCAGTAAAGACATGGGGGAGGTGGAGTTGGGATGAGAGAGACCAGATGCTTTCTGGAGAGTGGGCCAGTCTTCCAGGAGTGAAGGATGCAATGAGAAAAGAGCCAGGAGTAGATCTCAACTCACCATTTTGAACTGAGCAAGTGTCTATTCCCTAGAGCAAAATTAAGGACTTCCAGAAAGGCAGAGCTGGCAGCATTTTACTCATGAGGACATTGTGACCCAGAACAATGTCCTGACTTGCTGAGGCTCCTGCAATCAGTTAATGGTTAGATCAGATCCCAGCCCAGTGCTCTTCCCACCATTTCGGTTATCTTCAGTCTGTTGAGCTGGGCTCAGCTCATCTGTCCACATGGATTCCTTGTGCTCCCCTTCTATGTCAGCTGCAGCTGATTACCTCTAGAGTCCAGGAGCTCAGGATTAACCCTGGCTGTGTGGTTACCAAGGGAGTATGTTTATCTAGCGCATCTGCCAACCTAAGGATCCAAGTGACTATCCCTTAAGATTGTGGGGCTCAGAACTATAAAATGATAATCACATGGCAGGACACTGGCATGGAGGAACATCCACCATAATAACATGATGTGATGTGAGCAGCGTGGGGGTGGAGCCTGCAAGCTGCCCCACCCACCCACGCCCTGCTAGGCCTGCAGCATTCTAGCAGGGCTGCATTCCTGGCCTCAGACGTAACACTGGTTATACTGCTTCCAAATTTGGTTGGATGCAATCATTGTACTCTTCTTTCCAACCAAGTCAGTCTGTCCAAGGTGGGAGGATGTCCGTTCTCTCTGCGTCAGGCAGATTCCCATGGAGACCTTTGAACAGGCAGTGCTCCTGTCTGACTTCCAAGGTTGGTGTGAAGTCGTTGTCCTAAAAGTATGATCTGAAGTTTGCTTGAATCAGAATCTCTTGGTGTGATTATAAGAATGCGGATAATTAGGCCTCTTGCAGACCTACTGAATCATCATTTCTACATTATTAACAGGTCCCTTGGACGATGAGGGCTGCCAGTCTCAGGAGTTCACTGGGGTTGGAAAAAGTGGTGAGTTTAGGCCGGGGAAATAGTGGTTTCCCGCCCCTGCTGCAGCACTTCCTAGCTGGGTAATTTTCTCGTGTCACTCACCACCTCTGAGTATCCTTCGAAAGGAAGGAATGCATCTTATTTATATTTATCTCTATTCGGTACCCAGGACATAGGTGGGCCTTAACTAGTGTTGAATGAATGCATGCATGAGTGAAGATCTTAACCCACGCTGCACCTGTCGAATGAACGAACTCAGGGAAGACACCTGTGCAGAGTCCTACATCCGGTAGGTGCTCAGAAGGGCAGTTCTCTTCCATTGCCCTGAGGACAGTGGCTTATCATCTGCAGGTAACTTGAGTAGAGACACGGTAGAAGTGTGGAGGAGATGACGGGTGCTCAGAGACCTTTCCGAGCCCTAGAGGGGATAGGCGCTTCCCAGGAAAATCGATACTTCCCTTCTTATTCTGATCCCTGTGGCCCTCTGTCCACCGTCCTGGGAATCACCAAACCAGTGAAGTTTGACCAAGGCCAGTCACAGAGGAGAGAGCCATAGCTGCCAGTGTGTCATCTTGGGGTTGGAGAGGCTACCCGCTGCATGCCAGGTTTGTGCCCAGACGTGGAAGAACATCATGGCTGCAGTCAGCAGCTCAGGGTGGGGGGCACTTAGATGGATGATTAAGTTGGTGATTTGAGGTCCTGGAAATAAATAAATTAATCCTGGTCTTAACAGGTGATACCTTTGGGAAAAACAGCTGATTTCTTCTAGACTCAGTGATTTCATCTGTGAAAGGGTCATAATGTACCTTCCCTAAGTACTCCCAGCATTTTTGTGAGAAACAAATGAGGTAATGAGGATATAATTATTGTCTTCATATAGACCATATTGTGATGCTTTCTTCTCAAAGTGCTGTTCCCAGGCCAGCAGCACTGGCCTCAGTCAGGAGCTTATTAGACATGCAGAATCTTAGGCTCCACCCCAGACTTCCTGAATCAGAATCTCATTTTTACATGATCCCTAGGTGATTTTAAATACACATTGAAGCTTAAGAAGCAAAGAGTAACCGATTTTAAGGAACTTTGAGTTCTCCAAACACCTTTTTTCTAGAGAGCTCCTCTTGAGAGAGGGAATGTGTCTTATTTACCTCTGTTTAGTACCTAGAATATGACTGACCCTTAACCAGGATCTAATAAAGGAATAAATGAATGAATGAATGAATGAATGAATATCTTACTCTCACCCACTACCTGGAGCTCTTTACCCAATATTTCTCCTGCTGTAATAGCAGGACCTGTACGCGGTGATTGCAGTTGCCTTACAACCACTGATGCCAACCACAGATGCAGGCATTTAGTATGTGATTAAGGACAGAGTAATCCACTTAATGTGGGTTATGGGAGATACTTGGCAGGAACCAAGGGATAGGGGTTGGATTTTAGTTTCCAAAGATAATGTTTTTCCCAATTATTTAAAGCCCTCAGTTCCTTGGATCACACCCAGACAGAAATAAGCCTTCTTAACTCAGGACTGTGTAAACAGCTCTCTTGCTCGCATTTTCAGCAGAATCTTGACTCTGGCAGTCTGTTCAGGTGCTTATGTAACAGGACATGGTGGGGTTGTCCAGCTGGATCTTTGTTGAGCAGAGACCCACTAAACTTACCATCTGTAATGGAGAAATACTTTTTGTTTACTAGATTTTGCCACCAGCTAAATTAATCAAAGGATTAATCTATTCCATCACTCCACAAATGTGCTTGGCTTGGGGTTACTGTAGTGCTAGCGATCCCTGCTTCTATCAAGTCATTACTGGGTAGTGAGGTTGGAATATGAATCAAGCTGTTACAGCAAGGTTTCAGGAAGTACAGACTGATATGGGAGAGTGTGGCAGGTGAACTTAGCCTAGAGGAGTAGAGGGGATGGACAGAAGTGACCTATATGTTGATACCCAAGGGATGAGCAGGAGCTAAGCAGTTGGGATAGGAAGGAAGAAATGAAGCTGGCACAATGAACAACATGGATCAAGGCCTAGAAGCAGAGAGAACATGCTCTAGTGAAGGAAGAGAAGCAGTGAGTGTTTGGATAGGTGGAGTGGCTTTGTGGGCTGCTCGTGGGTGTATACGTGGGATGGAGTGTGATAGGAAATGGGGCTAAAGATGCAAGAAAGGGTGGAACCCCATAGGGTGTTGTGAATACTCCTAGGAAATTTGCATCTATCCTCAGGTCACTTGAGGAAGTCTTTGAAAGTGTTGGTGGGTCTGATACATTTTCCAGTTTCCTTCTCTCATGGACCAGTGGACCCCCTCATCACTATGGCAATGGGGAAAGATCTGTCTCTGGTGTGTGTGCCTTACCCTGACCTAGACGGTCTCCTAACCTGAGCAAGGTGCCTGCTTCTTACTTTGTATCCTTTAATGCTAACCACAGGAGGGTCCTAACTGTTGTTTTATGTACTTCTTCAAAAAACAGTATTTTTCTACTGAGACTTCATCACTTAAACTCTACTGGTCACTCTGCTTCCAGTCTGTCTCAGGGAAGGGTCTACTCATTATAGTCTCTTCGCCTGGGTGCCCCCTGTCTACAGCTGCAAGTACAGTCTGAGCTGAGAACAGCTGCTGCCCTGCTGGGCCTCGTCAATGGTATCACTGTGGCCACTACCCCAGCAGCCATGGGTCAAGCCATTATTATGCAATTGTTCTATACCCATTAGTATATTGGCCACATTTATACTTCATTGCCAAGGTTCTTGCTATGAGCTGACACTCTTGGAAGGCTTTTGAGGAGCAGTGTGGCCAGAACATGGGATTGAGGGTCAAAGGAGCTGGCCTGAATTGTGGTCCCTTCCTGCCCTCATTCTATGACCTTGGGTGAGTCACCTGAATTTTAGTTTCCACAGCTGTAAATGAGGACAAACGAGAGTACCTGCCCTGTCTATTTTCAGGGCGGTGGTGAGATCAAAGAAGATCATGCGTGGGAAAGTGCTTTGTAAAGTTCTATGAAAGAGTGGGTTTTCATTGGCACTCTGGGCATTGCTGGCTTCGTCCCTGGCTACGCCACCGCTTTCTGGCACATCTGAAGGCAGATAGGGCCCGAGAGTACATTGCTCACCTTCCCCAGCTAATCACTGCCTTCCTGTCTGAGGCTTGCAAATTAGGTTTCATTTTTCTCAGGACTTCTGCACCCAATCACTAATGGATAACCCAATTAGAAACCATCCGTCCCAATGTAAATATTATTTTAGGTCAAAATTGTTGAGAGCAAATAACTTTGGTGACACAATCCGCTTTGAAACACTTTCTGGTGGACCTGTGGTGTACACACCCGATTTGCTTCCCTTGTATGTAATTATCTCTTCAAGCTTCTGTTGGCATTTTCTGAAATGTTAATGGAATGACATTAAATTCTAGTTCATTTTAGAGCTCCTGTTTTCCTCTAAAAAGGTTTTCTCAGGAAATCTTTAAAAATAGATAGATAAAATAGAAGGAAAAGGATTGTCCCTCTTCAAATAATTGCCCTCTAAAATCCAAAACACTGAGATGACAGCACAAAGGGGAGATTAAAGGTTTGAAGCATTAGGATAAACATGAAATGTAGAGATTTTTAATCCCCGAATCTTATTCTCAAAAGGGATTCTCACCGAGTCCTATTCCCTTCCATTATACATACTGGGGGTTCCTCTTCTGAGGACAATGGACCATATTAGAATGTCCACGCATTTACATCCAGGTCACCCTAAAGAGAGCATAAGGGATCCTTCAGAAAAGATGGAACCCTCACAGGGCATGTCCTCCCTAAAACCTTCTTCGAGCATCCCCCTCCCTGTCAGCTGCAGATGGTGCTTCTCTCTCCTTGCTTCCAAGGGGTCCCTATTCCTTTTCCCATCATTCTGCATTGACTGCACTTCCTTAGTTATCTCTCTGGCTCCCCACAGCAGACTATAGCTCCTGGCAGCCAGGGGCTAGGAGTCATTCACCTCACACACTGAATGACTAACTTCTGGATAGAAGGCATTTCACAAGTCATGGAGGACCACCACCTCAGACACTCGGCAGCCCTCACGAGGGTGACTCTAATGGCCCTCTAACTTGCTTTTCTGACTTTACCTAATCTCTACATCATTCTCCCCAAGGGAACCAGGGAAGCCTTTAAGACGTAAATCAGATCAGTCCTGCCCCTGCTTAAAACCCTTCCGTGAGTACTCTTGTCCTCCTGGTAAATCCATACTCCTTCACCTGGCTTAGGGGACCTTTCGTCACCTGGACCTGGCTTAGCTCTCCAACCTCACCTGCACCCCTTCTCGGCTCACAGAGAAATCTCCACCTGCCACTGAACCATAGTAACTCCCTGAGTACATCCCACCCTCTCACATGATCGCAGTAACTGATATTTACTGAGCACTTACTATGCCAGGTACTTTCTCTTTGCTCAATGTGCAATTTTTTTTTTTTTAAGATTTTTAGTTTTAAGTAATCTCTACACCCAACATGGGGCTTGAACTCACAACCCCGAGATCAAGAATCACATGTTTCACTGACTGAGCCAGCCAGGCACCCCTCACTCTGCATTCTTAATAAACCCCATAGTAACCCCATATCATAGTTATTATTATGCCCCTTTTACAGAAGGGAAGGCCTCAGGTATGTCAGCGGGGCAGAGAAGGCCTCCCTCTGGCCCTGGCCGCAGCAGAGAATCTGGGCAGAGGCATGTTGGGGGAGGGAGGTCAGTTACAAGAGGCTCTCCAGAGCCGGGCTGAGAAGCCTCTGGTAGATGGTCTGAGAGATGCCGATCACCTTCCAGCAAAGAGCTAGTCTAATTCCACTGTTGTTTGGGGGAGAAAAAAAAACGATATAAAATTTGGGGTGGGTGACCAAGGGGAAGGGACACCCAATGAGGATGCTTCTGCAACAATTCTGACTTGGGACAGGAACAGGGTAGTGTAATTGTAAAGCAAAGGCCTGGTCGCACAGGTATTTAAAGCCACCTTGGCCTATAATTTGCGTTTTAATGACATTGCTGATTCTGCTCTTACTGATGTCTGGGGACCCCAGAGGCACTTCCCAGTCACCTCCTGGGTGGTCAGAGGGCTCTGGGGTACTTAAAGAGCCCTCTGTTAGGATCAGGAGCCGCAGGTCTCAGGCTAGGCCCTGCCCCACTGGTGGGATAGCCTCGGGCAACTCTTGCAGCTTCCTGGGGCAGCTTTCTGCCAGGGCTTTTTTCCTGTTTTTCACACCCAATGGCTGGCTCATGGAACGCACCCAATCAAACAAGAGTTTTAATAGCATGGAGATACTCTTTGAGGACATTTGAGTGCCTACCATGTATGCAGTGCTGTGGGTAACAATGGGGTAGATCCAGGGCACCTGGGTGGCTCATCGGTTAAATGTCTGCCTTTGGCTCGGGTGATGATCTTGGGGTCCTGGGATGGAGCCCTTCCATAGGCTCTCTGCTCAGCGGAGAGCCTGCTTCTCCCTCTCCCTCTGCCTGCTGCTCCTCCTGCTGTGCTCTCTCTCTCACTATGTCTCTCTCTCTGTCAAATAAATGAATAAAATCTTTAAAAAATAGACCCAAAACACTGGGGTAAGATCGTGTCACTACTCACTGCTTCCACTGGAGTTAGAATGGTGTGCATGTATAGTAAAGGCTTTACTCGAAAGCAGAGGGGAGAGAGAGGGGCATCTGATGAGCATCCTGGCCAACAGCAGGGGTGAGTCAGTTTCCATAACAGCACCTGAAAGAGACCTCTCGATGCTCATTGGCTCTTCGGGTCCTTTGTACCAGAACACTCCATCTGCTCAAAACAAGTCAGGGGCCTCCATAGCCTTTGTCCAGGAAGAGAAGGAATTAGAACCTTCCATGGGAGGATTTGACCCAAGTGGATCTGACAGCACAAAACGAACACATAGTAGGACTTCACCGAATACCATCAGAATCAGCCTGAGAAAATTCAGCTATTTTTTCTTTTCTTAATTTTCATTCACTTACTCATTTGCTCTACATTTTATAAGCAGCCACTCGCAATGTGGGTTTACTTGATTGCTGAACTGAGCAGACTCTCAGCTCCTTCTTGGGAAGAAGTACCTCTGATTCACCCATGGATCAGCAGGGCTGCCCTAAGCAGGGCTGCAGGACTGAAGGAGGAGGGACGCGCAGCTGAATGAGTCAGGGCTGGGATCCAGCCTCTGCTTCGCTGGTCCAGAGCTGCTTGAACCCGGAGGACTTCATCCTTAAGAAGCACAAAGGTCTGCGTATGAGGTTGCAGCCCGAGGAACTGTGTGTTCCCAGAGGAAGCCTCTTTTCTAATTATGCAGGTCAGAGGAACAGTTTTCTATGTTATTTGCTCTTTAAAAAAAAAAAAAAAAAAATTATTAGAGAGAGAGTGAGGGGAAGGGGCAGAGGGAGGGAGAGCGTCTCAAGCAGGCTCCCCACTGAACACAGAGCCTGATGCAGGGCTCAGTCTCACGACCGACCCTGAGATCACGACCTGAGCCGAAATCATGAGTCGGATGCTTAACTGACTGAGCCACCCAGGGGCCGCACGTATGTGTGTTCTTTCTGCTATCAGGGGCCATGTGTGTTATGGGTCTGATGTGGCACTACTCTGGCACTATTTTGTGTGGTTTTTTTGAAGAAGAAGACATTTATTAGGTACTGTGTACCAGGTGTGCTGTTCAGTCCTGCCCCATTATTGAAAGATAAATAGGGCAAAATGCTGACTCCCAGTCTCATCGGTCATTAGGTAAATGTATGATTAAGACACATGTGCAGAGAGAAGGGGTACCTCCTCCATGCTGGGTAGCGAGGGAAGCCTTCCAGGAAGTATCTCCTGAAGTTCTGAAAGATGAGTAGGGTTTGCCCAGGAGTGGAAGCGTGGGAACATATTCCAGCCCAAGACCAGAGACCTGCCTGGACATGATAGAAGCTGGGGAACTAGAGGTTGTGTGGGTGTGAGAGGAACCCGAGCCCACAGCCTTCTAGATGCAGGTGAGATGCAACTTTCCCGGGAGGTCTTCCAGAATCCTGGCTGAAGAAGGGACTTGTGATCTCTCCTTTACTGCCTCTGGACCTGTGATCAGCTCCCATTGTTGTATTTGCCACATGGCACAGCACACATTTCTAATTCAGCAGTTGCCCCCATCCATGGGGGATGCAGCCCCAAACCCCCAGTGGATGCCAGAAACCAAAATGGGTGGTACCAAACACTACACATAGTATGTTTGTTCCTATACACACAGACCTAGGATCAATTTTAACTTACCCATTAGGCATAGTAAGAAATTAACAATAACTAATATTAAATAGAACAATTATAATGATGTACTGTAGTAAAAGTTATGTGAATGTGATCGCTCTCTTAAAATATCATCCTTCTTGTGATGACATGAGATGATAAAATACCATGCATGATGAGATATAAAGGGGGTGAATTTCGCAGTTGCTGTGAGGTAGTGGCAGGTTACTATTGACCTTCTTACGTTAATTACGTCAGGAGGATCATCTGCTTCCCGGGAGCAGCTGACTGCAGGAAACTGAAGCATCTGGTCATGGGCGCCTACTGTATGCACAATTCCATGATAGACCAGAAGCTTTCTGAGACCAGAGAGCTTGTGTCTTCTTCATTTTCGTTTCCTTAGTAAATAGCATAGGCCCTGGAATAGTATATATGCCTAAAGCATATTTGCTCAAGTGAGGTCACACATGGGGAAAGTGCCTACCTCCTTAGAATTGATCTTGGGGGACTAATTATATCTATTACATTTATTTTTTTTATTTTTATTTTTAAAAAGATTTTATATATTTATTTGTCAGAGAGAGAGAGAGAAAGAGAGAGAAAACAAGCAGGGGAAGGAAAGAGGCAGAGGGAGAAGCAGTCTCCCTGCTGAGCAAGGAGCCTGACGTGGGGCTCCATCACAGGACCCTGGGATCACGACCTGAGCCGAAGGCAGACACCCAACCGACTGAGCCACCCAGGCGTCCCAATATATCTATTACATTTAAGTGGCCTCTCAAAACTTTCTTGAATTTTTTTATAAAGACATTTTTATCTAATCATATGATTATTTGTGCATGTATACATATATGTGTGTGTGCATATATACATATATATGTAGGTATATATATATACTGGAAAAATTCATATTAATGACTTCTGGGGAGTGGGTTCAGAAGTGTATGGGGGTGCTATTTCAGGACTATTGAATATGGCTGTCCATGTTGTGCACTGAACAATTCTAGGGGACCATTCATTTAGGTGTGAATTTGTACGTTATAAATTTAAACAAAGAAAACAAAAACAGAGAAATTATGACACTGTAAGTGATATTTTCTTTCTTTTCAAGATTTTTCTATATATTCCCAACATGTTCAGAATGGATGGGCATGGCTTTCATATTCAAAATTTGTTAAAACTAATGAGTTGTGGACAATTTCAAATACTAAAAGTATAAAGAAATTTCTTTTAGTATACTAAAAGAAAATAAAAATGACCCACATTTACCAACCAGAGAAAGCTACAATTAACATTTTACTTCATAAAGTTTTGTTATATAGTATTTTAAAATTTTAAAGTGGTGTTTGTTCTTTGAATAATTTTGGATAATTCAGAAATGTATAAAGAAGAAAATTAAAATCACTTCTAACTCATCACCCAGAGATGATCCCCTATTAACATTTTGTGTGTTTTCTTCCACCATTTTACTTTCTTTTTTTTTTTTTTAATTTTATTTATTTATTTGACAGAAAGACAGCAAGAGAGGGAACACAAGTGGGGGGAGGGGGGTGAGTGAGGGAGAAGCAGGGTTCCTGCTGAGCAGAGAGCGTGATGCAGGGCTCAATCCCAGGACCCTGGGATTGTGACCTGAGCCGAAGGCAGATGGTTAACCGACTGAGCCACCCAGGTGCCCCATCTTCCACCATTTTTCTATATTGATACAATCATAACTCCCATTTGGTGTTTAATTTGAGCCAGGCAATGTGCTAAGTGCTTGGCAGACATTATCTCATTTAATTCCCACATAAACAAACCTGAGGTGGAATTGTCAGTCTCATCTCACAGAAGATACAAACCAAAGGTTAAGGAACTTGGATCGGTTGCACTTTGAACCTAATGTTGTTTGACTCCAAAGCAAATATTCTTCATGATTCTCTCTTCTCTTTCAAAGTTGTGTGTGTAGTTACACATTCACACACTCGTGCTTGTGTATGCATATACACCCCTACATATACATGCTACACACACAGACATATACAAGTTGTGATTACACTGTGTCTTCCATTTTGGTGTCTTTTATTTTTTATTTAATGTTATATGGTGAGCATTTTATGATGTTAGTAAAAATGCTTTTAGAAAGTGGTTTGATAAACTTTGCTTTTTTTTTAAAGTTAAATTTTAAGCAAATCAGTCTTGAAGCTCTATTTTCATTGACTGCTGGCCTTTGTCATCAGCCCTCCAGACCAGCTCCCTGTGCAGTCCTCATGGTCCCACTGGGACTTCTCCTTCAGTTTTTCCTCATCCATTTTTTCCTCGTCAAGCTGGGAGTAGGTAAAGTCAGGTAAGCTCAGCGTCACTGGGCTCAGAAGCTGCAGAAGAAATAAACCGCCACAATGCCTCATTTCATGGCGAAACCTCATACAATCATTACTCCACAGTCTGAGAGCCTTCCTTGCATGCGCACGCATGTGTGTGTGTGTGTGTGTGTGTGTGTGTGTGTGTGTGTGTGTGCGCGCGTGCGCGCGCATGCTTCATGTGAATAACTGTGGCTGAGAAGGCACTTTTCAAATCAAGAAATTTATGGACAGGTTAAGCAATCGGGAAATACAAAATCTTCAGTGAGAGTTGCAACAAAAACGAGGGCATAAAGCACGAAACTTTTAGTGGAGTGCAAACTGTTCACGTCTAAAGTGGAGCAGATCGCTGCAGGCTTCCGCAGCTCCGATATGCTAATGATGTATTGGCATTCCCGGGGGGATGCAGAGTATGGAGTGATTCTCGCTACTGGAGTAAGTGCAACACTTATTCCACTGAGAACCTGTTGGTGTGGAGGCAGCCTCCTTAGCTGAGTCGTGTTCTGTGCTACAGTTTGAGAAATACTATTTTATAGAGTTTTTTTGTGCCATGTTAATTTGGTAATTTAATGTCATTCGATAGCTAACTAGTTCCTTGCTACTCAAAGCATCCTCCGTGGATCGGTGGCATCAGCTTCTAGGCACACCTTAGAAATACAGACTCTGCCCTTCCTCTCCCCTCCCCCTACCCCAATCCACAGATTCCGAATCTGCCCTGTGATAAGATTCCCAGGTCATACACAAGTGCATTCAAGTTTGAGATAGATGCCCTGCTGGGAAGGACACAAAGTTCTTAATGAAAAGGAAGTCGCCTTACAGAGTTTATCTCATGTCGTCAAGTGTGTTTTATACACGCATTAATTTAAGGTGCATGAACACAGGAAGTGGGACATGCATTTGAATACTGCCGGCCGCGGAGCATGGCCTCGGCAGGCCTGTGCTGATGCCCTTTCAGCAAGGATCCCAAACAACTGTGAGGCCCCAGGTTTCTCCTAAGCCCTTTTTCTTTTCCTTTTTAGGAGAGCGTGCATCCATCCCTTAGCATGTCCACATTTGGAACCAGAGCGATCCATGCAGCCACATCCCATTAGCTAATAGCGAGGCCCCTGGAGGGGGGTTTCAGCTGGGAACACACAGCTAAAGCCTCTTTAATGGCCCAGTCAGCTGTCAGGGCTGTAAACACATTTCTTCCCATTCAGAGCCATTTGCCCCTCTCTGTGACCTCTCATGGCTCTCGGACCCTGGCCACGTGGCCCAGATGGCATAATCCGTCAGGCCAAAGCAGGTGACAGCGGGGCTGGCTGTTAGGTAATCAGTGACTATAATTAGCTGGAGTGGAAGTGATAATGGGACCAACTGCAGGGCTGGGGCCGGGGGAGCCCTGAGTGGGTGGAGTAGCGGCAGAGAGAAAGGCTTGCTTACCCCACTCCCCTGTCTTCCTTTCCCCCTGCAGATGATGTTTGCAGCACATGGAGCACGTGCATGCTTGGGAGAGGCAGACGATTCATCCTCAGTGACGAAGGTCAGGGCTGAGCGCTAGCAATTTAGTGAGTGGTGTGGCAGCTGATCAATTTTATTTCAAAGAAGCCATTCTAGAAATCTATGTTTCAGTTTGATAATTAGTTGGCTCCAAGGACCTTGTGGGACCAAGGGCAGGGGAGGGTTGTAGAGGATTAGAACCTGAGTCGTGGGGGTCAGACACACGCATTCTGATCCTGCTTAGCCACCCACCAGCTGGGCAGCCTCAGGCTGCTCAACCAGCCTTTCTCTGCCTCCAACGGAGTAGGTCGCACCACACCCCTCTCGGGTCCTTTGTTGGGGCTAAGTAAGTATCACCGTCAATGTCGTCTGAAACACACCTGACACGTAGTAGGCACTCTGAAAATAGTTTTCTTCTCTCCTTCTCAATGCGTATGACTGTGTACGTGATGTCAGTAAAACAGAACCGACCAACTAAAAAAAAATCACTCATAACAGGCCAAATAGGGTCTCTGATAATAGACGACATTTAGTTATGTTTATCAAAAAGCAGTTGATAAGTGAAGTTGGCTTTGCTTGGAACGTCTATCAGAACGGTCCCTGCATTTTGTAAATCAAAATGAAAGAGATGGGGGAGGGCGGTCAACTAAGAAACACTGTAGCATTGTTTGCTGTTTGCCATTGTGTTGCTGGTAGCCGATGGCTGCTTTCTGACACAGCACATCTTGTGGGCTTTACCGGAAACTAAAACATCCTGGAAGCTTCTTCACTTTGGGTTAGTTGAGGGCATAAAATGTCTCCATGTGCCATCTCTCCTACCCCTTCCCCCAGAATTATTGTTTTCTTCTTTTCCCTCCCTTTATTAAAATTATATATCTATATCTATATATCTATACCTATCTCCCCAGAGAGGCAAAAAGGAAATAAAACCACCTATAATTCCAGAAATGACCAGTTAATCATTTGGATATATGTCCTTTTAGATACCTCTACACACATATACACATATATCATTTTTTTTTCCATCAAAATAGGTCACCTGGGACATGGTTTTTTTCTCCTGACTTGATATTTTGAATCTTATTCTGTAAGTATAGTTATTAATCTATGTCAATAGGCACAGTTCTAGAACATAATTTTTTTCCAGATTTTCTATTAATTTATTGACTCAATTTGCAAGGAAATCTACTCATCTTTTTCTATTACCTTTCTTTTTATTGAAATAATTCATATACTATGAAATTCATCCTTTTAAAGTATACAATTAATTCGGTGGTTTTTAGTGACAAGTTTGGACAATCCTAACTATTTCTAATTCAAGAACACTTCCATCACCCCCCAAAGAACTCTCCTTATCCGTTTGCAGTGACTCCCTGCGCCCTCCTTCCTCTAGCCCCTGGCTGGTAGTAGGTAGTACTGTAGAGATGGCATAAGTGATTGAACTGCTTCCTCACCATTGCATTTATCCATTGCTTATGACTACATATGACTTCAAACAATACTGTAATGATCAGTCCGGAAATTTTGGTCCAATTAAATTATATTTCTGAGCTATGTTAGAAGTAATACAGAGACACTATTTTAATTTGAAAAGGAGTAGTACATTTTTGGGTGATGTGGTTTTAGGAAAATTTAGAATTAAATCTCTAAACCTGCCGAATTTATAAACATTCTTCGGGGATTTCCCGAGTGTGGTCATTGCAAAACTGCTTTTGCAAATACTGCCTGTGGAGTTTGCCAGACGTTGGAAGTTGTGAAATTCTATTACTCTGCAGTTTCACAGTAGAGGTTGATTTCTGACTCCCCCACCTAGAGTGACAAAGCTGTGTTTTGTTTCGTGTCTCTCTGAGCAGCATTAGGACCTCGTAGAAAGAGGGCAGGCAGAAGAGCATGGGCTGGAACCAATTCTGTTCTCAGTTACTAGGAGGGATTTTTAAAGTTTGATTTTAAAAAATAGACCTTAATCTGATATAAAATGAATTTGGTAACTATATTTTAAAAACCTTGCATACATTTGCATATGTAGATCACATTTAAAAATGCAGAATTCATTCCAGTAACAATAATAATTATTGTCATAACTCCCATGAATTAGGAAGTCATGAGTCTTTGAGGACCAGGTGTGGTGCTAAGTATTTCATATGCATTATTTCATTCAACAACTTGTGAAATCATCCATAGGATTGTTTAAAAAATGGAGGTTGGAAGTATTACACAACCTAAAGATGGTCAAGCAACAAGTTATTCTGGAGTCAGTTTGGCCGGTCCATTGTCCCTCAGTAATTTATCCCTTCCCAGAGCCTGACTCACACTCCCTGCGCCCTGCCCCACCCTGTCTCAATGCCAAAGCCGAGTTCTGCAGATCTTCTCTGAGATCCCACACCTAGAAACAACTAGGGGAGTCCCGTGCCTTAGTGGAGAGTGTGGTTTGGGTCTTGGTTCTGCCATTTATCTTGCCACCATGGGCAAGTTACTTAACTACTCTGTGGCTCAGTTTCCCCGTTGCATGAAATATGAAATGAAACTGTAAAGTGTGCTCAAGTGCTTCATGATCGCCATGGAAGAGTTGGTCCAGCCTTGGGTGACAGCACTGAGCCTGTCCCCTGAGGTCTTTACAGAAGAGGCAGTGGTGGTCAGCTAACCCTACTCCATCATTTTACCCCGGGATAAACAGACGACTAGAAAGAGGAAAGGCTTGCCAGCAACAGAATCTTTACAGTGATTTTACAAAGTGATCTGTTTGGTGTCTGGTGGTTTGTCTAAAGCAGAGACTGCGATGGTGTAGTAAGCAAGCCTCCAAGGCTGGCACTCTATTCCTGCTGTCGGTGCTCACAGGATTCCTTTATTTAGTCCTTGGTCTCATCCATAGCACGGGGATTACTGGGATCCACTCTGTTTGAGCCCCAGCAAGTCAGGCACCGTATTCTCAGTACATTCTGAAAATTGTCTTGCAAGGGATACCGACGCTTACTCATTCTACAGATGCGGAGAGTGAGACAGGAAAAAGAAGCCATGCCGAAACCCACACAGATATGAAGGGACAGGATTTAGGAAAATTGCATCGTGGTCAAGAGCTCCGCCATTAGCTCATTGTGTAGCCTTGAGCCAGTTACTTAACCTCCTCCTGTCTCCATTACTCCAAAATGGGGTAATGACAGGAACTGCCCTAAAAGGATGTGGTGAGAGTTATTAATGCTTGTAAAGTGCTTGGGAGAACGTCTGGCACATAGTATGAGCTCAATAAATGTCAGCCTTACACAAAACTAAACAAAACACGGGATGGTTTCATCAGCTTCCAAACCCTGTATTCTTTGCTACTCCCAGCTGCGTCAAAAGAAACTGGGGAATTGAATTCATACTAAGAACCCCGAACAAAATTCAGGATTGCAAGGCATTCGAAAGTGTGGCCTAGTTAGAAAGCGCACTCACCCCCGCCCCCCCACACACATATAGCTACTTTTAATAGCTGGTAAGAGCCAGAGAAAATCCAATTACAGATGAATCAATCGATTAAAAAGAAAGGGGGCAGAAGAAAGGAAAGAATGCGGGAGAGACACAGCGCCAAATTACAGCTGGGTAATAGAATTAAGGGTCTGTAGAACAAACTGGGAAAAATCATAAAGGCATAAGGGCTGAGGACTCCTCCACAGTTCTGTAATGATATCATTCTTTTTGGGCCCCTTGACTCCAAAGAGCCATGATTGGGCCAGTCCCCAACAACGGAGCGCATAGGAAATGACCAGAATTGTATTTGGAAAATCATATTTTTGCCAAGAAATAAACCGCGTGTGGCCTCTGGAGCAAGAGGATTATGTTTGGGTTAAATAGATATTCAGGGTTAAGGATGAAAGTGCAGGGCCCAGATATCACAGTCCTGGGAGGCGAAGGTGTGAGCTGTGTCTTTGGTTTGAAAAAGATGTAGCCTTAGCTTGCAATTTTCTGTTTCCTAAGAAATTCTGTCTTTGCTCTCAAAGAAATATCTCATTGTTAACAGAATTTCCCTCTTGCATGCAAACACTTAAAAAAAAATCCCACGTGCATTTTAAACTTTATTTTCTATTTTGGTGGGAGGGGGTGTGGAGAGGGAGGTGGGGCTGTTAATCCAGCCACAATCTCTACAGCTGTGTCTATTATTGGTGGGTTCTAGAATAACATCCGTTTCTGTGTATTTATGGAAAGGAGTCCTTAACTAGGCCACATAAAGAGCCAACGCATCTATAAATAAATTAAGGCGGCTGCAAGGCGTAGGCGGCTGCCCCTCTGGCTGTGGCCTCTTTGGCCCTGGAGCGCAGCTGTCGCCTTTGTGCCCGGCGGGGCTTGCCCCACCCGGGTGCGCTCACCCCGGGGCGGGCGGGGCTGCGCGGGCGGGGCGGGGCGGGGCTGCGCGGGCGGGGCGGGGCGCACCTTCCCAGGCCGGCCTCGGGGCTTGACACCAGCGCGGACCGCGGGCTTCTGGCGGCCCAGGGTTGGCCTCACTGGCTCGGGAGTCTCTGGCTCCGCTGGGCCAGCCGGCGCAGGTGACCAGGCGGCAGTGGGTGCACGGGAGCCAGATGCACCCAGCGCCGGCTCAGGCTGGGTTAACAGATGGTGGCGTTGAGATTGGGGGTGGGGGTGAGGGCGGGGGATGGTACAGAACAACTCAAACCCCCAAATAACCCCGGATATGTAAAATTAAATGGGGGGGGGCATGGGAATGAGGAGAACTTCCCCCGGAATTTGGCAGCCCCATCCTTTTTTCCTACCCTAGGATGCGTGCTCCTACCGGGCTACTCCCTCCCAACAGACATGGAGAACATAGAGTTTTAGGGGCAGGTCTTTCCTGTGCACTCACTTCGAGGCTGAAAAAGAAGAAGAAAGCAATTCTTGTCACAAGAGAGATGAAGCAAAGAACTTCTACTTGCTTGGTAATCCTTTCTGGATTTCCTGGAAATCTTGTTCTGGGAATGACTTCACCAAAAGCACCAGTCCTTGGACCTGCAATAACAGCAACTTTTGTTCAAAAAGCAGAACCTCAGGTCCTCCAGCTCCACTGAATCAGAAGCTGCCGCAGTTCAGGATTCCCAAGGGGTTACATGCACAAGCCATTTGAAAAGCTGTGGTCCATTGGTTCTTACCCCTGGCTGTGTGTTAGAATCACCTAGAGTTATGGGTTGAATTGTGTCCTCGAAAAAGATGTTGAAAGTCCTAACCCCCAGTGCCTGTGAATGAGAACTTGTTTGGAGATAGGGTCTTTGCACATTATCAGTGTCATTAGAGTGGGCATTAATCTAATACGACTTATAAAAAGGGGGCATTTGGACACAGAGGCAGACACGCATACAGGGATAATGCCGTGTGAAGATGAAGGCAGGGATTGGAGTGATGCATCTATAAGAAAAGGCATGACGAATATTGTCAGTAAACCACTGGAAGTTCAGAGAGAGCCGTGGAGAAGATTCTCCCTAACACCCTCAGTAGAAACCAACCCTACCTCCATCTCAGACTTCTGTGCTCCAGAAATGTGAGACAATGAGTTTCTTTTTGGTTAAGTCATAGAGTTTGTGTTACTTTGTCGTGGCAACCCTAGCAAACAGACATACCTGGATACTTGTAAGACAAATCCAGGTTTCTGAGCGATATCTGACATGTTTGCAATCAGAATACCCAGGGGTGAAGCTAAGGGGCTTGCGTTTTTTTAAATGTCCCTTGGACAATTCTGATGTAGTTGTAGTGTGGGAATGAGTGGGCCTGTCCACATATCTTGTAGTAGTTGCTTCATCCTTATAGCATCCTTCCTAAGAGGAGATGCTTGTATGTACCAGTCTGCTTGTGAACTTCTGGTGATGGGGAACTTATTACCTGATAGTGCAGGCTGATCCATCATGGAAAGTTCTAATTGTTCAGAGAAATCTTTAAATAGAGCTAAAATCTCCTCTGATTTTCTCTATTATAAAACGGAAGAAACCGAACCCCTGAGAGATTGAGTGACTTGCCCAAGGCCATACAATCAGTATGGGGCGTATGTGGATCTGAATCTAAGCAGTTACCAGAGTCCATCCTCCTGTGATCGCTTCAACAACCCAGATGGCCCAAGGGCTTATGAAAGGCACATGACAGCTGTGGTCAAAGCAAGACCTCCTCCAGCCCCGAGAGACCCAGTGTCCCTCCCTGATCCTTACACCTAAATGGTGGGATGGAAGGGTGGGGTATGAGGTTAGAGGAGGGAACTGTGTGGTCCCACTAGGCACCTGGCCTATGGGATTTGCTCTACGTGTATCCAGAACCTGGGAGACTTGGGTGGGGAGCCTAGGGCATGGATTTCATTCTTATGTTAGGGCCTACTTCTGACCCTAACTCCCTGAGTGACCCTGGGCACGTCTTGTGCTCTCTGGCCTTCAGTGTTCACATCTGTGAAATGGGGATAATAGATGCTGCCTTTCCTACTTTGTAGCAGACTTGAGGGGTTCCAGTGGGATCACACACAGGAAAATGCCTCGTGAAGCACAGACATGACATTATTAGCAGGAGAAGAGAACTCAGGTGTTCCCATGAAAGACTCTTCTTACGAGGGCAACTCTGGCAGCTGCTTTTCTTGATCAAACATTTGACTTCTGCTCAGTTTCCAACAAGCCATATCTAGGCTTGAGTGGAAGTGGGTGTAGGGAGGATTACTCAAAGGTGAGGCCTTGTAGAGAGCCATAAGTCTGGCCATATATTTCCCTCTCCCTGGACATACCCCAAACTGTACCCATTTTCCAAAACCAAGAATAGCATCTCTTTCTCTTTTGAAGACATTGCAACCAAGCGGCATTTTCTTGGGGACAGAGCTGCCTGTCCCTCTTCCCTAGAAATCTAGATTACCCCCACTGTCTGGACCTGGCTCATTCATCAGGGTTCAGAAGTCTTGATACTGTAATTTTTCTCATCCCCAGTTTTTCTCATCGATTTATCAGTTCTTTCCACAAATATTCCCTTAGTGCTTACTTTGGCCCAGACTTGGTGCTAGGCACTGGGAATATGGAATGGATTAAGATGAGTTTTGTGTTCCAGGAACTCAAAAGCAATCCCATCTAAGGGCTGTATGTGGTTCGGCTTCCCAAAGCTGTCGCTGGTCACAGGCCTCACAGTGAACCTTCTCCTCTTTCTCCAATTCCTTTGCAGTATGGTGGACCAGGAAGAGGTCACTGCTGAGGCAGAAGATGTGTGCTCTGCTTGCCTCCTTGCCATGTGACTTTGGGCAAGTCACAGCCTCTCTGAACCTGTTTGGTCTTCTGTAAAATGAGGTCAACAATAGTGATGTAAAATAAGATTCAGTAAGAATTTACTATGAGCCAGAGACAATTCTAAGTGCTTTACTTATATCAACTATTAACAACTTTAAGAGGTAAATGTTACTGGTGTCTTCATTTTTCAGATGGGACCACTGAGGCACAGAAAAGTTGACTAATTTACTAGGTCAAAAAACTAATTCTTTGCAGAACCAAGAGACAGGCTCTCTGGCTCAGGAGGCCAAGTTCTTAACCACTGTCCTATCCTGCCTCCCTAAGCTGACCATCATCAGAGTTCACCTTAGGGGGCATGTGAACAGGCTGTCCTTTGAATCAATTTTGTGCTGATCCAAAGAGATGCTTCGGAGCAGAAATGGACTAGCCATTCACCGAACTGGTTTCCCTTCCTTAGGCATAGCACTCTGTAAAGTGCTACCCAAATGAACACAGGATGAGGACAAAGATGAAGAAGATGATGATGATGATGGAGAGAAACAGACTTCTTCTTCAGCGAAGGAATGGAATTTCTTGTCTTATCTATCCACAGATGAATGGAGGGAGGGGGAGAGAGAGAGAATTACATACAGATGACACAATCCTGTACAGCACATATTGCTATACCAGTGTAAAGGTAAGGAAATGACTCTGTCATTTTATATTCTCACCCCAGCAGGAGTCTAAGGTTTTGTTCTCTGGAGAGGTCTCTGAACTGCAGGATACCAGGCACATACCCTAACCCTAACCTTAGCCTGAACACGAGCACTAACCCTAGATCTGAGAGAGAAAAAAAAGGTTGATGTGTATATATATTATATATATATATATATATATAATATATATAATGAGATATTGGAATATTCCTCAGCCATATAAAACTGAAATCTTGCCATTTGCCATGACATGGGTGGGGCTAGAAAGTATTACATTAAGTGAAATAAGTCAGACAAAGAAAAATACCACATAATTTCACTCATATGTGGAAATTAAGAAACAAAATAAATGAGCAAAGGGACAAAAACAGAGAGAGAGCGAGAGAGGCAAACCAAGAAACTGACTCTTAACTCCAGTGAACTCACTGCTGGTTACCAGAGGGGAGGCGGGTGGGGAGGTGGGGGAAATAGGTGAAGGGGATTAAGGAGGGCACTTGTTGCGATGAGTACTGGGCGAATGTGGAAGTGTTGAGTCACTATATTATACACTTGAAACTCATATTACACTGTAGGTTAACTAGCTGGAATTTAAATACAAACTTAAAAAAAAAAAGAAAAAAAAAAAGGTGAGGGAATGAAGGCTCCGAGAGGTGATGTGCCTTGTCCAAGGTCAGTCAGTGACAGAGCTTGGATTTCACCCAAGGACCATCTGATTTTGGAGCCAGTGCCCTTCTGACATCTCTCTACTCCAGGGCAGACAGAAGTCAGCAGTTCTGGTCTCCAGCTGAAATTCAGTCCTCTCTCCTGTCCCCGCTTTCGTTCATCAGCTAATTGTGGAGCAATTTCTATACTCATGGAGAATTCAGCAAGAACAAGGCCATAATTCCTGCCTTTAGGGAGCCGTAGCTTTAAAGTATTATATAATCTTATGTTCTGTGAGGAACAAGACTTACCTAAGGAGTCCCCACTTCCAATGAAGAGAGGCTTCTCTCCTCTTCCTCCCTCTCACTCTCCTGTTTGCTAGAATCCGGATTTAAGTGTGACTTCTAGTGCCAACTGGACTTGATTTGTACAACCTGAAGGTCAGTTTAGCAAAACCAGACAGGCTGTCTCCTTTTAACTTCAAGGTCTCAGAGGAATAGGTAAAGTAAACACAATGTTATTCCCAATCTCTTTGTTGCTGAAGCAGATTGGCTTTACACTATTTTGTCCTGGGCTAGTTCTAAGACATCACACATTACAAATCAGAATCAGTTAGGATGGTGTGTGTGAAGTGAATGACGGTGGAAAAAAATGCACATAAAACAGGACAGTCCAAGAGTGATCAAAATAAAAGGCATTTTTGGGGTTTTTTTTTTTGGTTATTTTCTCCCAGATTTAACTAAACTCAAGCAAACATGTCCAGGGAAAACTTAGAGCTCAAGATAGTTAGGCATGCTTCCCTAGAGGTTAAAAGGAAAACAGGACCTGTTTCATCCCTATGTTGTGCTAGACAGTGAGGCTAGACCCTGTCAGTGCATTATCTCATTTAATCCTCCTGGCAACCCTAAAATGAATACATTGTTATAAATCAGAAATAAGGATTATTTGAGAGGATGTAAGTAAGACACCAGGTCCATTGCCTGCTCAAGTCCATTACTTGTTCAGCAGTGATGGCCATTATTACTGCTGCTTAAATTCATTTCACAGACAAGGAAGCTAAGGCTTGGAGAGATTCAGCAAGTCATCTGTGAAATTATGAGGGTAAGGAGTGGCAGGGCAGGAGTCCAACACAGACCCATCTGCCCCCAAGAATCACTCCGACTCTTCCTGCAGTGCATGGTGCCACCAAGCTGCATTTTTTTGGAGGAGGACAAAACAAGATATTTCTTTTATTAACTTTCTAAAAAGACCTGCAGGTCTAGTTCCCATGGGCTAGCCCTGTTTCTGACCTGCGTTTTTCTTTTCTCCTCTAATTATCTAATCTCAATTAGAAGCCACCATATAGTTTCTTTTGTGACCGCTGGTTAGCTCCAATCTTAAAGGAAACCAGAAGACCCTGTCACTATCAGCCATTGTCATTGTCATCTGCTATGGGGCTTTCTCAATCCCCAAGCTAAGCGGGTCCTTCTCTCCACTGTGACTCATACCCCATCACCTGCCCCTCCCCCTGGGGCCAAACAGGGTTATGAGTCATTCAGGCTTCTGACAGTCTCAAAAGAACTGTAAATTTAAGTCCAATCCTTCAAGGTCAAGGAGCACCATAGTTCTTTAAGCAGCACCATTGTGGTTGACACATGCCTTCTCCTTCAGCCAAGGAGAACTCCATGCCTCTGTGGGTTTTTCCTTTTTAGCTAATTACTCCCTCTTTGGTCCCACCCTGGGAGAATCTTCAGTCAGTCAAGGGGACAATCCTGGATCAGAGATCAGGTCACAGATGTTCCAGGGCTGAGATCACGGGTGTATTCTGGGTTTTGCAGAAGAATTACAGACTAGGGAACCAAGTCCTGTGTCAAGTGCAGCTTACTAGGAGTACCAGCAAAAGTAGGGACTCCCTTAGTGCTGGGTCATTACAGGCCATTGGGCCTGTGGCTTCACAGACAGGTTATAATTAGCAGACAGCTCATCCTGGAGGGAAGCAGAGAATGAACCTCAGAACTGGTCCTCCAGCCTCTGGTTTGGCATCCCTCCAGTCTGCCCCATTGTCATGTCACTCTCATGCTTGGGATCTTTGATAACTTCCCTTTAACTTCTATTTAACAAGAGGAAGAATGTTTTTATGGTTTAAATGGAAAGGAAAACGCACGTGCGCGCGCGCACACACACACACACACACACACACACACACACACATACACATATCTTCTTTCCCCCTCTGCCTCCCTGCTTCACTTGACCCACTTCTCTTGGTCTCTAAGGTTTGACTCTGCTGTTGTCTCTTCTGATTTGCCAGGCTGAGCGAGGCACCTACTCTATGTATTCCTTACACATCTTGGGCTTCCTGCTAGCCCAGCCCTCACTGCACTTCCCTGCACTCTGCTTTTCTATTTAATCATCTATCTTCTCAACATTGCAATAAGCTTTTCAAAGAACAAGACCCTGTTCGCACAAACCACATAGTAGGTGTTAGAAATGATGGGTGACATCACATAGTAGCGTGATGGAAAAACTTACCTGTGTCTCTTTTTATGCCATCGTAGATTTCATTAGAAATGAAGGAAAGATGTCCCTTTCTGTGTTATTGAAGATCTGAATTTTCTTTACCCTTAATGAAGGTAATAAATAGACTTTTTGGGCTTTGGGGCTAAAAAAAAATAAAGTGGGCATGCCCTTCTTTAACTCAGTGTCGTGAAATTTATTTGAAGGTACAGACCCATTGAAGTATAGTCTAAAGTGGGGAAGGACTTCTTCAAGGTTTGAAGAGGGTGGAAGCCCAATCAATGTGACTTCTTCTCAGACTGGGTCAAGGCCATGGTTTTGGGAATGTTCGGTGAGTTGCTCCAACTGGAAGGCAGTTGATGGCCTTCATGGTGGTCTGAGGCCTGAGTATTAAGAGCAGTGGTCTCAGGAGCCCTGGCAATATTCGTTGTGATTGGGGTGGTGTAGAGGAAGAGGGCTGCTCACACAACCACCACTTTCTGAGCAAGGACGTGCATATAGCAGCACTAGAGATTGGAAGTGAAGCTGTGGTCTCCTTATCAGCCCGCTCTCTGCCCATCATTTTCTTGGGTCTAGTAAGCTTATTATCCAAATGAAAGGGAACGATTGGAGGGGGGGATGACTAAGAATGAATTTCTTTGAAGAGTAAGGGCTTTTGAGGGGTACTTTTGTATCACAAAGAATGCTCATGAACAAAGACAGTGAACCACTAGTCTTGCAAATGAATCAGCTGGAATGATCCAGTCCAGTAGGCATATAGGGAACACTGGCTTCAGGTTTGGGACTAGGAATCTCATGGTAGATAAGCCATGGCCCCTTTTCATGGTGTTCACTTGGAGTCTATGGAGTAGACTAGATGGCCACACAATCAGGGATTTCACTATAAGTTGGTGTAAGTTGAGGAAGAGAGAAGCACTGAAGGGAGGAAGGCTTGTCCTGGACTAGAGAAACAAGGAAGGTTTTCTGGAGCGTATGGTATTTGAACTGATCCTTGGAGGTAAAAATGAACTAAGTTTGTGATAAAAAATAGGAAGGGTATTCCAAGTGTCAGAGTGACAGAGAGAGAGGGAAATATGAGTGAACTATCCTGAAGATGAGGGGATTTATATGTAGTTGGATGTTGCTGGAAGATGAAATGTGTGAACTTAACGGTGAAAGACGAGATTGGAAAGTTGACAGGTCCAGAGTCAAATAACTCTGTACTAGATCCCAAGGATGATGAGCAGAAAGCAGAGGGTTTTAAGCAGGTCACATTTCAGCTTTAGAAAGATAGATTAATTAATGCAATGTTGGGTTCTATTATAGATAAATCCTAAAACCTCAGTGGTTTAATACAATACAAGATTATTTCTCAGAAGTGTGTAAGCCAATTGGTGGTAGTAAGGAGTTTGCTAAGAGTCTCAGGTTGACACTGTATCTGCCCTTTTTAACACAAGGCTTCCAAAGCCATTAACAATGGCTTCCAAGCCATTAACATCATTCCCAGCAGACTGAGGAAGGAAGCTGAGAAGGTTTTTGCAGAAAGTTTTTAAGGATTAGGCCAGGCATCACTCCCATCCATATTTCACTCTCCAGAACCCAGTTAGTTCAGTCACATCCCAGCAGCTCACAACGAGGCAGCCAGGCAGGTGTTGCCAAGATTTTTCCCTGGAGGAAGGGAAACCAGTTTGGTGAATGGCTAGTCCATTTCTGCTCCGAAGCATCTCTTTGGATCAGCAGAAAATTGATTCAAAGGACAGCAAACAAAAAGACTGTTGCATTCACCCATGTTACAGGGGATTTTAGGGGGTAGAAATAGAGATTAGAGAGATGGTATAAGAATCTTTACAGAGAGAGAACTGCTAGGCCTTGAAGTGTGTATTGGGGAGGAAGCATGAGAGAGAGGAAGGAAGTGATGCTGGGGTTTCTAGTCTGGTTAATGATGCATTCTGGAAAGACCAGGAGTTTCAGGATGAGGGAAGTGTAGAAAGTGGGTGGAAGAATGGAAGTGGGTGGAGATGGCAAATGTGGTTTAGGCTTGTTGAGTTTGTATAGCTCATGGAGTGTGTAAGTGGCCATCTGAATGACAAGCTCTTTTCAGAGAAAAGACCAGCTTCGGGAGAGGGAGGAGTAGGAAAGGTTGATATATGTAAAGTCGAATTAATATGGGTTCTTTTACTAAGGCAGGGAAGGGACAAAAAGAAGTGGCAGACAGGGAGAAGAACAGAAGAGCAGACTCTCCAAAAGATCCAAACCATATAAACATTTTGGAGAATGTCACATGTATTTCTCCTATAGAGTGTCTTGACTTGAGTACGTGTATGTTAGTCCTTGCCAGGGGCCAGGGGCTATGCTTTGTTCTGGGAGAGGTGCTTTATGTACCTCTCCGCCCTCAAGGAGCTCAAAATTTGCTGGAGGCAAATGGTTAATCTCTCATAGATGAATCATCCCCACAAACAGGGAAAAGTTTCCTATCCAAGGTGAACTATGGGTCACCAGAGGGGCATTTCCTTAGTGCCTGCAATTCCACCATAGCAAACTCACAGTTTTTGAATAAGCTGTTTGCCTTTTCTTTTGGGGAGCCACATGATGTAGTGGAAAGAAGACAGGCTTCAAGCAGTAGAATATGCTACCTAATAGTGATAGGCCTTGGGTGATAACTTAGACTCTCTGAGCTTTGCTTCTTTATTTATTAAACAAGAACAATAAGAGTAATGCTGGGTACACTAAGGGTAATCTGCAATAATGGGAGTTCTTGATATTAAATATGCAGTGTTCCATAACAAGAATAATGATAAGATGATAATAATGATGATGATGATAGTGATGACAATGGCAGCTAACGGTGGCTACTATATGTTAGGACTATCTAAGTGCTTTACAAATACTCTGTTGACCCTCTTAACAACCCTATGAGATAGAATTATTATTTATTTTCTTTTGATAAGTAAGAAAATTGAGGCAGAAGAGGCATCAGGCTTGAAGATACAACTGCTTCTGGATGGGCAACACTGAACACATCTCTGAGAATAAACAACTCTAGGAGATGGAGGGTGGATCAGAAAACACTCACTGTCCACTGGGAAGGAGCCTGGAAACAGAAAATGTTGTGAGGTGTGAAAGTGTGTGGAAATGGGTGCGGGAGAAGTGGGAGACAAATGTCACTACTCAATATTTGGTCAGGGACGCACAGACACCAAATGGTTCATGCATTCATTCAGCCATTCCTTGTCCTCTTATTGATCATAACTCTTGGCAGGCCATGGGTTGGGCTCAAGAATGCTCCCCCTCCCTGGCTTCCAGAAGCTTCTAGTTGATTCCAGGAAGGGCAGAGTGATGAGTGGGCAGAAATCTATAAGAGCGTTCCTTTTCTTTCTATCCACCCTATACTGGATACATAGGTAGTTGTGTTTTTTTGTTTGTTTGTTTTGTTTTGTTTTTTGCTTGTTCAACATCCATTTTCTTTCTTTTGTTTTTCTTTTGGGAATTACTCCTCAGCCATGTCATGTGAGACTCATAGGGTTGGCCTGTGATCCAAACTAGAGTGGCCAGACAACTCTCTAGAATTTGCTTTTGAATTGAGTGACATGGTGATGAGATGTGTCTGCACCTCTTTCATCTAGACTCCAGCACTTTGAAGAGACTTTCCTTTGGTTCCTGGAGCTTTAAGGCCATGGAACTGCCCAACTTCCTTTCTTCATTGTTGTGTGTTTACCCATTTCATATCTCTATGTATACAGTATATGTAACACACACACACACACACACACACACATTTCCCCTTATATTGGCCAATTGCTTTCTGTTGCTTGCAACCAAAGACATTTAACTAGTACATACCCTTTTCTGACCATCTTTCAGCCTCAGTTTTTCCACCTGTAAAATAGGAATGGTCAAACTTGCTATTTACCCTCTGGAGGTTCTATAGATTAAAGGTGTATGTCAATAAAATGCTTTCAGATGCTTGGATGAAAGTTGCTAGAGAACTATAAAGTCTCCATCTCCATTTTAGTTGTACTTTGAAAGGGGGACTTTCTTTATACATCATAAAACAGCTTTTATCCCGAGAGGATGTGTTCCTCATTTTACTGTCTCTGTAAACAGTTCAAGGATTGCTCCATACTTGCTGCATTTCCAAAGCTACCACTGGAGATGAAAGCCCAGTTTTACTGAGCATGAGAGATTGTTGTATGCTACAGGGAGGAAATGTTTTCATTATTGCTATTGTATTAGTTAGTGATAAGGAAGTTGGCTCAAATTTTCGGGTTGTTGCTTTGTTAGTTCTGTAGGGTAAATATTCACATTCTTACCTCAAATTAAAAAAAAAATGTAAAAACCCCACCAATTTTAGAACAGAAAGAGCTGCATCATCTTAGAGTACTTGACAATTCTGAAAGTATATAACATTATACAAAACCATAACGCCTTACAGGTTCTATGATATTTTATGATTTTCAAAACACTTATACTTTCCCTTGGACTGGTCTTGATTCTAGAGTATCCAGCAGATGTCAACTACACATAAGACTTCGGAGTAATTAGTTTTAAGCGAACCACTTTTACAATATGCCAAAATGACAGTTGTGCATTCTCATCAGAGGAAATTTGGAAATGCAGAGGGGTAGAAAGATAAAGAAAAATATATCAATATTTCAATGGGTCTCCTGCCCTAAAACAACCATTCATTAAATTCTCATGTGTACCATTTTCCTTTTTTGTCACAGTTGTTTTATAAGTATTTCATGTTAGTTGATACAATTTGATATTCTGTGGCTTTTTTTCCTTTTATATGACATCATAACTCTAGCAGTTACCTGTTGCCACCCTAAGACTCAGCAGATTAAAATAAGAACCACCTATGATTGCTAACAAGTCCAGGGGTTAGCTGGCAGGTTCTTCAGGTCTGGTCTCATGTGGGCTTGCTCATGGGTCTGCCATCAGGTGATTGTGGTGGAGTAATCTAACTTCTTTGGGGGTTCACAGCTACCTTACACTTGGCCTGTCATCCTGTAGGAGGCCAGCCTAGACTTGGATGTGTGGTGGTGGCAAGATTCCAAGAGAAAGAGAGAGACAGAGAGAGACAGAAAGAACACAGAAGCGTGAAAGGTAGGTATCGTTAGTTAGTGTCGATGTAAGTCACGAGGCCAGCCTGGATTCAGGGGTGGGGAAGAAAGCCCCTGCCTCTCTGTGGGAAGGGGATCCCTTGCCATTTGCAATGGTCAGAGATATAGGAAGGGCTGAAGAACTGTATTGAGAGTTTGCAGTCAGTCCCCCATAATAACAGAAGCACACTTCTATATTCATAGACTTTTTAATGACTTTGTAGTATTATCCTGAGTGGCACCATCACAGATAGTTTGAACATTTCCATAGTTTAAGACATTTTGGATTTTCCATTTTGTTTTCTGGGGTACAGCACACAGGTTTGTGGGGAGAAAACCTTTCCACTTGAGCTTATTAATAAAAAAAATTCCAGGGCACCTGGATGGCTCAGTTGGTTGAGCGACTGCCTTCAGCTCAGGTCATGATCCTGGAGTCCCGGGATAGAGTCCCACATCAGGCTCCCAGCTCCACGGGGAGTCTGGTTCTCCCTCTGACCTTCTCCCCACTCGTGCTCTCTCTCTCTCTCAGATAAAAATCTTTAAAAAAAAATTCCTAATATAGAATTGTAGAAATTAATGTATTGTTTAAAAGTTTATAAATATTTTTATTGTTTTTCCTTCATCATTGCAAAGCATTTTGTGAGGGGCTCATACCCATTGCAATCCACATCAGTAGTATATGAGTGCTCATTTCACTGGCCTGCCACCAGTATTGAATACTTAAACCAAAAAAATCTCTGCTAAAACAAATAAATTTTCCACCCCCAGCATTTTGTTGATGTAATTTATTTAATTGCTAATAAAAGAAGAGGAGGAGAGCCCGAGAGAGAGAGAGAGAGAGAGAGAGAGAGAGAGAAACAGATTTCTATACTCAAACAAGATTAGGAAATGCTGTGTTGTGTTCCCATCTTCATTATTCGTTGTGGACATGCTCTGAAGATTCCCACAGTAAAGTAATGTGTTCCACTTTCTTGTCGAGTCACTGTTTTCCTAATTATGTTGATCACAGAACAATCGTTTTTTCATAGCTGCAACCAACCTCTTGGAAAAACTTTTGGTGGGGCGGGGGGGCATTCCTGAAGAAATGTTGCCTTAATAAAATAGAGTAGGTTTTCTTCATGGTGGGAATTTGAGAGGCCATGGAAAGGCAGGAACGGTACTAGACACCACCTTTGGGCACTTCAACAATCATGCTAAACTGCACGAAAGAGAAATGAAACTTGTCAACAAAAATATTCAACTTCTCCTCCTCCTGTTCGTTCTTTTTGAAATGATAACCTCAAGAGCTTTCAGGCTTTGTTTTAAGGGATGCATTCTTTTCTGGAAATAGCAGGCTGGCATTTTTCTCCTCTTCACATTTGCACAGCTGGATGTATCTGACAAGTGGCACAGAGCCTAAGGAGCTGGCCCTTTTCTGGGACTTTGCTGCTCCAAGTGTGGTCTGCAGAGGAAGAGCCTTGCACCACCTGGGAGCTTGGTAAAATGTAGGGTCTCAGGCCCCACACAGACCTCCTGCCTCAGAGTCTGCGTTTTAATGAGATGTCCTGGTGATTGTGTGCACGGAAAGGGGGAGAAGCACTGAACTAGGGGGCAGCTGGCTAATCTAAAGGACGCCTCTTCCTCCTGACCATTACTTGCTAATTTAGCCACCACCACTGTGCATTGCAGAGTTACTGGCATAGAGTGCTCTCATCATCTTTTAGCCCTGGATGGGTGCATGGTCACAAGCCCTCTCTCCTAATTCTGTCAACAGATTTGCTTACCAGAATTAAAGCAAACAAAAAGAAACATGCCAAATACAGAGGCAAAGCAAAGAGAAAAGAAGGAAGGGAGGGAGGAAGGAAGGGAGGGAGGAAGGGAGGGAGGGAGGGAGAAACGAAGGAAGGGAAAGAGGGAAAAAAAGAAAATAGGAAGATTGAACCACATGTGGGAGGAATGATGCAGTTTCTTGCTCCTGTTCCAACCCTTGTCCTTGTCTTGGGTTCCAGATTCACGAACCGTGATCCATCCTAATTCTGCCTTCTGGAGTCTGGCCTTCCAGTCCCAAATGGCTGGTATAGCAGCCCAGGCTGCTTTCGTGTCCTGCTCACCTCTTTTTTCCTGACTCTTCAGTCCTGTTGCTTCCTGGAGAGAATCATCTCACGGTTTAATGGCACCTGCCCCCTGCCCCCTGCCCTAATAGAGGGAGACAGGCCTGGGATGTCTTGATTATTTTGTAGTCCAGAACCAGAGAGCTGGATCCCGCAGGACAGGAGACTATCCCAGGCTCTGCCTGCTTTCTCATTTCTTGTCTCTTTCCCAGGGTATTTCTGTCAGATATTCTTTCCCCCTGCTGCCCTTTAAAGAGACACTGCCTCAGTCCAACTTAGAGGGCAGTGACTCTATTGTGCCAGGTCCCTTGCTCTAATTGTAGTATGACAAAGGCACTGTATTCAAGAATCATATGCATTTACAACATGGGGTCATTTCTTAATAGCTTTGGGCTATTAGCCTGAGGACGGCAGGAGATGGAAGCCAGTCAGAGTTATAAAGTATCAACTAATGGCTTTTAAGTGAATTATCTCAGTAACGTACCATCCAGAAGAAGTTAAAAGCGTGGGTCAGAAGGAGACCCCTTTGTTGTGACTAGCTATGTGACCTTGGGGAAGTTACTGAACCTTTCTATGCCATAATTTACTCCTCTGTAAAGGGAGGATAAAGGTAATTCCTGTTTCTTAGAGACAGGGTTGGCTGCAAAATTTGTAGGACCTAGTACTAATTGAAAATGTTGGACCCCTTGCTCAAAAGTTGTTGAGAATTTCAAGATGGCCCCTCTGCATGCAGGGACCTAGGCAAGTTGAGGCTGTCCCTCCTCAAATTGCTGTGCCTAGGATATGGTAAGAATTCAGTGAACTCCAGTTATCGATAAAGCTTTGAGAAACATATATTACTTATCCTATTTTACAAATGAAAGGATGGAGGCTCTGCATTGTGAAACAACTTACCCAACAAGGTCAGACAGCCCAGTGGCGGAACCAAAACTCATCTGGGGTCTGCTTCCAACAGGAATGAGCAGGAATCCCTGGGAGGTGAGCAGTGCTCGAGAGGAAGAGTGCCAGGGGCCCAGGAATCCACCCACTGCCCTCAGTGTCGAGAAGAGAGAGAGAGTTATACATCTTACTTCCATGGCACTTGGGCACACTCACTAATCAAAAGCAGGACTGAGAGCCTTCGACCCAGGTTGGGCTGTTTATGACATCCCAGCAGAACTTTTAGCTTATGTTGATCAGAAACTGAAGACTGAGCACCATTTCTCAGGCCTGTGGTTTCCTAAGTCCTTGAATGAGGCCATCCTAAGTAGAGAACCAGGTTCATTCCCCCGCCTCCCCCATCGGGCAGGAAGGTTTCCTGTCTTTGAGCTGCAATATTTCCTGGCCTCCAAAAAGTGAAGAATAACCTGAAAGATTCCCTTCAGCTCGAGGTCCCAGAAATATGGCTGATTAGCCTGGTCAAGAGTAATTGCGTGTCCAACCAGGAGCCCTAGAGGAGGTGATCTATACTGAGCCAGCACGTGGGAGGGGGGGGTCTCGCATGATTCCTTTCTACTTGGTGGGAGTGCACTCAACAAACACGCGTTGATTGTTTGCTCTGGTCCAGAAAATGTGTTAGGTCCTTTACACATGAGCTCTTTTAATTCTTCTGATAGGCCTGAGGGGTAGGCATGACCATTCTCACTTTACAGATGAAGACACCAAGGGCAGAGAGTATGGCCACATGCCTTACTTAGTTCCACGACCTAAGAAGGGGTGGAGTCAGGTTTGCATGTGGGTCTCTCTGGTCAGACCATACCATACTATCCCATTCTATACCGTACCTCCACTTTTAACCACTGTACAGTGAGATTTTACAATTAGGATGGTTAATTTTGTGTGTCATTTTGACTGGACCATGGAGTACCCAGATGTTTGATCAAATACTGTTCTTGATGTTTCTGTGAGGGCGTTTTTGGATGAGTTTAACATTTAACTCAGTGGCCTGAATAAAGCGGGTTGCCCTCTCCAATATGGGTGTGTCTCATCCAATGAGTTGAAGGCCTGAGTAGAAGAAAAAGCCTGAACCTCCTCAAATAAAAGATAATTTTTCCTGCCTATAGGCATGAACTGAAACACGGGCTCTCCCTGGGTCTTAAGCCTGGGGGCCTTCAGACTGGAATTGAAACATTAGCCCCCCGGGGTCTGCTGCTCACTGACTCACCCCGCAGATCTTGGGACTTGCCAGTCTCCATGATTGTGGAAGCCAGTTCCTTACAATGTATGAATCTCCTATATCCTATTGGTTCTGTTTCTCCGACTCTTTCATACACTGATATTGATATTCTCGGAACTGTGTTCAGCACTTTGGAAATACAGGGGCACAGCAAAGACAAGAAGACAGAGTCCCTATTTTCAAGGTGCTCATGGTGTGGGGAAGAAAGTTAACAGCCCAGCCGATGTACTGCTGTTGGGGAATGAGAAGGAGTTGGTGGAGCAGAGGAACTAGGAGATGGGGTTTTAGGCAGAAGGACCAACGAGGTTAAAGGCAACAAGGCAAAAGGGCACCATCGGGTTGGGGGCATTTGTGAAAAATCCTGGGAGGCTGAAATTGACAGAGTATCACCAGGTTCCAGTCAGGAAAACAGAAATCACATTCATTAGTTTAACAGCAAGCCTCCACCGAGGAAGACTGGTTGAAGCAGGTATTGGAGGGCTAATAAAGCAAAACGGAAGCCCTGAGGTAGCAGAGATGGTTAAGTGTGGGAAGCAGCAACCACCCCTCAGGCTGGGGGGCAAGGGTGGAATTTGGGATAAACAGAAGTTAGAAGCTTAAAGATGTTTCTGAGGGGTGCCTGGATGGCCCAGTCGGTTAAGCATCTGAGTCTTGATTTGTGTTTGGACGCAAGAAACAATGGCAGAAACACACGGGGACCCAGCCTTCTGATCTTTAGGAAGCACTTTTGCATAGGGAAGGTTAAGAATTCTGGCCTTAAAATAGTCCAAAGCTGCCAGGGTTCAGATGTTGACTTTGCTAGCTACTTTAAGATCTATGACCTTGAGTAAGACATTTAAGCTCTCCGCTTCACTTCCCTCCTCTATGTAATGGGGATAACCATGATATCCAGTAGAAGGAATTAAATGTGATAATGGCTATATGATAAATATCCTGGGGCACCTCTGTGGCTCAGTTGGTTAAGTGTCTGATTCTGCTTGAGTCATGATCTCAGGGTCCTGGGATTAAGCCCCATGTGGACTCCAGGCTCAGCAAGGAGTCTGCTTGTCCCTCTGCCCCTCCCCCTGCTAGTGCACTCTTTCTTTCTCTCTCTCTCAAATAAATAAATAAAATCTTAAAAAAAAAATCCTTACCTTCTTCATCAAGTCTTTGCTCAAGTATCCACCTCTCAGTGCAGATTTTCCTGATCACTATTTAAAATTGTGCCCTCTTTACCCCTGCACTCACCACTCGTTATTCCCCTCATATGCCTTATTCTTCTCTAAACTTTATCATCTTAAAACTTAGAATTAACTTTTTTTGTCTATTGTTGATCTCCCTAACTGTAATGTGAGCTCCCCGAGAACTGAACATTTGTTCTGATTTGCTGTCTAATGCATAATTGCTATTCAATAAATACTTATTGCGTGAATGAAAAACGTTGTCTAGCAAATAGTAAGCACAAAGAAATGTTAGCAATCGCTAATAAGATGAACATTATTTTACTAGTGTTTTGGCCTTCCGTAAACACACTGCCACCACAGGACTGAACTTGGTTCCGTAAAATGAGATGTTAACCTACTTTGAAAGTCTCTCAAGAGAACTAACTGAACTAGAATTCCAGGACCTCAATAATAGCTTGAAAATTTTAGTTTTTTGGACATGTATTAGGACATGTCTCAAAACTGGCCAGTGGGGGAGCAGTGCCTGGGTGGCTCGGTGGGTTAAGCATCTGACTCTTGATTTCGGCTCAGGTCACGATCTCTGGGTCTGGGATCAAGCCCTGCATCGGGTTCCATGCTCAGCATGGAGTCCGCTTGTCCTTCTCTTTCTGCTCTTCCCCCTGCTCATGTGCTCTCTCTCTCTCTTATTTAGATAAACAAACAAATAAATAAAATCTTAAAAAAAATGGCAAGTTGGGTTGACTCTGTGGATGTGACTGAGGTGAAACATCCTTCTTGGCCCACTTTCCTTTCAGTTATGATATAAAAGAACCAGAAAAAGAACTTTCATGGCTAGCACATGCCAGAAAGACACTAGTAACATGCTAACACTTCCAGATGAAACTTCTCCATCTGCCCTCCTATAACTTCCAGGTAGCAGATTAAAATCTTAGCATTCCAGAGAGAAATTGTAGTACCTTATTATATGGTACATTAATAAAAAAAATGCTACAAACAGCTATTTCTACCTGCCTTAATGAATAAAACTGATTTTTTTTTTAGCTTAATGAAGAAACCTACCACTTCCCTACCTTGAACTGAGTGTGTGTATTTCTTCTTTCAGCGTGGCCACTTTGTAGCATCTTGATAGGTGTTGGCTGTATGGTCAAGGTTAAACATACCCTGATGATAGAGAACATTTTGACATTCCCAGTGTCAACCACCTGGGTTGGCTCCTTAGGAACTAAGAAAGAGGGGGGTGGCTTGCATGGACAATGAGTTTGCTCTTATTTTTCATTCATGACCTACCCTTGAGGCATCCAATTCCCTAGGAGGTCACTCTCAAGTAATGGGAGTTGAAGACAGGCTCTGTCACCTGGGGCAGGTGGATGCTAATAGTGATGGTGGCTCACACTGATTGAACACTCCCTGTATGCCCAGGCACTGTGGTCAATGAGTGGTCTCATCAACTTTTACAGTAACTCCAAAAGATCAGTAGGTGCTATAGTTATTCTTATCTTACAGATAAGAACCTTGAGGCTTAGAAAAATTAAAGGAGTTTCCCAAGATTGCACATCTAGTAAGTAAAGCTACTGGGATTTGAATTGTGATTCTGACCCCAAAACCATATTCTTAGCTGTTTTTAAACAAGCCAGAGTATTTAGAATCTGTATCTTGCTGATGCTAGCTTTCCTTTGGTAAAGTCTTTTTGGAGGAACATTTGAGTCCTTTCTCAAATGTACAAACAGAGGAGAATGGGCCCTCTGCTCTTCTCTGGGTCACAGCAAGAAAGGGGAGCAGCACCCCTTGAAGCTAAGTACAGGGACGACAGGATATTTAGTGATCTTTTCCTGGGGTAGGCAACCCATGGGCAAGTTACTTAGCTTCTCAGTTCCCTTCTTTTCTCATCTGTGAAACATAATAGTAGCCAACTCATGCGGATATTATAACAATTAAATGAGGTAATATATGCAAATAACTTAGCACAATGCCTGGAATGTGGTAAGCCCTTACTAAACTTTTACATGTTACCAAGGAAGTGGTAACAAGGCATTTTCTTTTGCATAAGTTACTTCCCTTTCAGTGAGACTTCAATCTTTAAGATATCATAAACATCTTAGACAATCTCCTACAGTCACATTTCCCAAAATGTGTTTGTTCCTTATATCTTGAAGCCAAATGCTCTGCTCTGAATGAGTTCTAGGATCAGTTGTGTTTTGGAAATACATTTAAAATC
>CM052899.1:168119165-168138192 GCA_028534135.1 Potos flavus
CTTTCACCAATATCATGCTGTCTTGATTACTATAGTTTTATATTAACTCCTGAAGTTGGGTAGTATCAGCCCTCCAACTTTGTTCTTCTGCCTCAATACTGTATCAACTATTCTGAGTCTTTTTCCTCTCCATATAAACTTTAGAATCAGGTTGTTAATAGCCACAAAGTAACTTACTGGAATTGTAATTTCTGAATGCATTTGATGTAGAAGTTCCTTTTTTCACCTAGTAGTTACTAACATTCTTTGGAATATAATTTGGAAATGCCATTGTATATAATTTCCTCATTCTTTGTGCATTGTAATTTCCTAATTCATTGTGTATGAGCATCTTCAGTTAATTTTCAAGTTTCTTTTTTATATAAAGATTTTATTTATTTATTTGACAGAGAGACAGAGGGAGAGCACAAGCAGGGATAGCATCAGGCAGAGGGAGAGGGAGAGGCAGGCTCCCTACTGAGTAAAGAGCCTGATGTAGGGCTCAATCCCAGGACCCTGGGATAATGACCTGAGCTGAAGGCGGATGCTTAACTGACTGAGCCACCTAGGCACCACAATTTTCAAGTTGCTTGATCATACTGTATATAACTCTTAATATCCACCATAGAACTGGGCACATAATTAGTACTTAGCCAAACAAACATTGCTCAGGCAATTCACTGGGTTCTGTGTTCTATTTCAGAGAGAGAGCTCTTCAGCCCAGCCTTGTGTGAAATGACCCCACCTTCAGGCAGGCAGTGTAATGTCATGGAGGGAACAGTGGATCAAAAATCTCTGTGGCTTACTTTCCTCATTTATAACTTTGATGTCTCAAGTAAAAGAGCTTCTGTGTTATTTTCTACCTTTAAATTCTTTGTAATCATGAATTAGGGGCATTAAAGTTGGTGAAGTTTTACCACAAAAATATGCAAAATAAAGGGAGGGGATATAACTTTGTTGGAATAAATGAAGATTAACAAAACGAGAAAAACAAAGACTGTTAATTCAGAGCTTGTTATAGAAAGGGAATCAGCCACCATCAGTTGGGTCTTGGCAGACTCAAAGGCTGGCAAAGTGGGAAAGCTTTAGAGCAGAAAGCAGAGAAGGCTTCAGGTATGTCCTGATTGGAGGCTGTTGGCATGGGAGAACTGTAGAGTGGATAACTAGAAGTGGAGCATCCTATGTGATGTGATGGGTTAGGGCTCATATTTGGCTTTTCCTGGTTGGTCCTAAGTTAGAAACAGGGACAAAAATTAGGTAAGCTGCCAGCTATTAATCAAATCCTGGCCATTTTGGGTTGATTGTTACAGTGGTTATGGTCTGGCTTCTTGGAGTGTTGCTAGAGATAGCAGTCTGACGTCCTACAAGTGTGACTTAGAGCAGGCTGGCCTCCTGGGCTGGTTACCATAGATAAGGATTTGTTTTCTCAGGCTAGTCACTGGAGGTTTGGGGTCAGAGTTCTATTTTTAGGTATGGTCTGGTCCTTATTAACTGTGTAAAATTCTCAATTCAACCCAACTCAAAAGTTCTCTAACTCAAGAGCCTATATCCAGAATCATGGTTTGTGTTGTTAATAAAGACGACAATAGATAAACTACAGGTATTTCCAGATTTATTTTCTGGTAGTTCATGAGTATTACAAACCATTTGTGGGATGTAATAGTTAGCATTTTCTGATTCTGGAAAAGGTGTCCTCTAAACCCTTATAAGAGTTGTGAGTTTCCAAAGATATAAAGGACATTTGGGTGTCTATGGCCTCAGAATTCTTGGGTACTCTCTATCACTCCTGTGGGAATTGGAATTCACAGAGATTTTACTCCTCCTGGTGCTGATAATTTCTCTGAATATCAATTAAGATTGTACTAGGCTTGGTATAACATTTCTCAGAAAATTTGAAATAATTCTTAGGATCTCTGCTTATTTTTTCTTTAATAAGGAAGAAAGAAGTTGTTGTCCAAGAGTCCACACTCTCTTTTATATTTTTATTTTTTATTTTTATTTTTATTTTTTTATTTTTTATTTCTTTTTAAATTATATTTATTTATTTGACAGAGAGAGACACAGCAAGAGAGGGAACACAAGCAAGGGGAGCGGGAGAGGGAGAAGCAGGCTCTCTGCTGAGCAGGGAGCCCGATGCGGGGCTCGATCCCAGGACCCTGGGATCATGACCCGAGCCGAAGGCAGACGCTAAACGACTGAGCCACCCAGGAGCCCCTATTTTTATTTTTTAATTTTTTTTGCCTATGGTCTTTTTTTATACAGCCTGCGCTAAGAAGCATTTTTTCCCCTCTGTTTTTAAATAGTCATTAAAAAACAAAAATAAATCAACAAAAAAAACAAAGAAGAGTATGCGATAGGGACCGTAGGTGGCCTGCAAAGTCTAAAATATTTACTCTGTTCTTTTAGAGAAAATGTTTGCCAACTCTGATCTTGGTCAATTAATAGAAAGCCTTTGCTGGATTTTAGAAGTAGAGTCCTTTTTATTTTCAGTGCAGTAGGGGTGGTGAGGCTGGGGGTGCTGCCTGACATGTCCATATCGTGGCTATAGAGGAAACACCAGTCTTACCTGTCAGGCTGGACAAGGGTGGAGCAGCTGGAGGTCTTCTCAGAGGATATGACATCAGCTGGCTCCCAGGAACTGTTGACCTGAGGGTTTTCCTTTGTGTTTTAAACCATTGTGCCTCCTCCCATGTGACCGCTGCTTGGGTTGGTCCTGCTGCTTTTTCAGGTCTAGCCCTTGCCCTAGCTGGAGAGGTGTCAAGATTTTTAAGGTTTCAGGGGGTTCTCACCCCAGAGCCCAGTCCTTCGGAGTAAAACCCAAAGCATGTTTTTCTTACCTTTTCCATTTCTGCGTGGTTCGGGGGGGAAAAAAAAAAAAAGCTGAATTGACTTTCTGAGAAAGTCATCAGACATGTGGGGACAATGTATAATAACATCCTCAAAAATGCTTATAGCATTACGGTAAGTGAAAATGTTGGACACAAATGTGAATAAACGGCATAGTCTTACCTATTTAAAACAAATAATAGAAAACAAAATATGCATCAAAACAAGGCATCAGGAAGGAAATACTTCAAAGTTGATGGCGATTGCTACAAGGAATTAGATTTTTATGTTATGTTTATTTTTCTTTAAGTTTTTCTATACTTGCAAATTTTCCCACCAAAAACATGTATAGTTTTAAAATCAGATTTATATAAAAAAATAGTTTGACCTAGCACTCCTCGGGTGTATTCTAGGCAGAAGAAAATATATACGTTTATGCTCAAATGTCTTCCTGGGAGCAGATGGAAAGTGGATCCGTAAGGATGTAATTTGGATCAAATTGTCAAAGTCACCAAAAACTGACAGAAAATGAAAAACAAAAACAAAAACAAAAATGATGTTAGGGAGCCGGAATACTCTGGTAACTGCTTCCATTCTCATTTTACTTGATAGGCAGAGATCTTTTTTCTTACTTTAAATGTTTTGATGTTGGAGCTATAGTTGGCCAATTCCTTGATATATTTAATTTTCAAAACAGGGAACTTCAAGTAGAAATAAAATCCCTGAATGTATTTGAAACTCGCTGATGCTTTCTTTTTTACATAGGACAAATCCATTGCTTCTCATATTTATTTTAATTGCATCTATAAATCGATTTGGAACAATAAAAACCCAGCAGCCTGAATATCAGGAAGGAAAGGAGACTTGGTCACAACTTGTTGATAAGTCTTTGAAATACATATTTATTTTGAGCCACAAAAGTGCTGTGTCTCAGCATCCTTTTCTCCTTAATAATGGAGAGCATTGTCTTCTCAAATAGATGGCCTATGAGTTGGCAATATGGCAGCCCTGCACCTTTTCAGGGCACTGTCACTGCTTTGTTTTCACAGATCTTGTTTTTGTTGTAGCTTACTCCTCTTCCCTCCTTGGGCCATGGTTTAGAAGTGTAAACAGTCAGGGTATATCATTCTGCATTTACTGTCCTCAATCTCAGCAAGGCTCGCATTGTTGGCTGCTCCCTGCCACAGACCCTATAACCCTGTCCTTTCTTCATCCACTCACTTGCTTTCTGACTTATTAGATTGTAAGCTCTTTGAGGGCAGGGACCACACCCTATTCTTTATATTCTGAGCAGCCGCCACAGAGCCTAGAATGTAGGCTTTGGTATAGTTTCTTAATTAAATGAGTATAGTGAAACCAAATTAAGTAATAAGAGTACTTACTCTGTTTCAGGTACTGTTTTAAGTACTTCGCCTGCATGAATTCATGTAACCCTCATAAAATACAGTCTGAAAGCTCTATTCTTATTCCACTTACATGTAAATGAGATGGAAGTCCTGTTAGTGGTGATCATAGACCCTCTTCCTTTAGGGCAGAGACTACTGAAAGCTGCATTTCTCCTAATACCTTCCTCCTAGATCCACTGATGATGTGGGAGGAAACGATCCCACAGAATCTCCCTTCACCTTAACTCCAGGCGAGGTAGGGAAGTGTTTGAGCAGTCATGAGTCTAAACAGAGATCTTCCCTCTGCTAACCTCCCCTACGCTACTCCTCATTTCTCAGCCTGTTGTGCGTGAGGGTGCCTGGTGTCCATCCAGAGCCTTGGCAGTCAGACCCGGCTGGTCCCCCGTGTGCGTTGTGAGCAAGCCCGTGCACACAGGCTGCTGGAGTTTGGGCTGTCTTTGGGCATTCGTCTTGAATCCTATTGCTTCCCCACCCCCGATCGCTCTCTCTCCGCTCTTCCAGCCTCTAGTTGCCTGCCCTCTGGCCCTCTTGCCTTCGTTTTCAGCTCCGGCCTCTCCAGCTCTTCGGAGTTCTGCAGTGGCTCCTTGACTTCCCAGGCTGAGCCTCACCGCCTACGGCCAGCACTCACCCTGGGCTCTTCTGTTCCTGGCAGCTTCTGGCAAACGTCCTGCCTGACCAAATTCCAACTTGAGTCCCAACCCCCGTGCTGGCGTGGCCCTGAAAGCAGGGATGGAATTCCCCTAGAGCTTCTCACATGGCTAAACAGATAAACTGTGTGATGGGTTACGCCGCTGTAGTTCCAGAGTGGGAGTGGGAGAGGGTGGCCATAAAGCTTTCATGATCAGACTTGGCCTCATCACCCCATACCTATTAGCGCTCTTCTTTTTTCCCCAGAACTCCCATTTGTCCTGTCTCAGGGCCTTTGTACACCCATTCCCCCTGCACAGAAGACTTTTTATCCCCATTGCAACCCCCAACTCTGACTTCTGCTCATCTTTCAGGCTTCAGTTTTGAGGATGCCTCCCTTGGGGGTCTTCCCTGCTTATAACCCCAGCCTGGCCTGGATAATGTAGGTGCCTTTTCTTTTTTCTCTTTCATCTTCTGGTGCATCTCCATTTTCATCATCATAGCTGATATTCACAGGGGCTTCATCTAGGCAGACAAAGCTTGAAGAATTTTACAGGAATGAACTTGGCCGACCTTCCTCAACAACCCCATGACAGATACCACTTTTATCTCTGTTTTACAGATGAGGACTCTGCCTCGGGTAAGTTGAATAACTTGTCTATTGTATGGGTAATCAGGTGTAGTCAGGGTTTGAACTGCGTTGTCTGGCTCTGGAGCCACTTGGCCTAGCTACTGCCAAATGTCTCTTGTGTGTGGCATTTCTCATACTGTCCTGCATCGTCTGGTTACTCCTGTTTTATCCGCAGCTACGTCCTAGCATGCAGGACAAATCCCAATAAAAAGTACGCTCGATAAATACTTCTTGTGGAATGAATGCCTGAATTCTAGTTACGGCTATGGTTAATGTCTCACAAATTCAAATCAAACATTCCTGATTCTTGATTGGATGAGATCAATGGTAACTAAACAAGGATAGCCAAGCAACTGGTTTGTTGTCTTTGGGTTCCTTAATGATTTCTGTGTTAATCAATCTTATTCAATATGGACAATTAGAGCTCAAGGGACAGTGTTGTCTATCCCAGCCCCGAACCCTGTGTTTTACACAGAAGGAGACTGGGGTTGGAGTGTTTAAGTGACTAGTCCATGGTCGCACAGGAAGCCGGTGGGAAACAGGATGCCAGCTTGGCTGGTTTCCAGTCATGTGTCCTTTCTCTGTGCCTGGTCAAACAGAAATTAGAGTTACATGAGGGCGCACAGTTAAAACAAACACCAAGTCTGCAACCGATTTGATTATGACCATAAACAACATGGGGAGCATGTGGCTCCAGTGCTCCCTGGGACTGTCATCAGCCCAGAGTAAACACAGGGCTTCTGATAGGGAGGCATGCTTAGCCCAGAAAGGGCCCAAATTCTGCAAAGCTCTGAGTGTTTTGTTTACAGGGTTTTTTTGTTTTTTTGTTGTTTTTCCTGTGTGACCTTGGGTGCACTGCTTTGCTTCTCTGGTCTCTAGTCTCCTTGCTAGTATGACAGGGTGTTAAGGACTAAAATGTTTGTGCACTCCAACACCCGCCCAAATTCACATGTTGAAGCCATAACCCAGAATGTAATGATATTTGCGGGTGGGACATTGAAAGGTTATTAGGTTTAGATGAGGTCAAGAAAGTGGAGCCCCCATGAGGGAATTAATGTCCTTAGGAGAAAAGGAAAAGAGACGAAGAAACTAGAGCTGTCTCTCTCCCTCTCTCTGTCTCTGCACTGTTGGAGGACACAGTGAGAAGGCAGGAAGCCAGCTCTCATCAGGAGCTGACTCTACCAGCGCCTTGATCTTGGACTTCCAGCCTGTGGAACTGACATAAATAAATGTCTGTTACTTACACACCTGAGTTTCTGGTATTTTGGCAGAGGAGCCCAAGCTGATTAAGACACAGACTTTTATGAGCTTGATCCCGAAGGCTCCTTCTGGCTCTGCAATTCTCACGTTCTTTCTCAAGGTCCTCTCTGGAATTGGCTGTGTTCATTCCTGCCATTCTGCTGTCCCCCAAGCCATTCCTCCTCACTGGTATGTTTTCTCCAACTCTTTGCCATTAATCAGTCTTCTGTTAACTTAGAGATTGAGCATAAGTCTCAGTCACAGGTGTGGAGGAAAAACAATGAATTTTGGTCCAGTCTAGATACTTCTCTTCATTTCTATGTGACCTTGAGTAGGTGCTTATTTATCTTCTCTATGCCTATGTTTGCAAAGTGAAGTTAATAATACCTATGGGATAAGAGTCATTGTGACTATTACATGCAATTGAATATGGAAAGTTCCCAGAAAGAATGAGGATCAGCAGAATTTTTCTATTAAAGGCCAGACAGTAAATAATTTAGACTTGTGGTGCATATGGTCTTTCAGCTTTGCCGTTGCAGTGCAAAAATGGCCACAGATGATATGTCAATGAATGGATGTGGCTATATTCCAATAAAACTTTATTTATAAAAACAGATGGCAGTCTGGATTTGGATCTCCTACCTGCAGCACTGCACTTTTCAGTCCCTTGTAATAGATTATGATTCTCACTACTTTTTTATCCAAACAAACCTCAGGCAGTCTTAAACTGTCTCTTTCTGAGAGGCCCCTCCTTCCCTCCTTGCCTCACCCTTCCTTTCCCAGATAGTGGGTATTTCAAAGTCAATGTTTTCTTTGGCTTCCCTTCATCCAGAGCTCCAAATGCAAGCACTAGTAGATGGGCTGTAAGTCTTTGTTGAAATGAAATGAGAAAGAGTCCCCCCTCATTCCAGGCTCGGAGTCCAGTGTCTGAGCGCCCCAAATGCAGTGGTGTGGGCCTGGCGCCATGGGAGAAGAAAGCCTTTCTGAGGTCTAAGGGGGCCTGCAGACTGGGCGGGGCTTTGCTTTATAAAGAGGTGCTGTGCTTTGACATTAGTGAAAAGCCCCAGCTGGCACACTGGGGAGCTGGCCAGCAGCGGGAACTGGCGTGTGGGTCCACTGCAGAGGTTTCCTTGTCCTGCCAGCGCGCCTCGGGCTCTGCTGATAGGGGGCCATTGTTCCTTGTCCATTGTGTGGAGTGCAGGGTGTTTGGGGCTATGGGTAGGGTTGGGAGCAGCCACTCATTTCACAGAGCTCAGCTCAATGAAAACAGAAAGATAAAGAGCCAGAAGAGGAGGAAGAAAGTGTCCACCATGTTAGTGTGCCAGCTCGGAAATTGAAGTGACCTGCCGGGCAAGCATTCTCAGAGCAAGGATGACATTTGCTGCGAGTCGCTCTGGGCTTGGAATGGGAAATGGGCTTTTAGATGTTGGTAATTGGAATGCACAGAAATTCAGTAACCCATCTGGCAGTTATTCTACTAATCTCAGTGTCCTGGCCAGGGGCCAGGAAGGAACAAAATTGTGTTCTCTTCTCTTAATCCCCAGTGCAGTTCCCACTGGACTCGGCAGGCCCCCAGTCCTGTAGATTTGTCAGGTATACTCTGCTGGGCTCAATGGCTCAGGGAAGGCCCTAGAAATGCCACTAGCTATCCCTGGAGCCTCAGGCACACCCAGACACCAGGAGGGGCCAGGGATGGATATGAAGGGATGGAGGACCCAGGCTCCCGGAGTCACTTGGGCTTGGGTTGAATCCTGGCTCTACAGGGGCAAGGTATAGAACTTTGTCCCCTTTTAGTTGACAGATGGTCTCTGGGGACCAACTTCCAGGGTTCACATTTGAAATCTGTCACTTACTGGCTCTGTGATTTGAGTACATTACCTAATGTTCTGTGCCTCAGTTCCCTTATGTGTAAAGGGAACAGTATTGTGCCTCCTCAAAGTGTTTTTATGAGCATCAAATGAGCAAATGAATACACACATACACCCACATACACACAAACACACACACTAGAAGAGACGTTGCTGCCCGTAGTACACATTTGTATGGATTTATGACTTTGATTGTTATTTCGTCACACAAAAATGGGGATAATGACATCCACTTTTAGGTGTGTTGTAAGGATGTGATGAAATCATGACTGTAAAGTCCTCTCCCTTGGGTCTGGTGCATAGTAGGTCCTTAGTGAATGCTGGTAACTTTGTGCATCCTTTCACTACAGACTGGTTGCAGAGCATGAGGATAATTGGTAAGAGTACTGAATTACAGACTTGACTCTGTCTCCAGTTAGGTGCGTGACCTCAGGCCTGTTACTGCCCTCTCTGGCCTTAGATGTCCTTCCTCTAGGATGAGGAGGTCAGACTGGGTTCGCTCTTTCTGCTCTAATATTTGGGCTTCCCAGAAGGTCAGGGAAACTGATTGTAAGTGGCTGTCTTGTAGAGATTTGCCTTTTGCAGTAGCTCAACTTTAGATGGTAGAGGTCCCAGGCAGGATGTTTCAGTGTGTGTACACTGGCGAAATGTGACAAGACAGGGCCCCCTGTGCAGCCCACCATACTTTTTTCCAAAGAAGGATAACCAGTCTTCCTCAATCTTTAGTGGCCCTGAACGGATCATCATCATAGAGGTAGTAAGCATTTATTAAATGCTTTATGCGTATTGAAACATGTGGCCCTCACAGACACCCCATGAGGGGGATACCATTATTATCCCCATGTTGCAGATGAGGAAACAGGACACCGAGAAAGTAACCTGGGAGAGAAGGGTGAGTTACATACCTGCTCTGTGGAATGGGCTTTGATCACAATGGTTAAAGTTCTGAGGTTGCCTTTTCACCATGAGTCTGATCTGGCAAGCCAGTAAATCATCAGGCTTCAGACTGCAGGACATGCAGTGAAGTTGGGTTGTCCGGGGGCAGGCACACTGAATTTGTCTGGGGCCCATCCCACATCTGCTGGACGCCAAGAATAGATGGCATGTTTTCCTGGGTCACAGCTGCCCCAGGCTGTTTGGAGCTTGGAGGGTCAAGTGAGAGCACTGTCTTTAGGAGGCCTAGGAGAGGGAGGAGAAAGGCTTACTGCTGAAAGGACACACGCGATCATCACGAGTCTCCCTACTGCCATTCTTATGCAGGCGATGACATGTGTTGGTCAGGGCATGGGATGATACTTGGGCATGAAGAGGCCGGTCCTTGCCACGTAGAGACCTTGAGGCACCTTGAGTTCAAGAAGACACTGGGCTGAGAATCAGAGACCCTCTCGAGCTTCCACATTGTTTAGCTCTGTGTTCCAAGAAAAACTACATTTTAACATGATGAGCCTTTGCGGGGTTTGGGCACTCAGCCCCCTTTGATAGGTCCGAGGTTAACCTCTCAGGGCTCTCTGGAGAAGAAAAGCAAGAGTGCATTCATGTGATGTCCAAAGAATACACAGAACGTGGTTCCCCTGCTTCTGTGTCTGTTCCAGACCCCTTACAAGTCCCATCATGTCTTTTACACAACCGTCTGAGCACCTAACTTTTTGCTCAATACAGAGTTCTCATTTTATAGGTGAGAAAGCTGAGGCATAGCCATTAGTCAATAGGTCATGAGCACACAGGCTGTGGCACAGCTGAGATTTGAACCTCGGTGTTTCTTTTAAGATTTTATTTATTTATTTATTTATTTATTTAGAGCACAAGTGGGGGGAGGGGCAGAGTGAGAGGGAATCTCAGGCAGACTCCCTGCTGAGCATGGAGCCCGACATGGGGCTCAGTCCCATGACCCTGAGATCATGAACCAAGCCAAAATCAAGAGTCTGATGCTTAACTGCCTCAGTCACCCAGGTGCCTTGAACCCTGGTATTTTTGATCACAAATCTCTGCCCTTGACTACTCCACTCTACTGGCGTATAGGGGAAAGTCTGTACCCCCCTGGCTTAACACACAAGGTGATTCATGTCTTGGCCCAGCACTCCTGCTCACTCATGCTGCTCTGTAGCTACAAGAATTTCTTTCTGTTCTGATGCTTTCTCCATCCCTTACGCGTTTCTGCCCGGCCTAGGCTGTGCACCTGCCAGGATTTCCCTTTGCAATTTTCTACTTGTCTATTGACACTCAGCTTATATGTCGTTGTCATAGGGAAGCTTTTTAAATTATTTTTCACGGACTAGTGAACAGTGTCCAGTCTCTGTTCTTCCTGGATCCATTTGCACTGATCCAATCTTTCCTTCACACTTCTGCCCCAAAGAACTTTCTAGGATATAAATCTGATCCTACAACTCTCTGGCTCATTAGCATCTCCCTTTTGTTCTTAAGATGCCTGGCATAAAAGGCTAGTCCTGGTTCTTGCCTACCCTCTCTCAAATCTCACCTCACCAGCCCCTCCTCTGCTGACCGTCCTCATGATAAACTTCTTTCAATTCCCTGTTGGCAACTTGCTCTCTCACCTCCTTCCTTTCTGTCTCAGTCAGCTTGGCTGCTACAACAAAATATCATGGACTGACTGGGTGGCTTGACAACAGAAATGTATCTTCTCTCAGTTCTGGAGGCTGGAAGTTCAAGATCAGGGTGTTAGCAGGATTGGGTACTGGTCAGAACCCCCTTTCTGGCTTTCGGATGGCCACCTTCTGGCTGTGTCCTCACATGGCAAGAAGAGAAAGAGGACGCTGATCCCATCCTGGAGGCCCCACACTCATGACGTCATCTAACCCTAGTTACCTTCCAAAGGCGCACCTCCACATACCACCAGGTTGGAGGTTAGGGCTTCAGTAAATGAATTTTGGGAGGATGTACATATTGTGTCTGTAGCACCTTCTCACACACAGCTCCTTCCTGGGACCCCCTCTACGTCTGTCTACACTGACGAATGTCTCCTCATCCTTGTAGTCTTGGTTTAACCATCTTTTCCCCCGGGAGACATCGCTGTCTTATAAACCCCTGTATGTGCTCCTACGGCTCTCACGGTGAAACTCTTCACTTCTACTGGTGGCTGTGTCTCTTCTCCGGAAGATGGCGAGATTCACCGGGCACGTGGCCAGGTCACTCTGTGCAGAGCTCCTGGTACATAGCAGCTGCTCAATGAATACTAGGTGGATGGATGAATGAATGAGTACAGTGGCTTGCCAAGACCACGTTGAGAATTAAATCTGGTGGCTTGGGATTCTAAATTCACCATCACAAACCACTTCTCTGTTCCTGGATCCTGCTGGCATGCCCATTTCCTCCCCCAGACTACTTTCCCTGGTTGCTTCCACCTGTACACAATATTAAAAACCATGTGATTGTACACCTGAAACTAATATAACACTATGTTAGTGGAACTTAAATAAAAAATATGAAATGGTGCTTTCTTTTTTGGGGGGGGGACATTTACTTTTATTTATTTTTTTAAATTTTATTTTATTTTTTCAGTGTTCCAAGATTCATTGTTTATGCACCACACCCAGTGCTCCATGCAACACATGCCCTCCTTAATGCCCACCACCAGGCTCACCTAACCCCCCACCCCCCTCCCCTCCAAAACCCTCAGTTTGTTTCTGCTTCCTATTCTTGTTTTACCTTTCAGATATTAGTAGGCTCTTATGCTCTTTATATTTTGTCTGCTAGCCAAGTCATGCATTTTGGCTCCTTTAATTTTTCTCTCAGATAAATCTCTTCATAATCACTTTGGGCTCTCTCCAATTTTCATAGTTTTTGTTTTTTTCCCTCCTCCAATTTCCTTAATACTTAAAAAAAAATGCTGTTATGTTTGAAAGCACCGGCTTACAAATACAGTTCAGTTGAAGTCTATATACAATTATTGAGACTGGTGCTTATGATAGAAGGATGAGCAAGGCATGGTCCCAGTCTTCAAGGAGTGTACAGTCTTGTATCTCTCAACTCTACATGCCTCTGGGCTGTAGGCAAAAGGTGTTGGGGCATTTCTTGGCACTGGACATCAAGCAGATGTGAGCAACAAGGCTCCAGCCCAGTGTGTTTGGGTGGCTTCTCCTAGAATTTTCCTGTCCTCTTCTATTCTTTATGCAGACCCACAGCTGCAACTCTACACCCCTTAGGGAATATTTAGGAGACCCTGAGCTCCCTGGCTATCTACTCGTCAGAACAGACCATGGCCTCAAGTCAGAAGACCTGGTTTTGTGGAAAGCCATTCACTTTGAGTTAGGAAGTCCTGGATTGGAATCCTGGTCATGCTCCTGCTGCTTAAGATTTTATTTATTTATTTTAGTGAGAGAGCGAGAGCAAGGAGAGGGGCAGAAGGAGAGGGAAAGAGAGAATCTCAAGCAGACTTCCTGCTGAGCCTGGAGCCCAATGTGGGGCTCAATCCCATGAACCTGAGATCATGACCTGAGCCAAAATCAAGAGCCAGATACTTAACCAACTGCACCACCCAGGCACCTCTTGGTTATGATTCTTTAACTGTATATCCTTGGATAAGATTTATCAAGCTCCCAATTAGTCACCTATGAAACAGGAATAACAATCACTGCCTCATAGTGTTCTTATGAGGATAAGGTGATGTGACAAATGAAAAGTTTCTGGTACATGACAATTACTCAGCAAATGCTGCTTCTCATCCCAAACCGATGGAGTGGCATTTTAGCTGTGGCCTGTGTTTTGTGGCTACATTGTGGGCTTTGTTAGTGGCCATGTGCCGTGAGCTACCTTGTAAAGTCTAGGTTATACCATGGTTTCTATGAGGTTTGGACAGGTTAAGTCATTGACTTAGGATACAAAACTAGTATGAATACAGCCAGAAGTGAGGTGTATTAGAAAGACTTTTATATTTAACTACGTGAAAGACACATTCAGATGTATTATAACTACTTCAGAAAACGCTTTGCTTGTACTGACCAAGATAAAAACAATAACAACAAAATTACCATCTCCAATGATACATCAGGACCTCCTTCCATCTATGTAGTCAGCCATTCAACCAGGCTTCATGGAGCTCCTACTACGTGCCAAACATGGTGCAAGTGAACCTGTAATCCCTGAATTAGTCATGTAATTAATCATGTAATTCCTGGTGTGTGTGTAAGTGCGTGTGCGTCTGTATGTGTGCTCTTAGTGTGTAGGCAATACAGGATGGCATAGACTGTTATGAAAATAAGCAGAGGAATGATGGTAGGGAGGCAGAAAGAGGGGCAGTTGACACCATTTCGGGGGTCAGGAAGGTTATCTGGAGAAGATGATCCAACAGACACATTCCTGTTTACAGTGATGCTGGACCAGTCAGAGTAGGTTCTGGTCAAGGAGCTGGAGAGGTTCCTAGAGGTTATAGTTTTGCCATGCATTAACCCTTCCATTGCTGATTTCAGGAGCCTTAGGGGATGAGCCGGGGAGGGAGGGAGGGAGAGAAATCATTTGGAGTAGTGACTGTTTACCAGCTCCATAGAGGCTTTCTATATTTTGTCATCCAGCGCTGCCACTAACCTATTACTTTGTCTGTTTATGAAGTTTAGAAAAAGTTACCAGGATTACAAAAATCCTAAATCCCTCACCAGAGGCACCGATCCGAATCTGACTGGTTTATTTTCCTTCTCTTGCTTTTTAAAAATAGTGTTTTAAGGTTTTCTTTTTCATCAGCAGTACAGATATTTCTTTACAGCTTCTTGTTAAATAGGATCCCCCAAACAGTTTTGAGCATCTCAGTCACCGTGTCGTCTGCATGAGTGGGTCTGTTGGGTGGCTCGCTTCCCTCCCTCACAAAATCCTGCCTAATACACCATAAACCCCTCAGCTTGTCTTTTGGTCCTCATTGTCCATTATTTCAAAGCACTGTGTATTTTCTTCTTAGTCACTATATTTGACATAAATAATGCCGGAAGTGCTTGATGCTTTCTGCTAATCTCCATGAAGATTTCCGGGGAGGAGGAGACAGTCCATTCTGGAGGGTGATCAGTGCAGACAGTGACATGTTGGGGTTGGGAGAAACTGAGTTGAAGCACTAAGCCTTTCCTGGTTGACTGCTTGACTGTGGGCTAGTTAATTTCTCAGGACTTTATAAAAACTACAGATAGAAATCGTGAGACTTAAATGAGCCAACCCAGTTGGTTCAGGTCCTTCTAGATGCAGACGCTAGGACAAGATTAAACACGCAAAGATTTTACTGGGGGAAATTCCCGTGTGAAAGGAAATAGGGAGCAAATTTGGGAAGGCTGGGAGAGCCTCAGAAATACAGGGGAGAGGGAGAGGAGGTTGTATGGAAACATCCCAGACTACTGTTTGGTCTAAGGGAGGGTTGACCAAGTTGCTGGGAAGTTCTGCACCGAAGCTGATTGGGAAAGGAGTCCCAGAGCCCATGTCCCCAGGAAGGGACAGCATTTGGGCATAGTAGAAAGGCAGCCTTTGAGGGGACATGGCTTTGGTGTCGACGAAGTGGGCTTCAGGTACAGCATCTGGGGTCTGAGGTCGGTTGTGCCTTCCACTACAGCTGTAGGAAGTCTGTGAGTTTGTCCTGATGGCACCACAGTACCTTACACAGTTGGCAGCACAGAGGTGACTCTCCACCATTCAGATCTGAGGTGATATACCATTTCCAAAACTTGGGAGGTAGGACCCCTCTATATCAAACAGAAGCAAAGCCTTAACATTGGCCTAATATGAGAAGGTGCTGAGTATAGTGGGTGGCACATGGAAGATACTCGGGAAACATTTGAAGGGGCTCAAGTATGATGGAAAGAGTGTATCTGCCTTCACATCCTAGTCATATGATATTCCTTCTGGCAAATGTTCAAAAATATCTTTATCTACTACAGAGAACTGATAAGATATCAGTGCCAGACATAGTGAGTGAGGAGCGTGTGATGTCTCCTGGCTTTGGCCTTTCCTCTTTCAGTGCCTACCCCCCCCCCCCACTTCCTAGTCAGCTTCATTTGCTTAGGTAATGAATTTATCAAAGCACCTGTCCTAGGGCTCAGACATAGGGACTGTGTACCACACGCCTAATCTTGGAAGGAGTATTTATTTATCCTCTTAGAGAATGTGCCTGCAAGGGTCTAGTTTATTTATGATGTAGAAATCTTGGGATTTCAGAAGCCAAGGGCAGTAATTGAGCAGGGAATGGGCATATGGCATATATTAAACCTCTATACATTCTTCTACCTGGTCATGGGTTCCCTCTTAGAGATGTTTCCCCCCTTTCATAGGCTTCTTTAATTTGGTGACCTAGCAGCCTCTTTCTACGTTCCATTCATTTATTTATATAACAAATTTTTGAGAGCTAACTCTGTACCAGGCACTGAGTTGAGCATTGAGATGGGGAAGTTATTCTAACAGAATGTCTTAGTTTGGATTCTTCCAAAAGCCAACCACAGAGCAAAGATTTGGGTACAGCTTACTTGGGAAGTGAACCCAGTAAGCAATGCCAAGTAGTGGGGAAGTAAGTCGGGGAAGGAAAGGAAACCAATGAAATATATTTCATTTGAGCAAGGGTCAGCAAACTTCTTCTGTAAAGGACCAGATAGTATTTTAGGCTTTGGGGCTATATAGCTATACAGTCCCTGTCGCGACTACTCAGCCCTATTCTTATCACCCAAAGGTAGTCATAGACAACATATAAATAAAAGAGCATGCATGCATCACAATAAAACTTTATTTATAAAAACAGGTGTCAGTTAAATTGGGACTGTGAACCATGGTTTGAGAACCCCTGATCTAGAAGGTCTCTGCCATGGGCAATTGAAGCCCAGTTATATTGGGGACCCACTGGAAATATGTCTTGTTCCATCTGTCCTACTGAGGAACAAAAGAGCTGGCCTGTTTATCAGTCAAATCTCCTCCCTCAATGTTTAGAGGTTTGTTCCCTCTGGCCAACCCTAAACCCAGCTCGCCTATCCCAGGAGTTCTGGGCATGTTCTGTGGCCAGAGAACACCGTTGAGCGGAGAGGCGTGGGACCCCACAGTATGTGCTGAGCTGTCTACAGGTGGCCTCGAGGTAGACCAAGGGGACATGGGTGAGGCACCAACAGCACCTCTTACAAAGAGGTTTCTATCAAGTGGTGAGATAAAGCATGAACCTCTAAAAAGTGAAATCCTACTTCATGTGGTCCGGAGGCCCTGGCTAACTATTAGGGAAATGCCACAGGGCATTGGGAAGTATTATACAAATATTAGCTAACATTTACTAAACACTTACTATGGTACAAGGACTGTGCTAAGCACTTCAGATGTATTAACTCATCCTCGCAACAACTCTGTGAAGCAGGTGCGATTTTATTCTCATTTTGCAAGTAGTTAAACCGAGGCTTAGAGAGCTTACACAGCTTGCTCAAGGTTGCACAGCTAATAAGGTGGATGTCTTGTGAACCCCAGCATTTTGTCTCCAGAACTGTCAAAGATGGATTCAGGAATGTTGTTGAGTCAATGACTATATTGGCTTGCTAGGCTGTCCATAACAAAGTACCACAAACCAGGTGGCTTAAGACAACAGAAATTTCTTGCTTTAATTCTAATTCTCTTAGTTCTGAAAGATAGACATCCAAGTCAAGGTGTCCACAGGGCCATCCTCCCTCCAAATGCTCTAGGGAGGATTCCTTCGTTGCTTCACCCTAGCTTCCAGTGGTGTCCTTCAGTCCTTGGTGTTCTTTGGTTTCTAGGTAGATCACTCCAATCTCCACCTCCACCTCCACAAGATGTTCTCCTTGTGCGTCCCTATTTCTCTTCTCTTCTTATGAAGACACCAGTTATATTGGATTAAGGGCACACCTTAATCCAGTGTGACCTCATTACATTAACCTAATTATATCCGCGAAGACCCAATTTTCAAATAAAGTCACAACCTCGTATACCAGGGGTTAGGACTTGAGCATATCTCTTTTGGGGACACAGTGTAATCCATCGCACTGGGCCAGACACTATGCCAGAGCAGGGATGCAGAGATGAAGGAGGCATGCTTCTGCTTTGGTGCCAATCATGGTTTAGGGGTTGGTGGGATGATTCAGAGAAATGAGCAGATAAAGGGAATGTAAATATAATCAGTTCTAGAGTAGTTGCATTTTCCAAATACATCTCCTTACAGTAGTCAATTTGGTTCCTCTAATTTTCATATTTAACTTTATTTTTTCCCTATCCTTTACTGATTCCTGAGGTTGGTTACACACGTGTGAAGTGAAGTTATAATTCAAATGGTGGCGATTGTCACTTCTAGGCAAGGATGACTCCTCTGGGCCTCAGTTTCTTCATCTGTGAAAGAGTCGGTAGGATTATTGGGTTTTAACTCTAGCAACACACTAGAATCACCTGGGGAGATTTAAAACGACTGCTGATGACTGGGCCCACCCTTAGGGATTCTGATTCAGTTTGCTGAATTGGGATCCAAGCACCAGTATTTTTAAAACATTCCTGGATTATTATATTATGCAGCCAAGCTAAAGACTACTAGTGCTCAAAGTCATGGAGGCTCTGCCAATCTTGGGTTCTAGTCAGTTATACACTTCCTTTCCCAGGTTGAAGGTGCTCCCATGGCTTCTGCCAGAATGAATTTGGGCAGGACTCTGGAGGGGTTATCTTCCCTGTTAGCCCAGTGCTGCTCTTTCTAGAAGAATATAGACCCTGAAAGCCTCCCAAAGAAGATGTCTACAATCAAACGCTCTGTTTGGGGGAACTGTCAGCAAGTCAAGAGAACAGATACAAAGATACCAGCAATTGTGAATTAGGTGTTAATTGCTTCCTGGCAAAGCCAGCCTTTTGATGGGAGAAGGCTCAGAGACCACACAGATTACTTAGGCCAGCGCTCTCCCTCTTTTTCTAGGCTTCGGAATCCAGGTGGTAGAAGACCTGGGAGGGAGGAATATGGTTGGTGGCCAGAAGCTGGAGTGCTAATTATAGACAGAAGGCCACAAAAGGCATGGAATATTTTAAAGATTTTTTTAAGTCTTTTTTTTTCCTTTGTCATATCTGTAGACCAGGCTATTTCTACGTAAGTTAAGAATGCCATCTTCTTAAGGAATCTCCATACTGTTTTCCAAAGTGGCTGCACCAACTTGCATTCCCACCAACAGTGTAAGAGGATTTCCCTTTCTCCACATCCTCTCCAACACTTGTTGTTTCCTGTCTTGTTAATTTTTGCTACCCTACAACCCTGCAATTGCACTACTGGGTATTTACCCTAAAGATACAGGTGTAGTGAAAAGAAGGGCCGTATGCACCCCAATGTTTATAGCAGCAATGTCCACAATTGCCAAACTGTGGAAAGAGCCGAGATGCCCTTCAACAGACGAATGGATAAAGAAGATGTGGTCCATATATACAATGGAATATTATGTCTCCATCAGAAAGGATGAATATCTAACTTTTGTATCAACATGGACAGGACTGGAGGAGATTATGCTGAGTGAAATAAGTCA
>CM052899.1:168138692-168168133 GCA_028534135.1 Potos flavus
TAACGGGCTAGCACTTCGTTGGATGATTGTGTGACTCATGTAAGGTTACTTCTGAAGATTTGTGTAAAGCATCTAATAGGGTGGTGTCTGGCACAAAGAGACACATAATCAGTATTTTCTGCAGTTGAGTTATTCTTGTAATTGTAATTGTACTTGTAAACAAATTGTAATTGTAAACAAATTGTAAACAAAGCTCATAAGCTTTGTTGGGATGAGAACAGAAGCTAAAGGACACTGACACCAAATATGGGCCAGGTGCTAGGTTAAACAATTATATATCTAGAATTTCATTTAATATTTATTTTAAATGTGTGAGTTAGGTATTATCATTTCTACCTTACAGACGAGGAGACTGAGGCCCAGCGAGGTTAAAGGTCAGACAGAGGTGTGTCGGTAGAGGCTGGATCTAGTAAGTCAGACTGACTCCAATTACACTCCAATCCACAGCACATATAGCTGAGTGAAACTGGGTTAAAAGGAAACAGGGAAACTTGTACTGGAAGAAAGATTCCATATAGGAACAGCCTGGGGTGTTTGTGCTACATGTGCGTGTGTGCTCATGGTGACCCCTAACCAGAGTCCAATTACAAACACATTGGGTGAGATTTTAGGGTAGACCACATGGGTGTTGGAGAGTGGGAAGGAGCAGCACAGGGTGGTAAGGGATTGTGATGACAACTTGAGATCCCTTCATCCATCCACCTTCCCCCTGAGGCATCTGATGGGACGTGAGAGACACTTCGAATGTCCATTAGGAAGTCTATACCCTCTTCTGTAGCAGGCGGGCACCTTCCCCAAATCATATTCAGAAACCCAACAGGAGTTTCTGGGAAGGAGAGACAAAACTGGCCTGAGAGGGCTAGGGAGAGCCTCTAAAAGAGCCTGGTTGGTCTCAGCAATTAAGCGATTTCTTATTAGGCTAAATCCTCCTTTCCTGTCTACATTGTCCATCCTATGTGCCTTAGAAAGCCCTTCTCCAGCTTCTTTTTTTTTCTCTAATAAGTTAATCAGGACCATCTCCACTGTTCCTATCCCCAAACATAGCCTCAGCCAACAGAGAACCTGGGAATACTCGGTATGGTCTGCAGCATGACAGCCCCTGGAGATGTCCACGTCAGAACCTGGGAATATGCTAGGTTACACGACAGAGTACCGTGAAGGTCGCAGGGAGAACTAGCTAATCAGTGGGCTTTGAGAAAGAGAGAGAGAGAGAGAGAGAGAGAGAGTAGGTTGGTTTAGCCATGGGAGCCCAATATAATCACAAGGGTCCTTAAGAGTGGAGGAGACTGGCAGTGTGAGAAGCGCTCAACCTGATTTGCTGGCTTTGAAGAGGGAGGAAGCCCGCCAGGACACCGGGGGAGCTGACAGCGAGGAGACAGACTCCCCCCTAGAGTCTCCAGAAAGACTGCAGCCCTGCTGAACTTGATGTTAGCCAATGAGACCTGGGCTGGGCCTCAGCCTGAAGAACTTAAGATAATAAATGTGTGCTGTTTAAAGCCCCGAAGTTTGTGGCGATTTGTTACGACAGCCATAGGAAGCCAATATGCTTGGCAGTGCACAGGGCTGGAGGGGCAGGAAACTGGCCAGAGGGCTTGAACCGGGGGAGTGGAGCAGGTGAAGGTGGCCCCGTCTGGAGGCCCCATCCAAGCACAGGAAAACACAGTCCAAACCGGGAAAGTGGTAACAATTTTTTTCTAAAATAAGAGAGTAAAAATGCTACTGGGAAGGTTCCTTTGGGAAAGTGGAGGAGCATGGCTTTTGAACCAAGCTGTGTGGTTTTGGAAACTGACCCCATCGCTTCAGCTCCGTGATCTGGGCAGGTTACTAATTCCTGGAAGTGTCAGATTCCTCACCTATAAAAAGCCATAGACAGGCTGTCTGATTAAGATGCCCATCATCCCACTGCTTATCTCTGAGTTCTCAGGTCAGCTAACGACAGAGGTGTTCTGGGGACTTATCACCAAAGGGAAGAATCCAGTGCTGGGAACACAGTAAATGGTGACCGATATCTTTCCAAAGGCACATGTCCCAGGCAGACTACAATTTTGTTTGTCTGAATTAACCACTGAATGCTCCTTAGAAAGAAATACAATCAGTGTTAATGCAGTGCCCTATGGTAAAAACTTCAACTTCTGGGAGTGGAATTTTGGTAGGAAGGGCCATGCTGAACTAAGAATCAGGATCAGACCTACTGAGAATATTCTTTGTAGAAATGTGTGCTTTTAAATAAACCTCTATCCCCTATGAATTTCAAGTTCACTCCTCAATTGACCAACAAAATCCCTAATTTTTTTTTAAATTTACTTTATACTCAGTAATGACCTTGACATCAGAATGGATGCTTACCTGTGTACATTTCCACCTTTGCTTCAAAGTCAGTATTCCCAGGCCTGAATTCGTTACCTATCCACCGCTGCCCCTGAATCTGCCCACCCGGTGTTTCTAATCTCAGTGAGTTTAAGCCACCCAGTCTGTGGTATTTTGTGGTTAACAGCCCAGAGATGCAGTGAGATAAAGTCTGAACATGTCAGAATGGCATGACATACCCTTTTTCTCGTAATTCCCATCCACCTGACAGGTCACTCGCAGCTGTTTTCTCATAACTGAGATTCCTAACTCGTTGTGCTTTTTGGGGCATGTGTCCTTCCCTCTGCGGCAAGTAGACTGGTTAGTTCCCTTTCACTCTTCATTATTCCTTTAGTGTATGTGGTTAACGTTCCATTTCATGTTCTTGTAGTACTTGAGACAAGCCTGTCTCACCATAATAAAATGTATTTTAATTATTCCTTATCTATTTCTCCCAACTTATCTATTCCCTCAACAAATTGAGAGAGAGAGGGGGGTTCTGTTTTACTGATCTTTGTAATGTCCACAGCACAGATTCTAGCACCCTGTAGATTTTATAAAAAATGTCTGTTGAATGGATGAGTCAGTGAAAAAATTACACATGACGCAAAACCTCCCATTGCTCTTAGGATAAATCCCAAGCTCCCTCATATGGCCTCCATGCTTTTCTAGCCTCATTTAGTTCGACTTCCCTTAGCCACCAGAGCTGCCGGACACTTCTAGTCTGCCTCCTGTCCCAAAGCCTCTGTGCTCTTCTATTTCCTCTGCCTGGAATATGGCCCCTGCTCTAACCAATCTTAAGCCATGAGTAGCTACCCATCCTTCAACTTTTAGCTAAATGGCTTCCCAGGGAAAGTTTTCTTGACATCTCGTGCCCTAGACATGATTGTTTCCCCTGTGCTTTGTTCACAGAATACCTTTCTGGTTTCTTCCCAATACTTAAGTCCAGTGTGCTGTAGCATGCTTGTGTGATTATAGAATTAAATTGGCTTCCTGACTAGACAGCAAAGTCCCCGAGATTGGGGAGGTTTGCTTACTGGCTTGTGTGTTTCGTTTTCAGCCCTCTCTCCCCAGGACACAGAACAGTGCCTAGCACAGAGCAGGCACTCATAATAACACCACAGTGTGGTTAAAAAAAAAAAAAATGGACTGCAAAGTTAAGTTGCAAGATGAAAAGCAGACTCTAAGTTTTGTCATTTTTTTCTTTACATGATTTCGTTCACTTGAAGTTATCTGATAACAGGTCAGAAAAATCAGACCTTATCTCTCACCTTCACCCTTGCACCCCTTGCTTTCTGTCCACACTTGAACAAAGTCTACAGTGTTTGGGCTGTGAGGAGTAGGCTTAAAGGCAAAATCTGTTCATGCGGCCCTGAAGCTTTACTGGGAACACTTTTGGAGGTACTGGAGCTCATGTCTCGCCTTGAAGGGTAGGCAGAGTTGGACTGGAGAGAAGGGAAGTGTTAAGAAAGAGCAATTTTGCGTGCCTAGTAGATCTTGAACCCACCACAGCTCAGTGGTTGTCTTGGCTCTAGAATCTGACTTTGTGGGTTCAAATCCTGGCTCTACCTCTTCCTGTCAGAGTGATCCCAGACAAGCTCATTAGCTTCTGCATCTCAGTTTTCCCAACTGTTGAAATAGAGTTAGGAATAGTCCCTACCTAACAGGGTCTTTATGAAGATTAAGTGAGCTAAAAAATGTAATGGGCTTAGCATAGTGCCTGTCACATAGGATACATCTAGGGACAATTATGGACACTAATATTAGCCATACCTGATGTTTTTAATCCATGGAGAGAAACATCAATTACTGTATCATGCCTGAACTTCTCCCCTGGAGGCAAGGAGTAACTCCTCATTGTAGAGTTTAGAGAGAGAATCTAGCCATGCACTGAAGCTTCTTTTCCTCTTAGAGGCTAACTGGGGGACATGCGTGTGATTCAGCCCCTCCAGACTCAGGTTTGCCTTGCCTCAGAGCTGCATGACTGGTGGAGAATGCTGACTGATCCTGGGACTCAGTATTAGAAAATTCAAGTGCCTGTAGATATAAGCTCAATTCTCTAATATTAGCTTAATAATGATCAAACTTTGGCCCCATCTGCCTGCATCCTTTCTCTTATTTATCCATTGATTTGGAACTTAAATATGAGGAAGGTAAATAAATGGCTATTTATTGGGTCTGTTAAAGAACTCCCGTGGGAACACATTTAAATTGAGTAGAAAAGCAAGGGACAATGAATAATGGGGTCTTAGGGTCTGAAGAGCAGAGGTCCATGCTGAGAAATCAGAAAACCAAAACAGGGTCGATGTGTTTTGGGATGATCAGCAGGAAAAGCAAGCCAGTATAGTTTGCATGATTATGAGTGTGAGTTCCTAAATTTCAGAGTCCCCAGACAAAGCTAATTCCCAGTTAAGCAGCCAGGAGATGCAAATGTTGTAACTCAGCAAGTGTCACGGCATCTGTTTCTATCTCTAGAGAACTCATAATGGACCTCACTCCCCAATGTAATTCTAGATGGTTCTTAAGCCAACTTGTGCCGTTGTTATACCGTCTGTGTCAGAAGATCCACACAGATGTGCCTAGAGCTGGCCAGCCCCTGCTGAACTGTTTCAGTCAGCTACCTGGCAGGCAGCGGAGGCAAAATCAGCTGAGTCAATTATATTTATGGATACGTTTGCAGAAGGTCTTTCTCATGGTTTATGAATCCTGTTTCTAAGCCAATAAAGTAAGGTTCTCATCATAGATGATGTGTTTAGTCAAATGTTCAAACATCACTGGAAATAGTGGCTGCAGTGGGGTTGATGGGTGTGCTGGGAGAAGAAACAAACACAGCTGCATTAGAATAAGTGAACCTGCTTAATTTAACTCTCCCTTCTCCCCTCCCCCTGGTAAGGCATCACAGTGGGTTCTCTGGGAAGTTGACTCTGGAGAAAAGTCTACTATTCCGTGTTTATTGATGAGTTCTCTTGGGATGAATCCCCAGGGTCGGGGAAAGGAAGGGAGCAGGACTAGGCCTGGGGGGCAAGTTGTGCTGTGCTATCTCATCTGACCCCCTCGTTTCACCCCTCAAAAGTGGCTCTGGAGCTAGAATGACTCTTCAGAGTTGTTCTGAATTAGGCCAAGATGGCCAGCGTGTTTTATAATCTCACATTAAATTGTCATTGGATGTGGGGCTCCCAGGAAGGGGTGCAGCCTTGACTGAGGGGGCACCTCTGCAGCTGAGGCAGACCCGGAAGGGTCTGAGGGATGTGGGCATCTGCCCTCAGCACTTTCAGGCTGGGATTGCAAGACTTCCACTGAAGGGGCATCTGGGCAGTGTCCACCTCAGTTGGCCTCTATAGGCTATTTGAAGGAGACAATCCAAAATCGATATCTAAGAAAGCCATAAGGCAGAGGAAAGAGAAAGTACTGGAATCAAGGAGGTCAACCATAAGGCTATTGTAAAAATCTAGGAATTCCTAAAATATATATATATACATCTAGAAATAAGGGTAAAAGTGGCAAGGGAGAGAAAGTTGAGAAGGACTTGTAATGGCAATCAGGAGAATTAATCTCTCCGGAATGAATGCAGACGGTGAGGTCGCCAAACACTGAACCTCCTACGTGTCTTCGGTGCATATTTCAGCCTCATTTTCTTGATGGGAGAATGCTCTCAGAACTGATACAACTAGCAGGTACAATACATGAAATATATTTCCTTTTAATGTCTCGTTTTCTTCAATTAGCTCTTGAGGCAGCTTTGTATAATTAAAGAGCGTCAAGAATTGATTTCAAATATTGGCTTTGATGAGTCTTTGCTGTTTGATTCTGGTCAAGGTTTTAACTTTTTTTTTTTTAAGATTTTATTTATTTATTTGACAGAGAGAGAGATCACAAGTAGGCAGAGAGGCAGGCAGAGAGGGGGGGGGGGGAAGCAGGCTCCCCGCTGAGCAGAGAGCCCGATGCGGGGCTCGATCCCAGGACCCTGAGATCATGACCTGAGCCTAAGGCAGAGGCTTTAACCCACTGACCCACCCAGGCGCCCGGGTTTTAACCTTTCTGAACTCTAGCTTCCTTATCTGTAAAATGGAAACAATGTTACCTACCCTCGCCAAGGTCGTTCCAAGATGAGAAAGGCAATGAGATACATGAAAAGCACTCTGCATGGTGCCTAATACATAATACTTCTTTAACAGAGTCAGTTTTCTTTTCATGAAAAAGAAGACTAGGTGGGACATTCTACACTGCTCCATTGGACTCAGTTTTGAGAGAAAATCTTGTGGGAGAATGGTCTTTGCCCACTTTTTATGTGCAAAACAATAATATAAATAAAGCTTCTGGTTTTAAAGTGAAATGAATGCATGCAACATTCAACTTCCAGCTCAGACCTAGCGTGTTGAAATCTGCCTGGAGCAAAATTTCACGGCTGAGCCATAGTTCCAGAAAATAACATTGTAAAGTTTGAAGTTCTGCATCAACCTTCACATTCCAGCCCTATTTAAAGGGACATTATAAGTCTACCATGAAGTGGGATTTGAGTTGATGAAGTTTTTGTTGAAGGAGAAAAGAAGGCCCGGGTAACAAGGTTGGTGTTGTTTTGTTTTAGTAGCTTCCCATCGGGTGAAAACTAGAAATGATTTCAGATGGAGAATGTAATAGGAATGTTTTGGGTGAACCTCAGTTCTGTGACAGTGTCCTAAGGCCCCACTCTGTGGAGGTCTCCTGCATAATATAGATGTTGCATATCTAACAGAGGGCCTTGTCCTGAGAGATTTACAGTCAAACGGAGAGACCTCCATGAAAATGTGCTTTCCTCCAACCTAGCAGGTAGAAGGGGCTGTGCTCAGATCCAGTTCATTCACTAGACGCTTGGATCAGAGATTTTTGGACCTGTGAGTTCTTCATGGGTTTCAATACAAATGTCTGATATTTGAAAAAAAATAGCAACTCCAAAGGGCAAAAAGAAAACTTCAATATAAAAAATGAATAAATGCTAAGGTAAATGTTATGAAACTTTACATGATGTCAGCTGACCTAGAGCAACTCAACACACACATACATATAGACACACAAAATATTTATGCTTATAGTGTGTATACATGTGTACATGCATACGTGTATATGTCTGTATACCCGCAAGTATTTAATATATTTTATGTGTGCGTGTGTGTGTGTGTGTGTATCTAAACAGGGAGAAAAGCCAGTAATTTATACTAAAACAAATTGAGAAGTAGTTTTATAATCCTTAATATTTTCTCAAAACAATATAGCTACATTGGGATGTGGATATATTTTATTTTAATAAAGTATGTAAGAAGCCTCTGAAAACAAGAGTGTCTAGATCCTCCAAAGGTTTAAAAGTGGCCCATGATGTATAGGAGCCCAGAAGGATAATGTCTCCCCCAGGGAGAGATTCCAAAGAAGGTCAGGCTAGAATTGCATGTTGGTTGCAAAGTAGGCATTGTGACATGTCACAAATTTCACAACGGAGGAGAGTTCTGGACCCACATCGTCAAGTTGATCTGTGTATCAGGCATGTCTAACTTAACAGAATGCAGCTCAGTGCTTCATGCCTGTGGCAACTCAGGCCAACTCTTGGATGGGTAACGAGCAGGAGCAGCCAAGTGTAGGGTCATTTAACTGACTTCCGATGGTTTCATGATTCTCATTTGCAAAGGAGCTGATTCCCTCCAGCTCAACTGGAAGCAGAACAGTGACCAAGGGACGTGTCAGGGCACAAGCAGGTGGCCCAAAATAAACATGCAGGCTGACTGGCATTGACAACCGGGTTTGGGTCTCACCTCCCAGAGACACTGACAGACGCCGCTTTGGGGCAGGACTTTTTCTTTAGTCTTCCTTGGTCTTTCACCCGGTTCTGGTGGGAAAGAGAATCACAATCTGGAACAGGATTCACCGTCCCACTTGCTGTTTTCCTGAAGGGTCAGAGGAGTGGCGGTTGGACCCGTGGGAACGGTGTTGTGTGCAAGGCAGCAGAGGCTGCTTACTCTTTCTCGGGATCCATTCGATGCCTTTAAATGGTGGTCCTCCTAGCTAAACTGGACCTGTGATTAGGGGAAAGAGGCCAAAAGTTTAACCCCTATATGATCCAATTATGAACTTGATGTAACAGTAAATGTCAAGATTACTATGTTTCCATAGGTGCTCATCATTTATTTACCCATCCTTTGTTTTTTTTTCCCCAAATATTTTTATTGTATTTTTTTGTGTTAAAGATTTCATTGTCCATCCTTTCTTTCATAGACTACAGGAAGCTAAAGGAATAGCTTCTAATGAGTGCCTTCTATGAGCTACATCCTTGGCTAAGTAGCTCTTCTTATTTTTCTGTCATTTAATCTCCATCTCATTCCTGCAAAGTAGGTCTTACTGGCCCATTGGCGAGTCAAGGAAATTCAGGCTTGGAGAGGTTAAGAGAACAGCCAAGGTTACAGAATTGTGTCAGAGCCGAGATTCAAAACTGGGTTTAATGAATTCCTAAGCACCTACTCTCTTTCACAGCATGGAATATTGCTCTTGAATATTCTTATTGTCTGCCTCTGTTTCCTGACATAAAAGTTAAAGCAAGTCATATTCTAAGAAGATGCCAATTTCCATCGTAAGCACCGGAAATAAAGACAGAACTGTCTCTTCAAGTAGGGTTTTTATTCTCCAGAACTCAAACTCTCCTGGGGATGTTAACATGGGAACAACTGACCGTAATGCCAGGTCGGGTGAGCTCCTCAAGTGAGCTGCCTGCCCGAGTGTCTGAGGGAACAGAGGAAGAAGTAACTGGTTAGTTCTTAGGGTCTTAGGAGGACTTCGTGGTGGAAATGGCGTTTTGAGTTGTATCTTAAAGGAAAGATCAGGTTCTGCTAAGCAGACAATGGTCGGGAAGGATCTTCTGGGGCAGATGGCTCAGGAGCAGAAGAGGAGGGAGGCTGCCCATGTTGTACACATGGGGGTAAGGAGTTATTCAGGGCAAATGGTTTTGTGAATGGACCTCATGGCAGAGGGGTTGCAGGGAGGTTTGTAGGCAGGTGTGGTTGTGTAGACTTCCTTCTGTGAGGACAGGGAGAGATGAAGGGATGAGTTCGGAACCTCTTAGCCATACCAGACACTTGTTCAAAGTTTAGGTTACAATGGGATCATAGGTGAGAATGTGGCTAGCCTTCCAGACTCCCTCTCTATGGGGAACTAATTCAAAAAGTGTCCTTTGTGGACAACCAGATGGGCCACCTTCTTCTGCACACCAAGGGCAGGTTTTGCTATGCAACCTTGCATAATTTACCCTGAACTTCATACCTCAGCCAGCCCCCTGGTGCGGGATTTGTATTCCTCCTAAGTCCTCAGCCCCAGCCACTGTCTAGATCCTGGGCTTCAACTGGGAATGAGGTGGATAAAAAACTTGCATTTTACAGAGATATCCCAACAATACAAAGAGAAGCAGATGGAGAAGAAATTGTGACCGGTAGAAAGTACTAGAAAGAAAATAAAACACAGGAATGTGACAGAGAATGATGAGGGGGAGGGTGTTTGGGGAAAGCTTTTCAGGGAGGCGGTCAAGAGAATTTTAATGTATGCATTTAATTTAATTTGGTGACGCAGGCACTCCCTATAAATTGTAAAATATTCCAAAGTGTATAAGTAAAGCAAAAGGAGTCTCATTTGACTCCTATTCCCCAGTCTCCTTTCCAGAAACAAAAATCAAAATTGTTTCCTTGTGTATTTTTGCAGAGATATTCTATGCATCTCAATCCTGTATGTCTGTGTGTAGAACAGGGGTGATACCATCCTAAATACACTGCTTGGCATATTACATTTTTCACTTTACAATATTTCTTGGAGAACTTCCCACATCAGTAATCGAGTTGCCCCACTTATTTTTAGCTGGTTTTACAATATTCCAGCACAGGTCCAGAATGCTTACCTCTAATTCCAAAATCCCAAAAGCCCTGAAAACTTAATTTTACCCCACATTTTGACACCCACACTTATGTCGCAGCAAAACTGACTTGGGCTGATGAGAAAATATTTATTGTTTTGGTAATTCCACTTGGTTTCACGGGGTATGCTTCAGAAGGATGAATATATGAGGTTGTTGGGCATTGCTCAGGGTCTGCTAGGAATGGAAGCATAAATCTCACTTTGGGTGAGACTCCAAGCATAAAGTATTCCTTTACTAAAATTAAAAAAGAATCTGCATTCTGAGTCAAAACTGGTCCCAAGTGTTCTTAATTAGAGAATGTGGACATTTATCATTTTATTTAAATTGTCTCTATTGATGGACATTTTAATTGTTTCCAATATTTGTTCTTACAAATAATGCTAATACATATATGATTCCATGCCTGTGTGGGTTACCCCTACGGTAAATTCTTGAAAGAGGAATCCAATGGGTCAAAGTGTTTGAATATTTATAATTTTGCTCAGTTTGACCAAACTGTTCTTGCGCTCTCACCAGCACTGTCTAAGAGTATCAGTTTTCTCTGTCTGTGGGCTTTTCGTGTCTACAGAGTACAACGGCTCTCAGTCAGCCAATGCTTCATTAGCTGGAACTCTCCATCAGCCAGGGTCATACTCTCCTGAACTGATGAGACTTGGTGATAGTGAGACCCACAGGGGTTTAATGACAAGAAGAGCAACTCAAACAAGAGCCTTGTTTGAGTATCAGGTGGAGTTGACTGCAGCCTCACTCTTGGAAAATAGGCAGCTGGGTATACTCGATGAGGCTTAATGACGAAGTCATGTGACTGATCTTTTAACCAACAAACCAGATGCTAGGCAGTGATAACATTATGGGTCACAAGGTTTGTCTGAAGCGAGATGATTGTCTCATGTATTGTTTTAGCAACTGCAAGGTTACCCTTGGTCATTGAATCAACACAATTCGTTGCTCGTCTTAACAACAAAGCTTACTGTTGAAGGAACATAGTGTCAGGAGAGTATCTAGGTTCAAATCCCAGGTTTGCTGGCCGGTAGCTGTGTTAATTTAGGCAAGACACTTGACTGTCCAGAGATTTGGTTTTCTCACCTGTTTAATTAGAATAATACTCACACAACATTACTGTATTATTATTATTATTATTAGGATTAAGTAGGATGAATGTATTTTAGATACCTGGGATATTGTAGGTACTCAGGAAATGGCTGGTTTTAATTTTGAAATCCTGAGCTAAGAGGCTTTAGATACCTGTTAATTCATGGAGGACGTTAGGAGAAGGAAAGGATAAGTGAATTAGGGTAAATTGGAGGGGGAGATGAAGCATGAGAGACTGTGGACTCTGAGAAACAAACTGAGGGTTTTAGAGGGGAGAGATGGGGGATGGGTGAGTCTGGTGGTGGGTATTAAGGAGGGCACGTATTGCATGGAGCACTGGGTGTGGTGCATAAACAATGAATCTTGGAACATTGAAAAAATAAAATAAAATTTAAAAAAACAATAAACACAATGCAAAAATCCCTGATCTCAAAAAAAAATTATAGTAAGACAATAGGCCTACTACATTAGATTGTTTTAAAAGATTGAGCAAGGTTTGGTATAAAGGTGGGCCCCAGGGAGATAAATCCCCGGGAGAGCCAGGGGATGAAGCATGGCTGACAACCGATCTGATCACCTATGGAACCAACATGAAGTGACCTTGTCTGAAAGCGATCAGGCCCACAGTTGGGATTTTCAGCATGGATGTGTTTATAAAGCCAAGACAAGCTTCGAGTGAGATTCAAAGCATTCAGTCTCAGAGAGGAGCAGAACCAAAGGGTGCCATTTGATGGAAGGCCATTTCTGTTAGTGTCAGTTATTCTGGGATGTGGGGATACTTATACTTGCCTTAGAGCTTCTCATTATTTCTACCTATGACTTTTAAATATATGAGTGTAAAACAGGATTATTCTGTCAACTACCCCATTTTTCATAATGTTAGGCTAAATAACTAATTGTATACTAAATAGCTAGATATCCTACTCTCACCCTTAATTCCAGAGTCATCAGGTTTGTGATTTTTCAAAAAACCAGCCACCTGGGTGGCTCAGTTGGATAAGTGTTTGACTCTTGATTTCAGCTCTGGTCATGATCTCAGGGTGATGAGATTGAGCCCTGCATCAGGCTCTGTGTTGGGTATGGAACCTGCTTGAGATTCTCTCTTTCCCTCTCCCTCTGGCCCAGCCACTTGACATCCCCCCCCAATCAAAAATATATAAAAATAAAAGCCATGTGTTTCCTTTAAAGAAAAACAAGCATTTATTTCTCTTGAGCACTTTCTTTCTTTTTTTTTTTTTTTTTAAGATTCTATTTATTTATTTGACAGAGAGAGAGAGATCACAAGTAGGCAGAGAGGCAGGCAGAGAGAGAGGGGGAAGCAGGCTCCCTGCTGAGCAGAGAGCCCAACGCGGGGCTCGATCCCAGGACCCCGAGATCATGACCTGAGCTGAAGGCAGAGGCTTTAACCCACTGAGCCACCCAGGTGCCCCATCTTGAGCACTTTCATAGATTCTTTGTGCTACAACTGAAGGCAAATGACATTTGAAGATGTCTTCTTTAACCAAGCACTTTAGGCTCTAGTGGCTAAGCATGCATTCAGTGGAGTTACACTGACAAGACTCAAATCCCACACCTGCAACTTACTGGTGGTATGGCTTTGGGCAAGTTATATAAATTCTCTGTTCCTCCATTTACTGCTCTGTACAATGAGAATGATAATACTAAAATCAGCCTCAAGGGGTTATTATGAGGATTAAATGCAAACCAGAACAAAGCAAAACATGTGAAGCATTTAGAACCATGCCTAGCACATGATAAGCCTTTGGTAACTATTCATTTTCAAAGTAAGGGCTTATTATGTGCCCAGAATTGTGTTAGACAATGAGATGCAAGGGGTAGGTGCAGTGTTGATCTGAGATTTAACCCATAACCAGCAGTCCTCTTTGCTGAGTTTTGAAACAGTTGGGACATAGGCAAGAGAATCAGCAGGTGGAGAATCAAAATGTTGGATTTATTATTGATAATCTATGCAAAAGAACATATGTTGTAGTGAGATTGAAAATGGTCTTGCTAGCTTCCAACTCCTTTCTTGTCCTTGGGGTAGCACACCCTGGTACGGTTTGAGTCTACAGTCCAGATCCCCTAATTTAAATTACTTTTCTCACTGGTCCAGAGGGGGAAGGGAAGAGAGAGACCAAATCCCCAGGGCTTGAGGTTATTGTAGATGAGCTTCACCCAGTGGACCAATGACTACTGCCAGCAATAAGGTGAATTTCTCCACCTCGGAGAGAAGTTAAGGTGGAACAAGAAGCCAGGGCATGGAGAAGACGTCTTCCTATTTGCTAAAGAAGGTGAATGGTTCCTGTCAAAGCATGTGAAATCAGGGAAAGGGAATCTGGCACGTCCTCAGAAAATAATAGCAATGTCAAATGATACCTCCTCTATAAAGACTTTTTATCAACATCATCTGAAGTTTTCTTCACAATGATCCCATAAACCAAATGGAAAAAAGAGAATTATCATTAGTTGAGCACTCACAATTTCTCAGGCAATGCACACATGCTTTACATGCTCTCTCTCTCAGGTCACCTCATCTGCTCAAGGTCAAAAAAGCAGGACTAGAATGTTCCACATATGACTATTGGCATGAGAGGAGAGAGTGGAGTGCTTATGGCAAAACGGAACCTGCCTCATATGATTCTGAGCTTGTATACATGGTCTCTCCAAGATAATTATCATAATCCGCCTTATTCAGTGCTAAAAAGAAAAAGGAAAAGAAGGAAAAGAGTTTCACACAACTGATTTAGACACATTAAATCCTTTGATCCTTAAGACAATCTTTTGAAAGAAACTCAGTAATTCAGCATTCATCTTTGAGTGCCCACTCCATGAAGGCACAGAGCGTGAGCCCTGGGCTATAATGACAAGCAAAAGCAGACAAGAACCCCTTACCTTGGGGGAAGTTTCAGTCTTAGAGGTGAGAGATGCCATCAAACAGCTACAGTAATGAATGTAAAAGGACAACTTGTATGAATCTACGAGGGTCCTGAGACATGTCTAGGAAATTGTACGATAAGAGAAGTGTGGGGAGTGTATTCCAGGCTGAAGGAATAGTGCATGCCAAAGTCCTGTGGCTGAAGTGAGGAAAGAAAGCCAGCAGGTATGTTATCATCTGTCTCCATTTTAGAGCTGAACAAAAATCTCAGAGCAAGGCATGGCTTACCAGTATCACCACAAGTGAGTGGAGGAGCAGTACCTAGGAGGCTATAACTAACTTTCAAACTCTGTCACACTGATGTCTTCCTCCATGCTAAACTTATTTTAGCAAGAAGTAAAAGCTAGCAGGGGTGCTGTTAGTTAACTTTTAATTTCAGTGGAAAGGAAGTTCACGGGTGGATTGACTATTTTGTAATATCAACAAAGGCACTGTAATGAGAGCCAAACTGTGTTTCCTTCACCCCACCTACTTGCCACACACAACATATGCACATGGTGCCTTCTCAACTTCACAACAACCATATTTCTGTTTGTAATTTCTTTTTCCCTTCTTTTCTCAGATAATTTCTCAGAACTTCTTAAAAACTGTGAGGAAAATTCCACTTACTAGAAAAAAAAAAAAAACACGGACTGTGTACTGAAAAGGCAACCACACACACACACACACACACACACACACACACACACACGCGCGCGCGCGCGCAGTGGTATCTTCATTTATCACTACTTTGTCCTATGACTTTCAGAGATTCTCTAATTGCCCTCCCCTTCACATGCCACCAAACCTGTGTATTTAACAGACCTTAATAGGCAGCTGTGAGAATCTGCTAAAGCTAAAGCTTTGATGCCTTTCTTCTTTTCCAGCAGTGCACACCAGCATACATGTTTGCGTATGTTTGCAGGGGCTGCACATCCCAGCAAGCCCAGCCCACAGTCCCTCCTTCATTCTCAGCGTCGTTTTAGACTCCCCCCTCCTCACTCCTTGATTTCTTTTTTGAATGTCAGCCCCTCCTTAGGGGCTTCAACATGCTCAGTAACTATAAAGAACAGTTGTCTGAGGATAGAAATCTTGTCCGCTTATAATAAGTGCTTATGCCAGTTATTAGCTCTGTGACCTTGAGTAAATCACCTAGTCTTTCTGAGCATTAGTTTTAACTTGGAGATATCATCTATTGTTTAGATTTTTTCGTAGGGATTAAATGAATTCAAACATCACAGTGGATGAAGTGTGGATGATAGTTGCGATTATTAGTGAATGTCTCTGAGTCTCATGTTCACTGTCTATAAATTGAAGATGTTAGACCAAACGATCTCTGGTGCCTTTTAGGTCACAAGTTCTCTGATTCTTGGCCACTCGTCATTCTTGGGTCCTCCTTTGACTTATTCCCTAACTCCATCCCAGCCCCTTACAAACACAATAAGCTTAGCTCAGGGCATTGTGAGGACCAACTTGGTTTGTAGATGAGGTGGGCGCTGGTAGTGTTTCTCTGCAGCAAGACCGAAATGACCCATATCAAGGAAGGACCATGGTTTCTGAAACTGTAAGTACTAAGTCCCCAAGAGTACATGTCTTTCTAAATTATAGTGCTAGGGGAAGAGGTGATCTTTGAGGTGTTGGATCAGAGGACAGTAGACTATAGGAGCATTTGAGAGTATTAGCACCCCTTTGGGATTTACCCCCAAATCCCATCACTGGCCTGCTGGACTATTTTCAATCTAGAACTTAGGTTTCATCAGCATCACTGAGGACTCCTTTGGGCCTCCTTACACTGTGCAAAGAAATGAGCATCTCATAGGAAGGTAGGACACAGGAATAGAAAGTAAATGAGCTTCAGAGCCGTGGAAACTGGGGCTTCTCCCATCCCAGCTATGCCACTTCCCTGTTGCATGGGCTTTGGCAGATGATTCAACCTTGGTATTCACCATTCCCCTAATTTATACATTGGAGAATAATATTAGATATGTATGTCTTAGGGTTGCTTTGAAGATTACACGATACACCGGCACCAATGTGTGTTCACAACAATCATGCAAAATGGACAGATAGGCTTTGTACACCTTGGTATGGTCTTGGCTGCATCCAAACCTAAACACTTATTGACTGCCTCATTGTGTTAAGTGTTGGCAAATATAACAGTGAAAAAAGCCTCTCATTTACTCTCAAGAAGTTCACATTCTATTTGACAGGCAGTTCCAATATCGTGTATCCAGTACCAACTGGGGCTCCAATTTGTGTGTCCAATGGCCAGTTTTTAAGTGGCCTCCTGGGTTGGGTGGACAAGGACTGCTTAGTGTGGTTTTGTTCTGAGACTAGCAGGGTTGTGCAGGTGGCTCAGTGCATAGGCCAAGGCGCAGTAGACCCCCCAGTTCTGATGCAGCTGTTGACATCCAGCACCATATCTTTGGAATGAGCAAAAACTTTTGCAGTTCTTCAGATGTTTTAAAACACCAAGTACATTTTGCAAAGTGTTCTCCCTTGAATATTTAAAATCATGTTTTATTTAAAGGAAATGACTTTCATAAATTTCTGACCCATTTGAGCTTTATATCATTGTAATATTCTTTAAGAGCCAATTCGTGTCCAATAAGGCTTTTCACCTTGTTTAATGACTTTTTAAAATTCTCTTTTCTTGCAATCAAAACTGTATAAGCCAATTCAAATGCCAAAGGGTTCAAGTTCAGTTCAGAGTGCTCAAATCATGAATTCTGAGAGAATTTTAAGTTGGTGAAATGAGTTCTGCTCATCCGTATTCAACTCTGTATTTCTAGCAATTAGCCTAGTGTGGACTCAGTGTGGGCCCCATCTGAGGTTGGAAGAACCAGACTTTTCACTGAATATTTGAAAACAGGGTAGGCATACCTTGCCTTAGGTATATCTGAGATGTCCTAGGCAGAGAAACTGGCTTATGTTTCTAATTGTGAGCAGCCAAGGAGGAAAAAAGGAAAAGTGGCTATCTTCATCCTTATGCTGTTTCAGCTTGATCTTATTTACTCTCTAGAACGGTCCTAGGAAGAAGGTATTATCTCCATTTTACTAACGAGGAAACTCAGGCTCAGAGAGGTTAAGGAAATTGACTGAAGTCACACAGTCAGGAAATGGCAGAAAACACTGTCTTCTGAACTCAAGCTTTGAGGCCTCCTGAGTTTCATTTCCTTCTGTGCCCTACTGGCTCCATAAATTTCCACTGAGGTGGGGCTGAGGTCTCCCTCTCCTAAGCAGTGTGTCAGGTACTTACACTGAGGACATTACCTCGCTTAATCTGTGCTATAACTCCCTTTTACAGTTGAGGAAACAAAGTCTCTGAAATGTAGATCATGTGTCCCCAGTTACGGGGCAGGGCCAGGCAGACTTGGGTCTGAATCCTGGCTTCAACACTGTATTTGTTTCCTGAGGCTGTTAGAACACATGACCATAAGCTTGGTGGCTTCAAACAACAGAAACTTGCTCTCTCGCAGTTCTGGAGGCCGGAAGTCTGAAATCCAGGAGCCACTAGGTCTGCACTCCCTCTGGAGGTGCTAGGGGAGAACTCCTCCCTTGCCTCTCCTGCCTCTGGCTGCTGGCATTCCTTGGCTTGTGGCCACTTCTCTCTCTCGTCCATCCTCACTTTGCCTTCTTCTCTGTGTGTCTTCTCTGTGTTTCTTACAGGGATACTTGTCAATTGACTTAGGGCCCACCCAAATAGTTCCAGAGACCTCCTCATCTCAAGATCCTCCATTTAGTTACATTTTCAAAGACACTTGTTCCCAGTGAGGTCACATTCATGGGTTCTGGAGGTGAGGCCATGCATGAGTCTGTCTTTTTGTGGGAACCACTCACTAGCCGTTGACCAAGGGGCCTAGACCCTTCAACGGCCTCCATAGAATGATGGTGCCAGCAACCCTAATCTCACAGCATTGCTGTGATAGAGAAGGGGTGGCTACTGACCCTGCTCTTTGTTTCAGCACTGAGTCCTCTCAGTTCACAAAATTCTCGTCAAATGTCATCTCTGAGGCCACAATGTTAGGTTCTTACAGTTCCACAGACACATGGGCAGGGAGAAGGTGTCATCCACTGTGCAAATGAAATGAACGCATACTTTACAGGTAAAAATTTACTCCCCAGCTTTGACCCAGAAGGTGTTCCTGTCTTATATTCTTCCCCAGCCTCACCACCTGCCATGTTAGGGAAGCCAATCTTAGGAGCTCAGTTGCTATTCAGAAGGACTTCTCCCTCAGAAACAGTCTTTCGCCCGGTGGCTTGAAAGATGACAAAGACTCTCCAGAACTGATCTGAGGCTAATCCATAAATAAATGCTCCTGACTTCCATCACCACGTGCAAACCTGCAATACAACCTCACTTCAGTGGGGAAGTATTAGCATTTAGCCCAAACAACCAGGACAGTTTTTACAGACTTCTGGAAACAAGACCTATTTCTAAGAAGGGAAAATCTTTCTATCGGTGGGTTAATGTGAGCTAGCTCTGTAGCCCCAGAAACCCAGGTCCACAGCAGAAAAAGTGGACCCAACTCCCCTCTTCCCTTCCTTTGTTCATTTCTTTTCTTCCTTCCTTTGCTTCCTGATTTATCTTTCATCAAACCCTTAGCATCTCTTCATCATAGGCCAGGATGTGGATTAGGCCTAGAGGGTACATGATATGGGCTCAGAATAAAGAACAGGGAGAGGGACACCGGTAAGTGGTCACCCTCTTACACTATATAATAGAGGACATAGAATATTTTGGGGCAGTGGAACACTGGTCATGTCTGGGGAGAGAGCAGGGGAATTGGGATTGGCTTATAGAGGATACAGTGTTTGAGTTTGATCTTGAGAAATTAAAAGTGTTGGGGCACCTGGGTGGCTCAGTTGGTTAAGCATCTGCCTTCAGCTTAGGTCATGTTCCCCGGGTCCCGAGATCGAGTCCCTTATTAGGGCTCCCTGCTCAGCAGGGAGTCTGCCTCTCCCTCTCCCTCTGCCCCTACCCCTACCTATGTGCTCTCCTTGTCTCTGTCTCTCTCTCTCTGAAATAAATAAATAAAAATCATAAAAAAAAAAAAAAAAAGAGTGCAGGCCAGGAAGAGGGAATGGTGTATGCCAAGCCTCAAAAGCAAAAAAGTCAATGCTAATTTCAAGGAAGGTGGGTCACTTAATATGATCGGAGTATAAAACCTTAGCAGGAACCAGGATCTGAAGTAAAGACGAAGCATGACACACTGAAGTCAAAGGCTATCATCACCAAAAGCTCTAAAGCCAGTAAAGATGGATCTGAAGGGAATTGGCCTCCAGTCAAGGAGACCAGTGATGATGCTCTTTGACTGGTTTATGTGCTTACTATTTGCTAGGCATTCTTTTAAGCATTTTCAATATATATATTTACTGGTCTATCCAACTTTGGGACTATACAACTTTAGGAATGTATTCTTTTATCTGGCAAAGAGAGAGTGAAAGGATCACCCAGCTAATAAATGGCAGGGCTGGAATTTGAACCTGGAGTATGTCCATGACAGCGGGAGTGGGAGAGAAGAGGTGGGTTCCAGGACTTGGAGCCCAGTTGGTGGGAAGGGAAGGGAGATGACTAGGTCTTCAATCCTACCTGGGTTCCAGACGTGGCTATCTGATCAGCCCTTCCCTCACACCTGTCCTCTTCTACATTCTGTCACCTAAGCGCTTGTGCAGCCAATGTCCCCAGGCCTGGCCTCTTCCAAAAGCCCTTTACATTAGGGAGTATCAATGCCATTGTTTGTATAGGGGTTTAACATTCAGACTTTGGAGTAATCCAGATTATTGGATTTGTTTCTCTGCTTTCCCCACTTTGATTCCCTGCTATTTGGCACATGACTGGTGAACCAGCAACAGTAACTAGTTGGAAATTCAGAATTTCAGGTCCTATCCCAGACTTTCTTAAGCAGAATCTGCCTTTTACTGGTTGAGTCTGATGTATACAAGTTGATTTGTGATGCATTAATATTTGAGAGGGGCCGTTCTTCCGGTATAACTTGAGCAAATTTTATAATGCTGGCTCTACCCGCCCCCCCCTTTTTTTTTTGGCCCCAACAAGTTCTAGGTCCTTAGCAAAGCTGCCCACCCTGAATTGGATGGTCTGATGGGCTTGTAACAAAGTTGGCATTCAGGAGCTTCATACTGCCTGTTATTGTCTCCTAGCTTTGGTAAGAGCTTTGTAGCTGCTACACATAAGTATAATCTATACATTGTCACTCACCACTGTCCTGCAACCGGCCTGGGAAGGTACCATCAGAGAGTGAAATATCTTACTGACAGCATGTGAGTAAAGCCGGGTTAATTCTCCCAAGGACATATGTTGCAAACTACTTGCTTAACAAGTTTTTTCAAAAGGAAAATCTTATAAATGATCATTTCTGAAGGGCTGTTTCTAAGCCTATGCCTGAAGACAGAGCATAAGAATTCTCATGATAAATTCATTGTAAAATGTCCACTATAATTTATTTTGGGGCAGTGAGGTAGATGGTAAAAATGGGCATGCTTTCCACCTCTTTGGCCTGTAATTTTACATCTCCGTCCATCAAGAGGTCCACTCTTTCTCCTAGTCTTTGGATCTGAACTGGCCTGGTGATGTGCTTTGGCCAATGAATGTGGCAGAAGTTATGAAGTGCCAGTTCCGAGCTTTTACTCACTCTCTTGTGGGACCTTACCCGACCCCTGTGTAAACAGTCTGAGGCTAGCCTGCCAGAGGATGAGAAACCGTGTGGAGCAGAGACAAATCATTGAATGCGAGGCCATCCTAGATCAGAAGAATTGCCAACCTGCAGGTGAAGTGTAGAATCGTGAGCCATACTCAACTGTTACTATTTTAAGCGTGGGCTTAAACATTGATACAATGTTTACAGCAAAATAGTGCAAAACCAATAAAAGCAGTAATAAAATCAATCACTGAGCTTTGGGTAATTGATTATGAAGCAACAGCTGATACACTCCAATGACAACAGTTTTTTAAATAGATGGTGCTTGCTGAGAAGGCTGAGCCATGCCGTGCACCAGCATCTTGTATATTTTTCCTCTTTTCATCTCTCCATCTACAAAGCCTACCATTTTATTAATGTTTACTCACTAATCTTTTAGAGGTCATAAAGTTTAATCCTTATATCTACCATATGAGATATATCTTATTTCCATTTGGTGGTGGAAAGAACCTGATTCTCAGAAGGACTGGGAGAATTGGCCAAGCCCAAGGTAGCATCTGAAAAGTGGCAGAGCTGAGATTTGACCTCAGGTCTGATCTGCATCCTACACCTGCATTTTCTAACCCCATGGCTTGTTATTTTCCTGACCAGTTTTCAAGAGAGGTGCTTTCACGCCTTAATTTTGGAAAAGGACTTTCAGGGTGGTTAAATAACGCATCCAATTAATAAAGGAAGAGTTGATTTTGAACCTAGGATTCACTGACTCTAATACTTGCATTCACTGAGGTTCATTATTAAGAAATATATCCTAAATGGAGAAGAACATGTTTATATCCATGCTAGGACCATGTTATTTCTTTGTTTTAGAAACTTGTTCTGCTCTGTTTGAATGTGTTTTAAAAATCATGTTTTGCAAACCCCAAATTGTAACAGAAAGCAGGTTGTAAAGGAACTGGTGAGAGTTATTGCCCAGAAAAACCAGCTGGGAAGCATTTCAGTGTCAATCTTATTATTGCTTTTAAATTAGCAGTGACTTCAAAAGCCTTTGAAGTAGCTGGCAGGGAATGCTTGGATTGGGGAAAACAATCACTAGAGGGTATTCTCAGCAGGCATGTGCTTTATAAATGTTCCTCCTCTTTATGCCTTGGCACTGAGAAAGGTTGGAAAAGAGGTAGAAGGATCTTAGCAGGAAGCTTCTAGCTGATGTGAATTGCCAGGAAGACCCAATTAGCCTGTCCCTCTCAGTAGCAAAAATCCAAGCAGAAGGAATAAATTATTTGTGGCAGTGGTCAAAGCTGCTGACAACTTCAGAGACCACCCATGAGGTCTTTCCATGTCAAGCTGACTAGAAGGACCTGAGAGGCTCCAACCCCAGGGACTTGATGGATTCCGACCTGAGAGCAAAGCTAAGTTAAATTAAATGGTAGCTCATAATACCTGGAGAAGAAGTGTCAAGATAGGCCTGTTTCCCACCGTGAATACCTGCCTGGGAACTTTCACTGGTCATCCTTTAAGATTGGTTTTAGAGTTTACTTCTTTGAAAACTCTGACATGTCCTGAGACTTCTCTCTATCCAAATACAACTCATTCATTTCTCCATCCATCCATCCATCTGTCCAGCCAGCCAGCCAGCCAGCCAGCATTTGAAGACTTCCTACTTTGTGTCTGATGTTATTAGATCTCGAGTACCGATGATTTTGAAGTAGATAATAAGCACCCCCTGCCCTGCCATGATGCTTAAGTTTTGGGAAGAGGGTAGAGACTGTCCAGTAAGCAGACCAGGTATGTGCCTGGGCACCAACCAGGGAGTACCAAGAAATTGTTAGGAAATAATTTGATGTTTTTACATGTACACAACTATTCTATCAACATAGGAAAATTGGAGCACCTGGGTGGCTCAGCGGGTTAAAGCCTCTGCCTTCGGCTCAGGTCATGATCTCAGGGTCCTGGGATCGAGTCCCGCATAGGGCTCTCTGCTCAGCAGGGAGCCTGCTTCCCCCTCTCTCTCTGCCTGCCTCTCTGCCTACCTGTGATCTCTCTCTCTCTCTCTCTGTCAAATAAATAAATAAAATCTTAAAAAAAATCACAACTGGCTTGAACTTTCCTACATGTATTTATGGCATAGGAATGTTTTTATGTTGATTTAGATATCAGAAGAAGTGAAACCATGATCTTTTCTAGGCTTGGGGTCTCAGAAGGTCATTTGTTATCATGAAGAGGAAAACATGAGTAGTTATGTGAAGTACTCTAATAAAGAATGCTTGTGAGCTGTGAAAGAAACCAGGAAAGGTGTTTAATCAGCCTTGAAGCTGGGGCGTGTGTGTGTGTATGTGTGTGTGTGTGTGTGTGTGTGTGTGTGTGTGTGTGTATATGATAGAGGGTGGTCAGGGAAGTCCAGTGGAGAAGTTACTGTTCCCTTTTATCTGCTCTCATAGTCCCTAGGTCATACCTCTATTCCAGTTCCTGCTTCGATCAATCATCTACATGTCCATTTGTAGCAGGTGCTATAGTGTCCCCCCTATATCCTATTGGCACCCATTATTCTAGTGCATGCCCATAGCATTCTACTACGGGCATCTGCAGCTTTCTGCCTGAGTGACTTTTCTGCATGCACAGGCTGGGAAACCAGAAGTGCAAGAGGGTTAGGATCCCTGGGAGCACCGTCACCTCAGCTGAAGATGAATGGGAGTAAGGTGATAAGTAGCCCAACTTTATCACCCCTGGGTAGGATCTCTTAAAAGTTCTGCAACACATCCCCAATTTCTCATGCAGGGCTGATCCCAGCATTTACCAGCATGATAACACAGCCTATGTTACCTTCTTTCTCTGGCCAGTCTCACTCCCCTACTTCTCTACCAATTGTTCTGGGGTTACCTACAGATAAATTGCTTGCATCCCTTTCGTGGTCTCAGAGCTGGGTTCTGGGAGAATTAAAGTTAGGACAATGACTCTCTTCTCCTCTCAGACCAGGGCTGGGGCCAGCACAAAGCCTGACATATAGTTGGACTTACTAAATCTTGAATAAATGAATTAATGAATAAATAAATGAATGATGAAGTATAGATGATAATGGCACACTTCCACCCTGTGTTGTTTTATGAAACTTAAATGATTCTCATTGTAATGGCATTTGGGTGGAGGAAAATATAACCTGTTTGGGAGGTAACTGACAGGTGATTTGGCTTCTGAGAAATGGGAGACACCAGGCTGGGCCTGGAGAAAAGAGATGAAGCTGTGTTGATGGCTTCCCCTCTCTTTCCTAGCTTGGATTGCCCTCCCCTACTGTACCTACAGACATACCAATAACAGCCTACCTTCCCTTATTTTGATAAGATTCAGATTCAAAGACTTCTTGGAAAATGAGTTCTCAAGACAAAGATTAAGGAGACCTAATAAATCTAACGTAGTTCTCACAAAAGTGGTGGTATCTATTTATTCATGTATTCAATTCATTCGTCTGTAAATTTATCCATTCAGTAATTTACTTATTCATTAATTTGGTCATTCATTAGTTGATTCATTTCCTCCCTCCTTGCTGACTGGAAAACTTTGGTTCAGAGGATCTGGTAATGAAGCACATCGTCCCTAGAGACCGAATACCTTGATTGGCATCCTGGCTGTGTGACCTTGGGCAAGCTACTTAACTTACCTCTCCTTTAATCTCTTCATTTGTAAAGTGGGGATAAATGGTACCCCTGGTTGAGAAGGTTAAGTAGTTAGGGGTTTGTGTGAAGTGCTTAGAACAATCTCATATACAATCAGAGTCATAGCAATAATGGCCATTATATGTTTGGACTGTGCTTTCCCTCTTCTTCTCTTACAACAATCCTAACATGGCCTCCACCTTGATATCTAATTAGATTAGTAGCAGCACCCACGTGCTGTCTTTTCCTACCTCTGGTTTGTGAATAGCCAAGAGTAGGGTCAGGGTGGGGAGAGGAGAGGTCAGCTCCCTGTAGCCAGCTCTGGATTGGTCAAAAGGAAAGATGAGCCCCTGTTTTACCAGGAATGGAAATCAAAATGTGTACAGAAAGGTGTTGTCCGCCATAGCAGGAACCACATTCCAAAATTCATATTTCATTAACACTTTACAGTCCAATCAGCATGTTGAAAGAGCCCCAGACTACAAATGAACATTACTATGGTACATAAGAAAGTGTAGGATGATCTACGGGCATGTACATTGTGAAAATGGCAACAACTCGACTTGATTAGGAAGCACTGGAGGGCAATGCTTAAGAGCATGGATTCCGCTGCCTAAATGCCTGGGTCAAACCTCTACTCTGTTATTTTTGGTTGACTGAGGTTAATGTGCCTCAGAATTCATATATGTAAAGTGAAGATGGTACAAAGTCCATGTGCCCTAGGGTTGTTGGTATGGCCAAATGGGTCCATCAATGTACGGAATTAGAGTAGTAACAACTCCTTGTAGCTATTAAGTACTTGTTGTGTGCCTGGCACTGTTCTAAGAGTTCTCTGTTCATAGGAGGGGGCATGAACTGGATGCTCGCGTCAGTTTGGCAGTAAACACCTAAAATACCAGCAACTTAGATAAGGTAGAAGTTTCTCTGTGGTCATCAGAGACCTAGGCTCCTTCATTGCCAAGTACTTCGTTATTCAAGAACTATTTTCTGTCCTCCAGGTCGCCTCATGTTCCATGGAGCTCTAGCCATCAGAACCATATCTCAGGCATCAGGAGAAAGACAAGGTGATAGGGAAAAGGGATGTCCCTTCAAGGTAAGTCAGCTCCCCTTAAGGAGTTTTCCCAGAGGCTCCCCATACTGTTTAAACTTACATCTCATTGAAAAGAACTTAGTCACTTTGTGTTACCTAGCTGCGAGATAGATTGGGAAATGTAGTGGATCTCAACTGAGCCTTCCAATGAGACTGAAGCCCCAGATGATACCTTGACTGCAACCCTGAAAGAATCCTTGATCCAAAGGCACCCAGCTTCACTATGCTTGAGTTCCTAACCCACAAAAACTATGTGATAATAAATGGTTGCTGTTTTAAGCTGCTAAGTTTTTGGGGTAACTGTTATGTAACAGTAGAGAATTAGTACACTAACATTCTTGAAATTTCCTTTTCTTTTATTTTCAATGTTACAGCCTCAGTGAGTGTGTGGTCTGTGTTCCAACTACCAGTAGGCAATCAGTTGGCCAAATGCTTTGCCACCACATAGCAGGGGGCACCAGATTTCTTACCTGCAATGTCCTCTGATAAATGAATTCAGTAAAGTTGCAGAATATAAAATAAATGTACAGAGATCTGTTGTATTTCTACACACCAATAATGAAGCAGCAGAAAGAGAAATGAAATATCCTCAATGTTTGCCTCTAGTACCTTATCCAATGTCATATTTTAGATTCTATTTCTTGTAGTACCTCTCTTACAAGAATAAATTCTGCATCACTTAAGATAGCTCCAGCCACGTCTAACAGAGATTCCAAAATTATAGTCAGATACACAACAAAGAAGTTTATTTTAGTTTCATATAAAAGAAGTCTAGTAATAGCTAGCCTAAGACTACTTTAGTGGTTCTGTATTAATCAGTGTCCCATGCTCCTTTCTGCTCTAAGACCTTGGTATTCATCATCAAGACCACCACATGGTCCAAAATGGCTGCCTTAGCTCTATGCACCACATCTTTATTCCAAGCCACAGAAGGATGAAAGAGGTAAGTAAGTCATCTTGGCTGAATCAGTTACCCTTAAAGACTCTCCCAAGCAATGTTTTCCATAAGATATTTGTGTAATAGACAACAGGGTATTTAAAAAGTAGAAGATCTTATAGGTCATTTATTCCAATGTTTCCCAAACTATGCATTTTGATTCCTCTTTCATGATTTTTGCTATACTTGTATGTCATCCATATGAGTGATTACTTCATATTGAATCATGTACTGAAAAATTATTTCCTTACAATTACATACCATCTATACTATTTTTACATAGTGTGTTTTTAAATCAACTTATATTTTAAAAATTAAATATGTATATTTATAAATAAAATTTTCAGTTAGAAAGTAGTGCTTCCATGAAAGTTATAGACAGTACATAAAATAAGATAAAATGAAATAAAGTTATACAATTATACATGGAAACCATGTCAGTCAAAATAAGCTCTGAGCCATTGGTCTGTCTCCTTTTTTTATCAAAAAATGAAGGTTAGCAAACTGAAGGTTATGGATCTCTCCTGAATGAAACAGAAGGATTGCAAAGAGAGTTACTTTCTCATTATACTATTCAGTATAATTTTAATGTCCTGTGTACCAACAAACTCATCTGAATTTTACTAGAGATCTATGATCTACGTTTTGGGGCACACTGGTACATTCTTTTGACAAATGAGTAAACCAATTTCCCAGAGGCCCTGCGTGATTCTCTGTTTGCCCCTTGGCATTCTGTAATGCTTGTAAAGACGATATTGACTGATACCACAGTTAGCTGGCTTAGGGTCTGTGTCTGCTTGCTAGACTGTGAGCTCTCAGATGGCTGAGCCATATTGGTCTGTGATCCTGGGGCGAGGCCCAGAGGGCCTGTCCAGAATCAGTGCATTGAGTGGGCGGGAGCAAATGGAATTGCCCAAGAACACACAGTTTATGTGCAAGGATGAAACTGGGGCCTGTAGCTTCTGGGCCCTCGCTCAAATGGTACTTTCTAGTTCGGTTTCTAGAGAGAGAGATCAATTTGATTCCAGGGACAGAGAGCAAAAGGATTTACAATAAAGTGCTGCTTTTTATTTGAAAAAAAATCAAGGTTACTTTTGCTTGCTCTTGTATAAAATAGTAGGTTAAAAACCCACAGTGATTCAAAGAAATCTCAGAGAAATGTTGTTCAATAAAATTGTTGTTGATGGTGGTGACAGTAATAATTAATAAAGATAGCTGCCATTTACTGAGCATTTTCTAGATACCAAGCACAATTCTAATGTGCTAGATAATTATTGAATTTTCTCATGGGCTAAATAATTATTATTCCCATTTCATCAGAGAAAACTGAGGCATCGAGTGGTCTTTAGCCAGCACATGAGATACAACAGCCAGTAAATGATGGGCAAGTCTGCGTTTGATGAGTCTACCTCTTTAGATCCTCTAGTTCTCACCTGAGTGTTTGTTCAAGGGCTCCTGTAGCAACAAGCTCAGCAGGAGTTCCACCAACTTTTGGCAGGTGGGATCTGCCAGTGTCTCACCTGGGCACCCTGTGCAGTGTGCCTGTTGCCTCTTGTTCTGGGACCTCTGTGGCCTCAAATCTGCAGTACCCTTAGTCACCTCAGCATACATAGCTCAGAAGAAGTGAGGAATTAATTCCGTGTGGGTTAAACATTTGATCTGTGGGAGGTGGAATCAAATGGATTGATTCTACCCCTTTTTGATTCCCCTGGTCAGGCTGTGCAGAGCTCATTTTATATTCAGAGAACCAGTTGCACCTAGTGGCAGCTAACTTGACAAAGTATTTTTCTTGGCCCACCCTCCTGTTTCTTTCACTTCTGCTCTCTTGGATCATAGTAGAGATATCATGTAGGCCCCTACTTTTGGCTCATTTGCATCAGCTCAGATCTGTCTGATTCTAAAGCCTGTGTCCAGGATGCTAAGTTATATTGGTCTATATATGAATCTTCCAGGTAGTCTCATTTCCTGGTGAGATGCCCATGCCTTTGGTATCTTGATGATATGGTCCTCCCCCCAACTCTCTGCCTCAAATGTTGATATTCTTTAGGTTCTATTTACCCTGTTCTATTCTGTTTCCAGCCCTTTGCATTTGCTTTCTCTTTGGAGAGTGCTCTCCTTCTCCTTCCTTCTATATTCCTTTCAGCTTCCTTTTCTGGCTAATATACACTCATCTTTAGAATTCAGTCCCAATGGGTTTTTCTGATCTCCCTGGTCCCCTCAGTCTTCTCAGTGGGTATTAGCTCTTTGTTTCCTATACTTTACTTTTATACACCTACCTTCATGCAATTATCTGGTCTTCCAGGTGTCCCCAGCTCTTTGAAGATAGAGGTGGTGTTCCATTGACATCTCTATCCCTAATGTGATTGTGGCATTTTCCATAGTCTCAGCTAAGTGAAGGTGATGGTGGAGTGGCCAAGGGTACAGGAATGTTGTCAGATGGCTTTGGGACTCCAGTCCTGCTCTGACACTTATAGCCATGGTCTTCTGAGCACGTTGCCTAACAGCTGGGACCTTCAGTTTCCTAATTTGTAAAAAGGGGAAAAATCATAGTAGCTATGATGTAGCATTCTTATAAGAATTAAATGACATAAAAAGTATTGAATTTAGTAAGATAAAAATCAATGTAAGGTACTATTATCAACAGTAAGGTAATTTATTATTCCATTAAAGAAGGTGAAAAAGTAGTTACAGAAGAAAAGTTAGACTATTTGCCACCTAGATCCAAACACAGGTTTAATGAGTGCCCTCAAGTTTTTTAAGCACCCCAGAGGCTCAACTTGGACCCAAAAGCTTTTAGGCTAAGTTGGTCCATACAGTTTTATTAGACACCCACCACGT
>CM052899.1:168168633-168186336 GCA_028534135.1 Potos flavus
TCTCTCTGCTTGACTTATTTCACTCAGCATAATCTCTTTCAGTCCCATCCACGTTGATACAAAAGTTGGGTATTCATCCTTTCTGATGGAGGCATAATATTCCATTGTATATATGGACCATATCTTCTTTATCCATTCATCTGTTGAAGGGCATCTTGGCTCTTTCCACAGTTTATACTTTGATTTTTTGAAGTTTATCTACACTGGGAAAGACAGACAAAAAGCACACACACACACAAACACAAATAATAAATAGAAAAAAAGTGGATGTTCAAAAATGGACAAGAGAATTCCAGGAAGAGGCATCAGATTATGCAAAGGGGTGGAGATGTGGAGAACACGGCATGATCTGAGACCAGGAGTGATATGACAGCATAGATCATGGGGTAGAAAGATTGGTGAGGCTGGAGAGACAAGCTGAGAACAGAATGCCAAGTGCTGTCCTGCTAATCAGGATTCTTTTTCATCACAGAAACCCAACCAGAGAAGTGAAATGGGGGTGCACTTATGTGGCAAAGCTTGGGTGTGGCCAGAACAGGGCATGGCCCCAGAAAAACTGGCCCCAAGTTTAGAGACATCTTATTGCCAAAACGGAATTTCCTCATATGAAAAGGAACATGATCATAGATAAATTTCCATTTATTTCTTTCCAACCTAATGACTTTAAAAAGGAACTACTCTGTTGAAAAAGAATAAGTCCCAGGGAACGCTGATGGGCTTTGCTTGAGTCATGTGATCTTCCTGGATCACCAATCACAGTGACCAGGAGATGGGAAATCTGATTGGCTTGACTTGGGTCACTTGCTTGTCTGTGTCTATGGTGGGGTCAGGGTCTGTTTACAGAAGGAGAGGAAAGAATCATGCTTAGACCCAAACCAAATAATAGCCCCAGAGCCTTGAATGCCACACCAGGGAGTTTGGGTTGCATCTAAGGGTGGAAGAAATAGTTTTTAGATCTTTCTTTTTTTTTTTTTTTTAAGATTTTATTTATTTATTTGACAGAGAGGAGAGAGATCACAAGTAGGCAGAGAGGCAGGCAGAGAGAGAGGGGGAAGCAGGCTCCCTGGTGAGCAGAGAGCACGATGCGGGGCTCGATCCCAGGACCCTGAGATCATGACCTGAGCCGAAGGCAGAGGCTTTAACCCACTGAGCCACCCAAGCGCCCCTAATTTTTAGGTCTTAAGTAAGAAGATGAAATGGTCAGATATATGTTGAGAAAGAGTACCTCAGGCACAGGGTAGAAAGATGGCTCAATAAGTGGAGCAGATAGGAGGCTGCAAGACCCATTGTGACACTAATGTCATAATGCCACAGTCCAAGTAAGGCCTCAGAACAAGAGCTGGCACAAATTGCTGAGAGTGGGAATGGATGAAAGAGAGAACACAGGGGATTGATACTCCATTCCAGGTTCCAGCTGGAGACAGATGAAAGCACTGGCCACTGCTGTATGAATTGTTGACAAGGCGAATTGTTGGTAAGATCTTTCTAGAAGTCATTCTGGCTTAGCAGTTGGCCAGAATGCTAGACTTACTTATGTTTTTACTGAAGTTAAATTGGGGCAAGGTGCAGAAAACCTGCTTTTTCTGATTAGGATTTTAATTTAACAAATATTGGGTAGCCACCATGTGCCATGTCTGAGGCTTGTTTGTATTTTTTGAGGTGAATAAAACTAGTCCCTGCAGGAAAAATGCAACATGGTAATCCTATGTTTGGAAAGAATATATTGTATTTCCAACCATTATCTCCTTCAGTCTTTACCGTTGGCCTATGGGGTAGCACGGAAAACATTCTGAACTCTATTACACATTTCCCAGGAGAAGTGAACTGACTTTCTCAGTCTCCACATGAAAGTCCTCCTCAGTTCTGTCCACTCTAATCCGAAACCCATGGGTTCTGGCTCTTTTTTATGCCACAGAAACTGAGGGACTCCCCCAGGCAGCTGTGGGCTGGTAAGGGTTGAACAATAGGCTCTCTGAGAAGTGTTTGCTGTGTGAATACTTCCACTGTGGCTGGTTTCAAATGATCAGTGTTGTTTGAATGCTGAGTTGGAAAGAGATGCATGCAAGGAGTCTCTTGAATCTGAGGGTTCAAATGTCTCACCTGCCAGATTGCAACCTGGGTCTTGGAGGGAAGGGGAGGGGGGGAAGGGAGAATGGAAAGCCATCATCTTGGAGTTTGGTCTGCATGGTCTGTTATGGGCTGAATTGTGTCTCCCACAAAATATATGTTGAACTCCTAACCCCCAAGACCTCAGAATATTATATTTGGAAATGGGGTCATTGTAGATGTGATTAGTTAAAATGAGATTGTACTGGAATAGGTGGGCCTCTAATCCAATATGAGTGGCATCCTTATGAAGAAGACAGCCATGTGAAGACACAGGGACACCAGGAGAAGGTCATGTGAAGATGGAGTCAGACACTGGAGTGATGCATTTACTGGCTGGAAACCTGCTCCTGAGGCTACTAGAAACTGGAAGAAGCAAGAATAGATTGTCTTCTAGGGGTTTCAGAGGGAACATGGCCCTGCCGACACCTTGATTTTAGGCTTCTAGCCTCCAGAACTGTGAAACAATACATTTCTGTTGTTTTAACTTGCCCAGTCTATAGCACTTTGTTATAGCCACACTAGGAAACTAATGACCTCTGTGTGTTCTTGTATCCTGCACCACCTGGTTTGAAGTATGACTGCCCTTGGGCAAAATCCCATTGTGTTTGTATTTTATGGTTCCAGTGCTCTTTCATTCCACCCCTCCATTTGGATCAGATTACAGGAGTCTAGCACAATGAGCTAAAATAGAGGAGAGCCTATTGCCTACGGAGGTAAGAAAGTTATCATATCAGATATAATTAGTTGACTATGCACTAGGTATCAGGTGCTATACCAGGTGTTTTTCATGTATTGCCACATTTAATTTAATCTTCACAATAACCCTATGACCAGACATAATTATACTTATTTTACAAATGGGGAAATAGAAACTCAGTGATATTAGACCACTTGCCTAAGTCACAGAGCTGGTTAAGGACTGCAGGGTTGTCAACTTAGGTGTGGTAGACTCAGACTCTGAACAACATCTTAGCTCTCCTCCCTGTGGCCAGTTTATGGAAGTTTCAGTGGGCTATAGCTGCACGAACACCTCAAGGATTGACCCATCTCCACCCAGAGATAAGATGGGATCTGAGGATAGGGGAAGAAGACGGAGCTGGTTAGAAAAATCAGGTCGATTGAGTGAGTGACCTTGGATCCCCTTGGTGAGCTCATCTACATCTAGTGGTTGCCATTTCCATGTGGCAATAATAATGATAGGCCCACAATTATATTATAATAATCTTAATCCCTTATGTGTAGACATCACTGAACAGCTGTGATAGATTTTCCTTTTAGTGGCTCTCGCAAGCTCTCCAGCTCTGAAGCCAAACAGAGCTGGGTTCATAGTTCAGACCTGAAATTTACCAGTGGTCTCATCTCGAGCAAGCTGCTTAATCATTCATGAGTGTGAATTTACTTTCCTTACTTATAACCTTTTAGGGGTGTTGGAGGGATTAAATGAGGTGGAGTGGGAATAGTATATAGTATACAGCAGACATTAAGGGAGCAAGTTTACTCCCTCTGTTCTTATGAGAAACGGTTTTCCTCAATAATTCTGGCCTCCCAATCCACTGTTACCTTCCCCATGGAATGTGTTGTTTGCTGATTCACGTTTCCTGATCGAGAGAAGCAAATCTACCAAAAGTTCCAAGCATGTGCCTCAGTTCTCTCTATATCCTGGAGCAATACTATGCTATTCTGTTACATCCCTCTTATGGGTTGCATTGTGTCATTCAAAAAATATTTTGAATTCTTGACCGCTAGCACTTATGAAAGTTACCTTATTTGAAAATAGGGTCTTTGTATATGTAATCAAATTTAGATGAAGTCATTAGGATGGGTCTTAATCCAATATGACTTTTTCTTTAAGATTTTAATTATTTATTTGAGAGAGGTGGGGAGGTGTAAAGGGGGAGGGAGAAGCAGACTCCCTGGCTAAGCAGGGAGCCCAACACAGGGCTCGATCCCAGGACCCTGGGATCACGACCTGAGCAGAAGGCAAACACTGAGCCACTCGGGCGCTCCATTATAAGAAAAGAGAAACACCACGTGAAGACAGAGCCACAAGGGAGGCAATGTCACGTGACCATGGAGACCGAGACTGAAATGCTGCAGGTACAAGCCAGGGAATGCCTGGTGCTGTTGAAAAATAAGGAGATCTATTATCATCTCTCTTCTGAGGTGAGTAAAAGTAGACAGGGGGTTGAGGGAGGTGCCTGGGTGACTCAGTCGTTTAAGCAACGGACTCTTGGTTTTGGTTTAGGTCATGATCTCAGGGTCCTGGGATCAAGCCTTGTGTCTCATGTTGGGCTCCATGCTCAGTGGGGAGTCAGCTGGAGATTCTCTCTCTCCCTCTGCCTCTGCCCCTCCCCCTGCTCATGCACTTTCTCTAAACAAACAAATATATATATATTTTTAAGGATTAGACAGGGGATTATGAAAAAGGAAGAGCTAAGACAGAACCAGAAGAGAACCAGTATGCATTGAGCCCCATTACAAACATCTCATTTCATTCTGATACCCTGTATGGTCAGTGTTCTTGTTCTCACTTTCCAGATGAGGAAACTTAGTCAAAGATAAAAGATTCCCAGTTCAAGGTCCCACCATGAGCAAGTGGCTGAGAAAATGTCATAGTTCTAATTCTAACATCTGCTTGTGATCTTTCTACTTTCTACAAAGCGATTGAGGCAATAGGTAAAATCACAATCAGTGCTCATTGTACTTGCTCTGAAATGAGGAGGGAGGGGAGCCTTGATTGAGCCCCCAGTGAAGTTTTAGAAAGGTAGTATAGCGGAGTGGTTAGGGTGAAAGCCCTGGAGCCACCCTCCAATGCCACCTACCTTCAGACACTGACCGGTTGTGTGCCTTTGCCATGTGGCTCCATCTCTCTGGCTTGACAAGCGGCAATAACGGGGACAAGGATTATAGAGCTGTTGTCAGATTAAATGAGCATCACATAAAAGCACTTAGAACAGAGTCTGTCCCATGGGGACAACAACATAAGTGCTTGTTGATACTATTATTTTTTATTATCCAATACGTGACCTGTGGCAGGACCCCCTTTCTACCAGAAGAGGCATAATGAACCACCAGGATGGCTGTCTTCTATGCATGGTTCCCAGGACGTGCTGCTGGTCTGCTTGCTGCCACTGTGATTTCCAAAATCTCAGCTGAGCTGCAATGTTATGTTTCTAATTAGACAACTGTCTGCCGTGTTGGCTAATAGCATCTTTCACAAGGCTTTTTGGTGATACAGGGTGACTGCTGTAATGTTTCATAGCTATTTGTAAAAGCACAATGCAGAAGGAAAGTGCTAACATGTAATTTGCAGTCATGACTTCCAGCGCTAATTCCGAAAATGCTTCTTTGGTCCCGGGGTTTGAGTGTCTGTCTGCTAGTTCTCTGAAGAGTGTTGGACACCAGCGCCCTGCCCAGCTGCTTTGTCTTCCCATCACGGCTGCCTGCCTCTGGGAACTCCTTAACTTCTGAAATAAGTGTTCTAGGGTGTCCCATGTAAATGGTGTCAACTGGGAAACTGTCACTTAAGGCTGTGAGACTGAGCTGAAGCAGAAGAAGAACAAATCGAGTATAATGTGTTTTTTTTCAGGACGCTTACTTTGTTCTGAATTCTAGTGAGTATTTTTCTAGGACCGCAATGACCAACTTTCACCTGATGGCCAACCATATTTTCTTTGTCTCCTGGGATGTGTTTATCAGAAAAATGGGCCAGACTCAGTAGACAGAACCAGTTCAACTTTGGGGATTTTGCTCATTGAGCATCATGCACAAGGGATTAGAGCATATGGATTAAAGTTCTCTTTCTCAAAGGAAGTATTGGCCTTTCTGGCCCTGGAGAAAGACCCAAGCACATCTTTATATTTCTTTCTGCCAGGACATCCAGTTCTTGGACTTAATAATTCCAAATACAGAGGTCTCTCATCTAAATGAAAAAAAAATCACAAATCATATACAATTTTCTGGATTTAGTGGGGATAAAGGGGATCTCCATTGGAGCTGTAGTATGTTTGAGGGCTGGATTAAGATGTGAGGATATAGAAAATATGGAATAAGAATTAAAAAAAAGATGCTCTAGAGAAAACAAAATAGTCTGCAACTATGTAATGACCCCCAAATGAATTAATCAAGTAAAATCTATAGATTTCAAGACAGGAATTTCACACAATTGATAGAAAATAGACAAAATGAAATAGAAATTGTTACACATGTATCCTATGCAAATAGATTAGAATGCAGACACATTCACAGCCCTATCTTCCCATCTGATCCACTCACACAGATGAAAGGGCTCCCAAAACACTGTTCTCTCTCTCCCATTTCTCTTATCTTAATGATATATATCATGGAAATTTTCATATTGGTACATGCCATTCCTTTTATATTATTCTAGCACATTCTTTTTAATGGTTCAAGATATTTCATTATATAAGTGTATCTTAATCTAAATCTACAATCACCTATTAATAAACATATAGATTATTTCCAGTTTGGAGCATTTTACTTTTTTATTTCTTTTCTAAGCATTACTGCAATGAATATCCTTAGACATAATTCACTGAGTGCATGTGTGTGTATGTCTGTAGAAAAAAATTCTTTGGAGTGGAATTTCTGAGCTAAAGGGTATTTAATAGATATTGACCTTTTCGTAAATTGACCTTCAAAGAGTTTTTGCCAATATATACTCCCATTACCACCATTTGGATATATGTTTCTGCAAAATCTTGCCCACACCATGTTTTGTAATCCTTTTAATTGTTGCCAATCTGTTAGGTAAAAATAAACACAATACCTGTTGTTTTAATTTGCATTTACTAAATCACTGTGTGAGGTTAAGCTTCTGTTCATATCATTCTGAGGGATTTGTTTTTATTTTTTTGAACTGAGCACATAATAGGTGCATTATAAATATTTGTTGAACAATTAAATAAACTGTTGTGCAATTGTTCCTTTTATTAGTAGTCTGAATGAACTCTTTACAGAATAAAAACATTAACACCCTTTGATATAGTTGCTGCAAGTATTTATTTTCCTGTTTACTGTCTTAATTTTGTGAATTTTTTGATGGGAAGTATTTGGAAATTTGGCTTTTACTTTTTAATATAGTCACATTTATTATTATTTTTAAAATAGTTTATGCTTTTTAAATCTTGCTGAAAGTTTTCTTATTCCTCTGAATAAACACAATGCCCTTATTATGCCTCCTTTCTGCTGCCAGCATTCCTCGTGTTATCTCCAAAGTGTACTGTGGTCCCCAGACTGTACTCTGTTCCCCTTGCCTACCAAACCCCTTCCCTTCTCTGCCCATATAATGGCTAGTCCTTGGAGAACTGGGGGAATTTCTACTTGCTCAAGAAAGCTTGCCTTTGATGAGTACTCCTAGGTATTGGTACTTGTCACTTTAATGTGTTAAGGGCAGAAATGATCCCATGTACAAGGTATTATGGAAGCCTGGAATAAAGCCTGGGCACATACTGCAAAGTATCTCGGGTATAGAAAGTTGTTACTGGAAATGGTCTTAGATTCCAGACTACGGAAGCTGATCCTTATCCTGTAGGAGTTACAGCAGCACTCACTGGGCTTCATGATTTCTGCAGCTGATAGATGGAGATGGTGGAACAGGGATATAGTAAAAGGCCTTGCTTTTGTTCAGTAAGAATTCCACTTAGATATCTTTCTCTCTGGGTTGTTCTCCATCTGGGACATTATCTGTGGTTTGGGTGCATAAGACAGACCCAGCACCTGCTGAGTTTACAGGAAAACCAGAGTGTGGCCCTGAGAAAGCAGGCTGCAGTAGACCTGCCTTTGGACCAGATTCAATGAGTCCCCTGCACATATGTCAGCTGCTGTTGCTGCCTGCTCGGTGTGCTTCAATCTCTCCCTTCTTCTGATAGATAACAGCACTCCATCGTCCAAAGAGTATTTTTCCCCAACTCCCACCCCCACCCCCATGTTATTCATTACCCAGGAGGGCAAATGACTCCATCTAGGTTAGGAATAGAAATCTTGACCAGATGCCCACAGGCAGCCAGAACTCTTGGATCCTCTACTATGAGGATGCTTTTAATCCGAGCTCCCCCACTGCTTAGGGCTGTAATATATTCTCCATTCCAGTCGTTTTGAGGCCTGAGATTGTTCAGGCTTCCCACAGTATCCATCCAATAAGCACTTTTCTCCCTTTGCTTAAATTAGTCAAATTCTGTTGCTTGCTCTCCAAGAACCCTAGCAAAAAGAAGAGCTCACCAGTGTAATCCTCTGGGGATCTCTTCACTGGTAACTTGAAGCCATGGCACCCCTTTTATGGATTTTCGATCATAAGGTTGGGAAGACTGGGTCACCTTCCCATATGGGAACATTGAGTCCCCTGGAGAGTCGGAAACTTGATAGAACCAAGGAATCCAGAAAATTTTTTTGATATTTTTTGTAAGATAAACCATGGGGATTTTACCCAGGCTGATTGGGAGCTGGTGTTCAAGACCCTCCGCTGGTTTCTTGGAAGCAGAGCCAGGAAGCTCTGTCATCTGGTTGTGATTACAAGGCTCAGCATGCCCCACCAAAGGCCCTCTGGCGCCTTTCCTCTTTGGAAGCACATTCAGCACATTTTTAGAAACCGCACTGAGAAGCCCTTCCTGAGAAAGTGACTAAACACTGCTTAATATTCTGAAAACATAAACAGCCGCTGAGAAGCCAGTCATAAGCTGTTTAGGGAAAGCTGACGTGGCTCTGGGGGGAAGCCAGCTGTTGCTGGCATTTGATTGGTGGAGGTTGTAAAATTCCTTGCAATGTCAGTATTGTCAATGAATACATATTAAGCTCATTCTCCATCTTACATGCTGGAGCATTCTGGTTGGATTTGTGTCCTTCTGGATGTTTTGGAGAGGTGAAGTATGCCAAGACTGATGCTCCCTTTCCATGCTTCTCTCCCAGTACCTACATTATGGGCTGATTTATGCCTCTTCAAAACACATGTTGAAGTCCTAATCCCCAGTGCTCAGAATGTGCCTTATTTGGAAATAGGGTCTTTGCAGATATAATTAGTTCGGTTAAGGCCATGCTGGATTATGATGGGCCCTTAATCCAGTATGATCGGTGTGCTTATATTAAGAGGAGAGAGAGGTCCATGGAGAGAATGCTGTGCCAAGTCATGACGAAAGCAGAGACTGGAGAGATCCAGAAGCAAGCACAGAGGTCATGGATTGACAGCCACTACCAGAATCTAGGAAGAAGCAAGGGAAGATTCTCCCCTCTACAGGTTTCAGAGAAAGCATGGCCCTGCTGACACTGTGATTTTGGACTTCTAGCTTTCAGAACTGAGAGACAATTTCTGCTCTTTGAAGCTGCCCAGTCTGTGGTGCTTTGTTACAGTAGCCCATCTCCCTACCTTGTACAGACGGTACCTCTGACCTCCATTGTTTCATTCATTTACTCATTAAGCATTCATTAAGCACCAACCATGTTCTAGATCTTGTATTAGGTATTGGGGATAAAGTGGTCACAGGGCACAGTTCCCACCCTCTAGAGCTCAGAACTGGGAGTAGAGTAGACATGGACCGGCCCACAGATAAATCCTACTCTGCCTTACTCTCCTTTACTGAACTATGAAGTTTGTGCGTGCGTGTGTGTGTGTGTGTGTGTGTGTTGTACCTTTAATCACATTGTTGTAAACTTTTCAAAAACTATATTTTTCTCAACTGTTTTATCATGAAAATTTTCAGTGTTCATAAATGTTGAACAAACCGTACATTAATCACCTAGAAACCCACTGCTTAGATTCAATGATTGTTGACATTTTGCCATATTTGCCTTTACAGACCATATTTTTATTTCCTTATATATAGAGGTTACATACTGTGTTCCATAAAAGTAGGAGCTGTGAAACTAACATCTTTGAATTCAAATTCTGGCTTTACCATCTAGCTTTGTGTCCTTAGACATATTACTACCTTCTTTGTGCCTCAGTTCTCTCATCCATAAAATGGGAATAACAATAGGACCCAGCTCGTAGGGATCTTGTGAGGAATAAATGCATTCATATGTGAAAAGCACTCAAAACAATGCTTTTCAAGATGTAAACATTCAATTAGTATTAGTTCTTGGAAAACAGCGGGCATCTTATTCTTACAAGTGAGGCTATGTGGTTCTTATGCTTGTGAATTATGGGAGTTCTTGCCTTCCTTTGATCCATTGTCTGCCTTATTCTTTATTAGGGCATGTGTACTTGCCTCTGTTAGGAATATATTTCTTTTCCTGGAATTTCGGCAACTTTGGCAGGGATCTTGTTTGCTCTGTTTCCCCTGTAACTGCCAGAGCTTTAAGCAGTACTTGACACATAAGTTGGTGCATAGTAAGCAGTCGATAAACAGCCTGCTGAGTGTACTACCTAATATGCTGCTATTCGTTCATGCACTCGTTCTCTTACTCATTTGGCAAATGTGCATTGAGCATACTCTTGGTGCTAGGTACTTTACTACGTGCAGAGGCTCCACTGGTGAATGAGACAAAGTCCCTTCCATCAAGAAACTTTATTGGTCTTGTTGATATTTGATTTTGAATTCATCTGTGGTTTTATATATGCCTCATCTTATCAGCTAAAGTGTAAAAACTTGGAGACCAGAGACTGGTTTCTACTTTTCTTTTGTAGAACACAGGAGTCATGATAAAGTCACAACACATTAGACATCTTTAGAGTCATGCAAACATAGAAAGAAATTAAAACTCTTTCATTATGCTGACAATGAATGTTTTACTTCATCTATTTTTAATCTCAATATCCTTGTTTGTCAAGTAGGAAAACTATGCATCTGGCTATTGCAAGAATTGAATGAAATACTTCACAGCCATAGTATGTAATGTCTGTTATTGGCGGTATGAGAACTGTAAGGAAGAACTATTTCTTGTTTCTCCCCAGCTTCTGAATATTACCATTTATGCTCCTTTACTGAACTGTACTCTTTCCAGGGATGTGGTGAGTTCGAGGGTAGATGTGTAAAAGGCTAATTTGTTCCTTTGGTAATTTTCTGTCACTGAGTGCCTTATCCACCAGAGTACTTATAGAAGGATTGACATGCATTTGTGTCCTCCCGAAATTTGTATGTTGAAGTTCTATATCTCAGTACTTCAGATTGTGATCCTATTTGCAGATAAGGTGTTTGTAAAAGGATTCAGGTTGAAATGAGGTCATTAGGGTGTGCTCTCATCCAATATGCCTACAATCCACATAAAAAGGGGGAACTTGGAGACAGACAAGCACATAGGCAAAATGCCATGTGAAGCTGGAATTATACTGTCACAAGCCAAGGAATTCTGAAGACTGCCACCAAACCACCAGAAGCTGGGGAAGAGGTGGGGAATAGAATCTCCCTCATAGTCTTCAAAAGGAACCAACCCTGATGAAACTTTGCTGTTAGACTTCTAGCTCCAGAATTGTGAGTAACTAAGTTTCCGCTGTTTATATCACCCACAGAAATGGAAAAGCAAAAATAATGACAATGACAAAATCTGGAGAAATCTTATGAGTTTATGTGTTTAAGAAAATGTTGAAAACAAAAGCAGGTGTCAATGCAGGACATTTTTTCCCCACCATAAAAATTCCTCCTTGTTTGGATAGGGCACCAGGAAGGAAAAACTTGGTGTGTTAAAACAAAACAAAACAAAACAAAACAGCACAGCAAGAAAGTCAGTGTGGGTAGAACATAGTAATCAAGGGGGAATATGATAGAAGATAGAAGAGAGAGACAGAGGCTAGATCACGCAGGCCATGGAAAGGGATTTGGATTTTATTCTGAGTGCATCTGGAAACCATGAAAGGATTTTATTCATTCATTCATTCATTCATTCATTCATGCATTCATGCATTCATTCATGAATGATTGCTCTGGTTCCTGTCTGGGCAAGCATGGAAGCATGACTATTAGGAGGCAACTCCAATATCTAGTATCCAGTATCCAGTATCCAGCTGAGTAATGGGCATGATTTACAATTGGGTTCTAGAAGTAGAGATTGTATGTGTTTATATTTGACATATGTTTGATGATCAAGAAGATTAATTGATAGACTGAGTAGGAAAAACGAGGAATAAGGATAACAGCTAAAATTTTGGACTGAGCAACTCTTATGGGCTGAATTATGTCTCCTCAAAATGTTGAGGTCCTAGTGGGACCTCAAAAAGTAGCCATATTTGGAGATAAGATTATCAAAGATGTGATTAAGTTAAAATGAGATCTTGAGAGTGGACCCTAATCCAACATCACTGGTATACTTATAAGAAGAGAAAATTTGAACACACTTAAAAATATCAAATATGAGCACACACTGTGTGACAAACATGTGAAGATACAGTGAGAATGTGGTTATCTGTGAGGCAAGAAGAGAAACCTCACAAGGAACCAAATCTGCTGACACCTTTATCTCAAACATTTTGCCTCCAGAACTGTGAGAAATAAATTTCTGTTGTTTAAGCCACCCCATCTGTGATTTTTTTCTATGGCAGGCCTAGCAATCTAGTAAGGCAACTGAGTGGGTAGTGTGTCATTTATTAAAGGAAGACTCAGGACAAAGGCAGATGTCCATGTTGGGTGGAGGGATGGTGCTAGTGGATGGAAATTAAGAGTTCTATGATGATCTCATTCAGACTGATATGGCTGTTGGAGACCCCACTAAGCAACTAGACAATGGAATAATTGTGGTGTTTGGGAAAGCTCAGCATAGAGATGGTATCTTTAGTCATGGATGAGATCACGAAGGAGGCCAGTGGAGAGAGAGGAGGCCTGAGGTACTTCAAGGTAGATCCTGAGAAAGAGACTGAGAAGGTGTCATCATCAAGGTAGGAGGAAAAACTAGGAAAGGGTGGTGTTCTGAAGACCAAGGGAAGGAAGTATTTAAAGAGGGAGGGGAAACCAACTGTGTCAAATGCTGTGGATATTGAGGCATAAAATTGACCATTGACTATGGCAAGATATAATGATTTTGAAAAGAGTGATTTCAGTGGTTTGGTGGAAAAGCTTCTTTTTTTTTCTTTCTATTTTTTTTTTTCCAGAAAGAGAGGATGAAAGAGAGCACGAGGGAGGGAGGAGCAGAAGGAAAGAGAGAGAAACCCAAGCAGACTCTGTGTTTAGCATGGAATGTAATGAGGGGCTTGATCTCACAACCCTGAGATCATGACCTCAGCTGAAACCAAGAGTCAGATGCTTTAACTGACTGGGTCACCCAGGCACCCCTGAGGAGTTGTACTTTATTTTATTTTATTTTTTCATTTTTTTAAGGACTTTATTTATTTATTTGAAAGAGAGAGAAAGGGCATGCATGAATGGGGGGGGGGCACAGGAAGAGGGAGAAGGGAAGGAGAAGCAGACTCCTCACTGAGTGCAGAGTCAGACATTGGGCTCGATCCCAGGAGACTGAGATCATGACTTGAGCCAAAGTCAGAGGTTTAACCCACTGAGCTACCCAGATGACTCAAGAAGTTGTATATTAAAGAGAAGTAAAGAAATAGGGAAGTGAGTACATGGAAATTTAGGGTAAGTGGGGACTTTTTTAGGATGAATTTTATTACGGCATATTTACATAGAGTTGGGAATAGTCTGGTAGATGAAGGGATAATGATTCAGGTGGGAGAAAAGACAATCATGAGAACAAAATTCTTTAATAGGTGAGAGGAGAAAGAATCGAGCTCAGAGAATTGGCTTCAGGTAGGAACAGGGATGTTTATTTTCTTTAATTGGAGGCAAGTCAAAATATGCAGGTGTAGATATAAACATGGTGACAGAGATGAGGAAGTTCACAGTTGCTTCAGTTTTCTCATTTTTATAAGAAACTTGACCATCAGCTGAGAATAGGGGAAGAGAATAATTAATGTTTGAAAACATCTGAGAAGACCTAAAATGGTCATCCTAAAGAGTGAGCAAGCAAAATCATTAAAGACATAAATTAGGGTTGTTAAGCAGAACTGAGTGGATATTGGATATTTGTGGTTATAAATTTAAAATAAGACTATTCAGTGCACTTGTGAGTTTTTTTTCTTTATCAGCAATATTCAAGGAATTGGGGTTTAATAGGAGCAGGGGTTTGTGATGTGGAGTGTGACAGGAGGAGGAGAAAGTGAGCTGCATGAGTCCAAATAACATTAGGTATAGAAATGGACCATGGCATCTAAGGTGTTTCATATATATATGAAACGAAGTGTATATATTAGAAGAATATAGAACATGGAATATACATATTAAAAGTATGGAGAAAGGTATAGTGTGTATACACATGTGTATGTATGTATATATGTCCTCAGTAGAATGCATGCTCAATGAGGGCTGGGATTTTTATCTTTTTTGGCCTATTGTCCCAGTAGCTAAAACTATGCCTGGGACAATATTGGCTCTCTTTAAATATTTGTTGAGTAGTCTATGTATGGTGAAAGGAATAATGGTAGAGAAGACAGGGATGCAGGTGCTAACACCTTCAATGGAATGAGAATGGTGATGGGGAGGGATTTAGTGAGAGCAATGTGGGTATGTTGCACAAAGTGGAGTTGTTTGGCGGAGTGTACTTCAGGAGGAGCTGGAGTTTCTGGGGACCAAGTAAGGAGAAATGGTCTGGAAAGAGAAATGGAGGAAACAGAATTTTTTAGCTCCACCTTCAATCCTATAGTATATGTTAACAGAACAAGGTGACTGGCACCTAGAAAATGTTGGGATAGATGACAGACAGGTCCAGAGGGAGAGCACTAGTGAGAACATGAAATTGGATAACCACTTTGGAAAACATCTTGGCAAATTCTTGGGTAGTAAATTTTAATTATGCAACCAACAGTCTCACTCCTAGGTGCCTACCCAAAAGTGAAAACGTGTCCGTACAAATATTTGTCTGTTCATTGTAGCTTTATTCATGACTTAAACACTGGACACAACACAGGTGTCCAGTAACTAGTGAATGAAGAAACAAATTGTGGTATATTTATTCAGTGGAATAAGACTCAGCAATGAGAAGGAAGATATTAGTGATACACCCAACAACATGATAAGTCTCAATGAATTATGCTAAACGAAAGAAGCTAGACACAAAAGACTATGCATTGTATCATTCTGTTTATATTAAATTACAAAAAACACAAAACTATAGTGACAAAAATCACGTCATTGGTCGCTAGGAGCCACGGGTAGAGTAGGGAATTGACTCAATAGAGACATAAGGTTGCTTTCTGGAGCAATGGAATGTTCTAAATCATGGGAGTCATGATAATTATGTGACTATAATTAATTGCCCAAACTCATTTAATTTTAAAAGTAATATCGGCATATTTTATTGTATTTACAGTATACCTAAAACTAATGAAAATAATTAATAAATGTATATCTTGGCTTATTGTGTGTGTCCTCCACTAGAATATAGAAGGTTAGTTTCTTGAGAGCAATGTTTAGAACCAGTATGCTTGGCACAGAATATATTATTAGTATTTATCAGAAGTATGTATGTTCCATGCTTCTGACAATACCTTTGAACTCAAATATTTTTATGATTGAATCTGGTATTCACCATTTACTACCTGTACCAATGTGGACAATATCTTTAATGTCTTTAAGCCTTGGTGTTCTCATCTATAAAGTTGGGATTAAAAACTGAATTTCTTTCATAGAATTATTATGAAAATGAAATACTACACAGGAGTAATATGCTTATAGGACTATCTGTCATGAGGTGAGCATACATTAAGTCAAATTAATTTGGTATTATTTTCTATGACTGTTTTACCTCAATTGCCTATGACTGTTAAATTGTTGTTATTTTGTTCATTTCTTAAGATCAGAGACTTTGCATTTATTTTTTACATTCTTCTTATTGCCTGAAAGTCTTAGTACACAGTAAGTGCTCACTCAATGTTTGTGGAACACTGCCTGATTCTTCAACTGTTCAAGAACCATCCTTTCTCATGCCTGGGGATGCGGATACATACTATTATCCTTTCCTAAGAATGTTATCTACCTCCCTCATATCTACGCACACCCATATGTACACATACAAATGCCATTTGTACTTACTGTTGAGGCTTAAGCAACAATTTCACAGAAACAAATGTCCCTGGCTTCTGAGAAGAGACTAGATTACTTTGTTTCATGCTTTCATAGTATTCAATACTTTTCCTTTATAGAACTCACCAAAATGTGCAATGATACATTTGTATGATTATTTGGGTAAGTGTAAGCTCTAGCAGGCTGGGCCCACAGCTGGGTCCACATTATTTCTAGCACCTAATAGTGCATTAACATTTCTTTACAGGAAGGAGGAAGTGGGGGAGAGAAGACCACAGTAGCTTGGGATTGTCATGTAGGGAAATGTTTCTTTCTTTTTTTTTTTTTGGAATGGATAGTTTATTTGTCATTGTTTTTTTTTTCTTTCTTTCAAAGATTTTATTCATTTATTTGAGAAAGAGAGAGAGAGAGAGAGAGAGCAAGTGAGCGGGGGAGGAGCAGAGGGAGAGGGATAAGCAGACTCCATGCTGAGTGCAGAGCTGGACATAGGGGAATGATCTCAGGACCTGAGATCATGACTTGAACCAAAATCAAGAGTCTGACAGCTGCTGAGACACCCGGGTGCCCCTGGACGGTTTATCCAAATTTGTTTATTTAGTTCTTATTTGTTTTTTTGGTCAAGCATTAGGCCTGGGGTGAATTTCAGGTGGTTCAACAGTAACCATTGGTGGGATGAAAATATAGGTCAAAGAGAAAGAGAAATCAAGGGGTCATTCCCACAAAATCATCAGCTTCTAGGTCATGTAATGAGCTATCGTAAGCAATGATTGTGCTTAGGAAGGGTTGCCTGACAAGGGCCTAGGAAGTATGTTTTCCCAACCTGCTGACTCTTGCTCAGTGGTTTGCAGTTGGTCCTCTTCATGCATAGAATATTTCCAATTCCTTAGACTATTGTACAAAGACTCTTCTGATATAGTGCAAATGCATTTTCTTGCTTTCATGCACAGTATCCTCTTTCCCTCTTTCCAAAGGGGACCTTGTTCTATCCCTTTACCACACAGACTCAAGGCTAAATCTCTTTGTCATATGCCTGATTCATGAGCTTCAACAACTTCTTCTCTTTTTTTTTTAAAGATTTTATTTATTTATTTGACAGAGAGATCACAAGTAGGCAGAGAGGCAGGCAGAGAGAGAGGGGAAACAGGCTCCTCGCTGAGCAGAGGGCCCAATGTGGGGCTCGATCCCAGGACCCTGAGATCATGACCTGAGCTGAAGACAGAGGCTTTAACCCACTGAGCCACCCAGGCGCCCCCAACAACTTCTTTGGAAACACATATTCTGATTTTCACATGTTATAACCACTGTATTCTTTTTCATTGTTAATGGGACTCACCTCAAAAAGTAGTTTAGAATCTACTAAGATGCCTGACATGTAATAGGAATTGAAAAAAGTGAGTTGAAATTAATGTACATTCAAAAGTTGGTTGATGGGGACATGTCCTGAAAGAATTTGCTGTGGCCGATGTCGAAGAGGTTACTGCCTATGTTCTCCTGTAGGATTTTGATAGATTCCTGCCTCACGTTGAGGTCTTTTATCCATTTCGAGTTGATCTTTGTGTATGGTGTAAGAGAATGGTCA
>CM052899.1:168186836-168229782 GCA_028534135.1 Potos flavus
GGAAAGTGGTCGATTTTCTGTTCCTAGAGGTGCTGTTCTTCTTCTCTTCTATCTCCTGTTGAGTTTGTAGGTGTTTAGACTGGTTTGATAACTAGCTAGCTGAACTCCTGGGATCTGATACTATCTCAGCCTCCTACTCCTCTGCCATCTTGCTCCCTCTCCCCATGTTGAGCATCTTTTCATGTTTGCTGGCCATCTGTATCTCTTCTTTGGAAAAAATGTCAATTCATATCCTCTTCCCATTTTTATTTGGATTATTTGTTTTGTTTTGGTGTGGAGTTGTATGAGTTCTTTATATATTTTGGATATTAACGTCTAATTGAATATATCATTTGCAAATATCATGTCTCATTCAGTAGGTTTCCTTTTTGTTTTGTTGGGGGTGTCCTTCACTGTGTAAAATCTTTTTATTTTGGTGTGGTCCCAATAGCTTAATTTTGCTTCTGTTTCCCCTGCCAAAGGAGATGTGTCTAGAAAATTGTTTCTATGGCTGATATCAAAGAAATTGCTGCTAATGTTTTTTTCTAGGAATATTATATTTTCATGTCTCACATTTAGGTCTTTAATCTACTTTTAATTTATTTTTGTTATGGTGTAAGAAAGTGGTCTATTTTCATTCATTCAAGTATGTAGCTGTCCCAGTTGTCCCAATACCATTTGTTAAAGAGACTTTTTCTGATTTTATATTCTCAGTTCCTTTGTTGTAGATTAATAGAACACAAAAGTGTGAGCTTATTTCTAGGCTCTCTGTTTTGATTCATTATTCTATTTGTCTATTTTGGTACAAGTACTATAGTGTTTTGATTACTACAGCTTTGTAGTATATCTTGAAATCTAGGATCGTGATACCTTCAGTTTTGTTCTTTTTTTTTTTTTTCTGGATTGCTTTGTTTATTCAGGGTGTGTTGTGGTTCTGTAGAAACCATGGAAAATGCTGTTGGTATTTTGATAAGGATTGTATTACACTTGTAGATTGCTTTGGGTAGTATGGACATCATAACAATATTGGCTCTCCCAATCCATGAGCATGTGATATTTTTTTAAAGGATTCATTTATTTATTTGAGAGAGAGAGAGAGAAAACATGGGGGGGCAGAGGGAGGAGAGTCTGAAGCAGACTCTGTGCTGAGTGCAGATCTCAGTGCGGGGCTCCATCTCAGGACCCTGAGATCACAATCTGAGCCCAAACCTAGAGTCTGATGCTTAACTGACTATGCTACCCAGGCACACCGCCCCCCCTCCCCCATGAGCATGTAATATCTTTTAATTTGTTTTTGTCATCTTCGATTTCTTTCATCAGTGTTTTATAGTTTTTGGAGTATAGGTTTTTTACCTCCTTGGTTAAGTTTATTCCTAGTATTTTACTATTTTTGGTTCAAATGTAAATGGTATTATTTTCTCTTTTTTTCAAAAATATTAGAGAATTACATGAAAGAAAAGCAAAGTTCAACAAAATCTTTGGTAAGTCAGGAGTTTTTCTGATGGATACAACTCACTTAGCTGAATACTCAATAATTCTTCTTCTTCTTCTTCTTCTTCTTCTTATTCATATGAGTATTCACAGTGTTACATTGGTTTCAATTGTACAACTTAGTGATTTCACAAGTTTATACATCATGTTATGCTCACCACAAATGTAGCTAACATTTGTCCCATTACATTACTGTTACAATATCATTGGATGTATTCCTTTGCTCTACTTTTTATTCCCAGGATTTACTCATTCCATAACTAGAGACCTGTATTACCTTCTCCCTTTCACCCATTTTGCCCAAACCCCACTCCCTTCTTCTCTGGTAACTATCAGTTTATTCTCTGTATTTATAGTTCTGATTTTGCTTTTTGTTTGTTTCTTCATTTTTAGATTCCATTTATGAGTGGAATCATATGGCATTTTTCTTTCTCAGTCTGACTTATTTCACTTAGCATAATACCCTCTAGGTCCATTCATGGTGCCTCAAATGGCACGACCTCACCCTTTTTTTTTTTTGGCTGTGTAATATTCCTGTGTGTGTGTGTGTATGTGTGTGTGTGACATTTTCCTTATCCATTTATCTATTGATGGACACTTAGGTTGCTTACATGTCTTGCCTATTGTAAATAATGCTGCAGTAAGCATAAGGGGCATATATCTTTTTCGAGTTAGTGTTTTCCATTTTCCCTAGGTAAAATCCCAATAATGAACTTATTGGATTATGTGGTATTGCTATTTTTAATTTTTTGAGGGGGATTGTTTTCTTAATTTCTCTTTCCGATACTTTATTATTAGTATACAAATATGCAATAGATTTCTATATGTCAGTTTTATATCCTGTGACTTTGAATTCGTTTATCAGTTCTAATAGTTTTTTGGTAAAGTCTTTATTTGAGGAACTATTGTGTTGAAAATAGAACATTTTCAAAATTCTGGACTAAAACTGTACTTAAACATCACCTCACACTTGTGTATCTGGAGCAACATAGAGTCTTTGATTCCAGGGCTGGGGAAGAACTTTCTACCATGTAAAGGGAAGAAGGGTCTAACACTGAGCACACATTAGGCTATTTATGTATTGTCTTATGCTATTACTGTTTTTACGGTATTGGGATATGGTTTGGAAATGTTAATTAACTTGAGAAATGTCACACGCTGAAGAATTCTTTTACAGCTTTTTTCTTCCATTGCCTCCCATGTTTTGCTCATTCAAAAAACTGCACTTTTGTTCATACCAATGGCATTATCATTTCTACTAAACAAGAGACATAGATAATTCATGAAAATAGTGAAAAGCAATAATAAATAGCCATTTTAAGCAACATTTAATTCTCTTGTTTAACGAGATGGTAGATATGTTACCCAGAGGAATGTCCTGATGGTTGAAATGTGATATTTCCATTATGCTTTTAGTAATATTCAAATTAGCCTAAGGCTTTTCTAATACAGTGTTTATGAATTTGCAGGGTTCATAGGATCTCAAAGGGTAACCACTGATAGGATCTAATCAACTCACATAATACATTCAACAACAACTGCCACAAATATGTTTTGAATTCTTATGTATTGAATTTAATTCTGGATCAGGGGGATCCAGCTGCATCTGTATGAAGCTTGCATTTAAGTATGGAAGACAATTAACAAAATTAATAAGTAAATTATTTAGTATATTAGAAATGAAAAGTACTAGGGGGAAAATAAAATGAGAAAGAAAGATAGGGAGTGTGTGTTTACAATTTTAAACAGAATGAGTGAGCAAAAACAAAGTGGAATAACTTGCTAACAGTCATTCATTTAAAAGGTGGCAGAGAGGAACTTGTCCTCTCTGCCATAACTCATGATCTCACACTCTTAATTGGTTTGGCTGTATCCCTCTGAATTTTTTTATGAAAGCCAAACTCAGGACAAATTAATAGCATGAAATTTTTCATTGGTGCATTCTTCAATACCCTTTTGGTTCCAAGACAAAGGTTTTAAATTTGCTTAAGCTAAAATAGGTGAGCTTAGTGGAAGGGTACAAAGGTGTTTCATGTGATGTATAAGAACATGGGGACAATATGGCCTCTAGGAATGTGAATGCTGTTGAGACTTTCCTTCGCTCTACTCTCAGATCAACCTCCTCCACATGGTTAAACATCTGACTGATAATGTATTGTCCTTAGGCCCAGGCAAAAAGAACCTCTGTTCTGTCCTAAGCGTTAGGGGTTGTTGATCTTTTGGAGCACTAGCCTCCAGGTCCAATCATGCTGTCTGGTTGCAACGCCCTTTGTATCACTCCCTGATTCTTTGAAACTCACGTGTAGTTGACCAGATGCCATTAGCAGCTCCAAGACTTGGACATAGAGGGCTTTTGGGACCCAGAGCCTGCCAAGTTTCCAAGAGTAAGCCTGGCAAGCAGATCATTCCAAGTGGCTGGTTCAGCCTTTATTTTGAAGGATTACATGAGTTTGGGCCACGGAAAAGGGGCTGACATTCTGGTTTGGGTGATTCTCTCTTAGGTCAGAAAGAGGACAAGTTTGGACCATAATGATCCACTGACAACACTGGACTTGAGTCAAGTGTATGGTCTTTGCATCAGCTTTCCCAGTCTGATAATGGTGCCACTTCCAGTGTGCAGCATCCAATGAGTAGGGGTGAAGAGCAGTGGAACTGGAATTCTGTTGAATGAATTGGGATCAAGATATTACTTTCTACTAACTGTGATTCTGAGCATGTTATTTGACCTTTTTAAGCCACATGTTTCCTTATTTTCAGAATGGGCAGATGAGAATTTTTTAAATGAGATATTTGGAAAGTATTTAGAATAATACCTGGCACACAGTAAGCATTTAATGCATTATTATTATTATTATTATTATTATTATTATTATTTTAGAGAGACTAAGAGAGATTAAAACATCTTACCCAATGTCCCACAGACAACAGGGTGCTAAATTAAAAGTTCTCTGGACCTTATGTTCTTTTCATTATACCACACTGCCTTCTTAGGTTAAATACGAGGAGGAGTCTAAGAGTAAAACCAATGTTATGATAGAGACCATTTGATAATTAAGTCTCTTACTCTAGGAGCACCCTGGGTTTGCTGATGCTGACACACATGTTTCTAAAATAAAACTCAAGTCCAAAGTGTTTGACAGAAGCGAAACAAGAGAACATTTACAATTCTGTTGAATGTTGCTTTATTAGGAAAAAAACACACACACATAAAGTTAATTTGTACTTTGAATTGCAAAATATGGACACTTAAGTAAATTTAACTCACAAAATGGAAATTATATCAAAGTGCAAAATGCTGGGGGGAAAGTAATCAGCCCTCATATTGCTCACAATAGTAAATTAAATTCAAATAGTTATTCCTGCCGCATTCAAGCTGTGATTTTAATTATCCTCAAATCTGGGGGTTCTAAGTTAAAGTTTTCACAGTCACTGTAATTTTTGTCCCATTAACCATGTAACAGAATCAGCTTTATGTTAGAGTTTTCCAGATTATAAATGGTGTGAGGCTGTTGAATGGAGATGGGAGTGACAAATGAAGTTATAAAGCTGCTCTTTGGTGTTTAAATGTTTGGATGTGACTTTTCTTAAGGGATTAAAAAAAATCTTGCTTCTTATTCTAATTTGTCCAGTACATCAGTTGGCCAAGAAGTACTTATTGGGTATTTATTATATGTCAGTCTCAGCATTATGTACTAAGAAGGAAGAAAAGAAAGAATAGAGGAATAGAGGAAGGAGAAAAAATTCATATAAAATGCATACTTTAAGAATATAAGAATTTATAAAGGCATGTAAGAATTAGTAACTGTGTGTGTGTGTGCACACATGTGTAATGAACATCACCGTGGAGGAAACCGCTTTGATGAGGAAGTGACACTAAATAAGAATTGGCTTCACCACTAGTCAAACATGGCATTTGTGGAGAAAGTCTGTCATTTCCAGTGGCAGATGTCAGTGAATGGCCTTTGATATTGTAAGTAAATAGGTAAGACCACGAGGGAGATCCAGACTTTAGTCATCTTATTTCAGCAAGATGTAGGCTGCACATGAAAAGAATGCAGGGGCCCATCAAGTTCAAAGGTCTACAGAGTTAGTGGGAAAATGCATTTTATTATCTTAATAAATGCAAAATGCAATCATAAGATTAGCCTGATGACTTAGGTATGTAGATCAGGGCATAGCATTGTGCTGAGGACAAGGGCCTTGAGATGGGCCCTTTTCAGTTGTGAAGCTCCCATTGTACACCATGTATGAGACTGAAAATGTCTCAGTTTAAAATTATAGAAGTTTTGGGGCACCTGCGTGGCTCAGTGGGTTAAGGCCTCTGCCTTCGGCTCGGGTCGTGATCTCAGGGTCCTGGGATCGAGCCCCGCATCGGGCTCTCTGCTCAGTGGGGAGCCTGCTTCCTCCTCTCTCTGCCTGACTCTCTGCCTACTTGTGATCTCTCTCTCTGTCAAATAAATAAATGAAATCTTAAAAAAAGAAAAAAATTATAGAAGTTTTGAGGAAAACTGAGTTTCTCAATTTTTTTTGTGTGTTAAGAAGTCTATACATACCTAGTATTTTAAATACATGTAACATTTAAGAGACCTTAGGGTGTGACTACATTTCAAACATATAATTAAGGACATTCTCCTCACTAAGACATGTTTTTAAGAAGGGAGAGATCTTGGAGAAGTTTAATACTATCTATCCTTTGTAGGCCATTGTTGATCATGGTAGACATTCTCTAGTATCAAATAAAAATGATGGGTTTCTGGGATAGCAAAGGCCAGGTAGTAATACTTAACCACTGAAGCAAGGTAGACATCATTGCCATATGTGCATCAAAGTCAGGGTGGCAATCACAATGCGTTGACCCACAGGACATGTACAACCGATTTGATGGCTATAGATTGTGTTGTTGCAGAAAGCCAGGTGGATGATTAATTAGTGTCTCCTTCCTCCATCCCATCCCTTCACCTTCGCATTCCCCTCCCTCCCTTTCCTTCCTTCCTTCTTTCCTTCCTTCCTTCAGTAGAAAGTTGTGGTCTCTCATTCAGTTTAAGTTAATTCAAAGACTGAGAGTCCATTAATTGAACTGAATTACATTTTCCCAGGAAAATTAGAATGGGTTATGGATGAAGGTGACCATAAATCTCAATTATTGCCTTGAGACTTCAACAGTGGGAACTGTAGCACGTTCCTTCTTATATTAAGTTTTATAGGCAGAGTCATCTGCTATCACTTCGAAGGAACTCTGACTGCTCCCGGTGGGGAACTGTGTGGTCTAGTGTGTAGACAATGCCACATGTGGCTATTGAGCACTTGAAATATAATTGGTCTAGTTTGAGATATGCTGTAAGTAAGTTTTGAATGTCACATTTCCCATTAATATCATACTAATTACATCTTGAAATCATTATATTTTGGTTAGATTAAGTTAAACAAAATACACTATTTATATTGATCTTGCACATTTTTACCTTTTCTAATGTGGTTACTGGAAAATTCTAAATCACATATGTGGCTTGCTTTGTGGTTCTGTCTGAACTCTAACAGAGGGAAAGGATGGAGAGAATAAATGGGCACATCACAACGTTGCCCCATACAGGGCAACTGTATCATTCATCGCTCAACCCAGGATATTAGAAGAGCAGAAGTGGGCACTGTAGATAATGATAGCGGGGTAAAGGGCATGAACCAGGACTCAGACAACGGCAGGTGTGAGGTCACCCTGTCAAGAATATGGTGAGTATGAATGCCACACAGAAAGGGCAGATGAGGACTTCAAAAGCAGGGTTTATTTTAGGGGATTTTTTTTGTCCTTGTATCAAACAAGAAAATGAAGTTTTGTCTGCCAGCTACATGCTCATTCTACTCCTGGAAAAACCTGCAGCTTCTTGTTTCTAAGGTGAAAACTTGACCGAAACCCCAGGCTCTAAAAACTTCGATGGCAGAAGTTATTATGGAGCATTTGGATATATTAAACCTAGGTACATCAGAAGTAATATGGATTGCATTTCCTTTAAAACACACACAAGCTTAAAACTTCATGAGAAAAGTGCTTGGCAGGGGCTGCCTTGGGTTTTCCAAATTCCACATGTTTTTGTACATTTACACTCATGCAGGCATGCTAGACAATGATCTTCAAACTGAAACCTGACCCAGCTTCCTTTGCTCAGAGAACTCGGTCATCTCTCTTAATGTCCACTCTGGGTCTTCCTCTTAGGGACAAGGTCCCAAAGATCCCAAAGAAGTAAGTACTTCCTTTAAATGAAGTTGGGGAAATGAGCCCAAAAGAAGAAAAAGAATCTAAAACATGAGGGGAGTGTGGGTTTTTGTAGCATCTCCCTTCAAAAGAGCCACAGAAACTGGTGGCATTGGTCTGGGAGATGTGGTGGAAGAGAAGAGGAATGTTCTCAACAGCCAATCTTTGCCTTTCTGTAGGCTTGGGAAAAGACTTCTCAAAAATCTGTCCCTTTTTAGCCCCATTCCCTGGGCCCTGAACTGCCCTCTAAATACTTGTGTTTTAATTCAGGACTCTCAGTCACATGGTATGTACTTGGGCTTATGTGACATGAGAGACTCAGCAATTATTGTCACACTTCTCCACTTTGATTTTGAACTTGGAGATTCCCTTGACTGAAATATCCCATCCTTCCTTTTCCCGGGGGGCTACTCTTATCGCCTTGGAGATGAAGCTCAGATATTTCTCTGCCTCAGGAAGCCCTACCTGATCTCCTCAGAGGGGATGGATCCTCATGAAGGATCTCATAAAGCCTTTATGGGCACACTTCATTGCAGTGGGCTGTGTTCACTCACTGATTTCTTGGTCTATCTCCTTACTCCACAGGAGGTCCTTTGGGGAAGGAAAGGCTGCGACCCGCCCTCCCCCATCTTAGCATTTCCAGAGTTTGTCACATTGTAGCTGATCACCAACCTGTCTTATTCACATGGTCTTTTTTATCACTGGAAAATCAATTTGCCATACAAGAAATGTGACCTAACAAAAATCAGAAGAGGTTGGCAGGTGACTAGTAAATCTCCATTTTATTCATGAAGCTGTTGAAACTCGAAAAGCTGAGTGACTTTCCCAGAGTCACCTAGTGTGAGTTCTTGGAACTAAGAGCAGAGCCCAATATTTACTCCAAGGACCAGGGTTTTTTTCTTTTTTTTTTCACTAAACTTGCCTGCTTGTTGAATTAAACACAGACACATCAGGCCACAGACAAGCACGTTTTGAATTTTGGATCTGATCTTAGTTTAAAAAAAAAAAAAAGTGCTCTGACTCCAGGGAAATCTGCCAGGAAGAAGCATGTGAAAAGCAATAAAACTTAGGCAAAAAAGTTCTCAAAGTTTTAAGGCAGGAGTGCAAGGTCTGTGGGTGGGACACATGAAGTCCTTGAATCCCCTAAGGTTTTTTGGCAAAATCTCGTATATGTGAGTATGTTTCTGGGAGGAGGATGCAAAGCTTTATCACATTCTCAAAGGGTGAATGTACCTAAGGCCTTGTTCCACCCCTGAGCAGAGGGACCATTTTGCACTTCCTCGGGGATCTAACTCTCACCTTGTGGGCCAATTTCCTCCTGCAGGCCCCCTCCAAGAGCAGGTGGATGCCAAGGCCCGCGTGGAGGGGTCCGTGCGGCCTGCTGGCATCCTGTGTATTAACACTTCTGCATTGCAGGCGAGCTAATCCGTCTCTTAAGCTGCTTGATTGAGCTCCTTTGCCAGATCTGATAGAAGGATTTAACCTTTCCTTTTTCCCTCTTGGCGCACACTCAATGGAATCCAAATAAAGAATTAAAGAGACTTGAAAGGGACTTTCCATTACCAAACAATTCAGTTTAAATTTCCGACCTTTCCTCTACCTTTTTCTTTGTTTTTCCATTCCCTCCTTTCTTCCTCTTCAACTTTGGGATTCAAGGCTGGCATAAAAGCCCCTGGGGACATGTGGAGAGCCAGAGACTGGGAACGTGAGTGGAATTTTCCGAATTAAGGCAGCTTATTGGCCTTAGTTGCCAAGCGAACTAGGGAGGCCTGGCTTTCGGGTTAACGCCTGGGAGCAGGAGTGCTTTGACATCTGGGGGAGAGTTTTGGCTTTCGTGGCTGGAGCAACATGAGCTCTGGAATCACAGAAGTTTTTGCATTTTTCACAAGCCACCTCCCAATTTACTTGCCCTGAGTCTTTGCTTCTGTTGCTCACAAAACATGAAGTCGGCAAGTCTCAACCGAACAGCCACAGGGTCAGAGATTGTCCTGAAATCTCAGGGTGATAATAGTAGCTAGAATTTATTGGGACCTCATACATGCAAAGTTCTATACTGGCCCAACAACATTAAGGGGTGGGCCCAACATTTTTCCTTATTCGATTGATAAAATACTGGAGCACAGAGAGGTAAGTACATTACATTTCCAAGTTCTCATAGACAGAAATCCAGGTAGTCTGGCTGAAGAGCCAGAAAAGAGTAACTAGAGTGAAATGGGAGCTTAGTTAGCAAGGGCCTGGAACATACAAAAGAATCAGCAAATCTTAACTATGATGCCGAGGAGAAGGAGTCAGAATAAGGGAACCAATGTGCGTTTTAAATCTTAGTTTTAAAAATAACATTTGTTTCTTCTTCCCTAACAATAAAATAATAATCCATGTTTATGGTCGCAACTTTGGAATTACTCCCCCCAAAGGTATGGAAGGTTTTTGTAAGACGGTTTTTTTCAAATGTACTAGGGGAATATAATTCACATGCTCTATAAAAAGATCTTGAGTTTGGATAGAAATATTTAATATTTTTTTCAATAATAATAACTAACACCGAATGCTAACTGAATGGTAATTTTCTTATTATTGTAAGAATAATTCCTTATTATTCCTCTAATAGCCTTGAGAGATGCTTACTCTATTCTTCTCCTTTACAGATAAAGCTAGGTAACTGAGAGGTGAAATAGCTCGCCTGGGACCATGCACAGCTGTGGAGTGGCAAAGCCAGTTCAAATCTATGTAATCTGGCTAGAGGGCCAGTCCTTTTAGTTGCCCCCCTTCCCAGTTGCCCTTACTACATGCCATGGGTTCAGGAGTTCCTACTTTTGTGCTCATTCTTCTTCATGCCTATTCAGTTGCTCAGTGTAGCTGTGCATGCTAATCTCTGTACGAAATCTGGAAATAACAGAATGCTTTTGCTAAGGTATGGCAACAGAAACTAGGTGCAATTCATAGCAAAGACTGAAGGTAAGAGGTGGGAGATGCAGACAGCACAAGGGGAGGTAATCGAGATTATTCTTGTTTAGTGGAAATGAATTTTGTCCTAACTATGCCCCCATCTAGGAGGTGCTCTATCATCATTTGTTAAATACACGCATGAATAGCTTATGCAGCTGGTTACAAATGCTGAGAGTAGAATATGGTAAATAAGTAGTGTGGGATTTTTGTTACTGTTAGTCATCCCAATAGCCTTCTAAGAAGGTATGTTTGGAAAGCACAACTCAGAGTAGAAGTTCATCATATAATTTCAAACAAAAATTTCAACATGAGTGGGGCAGTAAAGGATCAGGTACCTCCCTGTCATGCTGTCTGGGGCCATCAAGCATTGAGTATTGGATCAGAACATACCTCTGTACCTCCTATACCTACCATCCTGTAGGATGATTACAGTCCTAGGCCAAACCCTTTAGAACAACAAGGCATCATTTGTCTTGTGGAACATACTCTTTCATACTGAATCTTGTTTTCTTTAAAGGGGAGCCTGGGTAGCTCAGTTGTTACGCATCTGCCTTCAGCTCAGGTCAGGATCCCAGGGTCCTGGGATAGAGCCCTGCATCAGGCTCCCCGCTCCACGGGAAGCCTGCTTCTCCCTCTCCCATTCCCCCTGCTTGTGTTTCGTCTCTTGCTGTGTCTCTCTCTGTCAAAAAAATAAATAAAATCTTAAAAAAAAAGTCGTATTTTACATCATTGTGATGGGAACAAATAAGTGGCACTATGACTGGAGGGCATGTTGAAAGCAGCCCAGCAGAGCTGAGCCATGAGTCTGGGGTCCTAACCCTTCTGCTTTCCAAGCACGTATCCTCAGTTGAGGTGCAAAACTTCTTTAGATTTCTCTGTGCTTATTTTTTCTGGCTTATTGAAGGTACTCAAATTATTTATTGGAAAAATAGATGGTAGATTCATTAAAAATGTTCATTCTTCCTTTAGGGTTGATAAAATGAAAAAAATGCAAAATTGGGTATGGGAAGGCTGTGAAAATGGAGTTCTTATTCAGTGTTGTAGCCAAGGACAGCTCTGCGCATGGAAAGACAGACAGACCTCCTTTTGGTTTGCCATTCAGTGTTTCTATCAGTATGTTCGACATTATGACATTAGCTTCTCTAAGGATGCCTGGGGTCTAAGGGAGAAGCCGCTGGACACTGATAGCTTTAGAGAAGGAGCAGTCTTAACTCTGAAAGTGTTCTATTTTCACTCCTTAAACAATTTCTAAATAAATACAGCCTCATACTTTAATAGCCAACTGAGCAGGTTATAAAATACGTGTTTATGAATTCATCTCAGGCTGAATTCCAACGGGCTGTTAGATAGGCTTTTAAAAGCATGTGCATATTGTATCATAGTTGCTAAACGGAATGTTTGCTACTATTACTCAATCTGCCAAAAATTGTCATTTAATTTAATAATATGATGAAAGGCTAAAAAGAAACAACGTGGCTTATTATATAAAGTCTGTTCTCACCCACTCACTCTACAGAGTCCTTCTTTATTTGGAGGCCCTTAATATTTCAGGTATAGTTGAATCTTACACACCCACAGCCTCTCTGAGACCTTGTTATGGAACAGCTGCATGAGGCCTGTAGAATAATTCTTTAACTCTAGATCTAATCCAGGAGACGTTGACTACTAAAATTCTAAGAAATACTTTTTTTTTTAATTGTATAAGAAGGCATAAATCCAATAACTGCACTGGAATAGTTTTGTAGTAATATATTATGCATAAGAAAAATCTTTATAAATATGTGTTGATTGATTGATATAGACAGAAGATAGCTAACACACACAGGGCTCTGTGTCAAATGCTTAATATGCACGCATTAGTTGCTTTTTACTGCATAAAAAAATTACCACAACTTATCAGCTTAAAGCAATACTTATTTATTATCTGTTAGTTTCTGTGCATCAAGAGTCTGAGCTGGACCCTAGGCTCAGGGACTCACGGGGTTGCAGCGAAGGTGCCAGCTGGGCTGTATTCTCAACTGGAGGCCCAGTAAGGGAGGAATCTGCTTTCAAGCTGATTCAGATTATTTCCCTGTGGCTTTATGACCAAAGGTCATGATTCTTACTGGTTGTCGGCTGAAGGCCATGCTCAGAATCTAGATGGTACCCACAGTTCCCTCCTATGTGCCCCTGCCACCCTGCCCCTACCCCAGGCAGTTCACAAAATGGTTATTTGTTTCTGCAAGGCCAGCAGGGAATATCTCCCCCTGGGCTAAAACAAAGTCTTATGTAATAGAACTTTATCATGGGAGTGACAGTCTATCACAATTCTATTTGGCAGAAGCAAGTCACGGGTCCTACTCATGCTCCGGGGGAAGAGATTGTACAGGACATAACACAAGGGGGCAGGGATTATGGGGCCATGGTAGACCAAATACACAGCCCCATTTAATTCTAGGAACAGCTCTGGGAGGCACATTCTGTTACTGTTATTAGCATGTAGAGACAAGGAAACAGGGACAACTTACAGAGCCAAGACAACCCACACAGATGAAAATGTCATCTTCAAAGTAAATAGTTGTATCCTTGTATTTGGCTGTAAAACCTGGGATTTTAGCCACCTGCATTGAAACCACATCTGTGTCTCTATTTTAAATAACAGAGTAAAGACCTGTTATTTGTTGTTTGCTGGACTCTTTTCTGATACAAACATTTCTCTTTTCATTCTGACATCGACCCCAATAGGGGACTGTTATAATCCCTGGTTTACAGAAGAGAACACGTGTACTTAAAAAAGGTTACTGCTTTGTGACTCTGGGCAAGTGATTTACCTCTCTGAGCATTATTCTACTCATCTGTAAGAGGGGAAAAAATAGTAATTATTTCATAGGATTTTTGTGAGGATTAAATGAGGCCGTACAGACAGAACATTTAGCTGAGTGTTTGACTCAGATTATTAAGTCAAAATTCTCTTTCTCTCTCTCTCTCTCTCACACACACACACACACACACACACACACACATTTTAAGTATAGTTGACACACGAGTTACATTCATTTCAGGTGTATGACATAATGATTTGACAAGTTTGTGCATTATGCTATATTCACCACAAGTATAGCTACCATCTGTCACCATACAATGCTGTTACGATATCGTTGACTATATAACTTATGCTATACCTTTTATTTCCATGAATTATTCATTGCATACCTAGAAGCCTGAATTCTTCCCCACACACTCATTTTCCCCATCCCCGCATTCCCCTCATCTCTGGCAATTTTGCCTGTCTCTATCTAAAGATATAAAATTTCACAGTGTGAGAGTAGAAAAAGTTATTTTTAAGAAACTGTATTTCCTCTACCTCTAGCTGGTTAGCCTGCTGAGACGCAGAAATATTCTGCACCAGCTACTCTGGTCCTGATGGCTTTTTATTTTGGGTCTGCTCTTCTGGTCTCACAAAGCCTTCTCTGAGATAAATCAAAGCCTTAGTAGGCTTCATGGATACTATATGTCATGACTGGGAAAATTGGGTTCTCTGCCCATCCCCCTCCTCATTCGTCATCCCTTCCTGCTCCCTTTTCCACTTTGATTTCCTCACTGGGGTTCAGGACTAGACTATGGTTCTCCATCTCTGTTTCCTGGTTCCCCTCCAATAGGACTGAACGAATGTATGTTAAATAGAGAACTCATTTGCTCAGTCAGAGCTGTTCTAATGGATGGGTGCTCTGCTGCCAGACATTTCATAGGCTCTGCAGAGGTAGAGAGTAATAAGAATTGGTCTCTGTCCTCCAAGCCCACAGAAGGTGAAAGTAAGAAGCCTTTTCCATGCATGGCAGATTCTCCAGGATGGTTCCTGAGGTTAACAAGGAGACAGAGAGCAGAGACCTGTGACAATAAGGATTTTAAGAAAAGTCATCAGTTTGGCACCAGGCCAGCTGGGCTCCAATCCCAGATCCACCTCTTGCTAGCTGTGTGACCTTCGTCAAGAAATCATTCAAACTCTGGGTCTCAGTTTCCTCACCTGTAAGAGAGGAATAATAGTAATTTCTTCCTCAGATATTACTGTAAAACCCAAATGATGAAATCACAATAGGAGTGCACCGTGAACTGAAAAACATTCTGCAAATGGGAATTAAGATACAGGATTGAGATAAATTGCAGAAAACAAACAACTGAGAAAATCTTAACCTTTGAAAAATCCATGGCATTTGCATTTTATCCCAAAGTAATTGTCACATCATCTTTTCTCTTTCAATGTAAATCTTTTAAAAATTATTATCACACCATTTTCATATGATTTTCAAGCATGGAAAAGCTTACTTTGAAACCATGAACCATCTTATTAGTTTCTAGATTAAGAAGTAGGAGAATATTGGTGTGTGATGGGAAAGACTCCCCACATCTACAGACATAATTCGCACCTCCCATTTTTGGCTTCTGCCGTGGTTATTAAAATCTAAGTCTGTGTTAGAAGAGTCATTGAGACTCTCCCTCCTCCACAAAAAACCCAAGAAAACATTTTAAGCATATCCCATCTAACCAATTGTAACAACTCATGACAAAATGTTCATCTTTGGGAGGACCCTTGTGGGTAATTAGTTAAAATAAGGGAAAATAGTAATGCAATTTGTGGAAAGAATCTAGTGTGACAAACCCTTACTTGATTTTGGAGACAGAATTAGATTGCTTTTGCCCAATGTGTGATTGTGTCAACAAATTGAATTTGAATAAACCCCAATAGATGAGCCAAATGCATATTTTGCTTTGTTTTGCTTTAGTTTTATTTTTTTTTTAAAAGAAAAAAAATTTTCTGATCAGACTCTGTAGTTGGATTTGATTTCACAAAGATTTTCATCACATTTTATTGTTTACTTATTGATGAATATACATTTTTGTCCATTTTTGACATAAATGCCAAAAAAATCCTTTTAGCCAAATTGCTCATATACTCCACTCTCAACCTTCTTTTGAAGAAAATAGAACAAATCAAATTCAGGTAGAGAAAGTGAAGATTCATATTGCCCATCAGTGGAGAAAACAGAGAAATGCTCACGGTAACACCCTTCTAAACTGAAGGCTGTCTTGGGTTAATGAAGGAAAGAAGTCTATTCTGCTTTGTTCTAATATTAACTCATATGTTGTTTGATGAATTCATGTGTTTTAATATGAGCTTGATTCAGAGGCAGGAAAAAGACACATGGGAAAAGCAGGACATGACTGAAAGTTTTGGACCAGCTCGTGATAGAGTTGGTGATTCCTCAGGCCTTGAGTACAAAGACAGTTTAGAGTTAGTCAAAGGAACATGGACTAACCTTGTCTGATGAGAAGGGTTGGGGAAAGTTGGGGCTTTCAAATGTATAGGCAGAGAACAAGAATGAACTTAAAATTCTCTTTGGTTCTAAAAATTCACCTGACACACTATCTTCCACAAAGTTGCCCTAACCTGTCAACTTCTTAATTTTTGAGATGATGTGGGAAGGACCAGCTGAAGGTAGAGGGGGCTGAGGGAGACACATGGGTAATGGCTACCATGCATCAGTTACTCAGTATGTGCTAAATTTGTTTATAAAGCACTTTAAGAGCATATTTTACTTACTCCTCAAAATTATCTTATTCAACTTGTACGAGGAGGAAAGTAGTCCTGTGTCTCAATTTTGATGACTAGAAAATACAGATCAAGGAGGTCAAGCACATTGTGCAAGTCACAGAGGTAGTCAGCATCAACATTTAACACTTGGGTTTTCTGGCTCCAGAGGCCCAGCTTTCAATTGATAGTTTCTGTGTCCTGCTAATGGTGTAAGCCTACTTTGCCTCACTTTGGAAAGAATAAGATTCTGCTCTACTCTCTTTTATGTAAATTACTTTTTTTTATATACATACATAGCTTATGTCGTATGAACATTTTAATTTTCCAAAGTCTGATATCTTCCACTTGGATCTCTTTCTACTGGCTACCAAGGCCATTCCAAAGATATAAAATTAATTTTTCTTTCCAGATCTCCCATTTGCATTTTGCTTATTCAGCTACTCTTCTGTAAGATCTCAGTATTATTAAAGAATATTTTGTTCTTCTCTACATAATTGCAAGTGTCAGTGTTTTTAGAAAGCAAGATTACTGTATTTATCTCATATTAAGCTATCATTTCTTAGTATCCCAACACCAAATCCATCCTTCTGTACCCTTTGTTTTAATTCTGGGGCTGGGAACATACAAACTACATTTCTGTTTTGTTACCTAGCACCTATTTCTCTAATTCCTAACACTTTTTTTTTTTTTTTTCCTGGTGAAATACCTAGTGTGACTTCTGTTTTTTGGTTGGACCCTGGCTGAGACCTCTCTGAGACTCATTTGTCCCATTGTCCTTTTCAGTGCTTGTAATAAATGATAGAATCTTCAGTTTTGGAATGATCTTAGAGGGTGTAAATTCTAAAATCTGATACAATGGAGAGGTGATCTCTGAGGACTAGATGTCTAATCGTGGACAACTCCTAGTAGAGAAAGTTTCCAGAGCACTGTGTTTTGGAAAATTATGAGGTTATATGAGATTTTATGCAAGAAAAGTTCGTGTTTACTCAGCGGAATCTGTTGGTAATGTTGTCAGGCAGAAACTGTACATGTCAATCTGGGACACAGATTGCTTATATAAACTAAAAGAATGAATTCTTTCATTTTGATTCTTGTTTTTGGATCACTTATACATGTAATAACATCTTTGAGGTTTAGTTTGCCAACCAATGAGATGAGGCCAGGCATATGTGCCTTCATTGCTGCCACAATTTAAAGGGATTTCTGAGGAATAGATCCACCCATTTAATTAATTAATACAAGTGTCTATTCTTTTATCCACCCATCCATCTTTTCATGTATCTACCCAATCATTCCTTCATTTTATTTACCTCGTTTGTTCATTTTTCTGAGATTCTCATTTCTTTTGAATGCTCTGTTAAACTGAGAGATAAAACATGAGAAAAAAGATTATGCTAAGTGAAATATATCATTTTTTCCATTCTCTATGGAGAAATAGGCAATTTCTGTTGAATTAAGTCTGGATGCTAAAAGGAGGAAATCTGATAAAATTGAGTAGATGGAAGGTCTTTTGGAGGGAGAAAAGCTGATGAAAAAATGTAAAGTTGCTGCTAGATGAAAGGATATGGAAGGGTCAGGGACATGAATAGTTTGTTTTGAGCTGGGAAGTGCTGAGAAATGAGAAGGTGAGGGTGAAGCAGAGAGATGGCTATGGGCCCTTTTGAAAGAGAGAGAGAAATACATCAATATATTTGTGTGTGAGTATGTGTGTGTGTGTGTGTGTGTGTGTTATTTTTAAAGCCTATTCCAGACTCCATGATGAAAATGAAGATTATCAATATTCAACAATAGCTACTATCTAGCAAAGATATTAGAGAGTATTACCCGCATTCAATAGTAAATATAAACCTGGGCAAAATTGCTACATTCCTGGTCAAGAGCCCCCAACCCCCACTCATTCCCACTAACCACCTATAATTATGGTTGTAGACTTTATGCAAAGAGTAACTGGGAGAACTTGGATGGTGTAAGTAACAGGAAACGTAATCAGATTTGTAATCTGGTTGCATTATAGACAATTAGTCAGAGGGAACACTGTGAAGGCAAGTGGACCTGTGAGGAGCTGTTGTGGTAATGACCTAGTTTGGGGTCTCTTCTCTGGAGAGGAAAGAAATGCAACTAGATGTGATCCTTTGGGGAGATCTTGGGCTGGAGATATAGATGAATATAGGTAGATGCATGGATTGCTGAATGGTCAGTAAAGTAAGGCAGAAAATATCTATTAATTTCAAAATGCATTCATGTGTGGTGATGTGTGACATAGAAGGACAGGGTAATGAATAAAACACAGTGAAAGTAGATAGTATTTCAAGACTTCAGATATGAAGGGGTATAGAGAATGGTACCTCGAAGAGGATAAGGAACAATGGACAGTTTTGTTTCAATTGTGCAAACTTGAGAATATTTACCTCTTATATAAGTAGAAGAGAGTAGAAAGTATGTTAGATAAGAGGAGGGATAATTAATGAGCTCAGTCCTTAAGGAAGTTGAAGATAATGAGGTTGAACTTCAGATGGAAGAAGAGATATCAGTTCCAATGTTATAGAAAGGGAGAAGAATGTCCAGGTGAAAAGGGTAGTTTCCAGGTTTTTGGTTTCTTGATTTGTTTTTGTTGCTTATATTGTTTTCATAAGATAGGAGGTGAGGTAATCTGCTTGGAAAAGGGAAGGAGCTGGAGGGCTAGTCAGCTGAAAATGGTGGGCCAAAAATAAGTTAGGATGACCTTCATAAATGTGCATGTGTACATGAAAGAGAAAAAGTAAAAAGACTCTAAAGGAAGCCTCAATAAAGACATACTTCTGAGTCCAGGGACTTTTCCTTATGAAGCATTTACTAAGTCTTCCTTCTTTCTTTGTTCTCTGCCTTCTTTCCCTCCCATTAACCAATTAGTAATATTAAGACCCTCATCACTTAAGAAAAAGTTAAATACAGTTTTAGAATTTTAAATAGACTCTATTCCCCTCTAGTGAACACAATATTAACTGATGTATTATGTCAGAGAATTGGGAAATCAGTTCTATGCCTTTTTATTACTATTGGTAACTGCTCAGAGAAAGCTAAATTTACCCCATTTGTAGAACTGGAAAGATATTAAGGTGACTATTTTTGTCCTATTGCTGTGACTTGCCCTTTGCTTTGAAAAAAAAAAAAAAAAGCCAGGAAATAAATATGTACACACACATACACACACACACACACACCCCTATGAACACACATGAAAAAGCCAGATCTTACATATTTTTGTTGATATATCCATTTACCCATTCATCTATCATTTAATAAGCTTCTCTCTGTAAGAGGGACTGTCCCAGACACTAAGAAGGCAGCATATGTCAGCCATAGTCCCTGTTTCAAGAGCTATCAGTCTAACTGGGGAAAAGAGACTAAGTGGAGAAACATTACAATACAATGTACTATGTGTTGCATATACAGCAACCCACATGCAATGTTCTTTGGGCAAAGATTTTGCAGTGCCTCACTGGGCACATTGCAGAATGCTTCATTGGGTCTCAGGTGATGAGTAAATAGGCATTCCTGGCTCCAGCTCTGCTTCATTCCCTTATAACAGAGCAAGTACATGAGAAGCTGTGTTTACACAAAAGATATCTCCTGTAGGGACCCACTATCATAGTAGGCAGCAGCAACCACCCAGGTTGGAAGATAGAAGATTGACAGATGGAAATTTCAAGATGTTCAGTAGTAATATGAAAGGACAACAGTAACCACTGATTGAGAATTAACCTTGTGATGAACAGCATGATGAAATATTTTAGATGCATTATTATTATTTTTTTCACAAAAATGATCTCAAAAAGGAGAAACTTATTAACACTGTCCAGATGAAGAATCTGACCCATGTATTCATTTATCATACCTTTTCCAAGGTTGAAAGGGTAACAACAAGTTGTGTCTGGGTTAAAACCTAGGTATCTGACCACAGCACCTGTTGGCTTCTCCATGAGACTGTGCATGTCTTCATGCTTGTTTTTTTTTTTTTTTTTGTATGAGTTATGGATGACAACTTGGTCAAAAACAAACTGAGTGAGCATCACTATAGTTTTATCAACATGAAGATTTGGTTGACATTAAAATTGCAGTCTCTTCCTTTCCAAGTGCAATATTGGTAATTTTCATGTCCTATGGAATATGTTAAAAATAATAAAGCTTTCATAATAAGTTTGTCTTTTTTTCAGAATTTTTAGTACTTTTCTACTCTATTTCTTTTTCAATTCTAAAATATTTTCAGCCAATGATTGATTCTTCTTTTGTTAAAAATAAAGTGAAAGACCCTAATGTCCAATAGCAAGAGATTAGTTGGAATACCACAAATAACGTGCAACAGAATTCTTTTAATACTCTTATCACATCTTTTATTATATTTCTTTTATTTTTTCTTATTAAAAAAGTAACAAACTCATTAAAGAAAAATAAAAAAGAGCACTCATAATCTCCCCACTTCAACATCCACTGTTAAAACAAACCATCGTGTGCACCTAAGATCTTCCCAGATATCTCTATATATTATTTTACTATAACAATGAAATTTAATATACATACTCTCTTGTTACATTCCATAATTTATGTCAGCCCTCTAAATAATTCCTTGATATTTAAGTTACTCCCACTGCTCACTACCAGAAACTACACAGAACGGAAATAATTGGCAAAACATGATTTAGAAAAATAAGCAGAAAAATAAAACTCACTGGGAGCATACTGAGAAAGTGCATTTTTAATGACCAATAACCTTATAGTGTTCCAATATTACCAATTATGTATTAGAAAAGCCAATTACTAGGGATATTTTCAAAATAACTTTCCTTTCCATTAAATGACTGCAAAAGGGGAGTGGCATGGACCATCTGCGGCCACCTACCACCTCCTTCCAGGGAAGATGAAGGCTGTCACCATAGTCCATTTCAGCTTTCCAACAATCCTGGTACAAACAAAGATGACTTTGGGTGGTGTTTGTATCCCAGGGGCCATCCTTGACTCCTTCACCCTACATCCAATCTATCGTCAAATCCTTTCTGCTCTATGTTCAACTTGTCCATGGTCTGATCACTTCTCAACACATGTACACTTATCACTCTAGCACAAGCCACTGTCATCTCTCTTAGTTGGTCTCCTTGGATCCACTTGCTCCGGTAGAGTCTATTCCTCATACATAGACCAAAGGGATCCTATTAAACTCCAGGTCAGATATCTCACTCCTTTGCTCAAATGGCCTTTCATCTCATTGAGAGCAAACAATGAAGTACTCACAAGCCATGCAGTGCCCCACAATTTCTGCTCATTTTTTAAAAATTTTTTTAAAGATTTTATTTATTTATTTGACAGAGAGAGATCACAAGTAGGCAGAGAGGCAGGCAGAGAAAGAGGGGGAAGCAGGCTCCCTGCTGAGCAGAGAGCCCGATGCAGGGCTTGATTCCAGGACCCTGAGATCATGACCTGAGCTGAAAGCAGAGGCTTTAACCCACTGAGCCACCCAGGTGCCCCCAATTTCTGCTCTTATCACAGAGCAGAGAGCACAATATCTTTTCTGACCTCATCTCCTAATACTGTGCTCCCCATTTCCTCTATTCCACTAGGCTCCTGGCTCTTCCCCAAACACACAAGACATTCTCCTGCCTTAGAACCTTTGTGTTTGCTTTAACACATTCCCTGAGGGCTCCCCTATACATCCACATGGCTTGGCACCTCACAGCCTTCAAGTCTTTGTTTAACTATCACCTCTACACTGAAGGCTTCCCCCAATGATTCTGTTCACTTGCAGCCTTTCCCAACTCCCCATCTTTTTCTCTGTCCATTTTTCTTGTAGCACTTACTAACTAGCATCTTTCACATTGTATGTTAAATTGATTGATTGATTGATTTGGCTAGTTTTCTCCAAACAGAATGTAAACTTTATGAGGACAAGAATTTCTGTTGTTAGTTCATTGCTATAGTCCCAGTCACATAGAGTTGGTGTTAACACACCTTTGTTAAACAAGTAATCTCTCTTCCTTACCTCTAGCTATAGAAGGCTCCTTCCACTGTTATAACCCATCTTATTACCTGTTGAGGTCCAAGGGAGTGGTGATGGAGAGAATAGGTTCAAGTTACCAGGATCCAGTGGGAAAGAGGTTGGGGATAAATCCTATATGAAGATATTTAGCCAATCTGCTTTCCATGGGGAGATAGACATTTTTGTCACCAAGATCTAAACCTTGTCTCAGCAGTATTTACTCATGTCCTCTGTCCTTTACCGAAAGAGGAAAGGGATTGTTACATGTTCACAATGGAATATTATGCTTCTGTTAAAAATGTTTACAAGAAAGAAGTAATCCATAGAAGCAAGGATATGAAATTTAAAAATATAAACAAACGATAGTTAAGAACTCTTGCTCTGGATCAGGATAATAGGGTTTGAATCCTTTCATCTATTTGAACTTCAGCATATTTCTTAGCTTCTTTCAGCCAGAAATGTTGATTACAATAAGACTTTCCCGATAGAAAGGGCTGAGTGATAAAATGAGATATGCCTGGAAAGTGCGTAATACATAATGCTCAATGTTCAACAATTATAAGCTATTGTCACCATCACTATAATTGTGCTAAGTGAAAAAAGCAGGGCACCAAAATTGTATGAATATATCATGATATGACAAGACAGAATCTTCATTAGCACAAGGGTTTGCAACTCTGCTGTGGAGCTGGGGAACTCAGCCATTCACTGCTTCACCCTACCTCAACGAACCAGTTTCATGTTTTAGTGTTTGCCACTTGTATACACCAACCAATTCCAGTATCATTCAGTTTTCTTTTAATTGTAAGTGACAGACTCTCAAACTTAATAAAAAAGAGGATTTATTGGTTCATAAAAACTTGGAAACATACTGGGTAGAGATAGTTTTGAGAAAATTTAGGCTGAGGCATCCAAATGGAATGAAGCTTTCAGGATTCTCTCTCTCTCATTTTCTCTCTCTCCTTCTCTCCTAGCTCTGTTTGTTTTGGCTTTGTTTTATTTTTCAGGCAGATGCCCTCCCCCCACATGAAAGCAAGAGTCCATAGCCAACCTGATGCAGGGGTCTAATATTTCAGAGGAGGGGGCACCCTTCCCGACAGCTCTAGCAAAAGTCCCAGAGAGGTCTTCTCTTGGCTGGGCTTGGTTCACATAGCCACGCTTGCACAGATCTCTGTGGCTTGGGCAAAGATCACTTGGAGACTGGTAGAACAGTGTGAGGCCTGTTGGACAACAGTGATATTTTATTGTTGTTATATAAAGGGAGGGTTTGGTTTTCCTGAAGAATTGTTAAGTAGACATAGAGAAAAAAAGGGAAGGAAATTCTTCATAATATTAATAATGATTAACATGTGGAATTCATGAAAGATGAATTTATTTTTATTTTTACTTTAAAAAATGTTTCAAATGATCTTCAGTCATGATCCATTATTTTTATAATTAAAAAGAAAAAGGAAAAAGAAATGGTCCTTGATTGGGTTGACGAGCTCATCAGGTGGTGTGCAAATAGATACATGTGACCCAAGGACTCTCCCTGGCCCAGCCTCAGACCCAACTGCCCACAGAATCTGGACTTTTCATCAGTCTAGCTCTCATCTGGAGCAAAGTCTGTCATGTATATGCAATATGTCATTCCACATCTGATGCTCCAGTTTATAGGGAAATCGCTTAGTCACATTCAAACTTCTGGGAATTGATAGTCCTGTAGAAAGTATCCTAGACCAGCAGCCAGGAGATCTGGGTGTCTGTTCCAGCTCTGTCCCTTAGAGTTGTGTCAAGTGCCAGACATTTCTGGGCCACAGGTCCCCTGTCTATAATCAGAAAGCTTATTTTCAGCTTTAACAATCTGTGATTATTATTTCCGTTTACTGATGGAGTAACTAATTACTTCATTAAAGGATTTCTCAAGACTAGTTACCTCCTGTTTGGTTCAATTAGCAAAACACCAATGTGTTTGTCATTCATTTTGATGGTTGGCCTGCCAGGAGAAAAGCCCAATGGGGGAATATTTCAGGATCTTAAGCAGATTTTGTATTCATTATTCCAAGGTAGTATATGTAGGAGCAGAGCTTGTTCTGCCTTTTTCTAACTTCTTGCTCAGGAAATGCTTACTCTCATTATCTTCATTTTTCTGCAGATGTCCCAGGACTCTTTCACATTTTCTCTTTAGTTTAGAGCCAGAGAAGAGAAACCAGCAGTGGTAGACACTGGCTAGAACTGAGCTTTTGCTTTTATCCCTGAACATAGAATAACTGACACAAGGTGAACCTCAGAGATAATTCAAAACAACTTTCTTGGATTTAGAGGAAACACTGTCCTAATACATATTCTACAGAAAGAACATGTGTTTCAAAGTCAAATAGAGTGTGGTCTACATTTTTGCTCTTTGCTTACAAATGTGTGATCTTTGGAGAATTTCTTAATTTTTCTGAGTCATATTTTTATTATTTTTTTAACCTTTGTAATGGGAACGATGATACCCACCTTCTAGCCGTGTAGATGTAGGTAGAATAATGACTCCCTCTTGCCTCCGCCCCCAAATATATTCACATCCTAATTCCCAGAACCTGTGGACATATTACTTTACATGGCCAAAGACACTTTGCAAATGGGATTAAGGTAGTGGTTTTGAGATAGGAGATTATCCTGGATTATCCAGGTGGACTCCACGTATTCACAAAAACCTTTGTAAGTGGAAAAGGGAGCCCTAAGAGTCAGAGAAAGGGATGTGACAAAGAGGCAGGCAGTTGGAATGATACTGCTGGGGTGGGGTAGTGTAGGGGCTAGAGACAAGGAAGGAGGGCATCCTCCAAAAGCCAAAAAGGCAAGGAATGGATCCCCTCCCAGAGCCCACAGAAGGAGCACCACCCTGCTAACCCATTTTCGACTGCTGACCTCCAGAACCACAAGATAATAAATTTGTATTGTTTTAAGTCATCACCTTTGCGATAATTTGTTACAGCAACGATGAGAAAAAATGACAGTGGAGATTGTCCACTAAGTGTGTAAGTGGCCTGGAACAACGACATACTGGGCTAGCAGGCACACAGGATGCCTGTGTTTTGCTGCAGTTGTGGTTATTATTCTTTTCCTCATTATCCCTTCCTCATCCTTTTCCTCTTTCTTTCTGCTCCCTCATCCTTCCTTCCCATTCTCTTCCTCTTCGTCCTCCTTCTCCCTTTTCCCTTCCTATCTCATTAAAATAACAGGAACAGAGGAAAAGATCTAACACTCAGAAAGGACCTCCTATGTGTCAGGCACCATCTTTGGTGATTTCACACGCAAAGCCTAATTCAATATTCCAAACAACCCTTTGAGTGAGGTTTATTGTTTCTCTTTTACAAATGAAGAAACCAAGATGTTCTGAAGTCAAGTGAGTTGCTTCCAGATGCACAGAGAGTTAGTGATAGCCCTGAGGCTGATTATCCCATGCCTCTCTCATCATTAGCAACTTCATTTTCATTCCAGACAAAGAGCTGTTGATTTGCATCCTGCGTGTCCTGGATGGCCAGAGCTCGACTGGGCACAGAATTGCATCACCATGGCAACAGCATTACCTGCCTGGGTCGTGGCATGGTACCCTGTCAGGCCAGGATAGCAGATGTCAGGGAGAGGCGCCATGCCCCAGGAAGGTGCTACCATCTGTCTGAGAACGTCCCTCTTCTCAGGACAGCAAATAGCTTATGATACTCTTGCCACTTCAAATGAGCCCTCCCTTGCCCAGTTCAGCTGAAAATAAGAATGACCACCATTTATCAAACACCTCCTGGGTGTCAGGCATTGTGCAACTTTTCTTTTCTGATTCATGTTACAAATCTTTGAGGTGGGTATTGTTTTCCCCATTTATAGCAAGGAAAGAGGCTCAGAGAGAATTGCCCTACCCACTCACACAGGAAGCAGCAGGCTGGAGTAAAGCCAGGTGTGCTCAGAGACCAAAGCCGGGCCCTCCTCCACTGGCCACACTGTTCCCCAAGCCCAGAGAAGACAGTCACAGTTGGTCCCCAAGGGCCTTGAATCTATCTGGCACAGTGTTCATTTAATCATTTTCTTTTCCCTTTTGCACCTTTTCCTGCCTCTCTCTCCTGGGGTCGCCAGATCACTTGATAGTTTTTATATCAACATCGGCACTGGGAGCTGGGATGCAGGGCATGGTGTATCTTGGTGGAATGAAGAGGCTGTAGAACCAAGGAGTAAGAGTTGAGCAAGTTAGTGCAGAGGTCCAGCCTGCAGGAACAACTGTCCGCTTCCACTGTAGCCCCATATGGAACTTGGAGCCCTGGGCTGTTGCACAGCAGCACACTTGTGGCCATCTCTGCTCAAAGCTCTAGCCAAAGCAGTGCATTGAAGAGGCTAGTTTTGGAACTGGACAGATCTGGACTTTAGGTTTGACTCTACCACTAAAGAGCAGTGTGGCTTGGGGCAAGTTGCCTCACGTCCCTGAACCTCAGCTTCCTCATTTGTAAAAAATGTGTGACAATGCAAGGTTGACCATTTATAGAGTTGTAAGGACCCCACCGATAGAAGGAGCCATGGAGGCCGGTTTATTCCACCTGGCATTTAGATCTGAAGGAAATGAGACTCAGACACAAGGAATCATTGGCCTGAGACCACTTGGCCATGAAGATGGGCTCCTCTGGGTCAACACCTAAAATTTTTTCCTTGAAAATATGTTGCTTCTGTGGGATCAAGTGTGGTAAACAGTAAATGGCTGTGCAAACATCAGTGTCAACATGTGAAGCATTGGAAGGAGTTTCCAGACTGCTTTTCTTCCCCTGCCTTCCTGGAAGCCTTTCTGCCACTGTCAGACCAGGACATTGGCAACCCCAGGACACCATCAGAGATTGTGTTCCCCTCTGAGTCTCTATTTTCAAACACATAAAATGACATAAAGGCATTTCATATCAGATTTGAATGAAGCACACTACATTAATTGATAAGCTCATAAAACAAGCTTTTAAAATGAAACCATTAGAAAATGTAGAAATTCCCTAGACTATGTTTAATGAGCTTAGTTGGGGCCAAGGCAGGCAAAAATGTAAGGTGCCTCCCACAGAAAATGGAGCCTGTCCGGTGTGAAATCCCCCCATACCTCATTTTCAGCATCAAAATAAGAGGTTTCCCTTTCCCTAGGTAACTCACTCCTTTCCTGGGCTTTTACTTCAAAATCGTCTCATTTCCTTTAGGTTGTTCCTCAACAGTTATTCCATCTCTTTCCAGTTACTCATTAGGGAGTCTTCAAACAGGCAACTGGTCTGTTCATTCCTACCACGTGGCAGGCATGCTTGAGGCACTGGTGACAAAAACATCAAATTAGTCCTTGTTGTCAAGGAGTTTGTATTCAAGAGGGGACAGACAGACAACTCTAAACAAGGCTATGGTATGGAATATAATATCAAGTAGTGCAAGGTGCTAGGAAGACAATTAAAACAAGGTGAAGGGCAGTAGCAGGCGGCTGGCGGTGGCAATGATGGGGATGGTGGTGAGCATGGTGGGGGGTTCTCATCTCATTGGGCTAATCGAGGGTGATGTTGGTGCCAGTAGAAGCAATAGAGGTAGCATTTATCATGGTGGTGAGGGGAGGTAGGAGAGGTAGCAATGGCACCTGCAGTGGTCAAAGATTTAATGTTAGGTAGTTAGTCAAGGATTCCATGAGAAAATGATATTTGTATAGACTCCTGAATCATAAGGAGGTAGACCTGCAAAAATCTAAGAGGAGAGCATCCCAAGCTGGGAAAATGATAATGCAAATGAGGGAACATGAACCTTCATTGCTCACCTTACTACCCTTCATTTTGGATACTTTGAGTTGTGAATTGTACTGCTTATGTGGCTCTGTGGGGGACTAGCCAGAGTTACCTCTGTGGGAATCTGCCTTCCTGGGCAGAAGGATGAACACTTCTTAGTAAGACACTTCTACATAAAGCCACCTCTCATGGTCTCCTGCTATGAACCCTAATGTGAGGTAATGGGTATAAATACGTCTTTGAAGGAGTTTATTGTTTTGTTTTTGTTTTTGCTTTTGTTTGTTAGTTTCTTTTGTAAAGAAAGGAAATCCGGGTTAAGATTATTAAAATCCCAAAGGCAACTCAAACTCAACATTTCAAAACAACCCATTAATATTTTCTCCCCAAGTTAGCTTCTCTGCCAATGCTGTCCTTCTCAGAGAATGCCTACATTATTTATCCTGGCACAAAAACAGAAACTTGGGTCATTCTCAACTCTTCTTGATTCAGAGTCCAAATCTCCAAATCTTATTTCTATCTCCTCTACCTTATGTACGTGGAGACTTGCAAGGGCTTGACCAAGAATAATTTGGGTGTCATTGGTGACAGTGAGAACCAATGAAGCACGTTCAACCTTGTTTACCCAAAATAACTTAAAATAAAAGCATATCCATTCCTTTAAGCTTTGTTCTTGGCAGTCCTTTACAAACTTTGTACATGTGCATAATGTCAATTTCATGCAAGCTTTTTGCAAAAATGGAAAGGGGGAGGGGCTTTGCACAATGTCCTTGAAGATTGTCGCAAAGGGTGAAGAATTACACATTTGTTGTCCTTCCTCCAGGCTCTGAGGAAACAAACATAATCTATGGGGAAATTCAGTAGAAGCTTAACGAAGAGCAAAGGCAATAGGTGAGACATTGAAGGGGAAATTAATTAAGCCAGGCTAAAATTAGTGGTTTTGGGTTTGCGATTCTGAGGGAGTCTGGGCTATGGAGAACTGGAACAGAGAAAGGAAGCATACAAGCAGGGAGCTGATTCAGGGCCCAAGATTAATTATCCTTCACCATCTAATTATGAAGTCTGAATCACCACCCTGCCAGTTGAGTACCTTCTCACTAACACAGGGGATAAGAAAAGGATGGTGGTTCTGGAAGCTGGAAGTCTTTCTTCTAATTTTCGCTTAATACAGATAATAAAAAAAGTTCCCCTTGTCCTTTTCTGATTACTATTTATTATTTTTATTTTTTTAAAAGCTGTTCCCTTCCAGATTACTTTTTTCTTCCTTGTCAAATAACCACTTTTCATTCTTATCATCAGAATATTAAAATGCCAGGTATATTCCTACCAGGTATATGATTTATACTAGCTGGGATACTGGATGCAAACTCTTCACTCAGTTTATATTCCTACTATGTTCCGGAAATCTCTTAAGATACTTCAATTTTCCAGAATGACTGTATCAGCTTGCATTCTCACCAACAGCATAAGAAAATTCCCCTTTCTCAACATCCTTACCAACATTTGTTGTTTCCTATCTTGTTAATTTTTGCCATTCCAACTGGTGTAAAGTAGTATCTCATTGTGGTTTTGATTTGTATGTCCCTGATGGCTAGTGATGTTGAACATTTTTGTCAGAAACCAGAGAGGGAGATAAACCATGAGAGACTCTGGACTCCAGGAAACAAGCTGAGGGTTACATAAGGGAGGGGGGTAAGGGGATAGGGAAACCAGGTGATGGACATTAAGGAGGGCATGTGTTGTGATGAGCACTGGGTATTATATGCAACTAATGAATTATTGAACACTACATCAAAAACTAATGATGTACTATATGTTGGCTAACTGAACATAATAATAAAAAAAAAGATACTTCAGTTTTGCCAATGGATTCAGTCAAAGGTAAATGTGGTCTGGCTTATAGTCAACTACTCACACTAGTCCTAGGAGCTAAAAACCAATGTTAGCTCCATTTAACAGATGCTTAAACTAGGGGCAGAAAATTTAAGAAAATTTTCTAAACTCACATGACTAGTAAATGAGTGGAGCCCAACATTCAAAGTTAGGTTTATGTGTCTCTAGCTGATCTGTCATCTTCCATTTGGTGAAGCCAGAATCTTCTGCGAAGCCCCGACACATATTCAAGTTGGTCTTCCACAGACATTTCAATACCAGTTTTATCAAGAATTACAACAATAAAAGCAATTAAAAGTTTATCTTCTGGGTGCTCTGGCCTCTACTGAAAATTGTTTGCTAGCTCTCCACTTCCTTTGGGTAACTATCAAAACAATTCTAGGTAAGGCACTTGAGCTTCTCCAAGTTATAAACCCATCTTACTTGTCCAGACTCACCTGGCCTCACTTGGCATCACTCCTGACCCTATATTTTATTGTTGAGCCAAATTGGACACATAAGAAAATAATGACAGTGATGGTGATGGACATAGAGATATTAGTAAGAACAAAAATGAAATGCAAGAAGAAATGTTGGAGCCCCAGAGAGTAAGTGGTGGTTATAAACATGGGACTCTGGAGCCTGACTGTTCAGGTTTGAACCTTGGCCCTGTTACGAGCTAACCTGGGCAATTTACTTAATCTTTGTGCTTCATTTTCCTTTTTTGTAGAATTGGGGATAATAATAGTATTTTCCTCACAGGTATCTTCTGTGGTTAAGTGAGATAACATGCAGACATTGCCAGGACAATGTCTGGTATACAGTTATTGTTATGTAACTATTATTATTATTATTATTATTATTATTATTATTATTACTATTTATCAGACTGATCTAGGTTGGAGATGTCTCCCAGATTTTTTTTTCCTTCTTTAAGGAAGGATGTAGTTCTTACTTCTCTCATCTGATTGATGTGAGAAATAAATGGGATAACACCTATAAACAGTAAGCATATATGTGGCACGTAAGTGTGGGATATAAAGTGCTCTTCCTCTAAACATGATCTTTCTTCCTAAATTCCTTCTTTCCTACTCTAGGCCCTCAAGAGTTTCCAAATGCTACTGAGGTCTCATCGCCTCTAGGAGATTGTTTATGATCTGATCCTAGATAATTCCTCACTTGGGCTCCTTCTTTCACTGTGGCTAGATTTTGTTCACTGGCCACTTTCCCACTGCAATCATCATTTGTGTATGGTGAATGTGGGTGGATAAATGCTCATTAACTCCTCGATGTCACTCTAAATACCCAGAAGTAGATAATCTCTGTTCTCAAACAGCTTGTGACATAAACGAAGAGATAAGTTAAGCTCAGAGAAAATAGCCAGAGACTGTTGGAATGTTCTTTAGAATTTACTGTGATGCAGACTGTAAGAGATCGGTCATCTGACCATGCACTTGGAAGCTATTTGTAGTGCACACTTTATGAGCCTTGTACTCTGCTGAGCACTCAAGACATAAAATTAATATAACGCCAGTTTAAAACTACTAACAATTTGTTGGGAAAAAAACTGACATTTTTTTTTTTCAGTTCCACAGGTATTAATTGAGAGCCTAGTGTCCCAAGAGTGCTCTAAAAAGAAATAAACAAAACAAAACACACGAACAAAAACCAGACATGTTACTCATCATTATGAAACTTACACTTTGGTAAAGAGTGGGGAGGTAGTAAACAGGATAATTTTTAATTTTGACAAATGTCAGGAAGGAAATGAAACACAGTGGGATAGAATAACTGGGAATGAATGTGGGGAGCTACTTTAGGTTGGACAGACAGAGAAGGCCTTTCTTAGAAGACTACATAAGAACTGAGACCTTAGGCTGAGAAGGAGCCACTCATTAGAAGAGTTATAGGAAAACATTTTCAGGATCAAGAGCAAAGATTCTAAGGTAAGAGTCAGCTTAGATATATGGAGATGCTGAGAGGCAGGTAGCATATTCTGAGAGGATGTCAACATTGTCTAAAACAAGGGTCAGTGAACTTTTTTTGGCCTAGACAATAAATCAATAAATATTTTAGGTTTTGGCTAGACAATATCTGTCACAAATACTCAATTCCGTTACTGTAACACAAAAACAACAATAGACAATATATAAATAAATGGTCTTGAGTGTGTTTCAATAAAGCTTTACTTGCAAAAACAGGCAGGGGGCCAGACTGGCCTGTCAACTGTAGTTTGCCAATTCACTATTTACAATAATAGACGAAGGACTTCGTGGCAGATTGTGTTTTCCAAAGCGATCATACCACTATATACCAACTAATATGCTCCTATTACAATGTTTTGTTGACATTCCTTTCCAGAAATGGAATCTATACTCCCTCCCCTTGAATTTGAGTGTGCTGTGATGACAGCAGATGTGTGCTGCATGACTTCTGAGGCTAAATCATAAAAGATGAGGCAGCTTTCATCGGCCTTCCTTGAGACAAACAACCTGAGAGTCTTGAGTTTACACATACAACGTTCATTTGCTCTGAAACTGCCAAGCTGCACAGAACTCATGGAAAAGCCACAAAGAGTCACAACTTTTACCCACTTGAGTTTACCCAGCCCAAATGCCAGCCATGTGCATGAGTGATCTTTCAGACAATTCCCAACTGTCTAGTCACCCCAGGTGAAGCCAAATGGAACAGAGAAGGTCTATTCTTGTCAAGCCTTTGCACAACTTCAGATTCCCAAGCGTAGAACATTTTTTGTTGTTTTGGGCCACTAAATTTGGGGGGCAGTTTGTTCTAATAACAATTGATAATTTATATACTTTTAAAATTATTGTTTGATGGCACTTTTTTCTATAGCTCCAGGAGACATTATGCATTATCCTCATTTTAAACTGTACTGACACCCAAGCTCAGTTTCTTTTTTTAAAAAGATTTTATTTATTTATTTGATGGAGAGAGAGAGATCATAAGTAGGAAGAGAGGCAGGCAGAGAGAGAGGGGGAAGCAGGCTTCCTGCTGAGCAGAGAGGGCCCGATGTGGGGCTCAATCCCAGGACCCTGAGATCATGACCTGAGGCGAAGGCAGAGGCTTTGACCCACTGAGCCACCCAGGTGCCCCAACATCCAAGCTCACAGAGGGCAATTTATAAAGCTAGAATTCTAAGACATTGCCATTTTCACCAAATCACAAGCTTAGTAAGCAGGCCTCATCAGACTCAGACACCTTTTACTCTATTCTAGTTATTTTATTTTTCAGAACTAAAACTTCATTTGATTCTTATTGATGTCTACTATTTATTTTTGGAGATTTATTGTTATTTCAAGAGTGTTTGTATTTGCTCATTGGATCATCTTTATTACGGCTATCTTTAAATCCTTGTATGGAAATTCCAGCATCTGTATCATCTTGGTATTGGTGTCTGTCGATTGGCTTTTCTAACGGAATTTGAGTTTTTTCTGTTTCTTGGCATACTGAATAATTTGGACTGCATCATGGACATCATTAGTATTATAACACTCTAGTCCCTATCTAATCATCTATTTTTAGCAGTGTCTTAACTTGGGCTGCTATAACAAAACATCTTAAACTGAATGGCTTATATAATAACAGAATGCATTTCTCAACGTTCTGGAGGCTGGAAGTCTGAGATCAGGGTGCAGTGTGGTCAGATTCTGGTGAGAATCCTCCTCCAGGTTGCAGACTGTCAACTTCAACATGGCAGGGAGCAGAGAAAGGAAGCAAGCTCTCTCCTAACTCTTATAATTCCATTCATAAGGACTCCACCCTCATGACCTTAACTCATCCCAATGATCTTCAAAAGGCATTAGGAATAAGGTTTCAGTGTGTGAATTTGAGGGTGACACACACACATTCAGTCCAAAACAAGTAGACATTCAACCTATTTAGGTTCAGAATTCATGTCCTGGCTCCCTTTTCTGGCTTAAATGTCAAATTTAGTATTTAAAGTCCATGAAGTGCCATTCTGGTCTACTCAACTTATGTGTTACCCAAATGACAGGACTCCACCCCACAGTGTTCGTGGTTCTGACTGGGCAGGAGGAGGGGTACCATCTAGCTACTGTAGGGATAGAGTGGAAATCAGAACCCTGCCCATTGGCTTTATCCCAGAGTGGCACTTAGATCTTTCTCAAGTTCCAAGCCTTCTGGCCTGTCACCTTTCAGAGTATTCTACAAATGGCTTATGTATTTTTTCCAGGCTCTTGTGTGTGTGTGTGTGTATGTGTGTGCATGTGTGTGTGTGTGTGTGTGTGTGTGTGTGTGTGTGTGATTAACAGATGAAGTAAAATGGAATATGTTTAGCACATATTCAGAACCAGAAGTTCTTTTTTACTCTAAAGGCTGTGCTTTTCCCACTATTTCACCTGTCTTTGAGGCTGTGATATTTGAAACCGTATGTGTCCTGCCCACTTTTAAATTGTATCCTGAACATTCAGACACATTTCTTCCACTATTCTTATTCCTTCAATTTTCCTATTTTCGTCTACATAATACAATGTCATGGTTATATCCAGAATATTTTCTCTTTTGTGTGGCTCTTTCATTCCTCCTCATATCATATCCCTAAAGAGAGGGACACTACTGCTTCTAGTCACTTTCAAATCACTGATTGGCCTAGTTCACCGGAGGGAATCACAGTATAATTTATGGATGAGGCATTCTCTTCTGTACTGTTGAAGCAGGAAGAGCCAGAGTATGGCCAGGAGGAAGGAGATTTCTCTATCTCTACTGATCTTTTTTCTTTGTCTTCAGTATATTTGGGCTCATTGATGATTGATACAGAAATTATAGTGGGAATAGGTCCAGGCATTTCTTCCTTTCTGACCCTCTCCCACCTTCTTTTGAGTCTTTCTTCCATGTAATTGAAATGAGGAGTGCTGGATTTGCTCCCAAATGAAAGGAGATCTTACTATTGTTCTCTTGTTCTTCTTTGCCATCACCCAGAATATTTTAACATTTGGGACTAGGGTTTAAGCATTAAGGGAAGTAAAGTAGACTGTTAAACTAGTGGATTATTGCTTCCCTGTGGTCCAGTCCATGATCCTGGTCGACTGCACTGGATATGAGAACTTCGGTTCTAGCTCCACCCCAACCTCAGCCTTGGTCCAACACAGCCAGTCTCTCTCTCTCTCTTTCTCTTTCTCTCTCTCTCTCTTTTTCTCTGTCCCCTCCTCCCACCATATGTGTGTGTGTGTGTGTGTGTGTGCATGTGTTCCTAAATCTTCCTCACAGCCCTTGGAAGACTGGGTTCAGTCAGCAAGAAGAAATGTTCTTGTACACTTGTGGTTATATACAAACATTTGAAGTAATGGGCGTTCTCCAGAGTCCTGAGACCCTGATTATAAGTTCCTCTTACTAACACCAGGGAAAAGAGTTAAATGATAGTGGAATGAGTTTGCTGTTGTTTATCTGAGGGGTACTAAGTGGATGTCCTCAAAAATCACAGGGCTTAAACTTGGGCTGAGTCTCAGAGATCATTCGTGAATGTGAAGATAATCTCTATCTCCTTTCTGGATAGTAGGGTGACCAGATGTAAAGTCTGTCTCATACTTGTCCCCTTTTCTCTCCTGTTCTCCTTCCTTTCTCCTGACTTCCCTTTCTCCTTTCTCCTGTAGGATCCTCCTAAAACCACCTGAAGATGCAGATATCCTCAGAGAAAGAAAAAGACTATTCTTTTCCAGAGAACTAAGTAGCTGAGCTCTACCATTAGAATCATTTAACTATTAGAATTATTTCTGCTCGTGATAGAAGACAGAGCCCAGACCCAAAGCAGACTGAGGAATTCAAGGAAAGTAAAATCTGCCTCCTGCCCATTATGAAAAACTTCCAGCCTTTTTTTTTTTTTTTAATAGTTTTTTAGAGGTAGCAAAAAGACTGCTCCTTCATAGATATCGGGCTCCAGGAAGTTGAATTTCTACCTCTTTACAAAAGAAAGATGAATGTTTATGGCCTTCCCCACAAATGAAGTCTAGATTACTGCAGTCGTTTGGGTACTGGATTAATCAGTTTAATTAGCCCTTGAAATTAGATCAAAGGTCACAGACATCAGCTCTTATTTCTAAACAAGGCCTCCCCGCTATTCATCTTTCTCAATGGATCTTAGGAAAAGACCACACATTTGCTTTGCCAAAGTAAGCTTAGCTAAAAATTTGAAAATTAAAAAAAAAAAAAAAAAAAAAAGGCTGTCAAAAGTTTGTTTTCCATTCCCTATCTTCCCAATCCTCTGCCAATTTCATTCTTGGGCTTCCCTTCAATAGACCTGAATTTAACAAGAGAACAGTGGGTTCATTTACCCAGCAAGGGAACCCTTGTCATGTTTGAGCTTTGAAGTGAAAATTGTCTTTGGGTAGGCTTCTCTACAGCTCCAGGCAGAAGCAGCAGGGCCTTTCAATGTGACTGTGGACTTGGGTAAAGGAGGCAAGACCTCAGGAGGAAACAGGAATGGGCAAAGTTTTTCTTTGGGTAGGGTCCTCTGCTTGGTGGAGGGCCAAAACCAAAGGTGATAGAAATTCAGTGCTTCTATTAGTCTGAAGTGATACCATTTGATTTTATAAGTTATAAACATTAAATAAATAACTCCTGTGGCTCTTAACCACAGACCTTAGATATAAATATGACCACTGATCTCAGTCTCTATGTCAGGAGGATTTAAATCCACATTTTTATGCAACTTGTCTATGGATGTTCTTAAAGTAAAAAGTGGATACAAGGGTAGAAATGTTCTTTCCAGGACAGATTGAATTGTTCTGAAACATTTTAACAGCATCTATTTTTTTAGCTTCTTCTTCTGAGTAGTAAGCATACACAGGTGAAAATGGCATGTTCCTTGTTCTCTCAGGATTTAGAGCTTGCTAATAGAGGTAGTCACAGAAATGAATAATTGTCATGTACATGGTAATCGGTAATATTCTACCCAGGATGCCAACACATACTGTACAGGATAAGAGCCTGTACATTAGAATTGCTCCATATCTGGGTTTAATTCTGGGCTCTGCCTCTGAACTCTGTGACTTTGGACCAGCTGCTTTATCCCTCAGAGATGGGGAACATCCGTAAAATGAGAATGACAACATATCATTTTGTGAAGATGAAGTTACTCAAATAAGCAATTGGCATGTGTCTGACATGAGCAATAAATGCTCAAAAACTAGTAATTCTACCCCAATAACTTTGGTGTTGTGGGGGAAAGAGAAAGAAGTTCTGATTAAGGAGATCTGAAAATGTTTTTTGCAGAGGTGGCTCTGGAGGAAGGTTTATTTCATTGGACTGAGGTTGCAAGAAAAGGCACTTCAGACAGAAGTTTGCTGAAGAAAGCAGACATGAAAAGTAGAGTACAAGGTTCACAGTGGGCTGATATGCAGTGGGAGATTATCTCATGAAAATTGGATGGGGCCAATAGAAGACTTTTAGTGCCCGTTAGAAAAATATGCACTTGATTGAACAGATGATGGATGTCATTGAAGGCTTTCGAGTAGGAAAATGACAGACAGAAAGCTCTCTTCTTCAGGAAGATCGCTCAGGAAGCTGTGAGTGGGATGGCTAGATTTCGAGGAGGGGAGTCAGAGAAGGACCTCAGGGTCAGTGCTGTAGTGGGGCAGTAGTGAGGGGGTGAGTATCAGATCAGAAATGTTACTAATTTAGTTTGCACACATAAAGCATGATTCTGATTTTATTTTTAGGGAGAAAAAATAATTTTTGACAGCAAGGATCAAATGTAAAAGCTAATAACAGAGATGAAGATCAAGGGGAGATGGAATGTTCTTTCTTTTCTACTTTACCCTCGGAGTGTTGCTCTAGTAAATCATTTTGCAGAAGCAATCAGCACACCTGTTAGTGAGGCTTGGCATTTAATTGGCATTATTGGCTCCTGCACAGAGCCAGACAATGGATGTCACTGGTGCGTTAGTGGAACACATTTGCATTTCATAGAAGATTGAGAGGGAGTTAATCACGTTCATCTGCAGCCCTCCTAGGGAGGACACATCTGGCTAGGACAAGGAGCCGCTTGCTTCCCGGAGTCAAAGGAATGTAACCAAACCCTTCACTCAGCCCTTGATGAACCCCTGTAATAAAGGAAGGTGTGTACAAGACCAAACTGTTCTTCAGAGCTGGCAAGTGGAAAAAGTGTCAGGCTGAGGTCTGAAGTCTTCAGTTCTTGTTCTGGTTCCCCCACTAACTTTACATTCTTGGGCCTGGCCACTTGCCTTTTGTGTGTTTCAGCTAATGTTTCTGAAAAACAGCTGTGAAAGTAAGGACTCTACATTGTTGTTATTGGGGGTGACCTCTTTGGCTCGGCTTGGTCTGTTGGGTATCACTCATTTAGTCATTTCTCAGACTCTTATTGAATATTTCAATGTGCCAGGCCCCAGGATCAGCTTTAGGCACTAGGCTACAGTTCAGTAAGATACTGTTCTGTTTTTAAGACTCTCACAACATAGTGGGACCAACGTTTAAACAACTACATTGATTTAAGTGTAGAAAATACTATGAAAGAAGTGAGTAAGTCTAATAGAAGTCTGGCTGACAAGGATGATATTTAAACAGGACCTTGGGACATGAGAAATATTTCCTTTTTTTAAATTAATTAAGTGATTAATTTAAATATTTTATTTATTTCTTTGAGAGAGAGAGAGAGAGTGTGTGCAAGCAGGGGTAAGGGCAATTGGAGAGGGAGAAACAGACTCCCCACTGAGCAAGGAGCCAGATGCAGGGCTTGATCCCAGGACTGCAGGATCATGACCTGAGCTGAAGGCAGCTGCTGAACCAACTAAGCTACCCAGGTGCCCTGAGAAGCATTTTCTAAAGGACAGAAGAGGGAATGGCTTTCTCACTAGAGACAACAGCATGGATGAAAACACAGAGATAAGTATATATCTTTATTGGAAACAGTATGTTAAAGGATTTGGGGATGAATTATGAAGGATAAGTTTTTGAAAATGGCTTCTAGGTCTAGGTTATGAGGACTAGAGCCCTCTGTTAATACCATCCCAGAAAGTTCTGAGATTTTTTTCAGTCAAGATTAATTTTTGATGGGAACCAATGAATTATACAGTATAGAGCATTTACTCTGGTCAAGGCCTGTGAAGGACAGGGGAATAAGATACATTATCTTCCTATTAGATTCTCTGCTGAGAGACAAGCTACAGACAAAACAAACCCAAAGCCACCCATTCGTTTGTTCATATAGTCATTGAGTCATTTATAAATCCTAGTGAATCCTTATGATGTTCTAGGATTCTGGAAAAATGAGTAAATGAAGTAACATCCTTGTCTGCGGAACTCATAGAAATGAAACAGATGATCATACTGTTAAGGGTATGTACAGGGGTCTGAGTTCAGAGCTGTAGAGGGAAGTTGGTCAAGGAAGGCTACCTATGGGAACCAGCATCAGTGTGACCCCTTAGAGTATAACTATGTCAAGCCAAGGAGGGCAGGAGTGTTGTGTTTGTCCTAGAGGGTGCAGAGAAGACTCTTTTGGGAAGAAGGAGTATCTTTTGCAGAGCAGGAGATAAGGAGATCATGTGACTGGAAGGAAACATGCATAAGTGGAGATGGGTAAGGCAGGAAATGATTTGGATGGGGCTAAAACTGAGTAGGGAGGGCTTTACCCTCCAGGGTTGAGCTTCAGATGAGGGGCTGTCCATGGTACTGAGGAGCACAGAGGAGGCATCCTCTCAGTACTGAGACTTTGCAAAACTTCAGAGACAGAAGAAACTTTTCATAGAAATAGAAAATCTTTTGGAAGGTCCTCTATTTTATTCTAAAGCCTAACTGAAGAGGACCCCCAGTTCAGTGAAAGAGAGGGAACAAGGAAAGTTTATTTTTCACTAAATATTTTTCCCACCCCACCACTCATTTCAGAAGGACGGTTCCTTTAGTCTCTGGGAGATGCCCAGAGAAAATGCCCAAGGGCTGATGGAAGGGTTGAACTCTATCCCCCACCCCCTTCACCCCTACCTCCTGAAGCCAAAGCTTTAGTCTCCTTTGGTGAAAGGTGAAATAGTAGCCTTGGGAGTGGGCTTGTCTACTCTGAGGACTGGATGGAGGTCTGAGGCTGTGCAAATGGGAAAACTCCAGACCCTACAGGCATTATTCACCCAACCTTCCAGACGGCCTGTCCAAAGCTGCCCCAAGGTGGTTCTTAGAGACTCAGTTTAATAATTCACTAATTTTATTGTGTTCTTACTGAAATGCTTCTCCAATTTTAGTATATGTGGTGCTGAAGCAAGCACCTGAAATGCTTCTCAATCAAGACTCCAAAGATCAGGGCAGAGTGGTATTACTCTTAGAGAATGAAGTCCAATTCAGAGCCTTAATCTTGTCTCTCTCAAACATTTAAAGGAGTTGTTACTGGAAGGGATTATAGGAGAGTTGTTCAAGGCCACCAAATTCAGACTGCCTGAGTGTTAAAGGACTTAGCCATTTATTGGGCTAGTTAATTAAACTCTCAGACCCCTGGTGTCTATTTCAGCCTTCTATGATTGATACATCAAATTACCACATATTTGGTAGCTTAAAGCAACTGAAATTTATTCTCTCGCACTTCTGGAGGCCATGAATTTGAAATCAACATCCCTGGATCAGATAAAAGTATCAACAGCATCATGTCCCGCTTGGATGCTCTGGGGAAGTATCCATTCCTCACTTCTTCTGGTGGCTGGTGGCATTCTTTGGCTTGTGCTTGAGACTGTTTAATACTCAAGACCAGAATCTTCAAATCTCTGTGCTTCATCTTCACATAGCCTTCTCCTCAATGTGTAGTAAAATGTCTCTCCATCTACCTCTTACAAGGATATATGGGACTGCATTTGGGCCCACCTGGATAATGCAGGATACCCTCTCAAAATATTTTATTTAATCACACCTGAGAAAACCTGTTTTTTTTCCATATAGAGTAATCTTCAGGTGTGTTGGGTGGCTACCTTTTCAGCCTACCACAGTGTTTTCAAATGTAAAATGGATCTAATGAAAGAACCTACCTTATTGGGTAATTGTGAGGATTAAATTGCTACCCCCACCCCCAACTCACATACACACATACCAGTATCTGCCCTATGTATGGTAAATGGCCAGTAAATATTTTTTGTTTGTTTTTTATTTAAATTTAATTAACATATAGTGTATCACCCAGTTACTACATCCCCCCACCTCCTCCCCTCCGGCATCCCTCAGTTTGTTTCCTATGATTAAGAGTCTCTTGGGGTGGGGCGCCTGGGTGGCTCAGTGGGTTAAAGCCTGTGCCTTCAGCTCAGGTCATGATCTCAGGGTCCTAGTATTGAGCCCCGCATCAGATTCTCTGCTCAGCGGGGTGCCTGCTTCCCCCTCTCCCTCTGCCTGCCTCTCTGCCTACTTGTGATCTCTCTCTCTGTCAAATGAATAAATAAAAATCTTAAAAAAAAAAAAGAGTCTCTTATGGTTTGTCTTCCATTCTGATTTCATCTTTTATTTTATTTTTCTCTCCCTTCCCTATGATCCTCTGTTTTGTTTCTTAATTTCACCTAGGAATGAGATCATATGATAATTGTCTTTCTCTGATTGACTTATTTCACTTAGCCTTTACTTCTTAACTATAATGCACAAATAGAAAGATTTTAAAGCAAAAACCAAGGGTAGAGGTTAGTTATTTCTATTGAAACCATAGTTGGCTCTGAATTATTACCTTCCTGAAAATCATTAATTTGAAGTATTTCAGACATATATTTCTTATTCATTCAATATATTACCTGACTGGAAGGATAGACGGTAATGGACATAGCTTTTTTCTAGACTTTGGGGGTTAATTTTAAACTAACACTTCCCACCTAAAAGGTCTGTAGGATATATATTACATAATATATATTATATATATGTAAATATAATTTTGTATGCAAAATCATATTTATAGATCTAATTTTCAATTAGCCAACATATAGTACATCATTAATTTCTGATGTAGAATTCAACAATTCATCAGGTAGAACAGTAAATATTAATAATGACTGCTGTTTCATTTAAAAAAAAAAAACTGAAAAAAAAGCCCAAAACTGGGAAAAAAACAAAAACAAAAACAAAACCTTCTCTCTCCTCTTCTCTACCAAATTCCTAGGGGCCTCTCTTCCTCCCCTCATCCTATCTCTCCTACCATATATGTTTTTTTAAATTTTTGCCTAGTCATTTTAGTTTATGGGTATATAAAATGAGGCTCAGAGAATATGACACACAAACCAGAAAATATGGCCCCAAATCATATAGAATCAAGATAATGATGTTCTGATGTCTAGGGAATTTCATTAATATGTAAACCCAAATTTATAATACAAAGTCAGGTCAATTACTAGATAATAGGCTTGAATGGAAAATTACTTGTATGTGCTCCTTACCCCTCCCCACACCAACATCTTCTCTACAATAATTGAAAATCTTGAAATTTGGGATTTCTTCTTTTTTTTAATTAAAAAAATTTTTATTTTTTAATTTTTTCTTTTTAAATTTTTTTATCTTATTTTTTTTTAATTTGACTATTCTCTTACACCATATACAAAGATAAACTCGAAACGGATAAAAGACCTCAATGTGAGGCAGGAATCTATCAAAATCCTAGAGGAGAACATAGGCAATAACCTCTTCAACATCGGCCACAGTAACTTCTTTCAAGGCATGTCTCCAAAGGCAAAGGAAACAAAAGCAAAAATGAACTTTTGGGACTCCATCGAGATAAAAATCTTCTGCACACCAAAGGAAACAGTCAACAAAACAAACAGGCAACCCACGGAATGGGAGAAGATATTTGCAAATGATACTACAGACAAAGGGCTGATATCCAAGATCTATAAAGAACTCCTCAAACTCAACACCCAAAAAACAGATAATCGTGTCAAAAAATGAGCAGAAGACATGAACAGACACTTCTCCAAAGAAGACATACAAATGGCTAACAGACACATGAAAAAATGTACATCATCATTAGCCGTCGGGGAGATTCAAATCTAAACCACATTGAGATACCACTTTACACCAGTTAGAATGGCCAAAATCAACAAGACAGCAAACAACAAATGTTGGGGAGGATGTGGAGAAAGGGGAACCCTCTTCAACTGTTGGTG
>CM052899.1:168230282-168306748 GCA_028534135.1 Potos flavus
ACCAAAGATACAGATGTATTGCAAAGAAGGGCCACATATACCCCAATGTTCATAGCAGCAATGGCCACAATTGCTAAACTGTGGAAAGAGCCAAGATGCCCTTCAACAAACGAATGGATAAAGAAGATATGGTCCATATATACAATGGAATATTATGCCTCCATCAGAAAGGATGAATACCCACCTTTTGTATCAACATGGACAGGACTGGAAGAGATTATGTTGAGTGAAATAAGTCAAGCAGAGAGAGTCAATTATCATATGGCTTCACTTACATGTGGAGCATAAGGAAAAACATGGAGTACATTAGGAGAAGGAAAGGAAGGGTGAATTGGGGGAAACCAGAGGGGGAGACAAAACATGAGAGACTGTGGACTCTGAGAAACAAACCGAGGGTTTTGGAGTGGAGAGGGTGTGGGGTTTGGTGAACCTGGTGGTGGGTATTAAGGAGGGCACGTATTGCATGGAGCACTGGGTGTGGTGCATAATCAGTGAATCTCTCCTACCATATTTTTTAAATTCCTTCTTTTTCTCAACACTCAAGAATCATTTTGATAACATCATCCTTTTCCAATGACCACTTTTCTTTACCCAAGATGAGCTTTCTTCTAGGAATTGACTTTTCTTTCCTCAGTGACTAGGGGTGAAAGTAGGAGTTAGAAGAAGGGAGAGAGCTCTGGCCAAAGAAGAAGAGAGAAAGGGGAGACCATGAATCCACACACATTAATATTTTCTTTTCCTTTAAGAACTCTTCCTCTCCTAACCTCACTCATACTCCAGAGTATCACCCACATAACCATGTGTGGGTTTATCTATATAACCACATAGGGAAACTAGAAGGCACTAAGATGCATCTAGATGCAAACCAGATGCAAACTAGAAGGCATCTTAGTACCTTCTAGTTTCCCTAGGCATTCTCCTTTGCTCCATGCCTCTCTTGACTCTAGTGCCATTCCCCACTTTTCACCATCCCAGACCCAGGAGAAAGGTCTCTTGGCTGGGCCTTGGCTCCTTAGTCCCAGTATCAAGCTCCTATTTAAGGCCTTTATGGTCATCACTGCTCATGCTGATGATCAAAATAGCCTCCTAATTAGTTTTATGCCTCCTAATTTGCCTTATCTTTTATAGCTGCCAAAAGCTCATTTTTCTTTGTCTGCTTGTTTGTTTTCCTCTTCAGAGGAGGTAACATGTGTCCAGATTAAGAGAATGGTCTTTGGACTCAGATAAGTGAGGATCCAAGCTTTGACTCTGCTGCTCCAGATATGTAATCTTTCTGAGGCTTGGGGATAGTCTCAAAGAGCTATTGTGAAAAGTTGTGCAGGATAGTGAATACAAAGCATTTGCATGGCATCTAGCATACAGCAGGTGCCAGAGAATTAGTTTATTTCTCTGCGTTTTATAAGATAAATAAAAACTTCTCATATCACGCTCCTATATACACATCTCCTCTCAGGGACCTTCCTTTACCAGCTCTTCCCTTTATATGTTTCATCCTCAATAAGTATTCTTTTTGATGGATCATTACAATCAGCATACATAATCACTTGACTCTACTCCTGGGAGTTTTCACTCATTTCTATGTTTTCTCTGCTTCAAAATTTGAAAGAATTGTCTATTTTCAATTTCTCTCCTCTTTTCCCTTAAAAGCGCTTAAAAAATAGTCTTTCTCCCCACCACTCTGTGGTAACTGCTCACATCAAGGTCACTACTGACCTCCAAATTGTTAAATCCAGTGGTCAATTCTCAATCTCCATCATACTTGATTTATCAGGATCATTTGACACAGGTGATTCACTTCTCTTTGATATACTTTCTTTAGGATCCCCAGGACTCTAAAGCTTTATAATGTTTTTCCTACTTTACTGCTGATTTTTTTTTTTTCTGTTTCCTTTATTGGTACTTTATCATCATGACCTCTTTATCTGCAGACGCCCTGAGCTTAGCATTTGTTCTTTTCCTCTTTCCTTACAAGTTTATTTTCTTGATGATTATGCAATAGCAGATTTTAAATACCATCTATGATATTTATGGTGAAGGGTCAAGACCTGTCCCCCAAACTCCAGTTCTAATATTCAACTGTTTGTTTCACATCTCTATTTGGAAGTCTAACAGACTACTCAAAGTCAATATGCCAATTATCTCCTCACCCCATCCACTGCCACAGTCTGACCCATTCTGCTACCTTTCCATCTCAGTACATGACAAATCCTTCCTTCCATTTGCTAAGTCCAAAAATCTCTTCAACCCGATCCTCTAGGATATCCTATTTGGTTTTAACAAAGATTTTTGTGACCTCACAGTACACTGTATAGACTGATCAATATGATATTTATCATACTTTTTCTAATTTGCATCTTTGTGTCTCCTTTCCTTTCCTATTTAGTTGTACCTTCAACTCCCAACTATCAAGCTGGGGACCTATTTTTTGTGTCTTCTAAGTATTCAACACAATGCTCACTGTATCATGGTCCATGATTCAAAAAGCCAATTAAAAAATCTGTTGAGGGTGACCAATAAATACATGAAAATACAAGGAAGTAAAACTAGATGCAAAATACACAAAGATTTAGTCCCCTTTCAGTTTTAGGGTTGGATGTAGTGATTTTTTTTAACCAAAGTCTGATGAAACAGGACAGGTTGAATAGATCAATTAAAAATTTCCTCAATAAAATAACATTAAGGCAGAGCCAGAATGAGTACTGCAGGTTGTATACTTGAGCTCTCAATCAGGGAGACATGAAACTGAGTGAGTATCAGACTCATCATTCACTAGTTGAGGACTTTGGGCAAGTTATTTCATCTTGAGCTGAAGCTTCCTCAGCTGTGAAATGAGCATCATAAATACTCACCTCAAAGAGTTGTTTTGAACGTTAAGTGAGAAAAAGCCTGGTTCATCATCAGTACTGAATAAATGGTAGCTATTCTTGATAGCCTCAAGAAGTTGTTTCAGGAACAAGAAATGTCTCAACTGAGAATTTTCATCTCCTAAGTGTTCTGGTTTTCTCAAAATTCTTATTTACATGTATGTGCACGTGCATGCACATGCATGTGTGCATTTGTGTGTGTGTGTGTGGTGTGTTGTGTTTGTGTATCTATGGCTATGGATTAGAGGAAAGAAAGTGTTTCACCAAAATATCTCACCATCTAGCTATGGAACCATGTGTGGCCACAAAGACTCAGGTTGCTTCTTCAACCTAACCTCCTGACATCTTGACTGACTTCATCCACTGTTAAGTGTACTACTCTCTATTTTGCTCTTTGGCAGCCAATATTGCTAGAGAAAGCCACATGGAGAAAACCACGCCAAGGCTATACTCTCTAACCTCAACGGTGAGCTCTGCCCACAGCTTAGCCTCTCCGTGCTTCATTATGATTCATGTTGCTATGGCATGACTCCACTTGGAAAATCAGCAATAATTACTGTCCTGAGCAGCCCCAGTAGTTATCATTTGTTTATCCTTACAGACAACTTTGTAGGAAGCTATTTCATTAACATGCAAAGTATGTTACAAATGTTAAATTTCTGTATGAACACAGAGTCCCAACAAGCAAATCTTAACCTTGTACATGACTGCCCCATTTACAGATGGAGAACTCTCCATTCTAATTCTGATGTGTTCATTGCTTCCAGAACCCTAATCCTGATACTCTGCCAAACTCTTCAGCCTGGCAGCAACTCAATAGGACCCATAAAGTGAATATGTTCTTTTTTTTCGCTACCCTTTCTACATTCTCAATCGAAGAACATTTTCAGAATGCTGGCAAATGTTGTTTTGCATGATAGTAAAAACAAAACAAAACAAAATGAATCCTCATCTTAGTGCTTTGTACCCTAGGTTTCCTAATGACAAGTAATGACAAGATACAATCAATATTTTGGAGCACAGTTACCCAACCCTTGGTATTCTAAATCCAATTGTCAGCTTTCTTCTGCTCAGTAGTCAAATAATCCCTTATGATGTCATGATCATTTGTAATTATACATTGTTTTCCATTCCACAGACTGCAACCTTCTTGAAAGCAAGAGCAGTGTCTAAACTAAAATTGCTTTGAAGAAAAAATTGTGTGTGAGTAGACCTGGACTTTAATCCTAGTTATGTGACCTTGCACTATTATTTACTAACCTGGCCCTCACTTTGTTTCTGTTTAATAGGACACATGAATATTTAAATCACAGAGTTGTTGTCATGCACAAACATGATTCTGCATATAATGTGCATGGGAGCAAATGGAGACCTAGTTTATACTTGCCCCCTTCCCTTTCGGGTTCCTGTTCTGGCTCTCTCTCTCTCTCCTACCTTTATATCCCAACATCCTGCTTCATTCCCAGGAAGTGCTTGGTGAATGTGGGTGATGCAGGTTAATGAGTCAGTAGAGATGATGATGAAGCTAGCTCCTATAGCCTGATCTCATATTCTATTTACCTTTTGACATCTCTTGTTCAGGAATCCCCTTGTTCACTACTTCAGTTTCCCTCAGCCCCAACTTTTATGCAGCCACTGCTGTAGTAACCAGTTACATGGAAGTAGGACTAGTTTGACCAGGTGAAGCCTGACAGCATCTCACCTAAGCCTGCAGTGAATAGCTCTTACTTTCTGCCCTGAAGATTCTCGGACACTGAAGATTGGGATGCACTGTGCACGTAACCTGAAAGTGTAGGGGAAATAATGACTATGGGGCTATCCTTGACCTGGGGAATAAATGCCCTACCTATCTGTCTCTTGTTTAGAAATATTTTATAAAACTCCTTAGGAAGTCACTCGGGATTGACAACCAGTTTGTTTTCCCTTGTTTCATGACCCTAACCCCATTCCTCCTTTCTGGGATCACATTTTTGAGTAAACTATCTGTATTCAAGACTTTGCCTCAATCTTTACTTAAAGGAAACTCAGGCTAAGGCCTTTCTGCCCACTAAAGCACATTGCAGTTCCTGGCACATAGTACAATAAATAGTAGGTGCAGTTGTTATTTCATGCATCTACTGCATTGCAGCGAGAACAGGTAAACGATTCACCAGTTTCCCCTCTCAGATTGACCTCTCGAATACTTTTTTCTTCCTCTTGAGTCTCTTCACAATTCACATTTCCTTATGTTTTGAACAAGTAACCCTGCAACCCTTCAATCAGCTATAGCTGAATGACTGAGGGTAGATATTTGACCCAGAGGGAATCAATCCCTTGGTAGGGTGAGCCAATCAAGTTTGCTCCCTTGAATTTGATATCAGTATGTGGTGACACTAATATCTTTTGGTTAGATTATGAACTGGGAGGTGCTAAAGCATCAGTAAGAAGATATATGAGTACAGAGAAAACCAGACTGCAGATAAAGAAGATTCAAAGATATGAGATGAGAGGACTCAATAAAAATAGGAATTGAAAAGGTAAAGTTTTCCTATCTCTGCTTCTAGTCCTTATAGAAAAGCAATTGTACTCCCCACCCTTCGGTTATGAGTTATACCCTTGTCCTTATAATAAATTCCCTACTGAGTTTAAAGTCACTTCCATGGCTTTCTTTCCCTTGGATTTGGATGCTCTTTAAAACTCTCAAGATGATGACTAGTCCTTTTATCCATTGGACAGTAAGATTCTTAAAGTGCTGTGTTCTGCTCACACTTGTTCCCCCGGTGTCTCAAATATAGCCCTACATGGTAGATTTACATGTTTGATAAATAACTGACTAAAAGAATAACCCTTTCCTTTATTCCTTTTATTCCCCCATATCTTCCCAACCAACCCGAACACCAGCATATAGACCCCTCCTGCACCTGCTACCACTCTGAGGTTTTCCATTCCAAATTTAACCTTCTTCATTCTTATCTCCCTAACATCCTGACTCAGATCATCTATTGTCCAGTCTATTGGTTTTTCTGTGCTTCATGCCAGCCCCTGATGCTGAAGAAAAACACACAAGTATGATGGTCAAGTCCATGGCAAGTTGGTTCCATTTAACCTCAGTTGGGGGTCTTCCCACAGCTTAGCATTCCTAGATTTATCTCTAAAGGGATCTGATGTATTCCCAAAGCAACAGCTATAAACTCTTTATATTTTCACCCCAGTTCTTTACCTGCTTACTCACCAATGACTCACCCCTTGCCTCACTGGAAAAAAATGGTGATATGTGGTAAGGGTTATTTTTGCTATACTTCATAGGTACTCTGTATCTTTACACAGCTTCCCTTCCATTGTTATTTCTCCCTTGTTTTCTCAAATTAATAATTTTACTTCCGCACTAGTTCACCATGCCCACCTCCTTTTAAAGATGCCATCCCATCTCCCTACTTAGTTTTGCTATGAACATCTTTTTTTTTCTTTATCTTGTTGGTTTTAATCATTGCAATCTGTGTACCCCGTTGGTATAACATTTGCTTTCTACATACTTTCTACGTGGTTGGCTATTTCTCCACAGACTTCTCTGGAAACTACAGAGTTACAGGTCTTGAGGCTCTGTACACACAGTGTATTACTTGGATCAGCAGAATTCTCCTGAGTTACTTCATTCTGCTTCAGCTGAAGCTGTGGTCTCTTATTTTGATTCACTCTCTTCATCGGTAACAAATATCGTTGGTCTTATTTCTCTCTTGCTCTTTCTTGAACAAGTGATCGAGGTTTCAAAGGATCTTCTGGCAGCACATGCTTGCTTGCAGGGACATTTCTACCTGCCTGGCTGTCTTTTGCACCAGATCAGTAGTTGATTAGAAAAGGATGTAACTCAGGAACAGCCAAATTGAAGAGTTAGGTAGGGCAAAGTCTGGAGAAAGAGCAAGCAGCTTCCCTGCCCTCTCCAGGCCACCACTCTCCCCAAACCTCCATGTGTTCACCCATTGCTATGAGCACCTTAAAAATGTTTTATCCACCTGATGATTCACAGACTTGTACCCCTGGGACAAATAATACATTAAATGTTAATTTAAAAAATTCACATTTACAGCTGGAGTCATTTTTTTTTTAATCGTGGTGGTTAATTATAAACCCTAGTCCTTATGTTTATTTTCCTTTTATTTTTTTCATTTAAATTCAATTAGCCAACATATAGTAGTACATCATTAGTTTTCATATAATGTTCAATGATTCATTAGTTGTGCATAACACCCAGGCTTATCACATCATGTAGTCTTTCTATTTAGGAAGTTCTTTCAGATATTACTGAGACAAAGCTTTTATTTTATTCAAGGTTCCTCTTCAATTAGAACTCTAGAACACAACTTTCCTTTCAGTATTCTTTTTATACTTTTTTTTAGAGATTTTATTTTTAAATAATCTCTACACCCAATGTGGGGCTTGAATTTACAATCCCAAGATCAAGAGTCACATGCTTTACCAACTGAGCCAGCCAGGTGCCTCTATAACCTTTTTTTTTTTTTTTTTTTTTTTTTTAACACACACACACATCCCTATATGAGGGTTTTCACCATGTTATTGGCATTTGGGGCTAAAAGTTCTTAATGTGGGTGAGGCTATCCTGTGCATTGTAACAAGTTTATCAGCATCCCTGGCCTCTCACCACTAGCTGATAGCATCTTCCCTTAGTATGACAACCAAAAATATCTCCAGACATTGTCGAATTCCTTCTTAGGGGCTCCATATCCATATACATCCAACAAACATGCTCGTGTGGTTCACGAGGGTTGAGACTTATTAGTCTTGCTCACATTTCTATCTCAGTGCTTGGAACAATGCCTGACACACACTTGGCACAAAATACAATAAATGTTTATTGATAAATAAGTAAATGTGGAGGAAGAGGCAATTTTTCATGGAGACCCTATTTTATGCCACATCCTTCATTAAGAACTTTTCTTCAATACAACTCTGTGAAGTTAATAATGATAATACACGTATTTCCCAGGTGAGAAAATAGAGGATCAGAGAAGATGGCTTCCCTGATTCACACAGCTAGACAGTGTAAGAATTGACATTTCAACCTGATGCTAAATTTTACCCTTTTTTTTCAGGACATCAAATTGTGATATAGAATTAGGAGAGTGCGAGTTTAAGACTGAACAAATGGATTGCTAATTATCATTCTAACTTTTTGCAGGGAAAATGGCTTGCAAATCATGTGTTGGCTGAAATAGAATTTTTGAGTTCCATTCTCCAAACTTTCCCTACCTCCCACCATGGGCAACCTTGCTTCTCAAGTAAAATGTTTAGTCATCTGCCTTGATTTCTTTCTTTTCCTCATTGCACATCAGAAGCACACAGATTTAAAACTAAATTGTTACATAGCATGTTCTGCGTGATCTGGTCCCTGATACTTCTTGAACTTCTCATATGGCTATCCTCCTTGTTCATTAATATCATATCAATGACCTTTTTCCCCCCTGAATGTGTCACTTACATTAACGCTGCAGATGTGTTGCACTTCATTTTCCCTGTCTTTGAAATGCCGTTCGAAATGCTAGTTTTGTAGATGAAGTTTTATTGCAACACAACTATGCTCATTCATTTAGATATTGCCTGTAACTGCTTTCATGCTACAGTGACAGAGTTGAGTAGTTGTGACAGTGGGAGATGATTAAAAAAGGAAGAGAGACATCTTTTTTTTTTTTTTTTTAAGATTTTATTGACAGAGAGAGACAGTGAGAGAGGGAATACAAGCAAGGGGAGTGGGAGAGGGAGAAGCAGGCTCTCTACTGAGCAGGGAGCCCGATGTGGGGCTCGATCCCAGGACCTTGGGATCATGACCTGAGCTGGAGGCAGACACTTAACGACTGAGCCACCCAGGTGCCCCAGAGAGACATCTTTTATGGAGTACTTATGAACAAATTGTACAATGCTTCAGCCACCTTGACTTGGATGCAAATCTTGAGTCTATAAAGACAAGCTTATAGATTTAGGGGAAAAATTAAATAACATCCAATATATTACCCTGGGTACAATGGAATGGTGAAATATTGAGGAAATGTCCTCTTATCATTTTCATCAGCTAAGATAAACAGAGGAGATTGGCTTTTAAGGATTTTCTTCAAAATGGTACCCAATACTGTAATTATTCATTTCTGTTTCTTTTCAGAGAACACTGCAAAATTGTAATCCTATATTGCTGTCTGAGAAGAACAAGTTTTTCATCTGCTTAGCCACTCAGTGATGCGGACATGTTCCCAAATTGTTTATGACACATTAGTTGCCCAGATATAAGGGCTGGATGAGCTTGATCAGCTAGGTCTGATCTGCTACCTTACCTATAGCTGAGAATCACAATCTGAAGCAATATTCAACAAAAGTATAATTTCCAAGCACTTCAGGAAAAGTAGGTTCTTTACTTTGTTGTTTGGAAGGGAATTGGAAATAAAATGGACATATGCATCAAGAAAGATTTTTCTCTTGACCTAAACTTCAGACATTAGAGACATTGTTCTGAGTTACTAGGCTGCAAAATTTCTTTGGTTGGGATGGCTTCAGTATAACAATGGAATTTAAAGTGTTTATTCTTTTCTCTTAAAAGTGAAAAGTTATGTGATAATAATTCTATGATATTAATAATGATAATCAAGGTGGTCTGCATACTATAATAAAGAATACCAGGGTGGCTTAGCAATGTTGATATTCCCAATGGAGCAGACCTCCTGGGTGCCTTGACTCCAATGAACAGCTCAGGGATGCAGGCTTCTTGAAGCTTAGAAAACCCCTATACTCATCACTGGGCTTCCAGTGCATGGAAAAAGAGGAAGTGGTGAATGTTCGCCATATATTTGAATTTCTTGACCTGGAATTGACACATATCACTTCTGCTCATACTGGCCATACGTGAGTGACAGGGCTTCACATAGAGTGAATGCAAGGGGGTTGGAAAGTATAATCAGTCCCTGGTTTGGCAGTGAGTTCCATGCAACAATTCTGTACCATAGAAAGGGAACATGAATCTTTGGTAGTTTGCATTTATTGTATATTTTAGGCACATTCCAAGGTTCATTTCCATAATACCTTTTTACTACAAGTAAAAAAAAATGATATCACTTGCTCTTTTTTTCTATTAAATAGTTTTGTAATGTGAATTAGATAGGTAAGTAAATGCGAAATGCTTAGAATAATGAATAGGTACATAGTAAGTATAAGGATTGATATTTATTATTTTTATATTTTCTGAAAAAGCAGGCCTTTACCTTTACGTTTTAGTGATTATTCAGGGATTCCCAAAGAGACCCCGTTCTACATTGGTGTTCAGTTCAGTCCATTCAGTTCCATAGATATTTATTTAATGCTTACTGTGGCTGAAGAATTTATTTTCCAGGAAAGACCGTGGGTGTCTCTGTCTTCTCTGACCTATTATGAAGTCCATAAGCTACCTAAGATTCCACTGAATGGAACAGATGAAGGAATATTCCATTTTATGTTCCGTAATCAACATGTCCAAATTCATGAGACTAATAAATCCTCAGACTAATGTGGTTTCTGTGGTGCTGGGGCTGCTGCTAGCAAAGTTCACCAATTGCTTCTATACCTTTAACTGTATTAATTTCCTGTGGCTGCCATAGCAAATTACTACAAACTTAACTTGGTGGCTTGAACAACAGAAATTATTGTCTCGTAGCTCTTGAGGCTAGAAGTATGAAATCAAAGTGTTGTCATGGTCAATTCCTTCTGGAGGCTTGGAGGGAGAGTGTTCCATGCCTGTCTTCTAGCTTCTGGTGGTTGCTGACAATCCCTGGTATTCTCTGGTTTCTAGCTGCACCACTCTGATCTCTGTCTTTATATTTCCATGTCATTCTTCTTGTGTCTCTTTGTCCAAACGATCCTCTTCTTATGACACCAGTCATTGAATTAGGGCTCATCCTAACCCATTATGATTTCACTTTACTTGATTACATCTAAAGATTCTATTTCCAAATAAGATCATATTTATGGGTGCCAGGTATTAGGCTGTGAAAATGTATTTTTGGTGAACATAATTCAGCCCACAGAATTAACTAAATTGATTACACTGAGATGATGATAATGATGATAACAATAAGGTAAATATTTATCATATGCTTGCTATATACCAGGCATTAAGTTAGGTACTTTATAAAGATTGCCTTATTTAATCAAAACACCCCTATGAGGCAAGGATATCATTATTATTTTTACTATTACTATTATTATCATCATCATCACACTATTTTCATATGAGTTGACTGAAATATGGAGAGGTACAGATGCCTTGCCCTAGGTGAGAAATGAATGACAGAGCTGGAGCTGAAATAGTCAGTGTAGGTCCACAGTCAATGCTCTCACTCAATATATTGTACAGTTAACGTCTGTTTCCAACTCAGTAATTGCTCCTGAAGTCAATAGAGGTGTAGATCCTTCCTCCAGTTCTAATCCAGCACATGGGACCCTCTCTTGCTCGTGTTCCCTTCTTATGTTTTCCCCTTGAACCTTCCTGTTTATATGAATATGCTTTTCCCATTTCCATCTCAGAGCTCTCAGAATGATTCTGCTCTTCTCCAGCTCAGTTAACCACAGCCAAAGAAGATTAGCTGAACCTCTTCCTAAAGCTGTGCTCTTGCTCAAGGCAAATTTTCAATGCCAGCTTCCTTCCTTGGAATCTCTGGCTGATATGTCATGCAATCGCAGAGCAGAAAGAAGCCTTTCTACTCTTCCAGTTTGGCTTGAATGTTTGCACAAGGCTTTGCAGAGAAATTGGGTTGTTATTCCTCCCACCTAGAGAGGAATCAGAAATTACTACTTTGGTGGGAAGAAAAGTTTTCTTTTGTTTTGTTTGTTTTCCTTTGAGGTTTTATAAATTACAATTATCTGTTACAATAAGTAAAAATTGAAGACAAAAACAAAGATGTATAACAGCCTGACTAATGATCCTCTCCACAATGATATCTGCATTTCCATGTTCCTGAGGCAGCCGGTGTTAATAAGCTCATGTATATCCTTCCATTTTTCCTACTGTTCTGATATATGTATATAAAATAACATGTGTTTAGTTAGACTTATTTTAAACCAAACAAATCATACTATGCACGTTACTTTGAAATTTGTTCTTTTTAAAATCTATTTTATATATATATATATATATATATATATATATATATATATATATATATATAAAATACATGGCTATTTTCATCCAGGGTTTAGTTCTTGGACCTCTTCTCCAACCCATTGATCTTTTGGATATATCATTCAGTCTCCACTGAAAGTCTCTAGGTTGCTGACACCCAAATTTATACTTCCAGACTGGATCTTTGCCTGAATATCAGACTTGCATATCCTATTGTGTTCTCATCATCACTCTTTGCCTGTATTATAAAAGTCACCAAGTCTCACACAGGACTCCTAATGTTTTCTTCAAAACCAACTATACCTGTGCTTTGTCTCATCTTAGTTTATGGAAATTCCATCATTCCATTGACTCGGCTATCAAAAATCTTGTGTCCTCTCTTTCTTCCCAAGGAGAAATGTCACACCAAATCCTTCAGCAAATCGTTTTATACTCCTTCATCATCTCCATTCTGGCTTAAGTCAGAATCTATGTAATGAATAAAATGCATATATATTCTATTCATTATATATTATGTTATATTTCATAATAACATTATATAAAAATTACATATATAATTTATAATATTTTTTGTCTAAATTAACATTTTACATAAGTAGGATTAGTCCATATGTGTTGTTTTACTGTGTCATCTTTTCTCCCATTCTCCTATTTTTATTCTCAATTTCTGTTGTTTTTCTTGCCACACATTTGCTTCATCCACTGTCCCTCAACCCATGCTAAGAAAATGCATCTTTTTATGCATAATTTTCCCGTGCTTCTATAACCACTTACAAAAATATAGATATATATTCACTTATAAATATAAATATTTGGTTTATATAAATAAAGGGATTTGGGAGTTCTTTGTTTGCTTTAGAAAAAACTGTATTATATCTCCCATACATTTTTCTACATCTTATTTTTCTGACTTGTCAGTAGTTAATAGAAATCTCAAATTAACTGTTATTGCTCAAATTCATTTTAATGATTGCTCAGTATTCCATGAAAAATGTAGATGCACTAAAATTTATTTCATCTTATTCTCCTGATGAATATGCCTGGTTTCTGATTTTTTTTGCCCCTGTGAAACAATGCTGAAATAAACGCTCTTACATTCAGTTCCTTTTATTTCTTTTTTTTTTTTTAAGGATTTTATTTATTTATTTGAGAGAGACAGAACCAGAGACAGAATCAGAGAGAGTGAGCAGGGAGGAGGGGCAGAGGAAGAAGGAGAAGCAGACTCCCCGCTGAGCAGGGAGCCAACACTGGGCTCCCTCCTGGGGTCCTAGGGTTATGACCTCAGCCAGAGCCAGCTGCTTAACCAGCTGAGTCACCCAGGTACCCCTCAGTTCCTTTTATTTATATAGGATAGTTTACTGAGAGTGAGACTTCTGGGTTGAAAGAGATTCCTGGGTCAAAGGTGTATTTTTATTTCAAATAGATATTTCCAGGTTTCTTTCCAAAATGGTTGTAACAAGTAACATGCCTATAAGTGATGTATGTGAGTACATTTCTCCTATTGTTGCCAGTAATCAGTGTTACTGTACTTTTCAACCCTTGGCAGGAAATGGATAAATAAGGTAATATTTTGGTGTTCCTTGTCCACCAGTGAACTTGAGCATCTTTTTATGTTTGTTGTCTATTTGAATTTTCTCTTCTGAAATTTACATATATGTAGACTTTACTATTTTATTTTTTGAGTATTCATGATAACTTTGTATGTTACAGATACTGGTCCTTTATCTGTCAACTGTATTGCTATCCTCGTCCCCCTATTCTTCCCATTTTATTGACTTTACAATATCTTTTCCCCTCCGTGTTTATGTTCAGTTACATCTATATTCTTTTTAATGCTTTTGGGTTTTCTGTGTTTTTTGGGGTCTCCCCAACCCCTAGGTGGTTTTGTGTATATGGTCCTTTGATTTTGTTTTTTACATTTAAATAGTTTATCCATTTACTTTTTTTCTTACATTTAGCATGAGATAGATAGATATCCAGTTTTTTTTTTTCTTTAGAAAGATAATGCACCATTGGAACTACTAAATAATTTATCATTTTTTCCATTGTTTTGAAATACCACCTTTGTCATATATTACATTTTTTTCTTTTTTTATTTAAATTCAATTAGCCAACATATAGTACATCATTAGTTTCAGATGTAGAGTTCAGTAATTCATCATTGGCACATAACACCCAGTGCTCATCACATCATGTGCTCTCCTTAATGCCCATCACCCAATTACCCTGTCCCCTCACCCACCTCCCCTCCAGCGACCCTCAATTTGTTTCCTAGAGTTAAGAGTCTCTCATGGTTTGTCTCCCTTTCTGCTTTTTTCCCATTCAGTTTTCCCTCCCTTCCCCTATGATCCTGTGTGTCATTTCTTATATTCCATATATGAATGAAACTATATGATAATTATCTTTCTCTGATTGGCTTATTTTGCTCAGCATAATACCCTCCAGTTCTGTACACATTGATGTAAATGGTAAGATTTCATCCTTTCTGATGACTGAATAATATTCCATTACACACACACACACACACACACACACACACACACAGACACACACGCACACACACCACATCTTTATCCATTCTCTGTCAATGGACATCTGCGCTCTTTCCACAGTTTGGCTATTGTGGACATTGCTGCTATGAACATTGGGGTGCAGATAACGCCTTCAGTTCCTCAAGAAGTTAAAAATAGAGCTACCCTATGACCCAGCATATATTACATTTTTTATATATACCGAGATTGCTCTCTGGAATATTTTTGTAGTTTCTTATTTGTCTATTACTGTTCAATACTGTATTAGTATGAGTACAGAGGAGTTGACATTTAGGTCACATTCTGTACTAGTTAACTAGTTAGCTACTGTTGCTTAGTGGCTTACAGCAATGGCCTTTTTTTTTTACGACTCATCTGTTTTGTTGGTTGGCTGGGTGGCTTTTCTGATCTCTTCTGGGCTTGCTCATGGACCTGTGGTCAGCTGGTGCACTGGCCAGTAACTGGATGATCTAGCATGGTCACACTCACAATGTCTGACCGCTGTAGGCTGTTCACACTGTGCTTCAGTCTCCTCCACTTGATCTCTCCTGCTTCAGCAGACTAATTTGGGCTCAGGTCCATAGTAGTCTCAGAGAGAGAGAGAAAACCCTGATGCGCAAGCACTTTCAACCTTGTTTATACTATGCTTACCAATGTGCTACTGGTTAAAGCAAGCAAAAGGCCAAATTCAGAGTCAAGGCAGGTGGGGGGAAATATATCCTGCCCCTTGATGAAAGAGGTATGCATGCAAGAACTGGAAGAGTTTGCAGTCACCTTCAGGATCTTCCACGCATTAAGAATCTGAATGAGAATTTGCTTTCCGGTGTCAAATAGGATCCAGCCACTCTCTAGATTATAAATTTCCCTTGGTGTCTTTGATCTTCAGAATAAACTCCAGAACTCTCAGTATGACATAATCTGGCCTCTGCCTACCTCACATCAGCAGTACCCGTTCATAATACTCTGGGATCCATCATGCAGAAATATTTTCTCTTCATCCCTCCTGCACCTTTGCCCAACTTAAGACAATAGCAAGAGATCTTTATCCTCCTCCCTTCATGTTTTTGCTTTGATTCATATTGGAACCAGATTTACTATATCTTTGCTTGTTCCTACCTAAAAAATAAGTGGCTATTTTTTCTTGGAAACATGCTAGCCGCCACTGGGCTTCACTTTGTGTGGTAATCCTTAAGAGAAAGGTCACTGTTCTTTTGTACCTGCAACACTTGGGAGGAGCAGCCCTTCCCTTTCTCCCTCATCTCTTCTGGTCTATCCACCAAGACTATTCCTTTCCCTGAGGAGGAAGCCAACCTGTGATTAGGCAGTAAGTCACAGGTGAGATGGGAGGTAAAAGACTCTCATATCCTCCAATCAGCAGCTTCACCTTTGCAAAGGTTTGGGCCTATGCTTGCTATAAAAAAGCAGATAACCCCACTCTCTCTTAGGTAATTGATTCTCATTTCTATTAGGTAGACTCTGGACAGACCGAGAGTGATATCCTACATTCTGTATACCTGCTTCTGGAATGTTTTTCTTCTCCTTTTCATTAACCTGTCCTTTCAATTGATATTCACTGAATGCCTGCTGAATGCCATTGTGCTAGATACTGAAAATATAATGATATATTAGGTCAACCCAGTCCCTGTTCTGATGGTGTTTGTAAGTCGAAGTGATTCTCTTGTAAAGTCTTTTTCCATTTCATTCCCATCCCATCCCTACTTCTTATAGCCAAGTGTATCTTTTAATCTTTGGTGTTACTACAATTTTAGCCCATGTGTCATTTCCCAGGGGAAGTACACACACACACGCGCACACACACACACACACACACACACGCACACAGGCTTGCTCCCCTAAGCCACACCTATCAGGAGAAGGATGATAATGCAACAATAAGGAAAAGGCACTTCTGAATCAGAACTCACACACAGAAGAATCATTATGACTCCAATCCTTTAACTTTCTTTTGTCCCCCTCAGGATCCCTGACAGTTTACATATTCTTTTGGGTGAATAGTAAAGTGCTTTCCTGGTAGTTCAAAGACTGATTTCTATTTTCTTTCTCATGGCTATAGACAGAGCTGCCGACTGTCTTGGATTCAGCTTTCTGAGACCACAGGACCTAGATTTTAACACTCACTGCAACTCTGTAGCTCTGGTGGGGTGGGAAGCAGACACTTCTCTGGGGTTAAAGCTGTCTTTTTTAGCTACTCAATGTAGCAGTGCTACACGTTCAGTTTCCTTATGGGATTTTTTTTTTTAAGAGTTTTGGAACAAGTTAACCTATATCTAATTCAGAGAACATTTTAATGGATCCATCTTTGTTTTACACTTTAAAGTATATTATTATTATTATTATTATTACTCAGTACATACTTGCTACATGCCAAATATATTTCCTCTTTTTTTCTGTATGAATTTTATTTTTCAATTGAAAATATGGAATGCTTCTCAAATTTGTGTGTCATCCTTGCACAGGGGCCATGCTAATATTTTCTGTATTGTTCCAATTTTGGTACAGGTGCTGCTGAGTGAGCATTAAACATATTTCCTCTTTAATACTTAGTGATCCTAACAAATCTACCCATTTAAATGGATGAGGGATCAAAGGCCCAGAAAAGAGCTTTGCTCAAAGACAAGTAATCCTCTTCCTGTCCCTCAGTCTTATTCCCGGGGTCCCAGGATGGATTTTCAGCTTGAGCATTCATCAAGTTCTAGAGCAAAGAGGTTTGCTGGTGGCCTTTGGGGCTGTCTGAGGAGCCTTGTTGGCAAAGAGATTAGGTCTCACCTCTTCCTCAACATAGTTCAACATTCCACTGTACTGTCTTCATTTGTTGAGGGGCCTTTGATTGGCTGAACTGCGAGAAAGCACTCTATCCTTTTCATCTCTGGAGTGTTGGAGCCCAGCTCAGGGTCTGGCAGATTGTAATGAATTAACCTGTTAGAAAATTATAAGGATGAGGCATACTCTGGCTCTTTGCTCTAGTCTATGATAGCAACCTGATAAAAGTCCCTAAGGAAGTGTACCTGAGTAGACCTGTGAGTATCATGGGACAAATAATCCCCCTCCTAGCTCCCAAGCCTCTGACTTTACAGTGGAACCACCGTGCCCGCTAATGCATCAGAAATAGAATGTAAATAATAAGAGCTGCTATTTATGATATGGTGATTGTGTGCCCAATGCAGCTGCAAACTGATTACATGTATTATCTCATTTAGTCTTAACACCCCTTAAGAAGGCATTGCTTTTTTCCCATTTTATAAATGAGGACACTAAAGTACAGGAAAACTAAGTAACCTGCTAGTGTCACACTTCAAATGACAGAGCTAGGCTTCAAATCAAGGCACTATGACTCCAGTACTTGAGTCTGTAAAAGAGAGATGACAAAACAATCTTCATGACATTTCAGAAGATGTCCTGAAAACCACATGAGGCTTCGGTTTGTTTTAGCATTAACAAGACAGGGCAGTAGGCCTGGGGCTGACCCAGTAGTGTGTCAGGAGTTCCAGATTCTCTTCCTGACTCTGACAACTTGCATAGGCTTTTCTAACTGTAATGTCTTCATTTGTAGAATGATAGATGGAGCTAGCTGGTTATGACTAAGACGTCATGGACTTTGCAGTCAGACAAAATCTAAAGTTTATTTCACCACATACTAACTGTGCATGCTAGGGCAGGTGTCTTAATCATTCTAAATGTTTTTTCTTTTTCACACGTGGAGTGGGATTTAAAGCCTTATAATAAAAGCCGTTGGGGCAGATAAATGTGTTATATAAAGAGAGAAGCTCAGGTTGGGCTTGTGGCAGATGCCCAGATCAATGCTCCAGGACATGGTCAGGTCCTTCAGTAGGTGAGTCTGAAAACAAGATGTGGTTCCCAGAGCTCCTGTCTCTCTTTAGCACCTTTATTTTCATTGGCATTCAAGGCCAAGCAACCCTCCTGATCTGTGGCTGTGGGATGTGTGGCTTGAATGTTTAATAAGCTTGTCTCTCTGGCAGCCATAATATGCCAGGATTCTCCCCATGGCTCCTTGTTTTAACAACTCACTTGTCTTGGCACATGACCTTTGACTGCTCTAGGTATAAGATTTCTGTGATCTCTGAATATCCTGTTTCTGAATATTCTGTGATCTCTGAATATCCTGAATATCCTGTCCTTGAGGGAGTCCAAGCAACCATATACCCTTTCACCCTTTTCCTGCTGGAGTTCTTTACTAAGAGAATGTTACACATGAGGCAAAAAAAAAAAAAAAAAAAAAAAGGGAAAAAATCAGAAGGAAAATGTTTGTTAGTAGCAAGAATTTAGCACACACTAATACATGGGTATCTGATAATTTTGAGTTAGAGTTGATAAATAAAAGGGGAAGTGAGGTGTCTTATCTCTCCCAAATTTAAGTATTGGGACTCATGGGTTAAAGCATACCTGTAGGGGAAGGAGCATGTAAATGGGCACCAAGTTCCCTGAATGTATTCACCCAACCAAGGACATATGGTGAGAAGAAGGAGACTAAAAAGGAAGACCAGTCTGCCCTGGAACTGAGACTCTGCCTCAGAGATTTTTGCCACAGAAGACAAAATGAAAAAAAGATGGGCAATGTGGGTTCCTGCCTTATAAGGTACAGTGGCCTTGTCCTCCACTAACTGTGGCCCAATGAATACTGTAGGCTCTGATCAGTCAGCTCCACAAATTAGGCCTGGCATGAACAATTTCAACATTTGAAGGAAAAGTTCTAAAAGTCTTCTCCCTCACAACTTATTAATCAGAAAGTACTCTAATGTATTTCCTTTTCAAACAGTCAGATAATTCACTTAAAAAAATTCATGTTAAATTCTTAGATTATCAAGGTGGATAGAATCATTGAGGACATCTAGTCTACCAACGAATCTTTTTGATAGCTCTAGAAAGAAGTGACTTTCTAAAGAAGAATTCCAGGGTTCTATATTCCTTAACCAGTATTCTCCCCCTATACTATACTATACTATACATTTAATCTTGAAATATTGTTATATTGTTTCTTTATTCTCTTGTCCTCTTATGGTTCCTCCTTCTTGTCCTTTGAAAAATTTATTTCCAATACTAATGTATAGCCTCCCTATATCCAGAAAGGATTTACTCATGTACATAGACTACTAAAAGAGCAATTACAGCTATACACTCATTAGAAATAAGTACATATCTCCATCAGAATATGCGAATGTTCACATTAGCTTTATTCATAATACTCTCAAGCTAGAAACAACTTATATGCCCATCAACAGAAGCATAGATGTAACAAAAATTGTGATATATTTTTACAATGGAATACTACACAGCAACATAAAGGAAAAACTACTGATAAGCACAATAACAAGATGGATTTCAAAGACATTATATTAAATAAGAGAAGCCAGACACAGACAATTGTGTACTCTATGATCTTATTTATATGAAGTTCAAGGATGGCTAAAACTAATCAATGTCACAGAAGTCAGATGATGGAGTTGGGTTTGGGAGCTATTGATTGGGAAGGGACACAAGCGTATGGGAGTATGAAAATACTCAATATCTTGTTCTAGGTGGTGGTTATAAGAATGTGTAAATATACAAACAAGCATAAGCCTGTGTACTTTTTAAGTACATAAATTATACATAAGTTTAAAACAAATCTTTAAAAGAGCAGTAGACTGGATGTTATACACAAACAATGAATCTTAGGACACTACATCAAAAACTAATGGCATTTTGTATTGTGACTAACATAATGTAATATAAAACAAACAAGCAAACAAACAAATAAATCTTAAAAAAAAAAATAAAAGAGCAGTAGAAAAGCTGAATCTATCCCAATGGAAAGAACAATTGACATACCCCAAACCTAGGCTAATAGAATTACTATCATTGAATACCAAATTTAATTTTGAGATAGCAGCCAATGGAAAAAAAAAAATCCTAGTCATTTTCACTGCCATTTTTTTAAATAAAAAGAAAGTCATTAGTAGAGAGAGATTTTAGAGGTGACATTTCCCCTGTAAAATTAACTTATGTAGTCTTTTAAATGAAAGACATTGGACAATATAATAGACATAATCTCTGATAGTAACTCAGCAGAAATGTTGAAATATCTTAATATCCCCATTTTTTTTTACCAATCTTTCATAAAGATGACATTTATGATGAAATGTAATGAAGAGATTTTTCTTAGAGGAGAAGCTAATGAGATCCAGGTGATCATGACTTACCTAACAACCCAGAGACAGAGTTTTGACCAACATGTCTCACTGTGATATGTGCAGGGAACACCTGGGGATCTTGTTAAAATTTGATGAAGATTCAGCAGTTTGGGTATAAGGCTGAGATTCTGTTTTTAGCAAATCCCTTGGTGATGCAGTTGTTGTTGGAACAAGGACCACATTTTGAAAAACAAGGGCTTAGACCACTCAGAAACTGTTAACTCATCATTTGTATTATTTGTATCAGGATGTTTGCTAAAAATCAGATTTCTGGGCTTCCTCTCCATAGGAGGTGGGACCAATGATGCTTTTTTTTCTTTAATAAATCTAAAGAAGATTATGTCATAGATTAAAATTGTATAGCCACTGACTTAGAGAAATAGACTTGTGACATGTCCCTTGAAGTTTTCCATTAATTATAATTGTTGCATCTGGTTTCACATATCAGGAGAAAGGAAGAGAAAGGGAAAGAACATATTTTCAAATATTTTATATACATCAGTCATTTAGTGGATGTGCAATTAACCTTAATCAATTTAATCCTAATGAATATCCTATGAGATGGGAATTATTGTCAATATTTTAGAGTTAAAGATAGCAATTGATCATTATTTAGCACATACTATGTCCTAGACACTGTAATAAATGCTTTAAAAGTACCGTCTCAAAGAGAACACAATGAAGTAGGTTCTGTTGGTTCATCTCCATTTTATAGTTTGAATAACGACACTCCTTTAGAGTGTGTTTGACTTTCTAGAGCTCAAGCCTCAATCCCTGCAGGGCCTCTGTCAATTGACATCATATAGGAAGGCCAAGTTGCAACCCAGATTGACTAATTGACTGAATAATTGATTTTGCTTCAACTATAAGAATTTATTCAATTGTCACATCTTATTTTCCTTTCATTTTGCTGTTATTACTCCATCTTTCAATTATCTTGCTCTGAGGAGTATCAATGAAAAGACTTAGGGTATTAGACTACAATTGTTAAACATCTGTATAATATTTTACAGTTTATATGTAAATACCGTACAAAATACTTTAGCTCATTTGATTCTCTAAACCACATGTACCCTCATCTTATGAATGAAGAAAACAAGTATCAGGAAAATGGAATTATTTCTCTGTATTTCAGATGTCAAATTTCTCACTCCAAATCTGTGAACTTCCTCTAGGTCAGTCAGCCAAGTAAAGAGAGCGAAGAATGTGGGAAGTAGGAAAAGCAATTGCTTAGGAATCAGCAGTATTGCATTTTGGTCCTGGCCCTGCCAATAGTTGGATACAACCTGGGGCTGTCTGGTTTCTCTCTTTAAGCCATAACTTTTTCAATCTTAAAGCAAGGGGTTAGAGTAGACTTGTAAATTTTAAATAGTGTTGACCCATTTTTTTTTAAAGATTTTATTTATTTATTTGACAGAGAGATCACAAGTAGGCAGAGAGGCAGGCAGAGAGAGAGGGGAAAGCAGGCTCCCCGCTGAGCAGAGAACCCAATGTGGGGCTTGATACCAGAACCCTGAGATCATGACTGAGTCAAAGGCAGAGGCTTTAACTCACTGAGCCACCCAGGTGCTCCATGTGTTGACTCATTTGTATCAAAACTTTTTCTTTAAAAAAAAATCTTACAGTGGACTGCTAACTCATAAAGCAAATCTTACGGTAGATAGTTAACAACTGAACACTGAGAACCCATCACTTTCCATTCTAGGGCAGGGCAAGAATTTCACATGTTTTGTTCACTAAGTTCCTAGATCATTGTCTGATACACAGTAGGTACTCAATAATACTTTTGAATGAACAAGGCTCCTTTAGGGTTTCCTTGGAGCTCCCTGGGGCACAGTGTAGAGAGAGCTGGATCAACAGGTGTCAAGCTTCTTTGTGGTCCTAAGAGGCCACATTTCTTAGAAACTAAAACTTCTCATAAGAGTTCAGACAAAAAGTAGAGATTTCTCTGAATATCTCTTCTATACAGGGACCTCAAATGTTTCTAGGTAAAGTCATTTCCACAAAAACAGAATTCTCCTGTGCTATTTTTCACGTTATGTTATATGATATGATTAAGGATTGGACAATTTGTTCTACATTCTTTCTCAAGAAAATACCCCAGATAACAAAGCAAAACAGACAAAAATTGAATTTACTTAGTGACTTCGTTTTTATTTTTTTCTTTGTTATGAATGTTGTGGACAAATCTTTTCCTGTCCAACTCTTCTGCAAAATTCCTGGGTCTTCATGGAAACTAGTTTTACTTGTATGTTGTCTACATATCTGACTATGACACAACTGAGACTTTATTCTTCTATTTTTAGATTTGTAAAGAAGTTTTACTATGAAAAATGTCAAAAATCAAAAAAGTGGGATGAATTACTAGCACAATATTTAGAATTATTTAGAATCATTTAGAATTATGAATAAAATACATTCTCATACTCTCTTAGATTCTACATTGCTGGGAGTTTGTCTCATTTACTTTACCTAACCTCATTTTCCTTTGTGAAGAATTTCAAAGCAGATTCAGACATCATATCATTTCAGTTCTACTTTGGTACTGTCAAGATTTTGTTTTCTTTTATTTTGGGCAGGAAGAAAATTTAAACTTTGGGAAGGAGAGTGCACATAGCTCTCTTTCACTTATATTTTAAATGGACTCAGTTATATAATTTGGATAAATTGGTAAGAGTGATTGCTTACGCTCATTGAAATATTTATGTATACATATATACATATATAATATATTGCACAGATATGCATATATAGTACATCCAATATATAATACATAATAAATACGTATAACTTAGTATTGTGCAGAAGTCACTATCTATATTTCCTTATTTAATCACTATGACTACTTCCTAAGGTAAGAACTACTGCTCTATTTTATAGATGAGAGAACAGAGACTAGAAAATAAGTGGATATGGACTTGACCTCAGAGCTTATGCTCTGCACAGTCTGCCATATTGCAGTTGAGATTTGGTTTTGGTTTAGGATGCACAGTTTTCTTTTCTTTTCCTTTAGAGTTGCAACAAGTGCTATAAGGACCCTAGATACTATCTGAGGCAATAAGGTTTAGCCCTGGATCATCATTAGAATGACCCCATGCCCAGGTGCTTTCTCAGACCAATCAATTAAATCAGGATTTCTTGAGGAGGTACCAACTCTGGAATTTTTAGAAGCATCCCAGGTAATAGTCAGGATGGAGGACCATTGATATATCTTAAAAAAAAAACTATATTGAGGTGAGAAGTTTAAGGTCCACTGAGATGAAAGGATTTCTTCAATATTTTATAGTTCATTCCTGGTAGATCTGAGCCTAGTCCAGGGAAGTGAGGTGTTCTCCTTTGGGGTCCACCATTTTGTTGCATGGACAAGGTATTCAGATAATATTTTTAATACAATTTTTGGGAACACACCCTTTATCTACTTTCAGAGACTTAATATTTCAACTTACTATGACCCCTAAATCATTGTTGGTCACACTGCTTATTTTGTTCCCTGCCATATGTCCATCCCACACCTGGCCTTTTGTCCTGATGATCATTGTAGTTAGAAACCTCATGTGCTTTAGAATTTTGTCACATAAGATTACCTTATTTTTGATTAGGGATGCATTAATAGAATCTTTAGTGTCTGAATCTACATGTTAAGAGGAACATGGTTAAGAAAGAGTTCATCTGGGATTGTTGCTCAAAATGCTGGTTGTTAAACATTAGCAGGTTATGCACTACTTGTGAGTCATGACCAGCATCTGAAAAACACATAGACTAAACTAGAATAGAAAACATGAGAATTCATTGCAGATAATAATTGAGGTGTGTGTGTGTGTATGTGTGTAGGTGTGCATGTGTGTGTGAGCACACACAAGTACTGGTCCATAATGTGAATGCATTTGTTTTTCATAGAATGATGATGTAAGAAGTTTGAGAACCATTGATCTAGAAGATGTGACTGAGAAATTTAAGATCTTGAAAGGGTCTTACATAAGAAATGGTATAACAAAGTGAAAACATTCGTCCTTTCTCTCAGAATCAGTACTTATTCTCATTTGTCTTCCTTGTGTCTTGAGATCTCTCTTCTCTTGTCTTCTTATGCAAAAAGCACACAGACATTTACACACATATGTATATATAATTATGTCTAAATAGAAACATTAATTCAGAAACTATATGAGAGTTGACTTTCAATATTTGGTGATACAGGATTGTGTACAAAAGAATTAGATTTTTTTCTAAGTAACTTCAGAAGGCAGAACTGAGAGTTTAGGGGACCAGTGTGAATGAATGAAAATCATGGGACACTAGATTTTGGTGCATGTGACCATATTTATAACTTTTGCTGACAACTGGTGTGCCTAATAGGAGAATGAGTTGGGCAATTATTTGTCCTGTCTTGTGCAAAAGTATCTTAAGATGATCATTGGCAATGTTGTTATGTCAGGTTGAAGCTTTGGAGCTCCAGCCAAGTTGTCTTCCAGTTCTCTGGGGTCTATTTGTAAAGAGGCAGAGGTAAGAAAGAGTGTTGCACAGTGATGAGATGATTAGATGCAAATGGTTCAGTGTGTCTGAATGTGGCTGTGAGGTCAAGGTGCTATAGAATCAAGTAGGGAGATGCCCATGTAAGGCCTTCCAAAGCCAATATAAAAATGCTTGATTTTATCTTGAGGTCAGTGGCATATACATTAGAGTTCTAATGTCTTAGCAATGGTCTGATTAGATTTGTATTTGGTGTTTTTTTGTTTTTGTTTTTGTTTTTGTTTTTTTTTTGAGAAGATTGGTTAGGTGGTGGTTGTCATGGTCCAAAAGAAGTGGATGACAGTCTTTAATGATGAGTAAAATATAAACAGATTCAAGGGCTATCTTTAGGGTGTAACTGGAAATGGAGGGCAACGAAGAACAAAACACAGATATGGAGTCATAGTTAAGGGCCCAGGCTCTGAAGCTGTAGAAAAGCGCTTACTTCCAGAGATCGGAGAAAAGTCTGAGAAATTCCACATCCTTGCACTATTTGAGTTTTGTGCCTATAGACAAGTAAAGATTCAGAAACTTCATCTATAAAATATGAGTAATAGTGGCACTATTTCATAGAACTAATATAAGAATTTAATAGAGGAAGGCATGCAACTTTTTGACAGCAATTTTTTCTAAAGACTATTTTTTAGAGCAGTTTTAGGTTTATAACAAAACCAAGAGGAAGATACAGAGATTTTGCATATACTCACTTCCCTCACTCACACATGTAAAGCCTCCTTAAGGATCAATATCATTCACTAGAGATACATTTTTTACTGAGGTTGAACCTACATTGACACAACATAACCTCCCAGAATCCATAGTTCACCTAAGCATTTACTCTTCATGTTGTAGATTCAATGAACTTTAATGAATGTATAATGGCATATTTCCATCATTGTAATATCATACAGAGTATTTTCACTGTCCTAAAAATCCTCTGTGCTTTGCCTTTTCTTCTCTAATACCACCGTTCATGGCAACCACTGATTGCTTTTAAAGATTTATTTATTTATTTGAGAGAGAGAGATAGCGAACTCAGTGGGGAAGGGCAGAGGGAGAGAGAGAGAGTCTCAAGCAGACTCAACTCAAGCTGGAACTGGGGCTCCATCTCAAGACCCTGGGGTCACAACCTGAGGAGAAACCAAGAATTGGATGCTTAGCCATCTGTGCCACACAGACGCCCAGCCACGAATACACTAATTGTCTCCATAGTTTTAACCTTTTCAGCATGTTATAGAGTTGAAATCATATAGTATCAAGCCTTTTCACATTGGCTTCTTACATCTAGTAAAGTGCATTTAAGGTTCCTCCATGTCTTCTCATGGCTTGGTAGCTCATTGCTTTTTAACACTGAATAATATTTCATTCGGTGTAATGACCACAGTTTGTTATCCATTCACCTTCTGAAGGACATGTAGGTTGACAAGAGCTATTTTTAATATTGTGGAATAGAAACTAAAATTTTCTTTCCACTTTGTGGGCTCAATCATTCTTAGAAAACCCACCCATCATTTTTTTTTTAAAGATTTATATATTTATTTGTTTGAGAAAGCATGTGTGTGAGCAGGGGGAGGGGGAAAGTGATTGGGAGAGAAGCAGACTCCCTGCTGAGTGTGGAGCCCCACACAGGGCTCCAACTCACAACCCCAAGATGATGATCTGAGCCAAAATCAGGAGTCAGATGCTTAACCGACTGAGCCATACAGGTGCCCATCCCATCATTTTTATAATATTCTAAGTTACAGTAAATGGCCATAAAAAAAGAAGTAAGCCATAGTGCCTGGAGAGGATACAATCATATAAGAAGATTCTTTTAAGAATGTTGTCTTAACAAGGTTTGACTTTTTCTAGGTATGCCAAACATTATGCAAAAATCGAATACAGAAATGAATTAGTAAGTCAGCTATTTGGATTTATCTCACTCTTTGATTTCATTTATTTCTTCTTGTGACACAGAGATTTAAATCCCAAATGTTAAGAAGAACTAATTCTAAACTTTTGAAAATGAGAAGCATTTTTTAACTTGAAGTCACAACAAATCTTTCATTTGGAAACAGGATTTTCTTTCCTGTTGTTCTCTAATTATAATGTAGGTTCACAGACAGTGACCCAAAGGAAAAGGAAAAAAAAAAGATTGATAGATTTATTATTTGTTTAACCAATTTTTCTTGGTAGAAAGTTGGTCTTCTCTCTGTTTTTTAAGACTTTATTTATTTATTTGAGAGATAGAGACAGCAAGCAGGGGAAAAGGACAGAGGGAGAGGGAGAATCAGACTCCCCACTAAGCAGAGAGCCCTATGCGGGACTCCATCCCAGGACCCTGAGATCATGACCTGAGCCAAAGGCAGATGCTTAACTGACTGAGCCACCCAGGTGGGGCACCAGGTGCCCCTGATCTTATCTTTCAATATTCACCATCTTTGTATCACCCCAATGATCTGGTAAGAATTCACAAGTCTACATCTGCATAGAGGAACAGTGTGGTAGGAACACTTTAAATTTTGGCCTTCCTCTTACATCTCCACTGGCTTGGTCCTTTTTTTTTTTAAGATTATATTTATTAATTTGGCAGATAGACAGAATGCACCAGCAGGGGGAGGGGCAGAGGAAGAGGAAGAAGCAGGCTCCCAGCTGAGCCCAATGTGGGTCTCGATGGCAGGACCCTGGAATCATGACCTGAGTCAAAGACGTTCTACCAACTGAGCTACCCAGGCACCTCTGGCATGGTCCTAATTATCTGTTTCTGAACAATTCCATAACCTTTGAACTGGTCTTTGTGTTCTCAGATTCTTACTCTTGCAACCATGTTCCATATTAATGAAAGGTTCTTTTAAGATGCAAGTCTTCTCTGATTACTCTCCAGGTTAATGTTCTTTATGAAGAACCAGATATAGGCAGGTGGGCATACTACCTAGGACAATCACCAAACCCTTCTCATTTATACCCAGTCCACAACCTTCACTTCCCTGTCTTCCCCAGGAAGATCATGGTCCATCTACCTACACCATGGGCCATGCTGAGTCAGCTATCAATAGGATCCTTCTCTGAAATGTCCTTATCTCCCTTTTATAACTGAGAAAACTCTCAGTCATTTTCAAGACCCAGCATCAATGTCTCATTTTCTGGATTAGATCGATTATATTTTCTTATTGATAAAATACTCCATAAACAAAGGTACAGTAAACTTAACAAAGCCTTTAATGCAGTATATTATAAATCATAAAAATATGTAATTACTTATGAACTTTTATAGTTTATTTGTATAGGCAAGGCATCTATTTATTCTATAGGTAGATTCTAGGTGTGTGTTTATGCTTGGCTGGATCCCTTACAATGTCTCTCAGAACACCCCCATCTCCACTGTGGTCCTGTGTTAGAAACATGCATACACTCATCGACAACAACAGAGCATTGGGCCCAAATTGCTGCCTGTCTTCTCCAAATAGATCTTAGCTTAATGCACAGATATGCTGGAGCTAGACTGTATCTGACTATTTCACAAGGCTGATTGTTCACATCTATTCCCAATTCCCCTTTGGTGACATCATATTGATAGTTTAACATAAAACAGTGGAAGTATTTACACTATGGAAATGGGCAAACATGACACATCATGATTTGTCTCCTAAAAAGTTGGTTGCTAAACCTTTAACAGAATTGCAGTGCTCATTTGTCACTTCCTGATCTCTCAAATTAAGACCTATTACCTGCTATCATAAACATGCTCCTCTCCTTTGTAGTACTTACCTGAATTGTAAATTGATGTTCATTTTCATTGGGAAGATTAATTGAGATCGTATATATTAAATACTGATTATAGGCCTTGGAACAACCTACTGAAATTATTAAGTTTAATTATTATTCTATAATTATCTGATGAGGTTATTTCCCCCTCCCAAGACTGTAAGTTCCATGAAAGGAGGACACTATTTGTTTTCTATACTCAGGATCTAGCAAAGTACCTGGCTCATGGTAGATGCACATTTACATTATGATAAATGAATAAATGAAATCACCCCCTCCCTTTTTTTTTTTTTTTTGGCTGCTGACAACAGCCCTCTGATCTACCATACACTTAACCCCCTTTGTGTTTGCTTCTCAGAGTAAGAGGGTTTGGATTTTGCATATTACCTGTGTAGGGGATGTGGATGAGTGTCCTACCTATGATTCTGTCACATTGGTCATGAGCATTTGTGTCTGTCCTTGTCTTTCAGTGAATTATTAATATGAGGACAGGTTTCCTGAGAGACTAAGTAACTTTTAAAAAATATTTAGTGAGTAGGAACAATAAATGTATCTTGGGGACTCATGTCTAGAAAATAGACTTAATTAGGTACTTAACCATTCACTATTATCCTCTCCCTTCTATATAATAATGTGGCTTTGATTTGGTTACTATGGCTGTCCCCAAGATGTCCTTGTTTTAAGAAAATCCATTTTTCCCCCAATTTTCAGTTCTGAGGATGTTACAAAAAGAAAGCTATGAAGTATTTTTAGCCTTCTTTTTTCTCAGTTGATTCATTAGTGGCAATGTAGCTAAAATGTGGCTTCATTAAGTCTTTTCATTGATGGGAGTACATTCACATAAAGAAAAAAAAGTTGGCCTTTCATTGCTGACTTCCATCCATGACAGGCATCCAGGGCTCACAAGTTGGATCTTGCATCTTTCACAAGAACATTGGGGTGCTTAGCAGCTAGGGCTGCATAGTCGAGGCAGCATGTATGAATTTAAAGGTCAATCCAGGAAAATTAAATTGTTTTGTTTTTCAGTGCTTTGTGTAGCAAACAGGTGATTTGGAACATCTCGGATCTTACAGCATCAGGAATCCAGCATGTAAGTGTGCATAATTCTGGTGGCTACACATGATGCTGTATTTTGGGCATAAATGTATCGCTAACATGAGAGGTTCCTTGGGATTCTGGAAAGGACATTTGGCTGGTGGTCAGGAGACCTGCACTCCCAGTCTGCTCCTGATACTAATAATAATGATAATAAAATTCGTTCAGACCCCTTGAATTCTTGTTTGTGCCAGACAAAATTTTAAGAGATTTATAAGTAGGGGGACGTTGAAAGGATTGAAACACTAACTCACTTGATAATTCAGATATGCAGACAGAATGTAATTCTTTTATTTGTTGTATGTTCTCTCTAGCCTTCCTGCTAAATCCCATCCACTGGTGTCTAGGAAAGAAACCAAACATTTAGTCAAATCTAAATTTAGTCATAATGAACACTTTTAACCTAATGCTGTCCAAAATGGTAACCATCACCCACATATCCCTATTTGAGCATGAACTTTGACTAATTCAGATTGACATAAAAAATTGTTTAAAATATGCATCGGATTTTAATACTTTGAGAAAAGAATGTAAATCTATTTCATAATTTTCATACTGATTGCATGTTGAAGTATGTTAAATAGTTGGATTAAAAGGCATTGTTCAGGGACACCTGGGTGGCTCAGTTGGTTAAGCAGCTACCTTTGGCTCAGGTCATGATCCCAGGGTCCTGGGATCGAGTCCCGCATCGGGCTCCTTGCTCGGCGGGGAGCCTGTTTCTCCCTCTGCCTCTGCCTGCCTCTCTGACTGTTTGTACTCTCTCTCTCTCTGACAAATAAATAAATAAATAAAATATTAAAAAAAAAAAAGCATTGTTCAAAATAATTTCTTTGCTTGTTTTTACTTTAATTTGATGTGACTACTGCAAAGTTTAAAACTACATATGTGTCCACTATTAATGTATTCCTCCAGGCAGAGGAATAGCATGTGTTAAGGATCTGAATCCTAAATGACCCAGCGCTTTTGAAGAAATGGAAGGCAGCACAGTATCTTGGAGCACAGTGACCAATTCAGAGAGTGTGTAAAAGGCAGGGAGTGGGATAAAAGTAGAGAGGAAGTGAGGGATCATACCATGCAGAAACTTGTAGTCTCTGGTAAAGAGCTTGAATTATTCTAAAAACAATGAGAAACTGTTGAAGGGTTTAGGCAACAGAGGTAGGGTATGATGTATGTTTGACATCACCTCTCTAAATTCCCATTTCCCTGTCTTTAAAATAGGTATAATGATATTAATATCTTCACAATATCATTAAATAAGATAATGCGTGGGTAATCACTCTGGAAGCCGTACAATACTATAGAGATATAAACTAATCTCATCACTTAATCTCATCACTATGACTACTGTTCAGAAATCTTCAATGATTCCCTGACATCAGTGGCAAAAGGTCTTCCATTGATGTATTTTAAAGTCTTTCATCTGTTAGCCCCATCTGGCCAACAAAAACATTTATCTTATGTCCCGTCCCAATATATCACCTCATCTTCTTCCCATTGCACCTCTGCTTTTACAACTGACCTTTGCTCTTGATGGACAGTGGTTCACTTGGAATGCCCTCACCACTTGTCTCCACCTATCCTAATCCAATTCATATCTGCACTTTTATTAGTCAGGACTCTTTTGCTTACAAGGAACAGAAATAGCTCAAATTGGCTTGAGCTATGAAAGGAATCTGTGAATGATATAAATGAAAAGTCCATGAGGATATCTAGTTCTTTCAGGAATGAATGGATCTGAGAAATAATGAAAGCTTGCCTGGAATCTGTATTTTGGGTCTCCGTCTCTACGTTTCTCCCATAATTTGTCAAGGATCATTTGGAGCTCCACTTCATCCTACCAAATTAGTAACTTCAGTAGAAAGAGAATTTTTCTTTCTAGTATATTCTAGCAAGAGCCTCATGTTTCACTCTAAATATATTAAATACCCTGAACAAACCTATGTAATACTTATTGGCCAAACCCTAGGCCAGAGCCCACCCATGGATTGATGGTACCAAGTGGGATTAGTCCCAATTCAAATCAAATGGGTAAAGTACAGTTGAAGAAAGTTCCTAAAAGGAAAAGAATTATGAAATGGACACTGTACATGCAAAAAGAAAAAAGAAAATCTCACCCAGATATCCACCATAATGATATGGCTCATGTCCCATGTCCTCCATGAGGCCTGCCTCTATGACTTCAGGCAACAATTATCTTTTTCCTTCCTGACTTTTCTTCATACTTGGTCTCTGGAGCATACATTTTTGGCTCTTGATATTCCATTCTGCATTTTATTACAACCATAAAATTTTTATTGCTTGATTAGACCTTGGTGGTAATCTCATCCTAGAGAGGTGAAAGCCCAGAAGGAAAAATAATAAATTTTGGATTATTTTGAAAATATTTCTTAAGGACTTTTAGGTTATATCTGGGAGGAAAAGGGTACAAAAATTCTTTTAAAAACTCTTAGCATCATTCCCAGAAAAGTTCCCTTATTTTTCTCATCCTTAAAAATTCTAAATATGTCAATGACAATTTTATGAACAAACTAAGTAATGCATGGTGTAATTTTAAATATCTAACCAATTGTGTCTTTTGATCTGTAAAGAATGAATATATTTCTCCTTTCAGTGAATATGTCTGTGTGTGTATATATATATATATATATATATATATGTGTGTGTGTGTGTGTGTGTGTGTGTGTGTGTGTGTATTTATTTAATTCCTTTGTTTCCTTTTGCCTTGACTTTCCAACTTCTTTTTCTGCTTTCTTTTTTTTTTAAACACTCCTTTGGGTCTAAATGTGCTTGAGTCTGCCTGTCTGTCATTCCTATTATATTCTTGTTTGTGTGTTATAGTTGTCTCCGAGTTGAGAGGTGTCTACCTAAGGGCAATTGAATATCTGTGTTTGTTATGGGTCTAGGAGCTGCTCAGTACCTAAATATGTCTGTTTTTCCCCAGCTTTATTGAGATTTAATTGACAAATAACATTGTGTAAGCTCAAGGTATACAATGTGATGATTCGATACCCCTATATATTGATAAATGTTTCCCACAATAAGGTTAGTTAATACATCCTTCACCTCACATAATTAACATTTTATTGTTATATTTTATGGTGAGAACATTAAAGCTATACTCTCATAGCAACTTTTGAGTAAACAATATGGTATTGTTAACTATAGTTACCATGTTGTACATTAGATCCTTGAAATTTATTCATCTTATAACTAAAACTTGGTACCCTTTGACTAACGTCTCCCCATTTCCCTTACCCCATGTCCCTGACAGCCACCATACTACTTTCTTTCTATGAGTTCAATGTTTTCCTTTACACCTATAGTTATCATGCAGTATTTGTCTTTCTTTGTCTGATTTATTTCACTTAGCAAAATGCCCTCAAAGTCCCTCCATATGGTAAAATTTCTCTTTTATGACTGAGTAATATTCCACTCTAAGAATATGTATGTGTGTGTGTGTGTGTGAGAGAGAGAGAGAGAGAGCGAGAGAGAGAGAGATTACATTTCCTTTGCCCATTCATCTGTTGATGTACTTGGGCTGTGTCTATGTCTTGACTATTATGAATATTACTGTAATAAACTTGGGAGTGCAGATATTTCTTTGCAATAGTGATCTCATCTTGGGGCGCCTGGGTGGCTCAGTGGGTTAAAGCCTCTGCCTTCGGCTCAGGTCATGATCTCAGGGTCCTGGGATCGAGCCCCGCATTGGGGTCTCTGCTCAGCGGGGAGCCTGCTTCCCCCTCTCTCTGCCTGCCTCTCTGCCTACTTGTGATCTCTTTCTCTGTCAAATAAATAAATAAAAATCTTTAAAAAAAAAATAGTGATCTCATCTCTCAGATATATGCCCATAAGTGGGATTGCTAGATTATATTAAACTTTTTCAACTTCTTATTTCACAGATAAGAAAAGAATAATAAGACCTTTTAGGTTGAACAAACCTAGGTGTTAACATTTGCTCTAACATTGAATAAACCTGGGTATTCCAGCAGCATCTTTACTCTCTACACTTTGATGTTCTCATTTTCAAATATAGCAAATAAGACCTGTTTTATATCATAGTCATAACCTGGTGGTGGGTATTGAGGAGGGCACGTATTGCATGGAGCACTGGGTGTGGTGCATGAACGATGAATCTTGGAACACTGAAAAAATAAAATAAAATTTAAAAAAATTTAAATGAAGTAAAGCATATAAGGCACCAAGAACAATTCCTAGCATATACTAATCCTTTTTTATTATATTTACTAAATACTTCCTTGAGAGCTTACTGTGCAATTGGGTATTATCCTAGGTATTATGGATGCATAGATTAATAGCATAAAAACCTCATGAAGCTCACTTTATAGTGATAAATTGACCAATGAATGATACTTCTCTTCCTAACACACCTTTTCCAACACTTCATGCTTTATTAGTAGCACTCCTAGGACTGCGACCTAACATGAGGACCCAGTTGTCCTGAATTCCAGGCAAATGCTTGAATCACTGAATTTTCTTATTTTATACTGACAAATACAAGTCAGTATTGTGTTTTTTAAATTAAGTTTCTTGAAGGGTAGCATCATAATTTGGGGGAGGAGGGAGGCTTAGAGTTATAGAGAAAAATCAGCTGAGTAGAAAGGGCCATACCAGGATTTAGAGCACCCACCCTCCAACCCTGCTTCTCTACTCCTAGCAAACTGAGAGAGCCTTTTCTCATAAGGCTCTGCTATTCTGGACCTCCACTTGCCTCAGTTTTATTTTTTTACTTTTTTATTTTTTTTATTTATTTTTTAATTAAAGCATAATGTATTATTTGCCCCAGGGTACATGTCTGTGGATCTTCAGGCGTACACATTTCACAGCACTTAGCATAGCACATACCCTCCTCAATGCCCATAACCCAGCCACCCTATCCCTACCCGCCCCTTGCCTCAGTTTTAAATGAGAGTTTTGGATTAGATGCACATGAATCAAACACTGATGTTTCTAATTACAAAAGATTTCCTTCGGTATCCATGAGTTCATTCACGTATTCCTTTATTTAATAGTTATTGAATTGTCTCTTTATGCAGTGCAAGTTGGTAGACATTAAGAGTAGCAAAGAGGATAAAATACACAACTCCAACATCCTTAGAGAGTACATTTTAATTAAGGAGGTTAATATGTATGCAGTGAATGATAACATAATGTGAAGAAAGCTACAGTATAGGTATAAGAAAGGGCTGTTGTACTGAAAGTGAGAATGGGGTTATCTTTATTTGTAAGAATGATGGGGAGAGCCTTGACAGAGGAGATGTCATTCAACTGTGGCACATGATGGATACTGATGGATACAATCTGGACAGGTGAGGGATTGAGGAAGGAAAGTCCAGACAAAGACAAATCTGAAAGTCTATGTTACCTTCTGACAATGGCTAGTAGTTTGGTTTGGTCAGATAATATTGTACTTTAAGAGGAGTGACCAACATCATTAGAGATATAAGGTGAAGTCTTACTGGAGAATATATAGACTATCAGATTTAGGAATCCGAACTTCATCTACTAGGTAATGGTTAAGTGTTGAAGTATTTTTTTGGTGGAAAAGTAACATGATTAATTTATTTTGAAAGAAATAGAATTCTAGTGGTAAAGTTGTAGACAAATTGGAGAGCAGCGAAGTGGAAGTTCAATTAGGAGGCAATAAAGATTCCAAGTAGGGCAATGAAAATTGAAATTAGAGACACAAGTAAGAAAAAAATTGATAAGCTTTAGTAATCAATTGGGTACGGGACAGTGGACAGGAGAAGCTGCAGATGAATATGTTATGTCTCACTTAGGCAGCTAGACAGTCTTAGTTACATAGGGGACAGAAAGGTAAACTTTGGGGCACCTGGGTGACTCAGTCATTAAGTGTCTGACTTTGGCTCAGGTCATGATCCCAGGGTCCTGGGATCGAGCCCCGCACTGGGCACCCTGCTCAGTGGGAAGCCTGCTTCTCCCTCTCTCACTCCCCCTCCGTGTGTTCTCTCTCTCGCTGTATCTCTCTCTGTCAAATACATAAGTAAAATATTTGAAAAAAAAGAAGGGCAAATTTTGAGAGAAGGATGAAGGGTTCTGGTTTGGAACTGAGGAGTCAGAACTATTGAGATGTCTCAGTGTGTCATCTAGCTGGATGAATCTCATAAATGTTTGGACATTGGAGTCTGGAGCTAGGAAGAGATATAGATCTCTCTTTGATGGAGATATGTATTTGGAAATCACTGGTATATAGGAGATAGTTGAAGAAATGAAACATAGTGAGAGTAGAGCTCAAGAAACTAAGAAGTTCCAGAACGGAATCTATTGAAGATCTTTAGAAATTTGGACCATAAATGTTATGCTCACTGTTGCTTCTAAATCAGCTTTAGTACTGCTTTGAAGAAAGAAAAAGGCAGTTTGTGTTGTCAACATATCCATCCATGAAAATAGGTTATAATATAGGTAAGAAAGTAGAGTTTATTCAGCATGAAGGAGTTAAAAGATAGTCCTGGCCCTCCTCAAACTATATATTTGGATCCTCTGAAATCCTTGATATTGTGTCTCTGTCTTATAAAATTGTGTGATTGCAACTCTGTTATCCTGGAATGATATGAACTGTCTTCATGTTACTACAGAGAATAAGGCAAGTTGATGACCACAAAATATGGAATTGACCCATTGATTTGCATCTAGAGTGACTAGGACAGTATCCTATATGTAGCAGGTGCTCAATCAGTTTTTGACAAGTGGACAGTTACTGTACCCGAGGGGGATTTCTCAATGTCATCTCAAAGAGGCAAACCCAAGTGAGTTGCTACAGGTAAAGATTCCTTGGGTATTAAATTCTGTGGTTGATTATCAAGAAGATCAAATTGGAGAGGGGGTGTACAGGAGGTAGAGCAAAGAATAGCAGTATGGAAAGCTTGGTTAAGCAAAGTCTGAGAAGTGTCCAGAGGTGGTGTAAAGTCCTGAGGCTAAGATATTCTGAATCACTCCTGGTATGTCTTCATCAGCAGGTTGGGTTCACTTAAAGGTGCATGATGAATGATATAATGGCTTTTACTTATGCTATGAAGGACAAACAAATATTCAAAACAACTAAACCATAAAGGGAATTTTTTGAGATCAAATAGCTGAAAAGTACAGAGGTATGACTTCACATGGAAAGTTCAAGTTTGGGTCATTAGCATTTATTTGATTATATCTGTCCCCTTTTGATTACATGTTTATTTTTTAAGAGCCATTATTGACTATTTTAATTTTTATAATAAATAGGAAAACATGTCATTTAATGAAAAACAGCAAAAAAATGATTTTCCTGTTCTATGCATAGTGGATTATTAGTGGCTTCATGAGCTGCCATTCTTGTTGAATACAGCCAATGTATCCTTTTTTAAAACAATTTTTATTTGAGTAAACTTGACACATTGTCTTTGTTTCTTTTTTTTTTTTTTTTTTTTTTTTTTTAAATTTATTTATTTTTTTAATTAAAGCATAATGTATTATTTGCCCCAGGGTACATGTCTGTGGATCCTTAGGTTTACACATTTCACAGCACTTACCATAGCACATACCCTCCTCAATGTTGTCTTTGTTTCTATTGGCTTCATCACCAGCCTAGCTCTTCTAATGGTAGAAAAATGGCTCTAAGCCTTATGTCTTTTCACCACTAGAAAAAGAGGTGAAAACTACTTCATTGCAGAAGCCACAGCATGTCAGAGGCTCTAAACTGGTTATGCACCAGTGTCTGAGCCAATCATTGTGGTCTAGGGCATGGCCAGATGACATGCTTTCGGGTCAATGGGGCCTCACTTCTAGAAGTAGGTTAACCTATCTTAAACATATCGTCTAAAATTGAGGGGCATGCATTTCCAAAAGTAAAATAATATTAAGGACACAAGCAAGATGACTTCTCAATTTATCAATGTGATTCTTTGTTATTTTGAAAGAATGCTATTCATAGGCAGGAATTAGTTTTATTTCTCTCTCTCTCCCCTCCCCCATCTCTCTCTCTCTTTTCCTAGTTGAAGATAGAGGCAAAGATATAAAGCTGCAGGAAGAACCAAGGCAAAATGCATAGGTAAAACAAGTTTAAGACACCAGGAAAACAGTATCAGTGTCACCTGAGATTGCCAATAACTTTAAATGTTAGAAAGAGAGTTTATTGTGATTTCTTATTGGCTACCCAAGGCTCTATGACCACGACTGGCTTGTACCCAAGAGTTTATTCCATTGTTCCAGATTTATTTTAGCTTCCAGGAAAGAATCATTGGCCTGAATACTTCATTTTCAACCAATCTCAATAGCAATGATATTTGGCATAATTTTGCAGGTTGGCTTTATTTCAAACCATCAGCTTTCCATCAACACATTTTGTCTCTGAAGGCAAAATCACAGTTTCTGCCCTCTACATTTTTATGAAGGTTCTCATCTCTGGGGATATTATATTCAAAGTTACCAGATGTGCAAATACAGCCTCAGGCTGATTCTGTGGCCCCATTATAAATCGGACTTCCTGTTTTGACAACTCTCCGCTCATACAAAGAGGAATAGGTAGCATCTTGAAGTGAATTCACTGCAACCATTTGGAATGAAATCTTCCAGGTGCAACAACTGACAACTACCTCAATAGAGAAAATGACAGCATTTGCAGCTTGGAGAGTCACCTCATAAATCTGCTGTCCCACTTTTGGTATACAGATTTTAATTTAGACTTGACTTATTAGAAATTTTCCAAGCTACTGAGAAATTAAGCATGGACCGAAATGCCTTTCATTAGAGAATTAATGTCAGGATCACTGGTGATGTAACATAGAGAAGAAATTATAGCTCAAATATAATGAAAAAAAAATACCTTATTTAAAATGAAGAGAATCGAGTTCTAATTCACGAGTTGGCCCTAAGCAGCTGTGTAACCTTGGGCAATGTCCTTGTAGGGTCTCGTTTTCTTTACTTGTAAATAAAGGACTACAGTTGGAGAGCCTTCAGTCCTAGTAATCTATTCCGTTTCTGCTTTTCTTACTCACAAAGAGAAAAAGAAGATAGAAAAGAATAATAAAACACATCAGCACTGAATTTACTCAACATTCACTGCCATAATAAGGTACATAAAAAAGTTGCAACAAAAAGGAGAAAAAAAATCCACTATACTTTATTTTTGACTCAGTTATCTAATTTCACAAACAATCTCTAGTTACATTTACTTAGACCTCACTCGTTAAATTGTGTGGAAGTTAAAGTTTATTTCAGAGGACCTCAAAACTTTTATTCTGCCTCAGCACACCTGTAGGGCAGCATCCACTAAAACTGTTTAACCTGGGAAGTGTGTCTTTGGTGGCTGGGCCACCCTATCAGGTTACATCAGCTTCTCGCGGAGGAGGAACTCTGGTGGACATAGAGATGTGCCACCTGTGGTTCCCTAACTTACAAAGGCCCAGTGCACAAAAATGCAGGCATCCATTTTTTAATTATCAAGAATTTCGGGACAGCAACAGCAGAGCACTGACCCAAACAAAGGCCCCTGAAGGGCCCTGAGCGAGTGCAAAGATCATATACCCATAAAGTAGACCCTGGTACAACCCAGATGTCCCTTCAAGGAAGGACTTGGTGCCTCAGCTGTGAGGAATGCCAAGGATAGGCTCAGCTTCAGGGAGTTGCCCTGCTCTAGATCATGTAGCTTCCTGGGGTGGATCATATCCAACTGTGGCAGGGATAAAAAAGACTGGTCACTTTAGCTCCACATGAGACAACTTGGATGCGCCATTTCCACACCATCTCAAGGGTCTGCTGAGGCTCTGGTCTGCATCACAGTTTACTTGCTTACTCTACTTAGTTCTGCCTTCCCTGTCTGGTCCTCAGGTGTTGTTTTCAACGGTACTTTCTATACCCCGAACTGTCTCAGAGTCTGCTTCTGATGACCCCATATTATTATTTATTTTAATTTACTTATAATAACTTTGAAAACAATGCATTTTTAAATTAAAAACATACAAAAAGAAACTACACAAGAGAAAATAAGAATAAAATCACACAAATGTTCACACCCAATAAGGATCAGCACTTGTAAGTGTTAAACATTATCTCAGGTTTTGCTCTGGGCTTGTGTAGAGATAGGAGGGTGTGATGGTTTGGTAGAGGGAGAGATGCAGAGAGATATAAATAGAAATAAAGTAAAGGTGAGAACTAAATAATATTACATATTGAGTCCACACGAGGATTCAAAACAGTACTAGGCACATAAGTGATAATGCCCCCAAATCCCTCCCTGTCTGGTCTTTTCCTGTATGTGTATTTCAATTGCAATTCTATTATATCCCTGTTTCCCCATTGCAAATATCACTGGATATTCACATACAAATGAGGTTCCTGGGAGAAGTTCACAACAGTAAAAGAGATAAGCATAAGAGGCGCTAAACTCTCAGATGGATGCTGCTTAGTTGGTAGTTCCTTTACTGTAAGATGTAATAGCTCCCATGCGTTAATTGTAATAACAATTGATCTTTCAAGGTCAAAACTCAGGAGGAGGAAAACCTTTCAAATTAGCAGCCAATGTAAGTTAAAATTGTCATCAGTGCCATTGGCCTGAATAATATGTTTTTGCAAGCTGAGAAGCCTTAATCGCCAGCAAAGCCATAATAGAAACAGAAATATAATTCAAAATTCTCTTCCTGAAAGTTTTCTTCATTGAGCTGCATCATAAAAAAATATATATATATCAGTTAAGATATTTTGTTGCAGGGATTGGTTTTACTCCAACAGTACAGGTTTCTTTGACAGCTTTACAATTATAGGGAGTACTGGGAGTCTTGCCTACTGAAGCACATCCTCCTCTAAAATCTGAGGGTTTGACCCAATGTAGTAGTGTGGAACAAGACTCAGAGACTTTGGGGGTCCTTGCAATTTATGACATCGCAGAAACCTTTGGAGGTCCATATGACAATTTATGATTATTGCAGAAACTTAACACATAACCAAAGAATACTAGACATCAAATCTCAATTAGAAAAAAAAAAATTAAGCTAGTCAAAAGAAACGTGTGTTTATCTGAAATAAGAACAGCACTTTGAAGGAAAGCAAATACGAAACATCTTCTTCTGCCCAGATGATGTCCTAGAAGAATGCTTTGCCAGATGTATGTTTCAAGTTAAAAGAACGTTCCTAGAGCCTCAAATTAAAACTGTCTTGGTAAAAAGACAAAAGTATTGCAGGAATCATCTGCAAACAAACTTGACAGCCTCTGAATAAATCCTTGGAAAGTCTAAAACCACCAGAATTTGAAGTCCCAGTGAGTCATAAGTGGGCCATGTGCTGTGCCAGCTGAAGCTCTGCAATGTGGAGCCATGTGGGAGTGGGTGTGAATCCTAGCCCAGCTGTATTTCATCTATAAGAGTGGGCCAGTCACTTAACCTCATTACACCCCAAGTTCCCTATCTGTAAATCTTGATGTAGACAACCACATCAAGTGTCACTGTGAAAGGTGTTTCAGATCACTTACATTAGGCACTAGTGCAGAGCTGGCATGCAACACATGACAGCTATTACCCTTCATGGTATCATCTTTCAGAATTCTGCCACAAATGGGAAAGAAGGAGAAAAATATGGAAACAGCCAGCCTAAGAAACATGAAGTTTGAAGCTTTTGAGGCATTTTAAGGTCTGAAGAACAATGTGAAACACAAAGTGATCCAGTGGGGAAATGAGACACGTAAACCTGGATGCTTAAAATATAGGAGAAGGCTTTTAATGCAAATAAAAATATGTGTAGGGAAATCTTCTATAAAGGGCACAGCCCTGCAGAATTATTACCAAGAGTATTGTATTGGAGTTCAATTATACAGAGAGCATTGCAACAGCAGCAACCCTGGCTGGACATTGACAGCTTATTATGCATAAAAACATACTAAATGTTCACCATGGATGTCTTGTCTTGTATTTTTATATTTTACATTTTATCTTAATTTATATTTGTATTCATATTTATAGATATTCTTATTTATTTTATATTTATTTTGTTTAGATTAAATTTATATATTTCATTTTTTATTTTCTTTTTTTTAAGATTTTATTTATTTATTTGAGAGAGAGAGACAGAGTGAGAGAGAGCATGAGAGGGGAGAAGGTCAGAGGGAGAAGCAGACTCCCCATGGAGGTGGGAGCCCCATGCGGGACTCGATCCTGGGACTCTGGAATCATGACCTGAACCGAAGGCAGTCACTTAACCAACTGAGCTACCCAGGTGCCCTCATTTTTTATTTTCATACTGGAAAACTCCCAAGACATTGTTTTGTTTTGTTTTTTTTTAAGGTTTGCAAACTGATGTTTTGCTACACATATACGTTGTGAAATGATTACCACAACCAAGCTAATTAACATATCTATCACTTTCTATAGTTACCATTTTGAAACATGGGGTAAGAACATTTAAGAATTAGGGAGCCTGGGTAGCTCCATCCATTGAGTGTCTGGCTTCGGCTCAGGCCATGATCCCAGGGTACTGGGATCTGGCCCCACATTGGGCTCCCTGCTCATCTGGGAGCCTCCTTCTTCCTCTTCCTCTATCCATCCCCCCTACTTGTGCTCTGTCTCTCTCAAATAAATAAATAAATAAAATATTTTAAAGAAATCACTTAAGAACTGCTCTCTTAGAAAATTTCAACTAACCAACCCAGTATTAACTATAGTCACCGGGCTTTGCACTGCGTCTCCAGAGCTTATTCTTCTTCCACAACTGACACTTTCTGCCCTTTGACCAACAACTCCTCATTATATTTTACAAGTGTGGAAACCAAGGCACATGTTCAACAACATGCTCAAAATCTCACAAGAAGAAAATGGCAGCTTTCAGTTGCTGGGTTGAGTCCTGCCTATCCATGTCTCATCCGCCATCTTCTGCCGCAGCTTGTAGAATGCCGTGGTCTTAACGGTTATCAGGAACTACTCAGAATCTTAGAACTACTACATGTTAGTTGTGTAGTTCTTGGCCACACAATTATTCAGTTTTTCTGAATTGTTATTTATTAAATAAGGAAAATGTTAGTTCCTTCCTTGCAGTGTTGTTGTAAAGTAGCTGTTATTATTAGTGTTTTTATTAATGTGGAAAATTAATAATTTTATTATTATTGATAATAATATCAATTGAAAAATATCAATTATATTGAAAATATAATTGAAAAATCAATTCATCGTTGATTTTCTTGTCTTTTAAAGGAAAAAAAAAATACTTTTCATAGCACTTTTCAAACAAAAATCACTCTTCTGGTCCAGTGTTTTCCATTTTATTCCTCACTTCTCAGAATTTTACATTTATATATGCTTATAGTATTATCATTTAGTTTTTTCCTCTGTAAGTTGACTAATATATAAGTTCACAACAATTTAAATATCTACTGTAGTCTCATCCAAAGCCATAAAATCTGTGAAATCTCGAAGCAGACAAGATAGTTTGCTTCTGGGTTGTACTAAAACAACCAAATGACTATCACAATTTAAAATTCCAAATCTGTCCTGACAGGCCAGCTTGTGTACCCTCAGTGGTATGGGTGCCACACTTCAGAAAATGGCATTCAATCAACCTTCAAACGACAGTGCCGAGACCCAGAGGTGCAATATGCTCCTGGGTACATGGATAACTCATAGCCAAGCTTGAAACTCACACCTCCCAATGGCTCACCAACTATACAAGATGGCAACCCTGTTCCTTAAAGACAAGTTGCAGGTCCATGTACTGAGTCTGCTGAGAAAATAAGTGTGGGATTGTTGAATCAGTCCATCCAAGGGGAATAGTTGAGTCCCCTGTGTTGTGAAATGTGTCTCTGAAACTTAACACAGATCACACATTTTCATTCTTATTAAAAATCTTGTCAGAGTTTCCTCAAGCTGGGCTTTGAAGTGTTGGTTAAGTTCAAATTGCATATGCTTTGGCACTGTTTAGAAGGAAGTGTTCTGGATAATGTTCCTCTACTAATAGAGGGAGACTTTCAACACTCTCACTGAAATGTTACTGAACTGGAATCCTTTTCTGTTCATTGTGTTTAGCAAGAAAGACACTGTATTCTTCTTGATGTAGACATAGCAAATAAATACTGCTGCTACTACTGTGTATGTCAGGGTTATACTCATTCTGGTGAGATGTCCAAGTGTGATGCTACTTTCCACACCCAGATGGATGTGCAGCATTCTGGTTCCCTGCGCCATTCTGGATATGGTCTTTCAAAGTCTGGCAGACCAGAGAGATGAAAGGGGTCAGGGTTTGGAACTGGAAAACCAGCTCTGACGCTAATTATATGACCTTGGATGATCATATGTCCTTAGATGATGAACTTAACTCATTTGGACTTTACATTCTTCCTTTGGAAAATGAAGAGAATAATAATGCCGGGTCAATGAAAGTCACACAAGTGTTATGAGGGTGAGAAAAAATATGTATAAGAAAGTCATTCATTAAAGGCATAGCACCACGCAAATATTACCAAGGATTCTATTTTAGATTCAATTATAAAATTGGCATGCACTTTGACACACTTTTGAAGTGTAAAAATTGTTGGTTGAAAAAGGGGGATATATGCACTTACACTCTCACTCATTTTTTCTTCTATAAACTATATATTGACTCTTCTAATTTTTACTTTTTAATTTTCTCAATTTACTGGGCAGAGATGCTAAAGACAAGTTCCTGTTGAATTGTTTTGTTACTTAGTTCAGAATAATAACAAGTTGGCAAATTTATTAAACTGCATTTTAGATTGATACAGTATAATTTCCACTGTGCTTGGAAAAAAAATGGAAACTACTCTTTTTGAGATTAATTTTTATTTTTGCCAAGAAATTCATGTGCATGCTGAGAATAATTAAATATTATGAAAAAATCTCTAAGTGAAATATAGCAGGAGTTTTGTCCATTTCTTCCTATCCACAAATCCTTTCCTTCGAGGTACCTACTTTCAGCTCTTAAAGCCATTATTTCTGGTAGTTATCTCCCAAACTCTAAGTAACATGTTTATACATTTCTTTCTTCATCAATTAATTGTGAATGTTATCTACTGACTCTGTATCATAGTAGTTGATGAGCATTTAGTTCTCTTACATCCAGATCTCCATTCTCTCCTCATTGTCTCTTAAATAGTGGTAGATTAGAGCTGACAGCAAAATCAGTGTCACTCCTTCCATTTGAGAGGTAGGATCTATTTCCTTCCCCTTGAATATGAACTAGCCTGTAACTGTTTTGAACACTGGAATGTAGCAGAAGTGATGCTATTCTAGTTCTGAACCTAGCCTTTAGGAAGACTGGTAGTTTTGCCTTGATCATCTTGGATTGCTTGTAGACTCTTTTTGCTAGGTAGAACCCTGAAGAATTTTAGACCTATTGTCCCACAGCAACCTCACAGTCAGGCAAAAGCATGGGAGAGTCTTTGTAAGAAAGATTTATAAATATGAATATCATCTAATGTAGTGGGCCCTAATAAGATTCAAAAGAAACCCATGAAGTTTTAAAAATAATTTAAATGGTGTATATATCACCAACTTAGTGTGAAAAGAGTAAGAGAAAGCTCAGAGTAAGAGCTGTCAGAGTCTCTAACCTCTCAGCAGGAATCAGACTAGAACATATGCTATCTAGTTTTTTCTTATGGAAAAAGAAAGATAATTCATGATGGAACTCGAAATCCAGAAGGCAGAGTCAAGAGCCGTGGAGAATTTTCCCAAGAAGCAGGACTGGGATGGAATGCAAGAACTAGCAACATGTGTCTATTTAGGTTTCAAAATTTCTCTGGAGTAGTGACAGCAACATGAGTCTTAATCCCTTCTTTTTAAATAGGAGCATCTGTGATAGCTATTTTCTCTCTGTTCCAACACTGTATATGGGGTGTATAGGGGTCATGTAATTTTGTGTTTGGTTTCTAGGTCTTTAAATCTAAAATCTAAAGGACTGTACTCAAACAGCCATGCCTGAAGAGTCTCACCATTTTTCCTTATTCATTCATTTCATTCTCTTGTATCAGAGCTGACCTGTGACTGCTTTGATTAATTGAGCATGGGGGAAGTGATGCTTTGTCAGTCTACACCCCTCATTTAAGAGCACTGTAAGCTTCTGCCTTAGTTTCTTGGATCCCTGAATATATGCCATGAAATGGACCACGTAGAGAGGCCCTTAGACTTAGAGAGAGAGAATGGTCCAGTTAACCTAAAGAAGGTCCACACATATGAGTAAAACTATCTTATATTCTCTATTTTGTTGGTGTTTGGAAATAAAGAATGGCACTTAGGTTTTCCCTATTCGCTATGCAGAGTTCTATGTAATCTGCATTTTCAGTGTCTTACCCTCAACTTCTACCAGACATGGTGACTCTGCTTTCAAGACCTCTCTGGTTATCATTTCTTGAAAGAATAAATTCTGGTTTCTTATAGGAACAAGGAAAAAGTTAGCTAGTTTGTTCTTCATGGAGTGGGAGAGGGAATATGGGATCAAATCTAAATTTAAGCTTATCTAAGTTTTCCATAGTACATAGTACACCAATTTTGAATATTTTTGAGATTCTTTGTGTTTAACTGAATTACTTTTCACAATTATTCCCCTCCCAGGTGTTTAGGTTCAGATTTATAGTGTTATTTTGATATGCAAACAACATAATAAATGTATGCTATAGAGAAATGTATGCTATATAGAGAATTGGTTAAGAATTCAACAAATTGTAGCTTTGCTTACATTGTTGTCTATCTGTATGGTAAAGGAATTAACTATAATGTAGGGACTATACTGTCTGGGTTCAAATCTTCATTCTGCTATTTCATAGTTATAAGACGCTGAGCAAATTACTTTTCTCTTTGCATTCTTTGCACCAGAGACTATCTGTAAAAATGGGACCTATTTAACTATCCCATAGGGTTGTTATGGGGACTATATATGGCAATCAATATAAATCGCCAAGCTCTTAGATAACATTGAATGAATATTAGCTACTCTTATTAATAACATCTCTAGGTCCTCTCCAACTCAATGATTCTCAAATGAAGTATCTCTATAATGACATTTATTTGATCAAAATAAAGTATTGAATGTGATGGCAGAGTTACTGTTTATTCATCTCCTTGACAGCTCATTCATCATCTCTGTGGGTTGTCTGGGTGGCTGGTTTTGAGGCTTCAGCTTCTAGGTCTTTCCTCCTCCCTCCCCCCCAGTGGCTACTGTGTACAGAAGGACCATAAGCTAGTTGCATTTCTAGTGTCTGTGTTATTAAGCTGGGATATAGAATTTCCTTCCAGAAATCTGATAAGACCTTTTCACATTGTTATGATACCATGGGCTTTATAAGTCATATGCTGTTGCAATGGAATGGAACCTGATCATTGTCTTCTTCAGGTAGAACTTTATTTGCAAACAAAGCATACCCTAAGCCACAAAAAGAATGTTGCCCTCTAAAAGTAGCTGAACCTTGGAAACAAAACAAAACAAACAAACAAAAATGACTCATTCAACCTTAAACAGACCCAAGTTTGAGGAAACTCTGTATTATTTACCATAGTGGCCAAAATAATTACATTCCCACCAACAGTGCATGAGGATTCCCTTTTTTTCCACCTCTTCACCAGGACTTGTTATTTCTTATTTTTTGGTAATAGCCATTCTGATGGGTGTGGGGTGATATCTCATTGTGGTTTCGATTGGCATTTCCCTGATGATGAGTGATTTTGAGCATCTTTTCCTGTGTCTGTTGGCCATCTCTTTATCTTCTTTGGAAAATGTCTATTCAGGCACTCTGTCCATTTTTAAATCACATTGTTTTTACTTATATAGAGTTTTATTAGTTCTTTATATATTTTGGATGTTAACCCCTTATCAGATATATCATCTACAAATATCTTCTCTTATTCAGTAGATAAAAAAAACACTTTAAATTGTTGTCTGACTTTGGGTAATTTCCTTAATTGCTCCATACTTTCATTTTCTCATCTGCAAAATGAGCATAATAACAGTACTGGAATCTTCCTTATAAAGTTGTTACAAAGATTAAGTGAGGAAATAATCTAAAAACACGATTGCCCTTAACACATAGGCAAGGGGTCAATATGTTTTATCTACCCTCACTTTAATTGCCATTATCATTATCATGAAAGCCTCTTTCAAAATCCATAAAAACATATTTGAGAAAGCTGAGACTCACTAGAGCAACTTTTGAAAGTCTCAGAGTTCATGGAAGAGACGGTGTCCTTGAAGATTTTGAGTCAGTGTTTAGAAAGGTGAATGATGGTAACCTGGGAAAGACTCATCTAACTTCACTATGGAAAATGGATTAGTGAGGGTGGAAACAGAAAGAGAAAATCAGAATGAAAGATAACATATATATCTGCTCTAAGAGAATATATCACAGAACTAATAAGTAAATTAGAAACAGTAAAAAGTAAGATAGAATGGTTGAAAATTTAATGTCTGTCATAGGACAGTCTTGGGATAATCACGATGAACAGAAGAATAAGATAAAGAGACTAAGCAAATAGAAAGGAGATGATAGATGTGGAAGGCAGAAAATGTGACCTTAACAAATGATAGAAAAAATATTTAAAGATATAATGCAACCAAACTTCTTGAAAGCAATAAAAAAGTGAATCTGTAGATAGTAAATGAAATTCTGATTGACTAATATTGGGGCACATTCTGATGGAGTTATTGGTTGGTTGTCAGAGATAAAGAAAGAATGCTTCTGATAGCCTGGCCAGTTAAAAAAAAAAAAAAATAGAGCCACCTATTAGGGAAATAAGTAGTCAGGACTTCTACCTCTTAACAGTAATATTTAATGCCAAAAGGTGATAAATAAATACCTACCTGGTTCTAGTAGCATTAATAGAGATTACAGTGGGGTTAAGTATAAATATTCTAGAAATACAGTAACTGTGGGCCTTCCTTGCAACAAAGCAAACAAAACAGATAATTAGCATAGAACACACAGAGTTTAAAAATGAAAAATCTGTGTTAAAAGGCCTGGGATGAATATTAAATTTACTTAATATATAATTAAAACTTAGGTAATTATATATACAAAACAATGTGAATATTATAAACCTTAATAATATAAAAGTAATAATATAGCTTACAAGGATTAGAAATGGAGAGGCTAGAGTGGAGAAAGGGTAGACTCACCACCTGATCTGACATGTTTCATAGTAAAGAAGGAATTTATTTATTTATTTATTTATTTATTTATTTATTTATTTTAGATTTTATTTATTTATTTGACAGAGAGAGAGATCACAAGTAGGCAGAAAGGCAGGCAGAGAGAGAGAGGGGGAAGCAGGCGACCTGAGCCGAAGGCAGAGGCTTAACCCACTGAGCCACCCAGGCGTCCCAATGACGTTTAGTTTTGTGAAGGAATTCTATTGTGAATTAAACAGTCTCCTTAATTTTACTGGGTTATTAAAACTAAGTTCAGTATAAAATTTTTAAAATTAATAAATAGCACTTGTCAGAATTATTCTTTTCTCTAGAAATTATTTTCATTTGTTCATATGTTTATCCTTTTCACTGTATGTATACATAAATTGATACCTAGAATTATGCTGTCTAATAATAATGATAAATAATAGTAAGAGCAGCTAGCTCGGGGCGCCTGGGTGGCTCAGTGGGTTAGAGCCTCTGCCTTCGGCTCAGGTCATGGTCTCAGGGTCCTGGGATCGAGCCCCGCATCGGGCTCTCTGCTCGGCGGGGAGCCTGCTTCCCACTCTTTCTCTGCCTGCCTCTCTGCCTACTTGTGATCTCTCTCTGTCTGTCAAATAAATAAATAAAATCTTAAAAAAAAAAAAAAAAGCAGCTAGCTCTACTTACTGAGGGCTTATTCAATACAGGAATTTTACTGAGCGCTGTACATATAATACTTCATTTAATCTCACAACAATATTAAGAGGCAAGTACCATTACTATCATACCCTTCTAGAGATGAGATAATTGAGGCATAGTAGGGGTTTGGTAAATTAGCCAAACCAACATAGGTATTGATGGTAAAGCCATGATTCTAACCCAGATAGTTTTTAATCACTAATATTAAAGTTTCTAGGTACTGAGATTTTAGGATGACTTGTTTCTTCTTTTTCTTTTTTTTTTCCCAATTACTTTGATTTTATTTTTTCGTGCTCCAAGATTCATTGTTCATGTTGAGGAGGGCACGTATTGCATGTTTCTTTTTTTTAATTGAAATATAATTGGCATACAATGTTATATTAGTTCAAGTGTGCAACATAGTGATTCAACAATTCTATACATTACTCAGTGCTCATCAGTGATAAGTAGAGTCACCATCTGTCACTACACAATGTAATTACAAAATTACTAACTATATTCCTTATGCTGTACTTTTAATCTCTGCGACTTATTTATTTTATAACTGGAAATTTGTACCTCTTAATCTCCTTCACTTATTTTGCCGGTCCCTCATCCACCTCCTCTCTGGCAACTACCAGTCCATTCTCAGCATTTAAGAGAATGCTTATTTTTTAGATTCTACATATAAGCGAAATCATATGATATTTGTCTTTATCTGACTTATCTCACTTAGAATAATACACTCTAGGCCCATCCATATTGTCACAAATGGCAATATTCCATTCTTTCATATATATATATTGGGTGCTTGTGTTTCTTCCATATTTTGTCTGTTGTAAACAATGTCACAATAACCATAGGAGTGCATATGTCTTCAAATTAATGTTTCTGGGTTTTTTGGGTAAATAGCCAGTAGTAGAACTACTAGATCATATGGTATTTCTGTTTTTAACTGAAAAACAAAGGAGAAAGAAGGTTAAGGGAGATAAGAAAAGGACAGAGAGCTGGGAAACATCTTTAGGCTAAATCTGACTTGCCAGAAATTTTAAAAAAGCCTTAAAATATTAGAGAAACTTAATATTCAATATAAATATATTTTCTATATGATATTGCAGTGTGAAGCCACTAAGGAATAATAATCTACTAGAACCAGCTGAGAAACGAATGAGAGGTACACATGTCCAAATTCTGATTTACACTGGAACAGAAATAAATAACAAACCACAAGAGGCAGGGTAATGATTGAGCATTTAGTAAAAGGTAGCAATTAAAGCTGAAGGTAACTGGGGAAGATAGAAAATCTCAGGAGTTCCCAGAACTCTTGTGAAGGAGTTTTCACAAGATGTGGGATTAGTTATGGTGAAGTCCAATTATTCAAAGGATTCTGTAGACACTGGTATATGAGTCACACACCCATTTTCACACCAACACTGGTACTTTATTATCCCCATTCTAACATACAGGAAAGCCAATGAGTCTTGGAGAAGGGAAAAGTCTCGTGCAAGTGTACCGCAGCCAGCTTGGTGACAGAGGATGAATTCACACCCGTGTCTTACCATCTGCAAAGCCTAGAATCTTTCATTATTTCTTCTTCTGAGCAGTGGAATATATTTCGTTATCTCACCTCAAGAAATAGAGGAAACATCAAAAGTGATATAAGCTGTGGCTGCTACTCTATTAGCAGCCAATTCAGTCTCATCACATCAGGGAAACTCTCAGATCAATCCAGTTACTCTTTAAGTCAGCGTGAGCCTATAACTCAATAACGTGCCAGCATAAAATTTAGTTTTGAGGCAAATTCCCCGGAGGAATCATACCGCATTGCCTACTATGTGATTAAAAAAGAAAAATATGATCTTAAAAAAAGAAAATATCACGTGAATAGAATTTTCAAATCAGTATGTTGTATCTCTGAAACTAATATAACATTGTATGGCTACTATACTTCAATAATAAAATTTAAAAAATAAAGGTCATGAATACAGCAGCATAGATTGTGAATGAGAAATGTCCATCAAATAGCATAATGCTGCCTCGTGACATCATGATGTTACATAGCATCCCATAATGCTTCCTGGAGAATTAGGCTATTTTCCTTTGTTGACTCTATGTACATCTCTTATATGGCTGGAGCTACCGTTGCTCTGAGATTTATCTACTGCTACCAATTGATGCTCGGCTTGGAAAATCTCTCCCTCTATTCCCTTTCTCTGGTACCTTTAGCAAATGAGCACAATAATATGACAATAATATGAGGCATATTTTATAAATATATAGATAATCTCTGTAATATAATGATATACTAATCACTTTGTTATTATTATTATTACTGTTACTATTAAACGAGGCAAACTAGCTCTTGTGCTTAGCCATCCTCACCCTTAGAACATGGCCCATGGAAACTATTCAGATTTCCTCTGTGCTTCTAGGGACACCCAGGAAAGGATGATGGGAGCTGCCTCAAGAAATTCTTGTGCCCAATCAGGTTATGATCCCATGCCTACCATCTTGTCCTTGGTATGTAGAATGGAACCATCAATGATACTGCCACCCTCAATGGCCCCAGGAAGGAATGGGAGTAATTGTTTCTTTAGTTTTCAAATTTCCAGCCTTCAAAGGAGGGTTTCCTCATATCCCCATGTACTCAAAACATCACACTCCCTTCTGCTTCTCTCCCTGTCATGGAATTGGTTGCCAAAAAGGAAGGGATACATACTTTTATTTGAGTATTTTATTTGGATGATTTTATTATTTTTGAGCTCTTAGGGCGAAGTTGGACAAAATTCTCCAAAAATAAGACCGATGGAACCATATGACAGACCTCTAATTCTTCATGATTTCTGAGTTCATGCATTTTAAGAAGTCCAATGGTCCCTATCAAATATCAAAATGGTGGGAAAGTCCACAAAAAATGTTAGCTTCTAAAGAAATTTGGTATCTGTGAAATGAAACTAAGAAAAATTAATACTATGTGAATTTAGTGATTTAATTGTGCCTGGATTAGTTAATTAGATAATTAACATAAGAATGTGTTTTTCATATTAGCTCTCTGTATATTAATAATAGAACTGTTCATAAGGTGAGCAAACCAGACATTGTGAAGTGCTAGTTAACTTCAGAAATAGAACCTTCTAATTTCGAAAGTACTTTCTCCTTGTCCCCTCTAGAGAAGTGACATAGCACACCATTTGCTGAACCATCTTTGCCTTGCTGATTGCACTGTTTTTCAACATTTGTTTTTTACTTTTCACATTCTTTTAAAAGCAAATATAAATATAATCAAATACTTTCCCACAGACCTGCCATGAAATAATCTACATAATTGCTTCCTTGGCTTTCTACACAGAATTCTGGCAATTCTTTGCACTTCTATCAAGTTGTATTTCTCACTGAAAAATAATTTAATTCATGGATACATTTGTTAGTACCAACAGGTGACTTCTGATATATAGAGTCCCAAAAATCCAGTGGTTTAAATAAATAGCAAATTATTTTTAATGTAACAGTGAATTCAATTTCACTTCCACTTTCTTTAATACATATATATATAATATATGTATATTATATATATATAATATGTATATTACATATATATATATATATTATGTTAGTCACTATACAGTACGTCATTAGTTTTTGATGTAGTGTTCCATGATTCACTGTTAGTGTATAACACCCAGCGCTCCATGCAATACGTGCCCTCTTTAATGCCCACCACCGGGTTCACCAACCCCCACCCCTTCTCCTCTAAAACCCTCAGTTTGATTCCTGGAGTCCATAGTCTCTCATGGTTCATCTCCCCCTCTGGATTCCCTCCCCTTCATTTTTCCCTTCCTTTTCACCGGGGTGGGTTGGTTGTTGGAAGCCTGGCAAACTGGCCTTTCCCAACCCAACGGGATACAATTGCCTCCTTAAGGAAGAATGACATTGACAGTTCTTCCTTTATTGTTTTTATAGTTGGAGCACTGGTTGAGGATTCAAGAATACTCAGTAAGCAACATCTCTCTCCCATATTAAGTTCTGAAATTATTAAAAATAAAACAAAAATATCACTTTTATTACTGATAAAGGTGACATTGGAGATAGTGGCTTATATGCATGAGCAAGTGGGATTCATTACACTGAACTAAAAAAATCATACAGACTTTCCTACTCAATTATTCAAATATGAGAAAATATAGGAAGCAATGAAGAAAAGTTTGCCCCCAACATAGAGAAATCAAAGAACTGAAAAAGACTCATATTTTTGGCGAAAAAAGATTAAAAAGGGTTAGATGTTTATAAGTGAACGCTTAAAAGTGTCACTTTAAGTACATAAAAGATCTTTTTTTCTTTTTTTTCACATCTCATAAGGATGTCAAATTCTACAGATCTGGGACTGTGACAAGAAGAAATTTAAAGTTTTTGATACTGTTGACTAGTGTGCCATTTTTGAGCTCTTTTCCTTCTAAGGATTTTCAGAAATTTCTATTTTCTAGGAAAAATTTCTAAATGCAAATTTAATGCATAGTCGTTAGAGGTAAGTACAATTCTTTAAGATTTAGATGTTAACATTTGCACAATTATTAGTATCAACTTGCTTATTCATGTTACATAATTTAAAAATATTATATGCACCCCTATTTTACTGTAACATTATTTACAACAGCCAATATATGGGAGCAACTCAGGTAGTCACTGATAGATGAATGGATAAAGAAGGGTGGAATAGTACTCAGTCATAAAAATGAATAAAATCTTGCTTTTTTCAAGATAAATACCATATAATTTCACTTATATGTGGAATCTAAGAAAAACAAAACAAATGACTAAACCAACAAACACAAAGCAAAACATACTTATAAATACAGACAATAAACTGGTTTTTACCAGAGAGGAAGGTTTTGGGGGTTGGGAAAATGAATGAAGGGGAGTGGGAGATAGAGGGTTCCAGTTATGGAATAAATAAGTCATGGGAATAAAAGGTACAGCAAAGGAAATATAATCAGTGATATTATAATAGCATTTTATGGTGACAGATGGTAGCTACACCGGAGCATAACATAACATATAGACTTGAGGAATCACTGTTGTATACACTGACATTAATGTAATATTGTTTGTGAACTATATTTAAAAAATATGTTTATAGGCAAAAGCTCTTTGCTTATCTCAATAGTCCTTATTTAGTGTTTTTTATTCCATCAGTCTCTTTTCTGTCTTTTTCTTTCTATCTCTATCTCTCTTTGACGCTTCAAAAATTCAACTCACAGTATTATCATCTCTCATTTTCTTTTTTATTTTATTGTTTTCTATTTTAATAGTGTATGCTTTTGCCTTTATGTTTCCATTTCTGTTATTTGCTCTCTTATTCTTTTATTGTATTGAATTGAAAGCTTGATCACTTATTCTTTCTTGTTTTCTATAAATGCATTTAAGACTATCTCAACAATTTAGCATTTAGTGTTGTCTTTATTTGATTCCATGTTCTATGATTTCAGTTTTGATTTAATATTAAAATAGTTTAGCTTATTATTTGATACCTGTGGAAGTATCAAATAAGAACAGATTGTATATGCAATAATTCTGAAAGATTTTCTTTAAAGATTTTATTTATTTATTAGAGAGAGAGCAACATAAGCAGGGGGAACAGCAGGCAGAAGGAGAAGCAGGCTTCTCAGTGAGCAGGAAGCCCAATGTGGGACTCAATCCCAGGACCTTGAGATCATGACCTGAGCTGACAGCAGATGCCCAACCATCTGAGCCACCTAGGTGCCCAATTCTGAAAGTTTTTATTTTGGGTATCTTTTCTTAGAAGCAGCTCAATAAAGAAGATGATGTGGAATCTTAGAGACAGAGGCCCCAAGTTATTAATGGAGTAAATGGAAAATCTCAGAATGGCCACCATACAACTTCTCTAGAGGCCAATGATCCAGGGGAAACAGGCTTATGATGAGAAATTTAGTGCTCACTGGGTGTTATATGCAACTGATAAATTATTGAACACTACTTCTGCAACTAATGATGGCTAGTTGAATTTAAATAAAAAAAGAAATTTAGGGGTGCCTGGGTGGCTCAGTGGGTTAAAGCCTCTGCCTTCAGCTCGGGTCATGATCTCAGGGTCCTGGGATTGAGCCCCACATTGAGCTCTCTGCTCAGCGGGGAGCCTGCTTCCCCTTCTCTCTCTGCCTGCCTCTCTGCCTACTTGTGATCTTTCTCTCTGTCAAATAAATAAATAAAATCTTAAAAAAAAAAAAGAAATTTAGTGTTTATGTCTTTTGCAGGAAAATCACATAAATCTTATATATTTAGGATTGTCTATGCTCTTTCCATGTTCCTTTAATGTTAACATCATTTCAAAAATAAATCTATACTCTTTAACACGGCTCACAAGGTCTTGCATGCGCCACATGTCAAGCTGTTCCAAGACTCATAATTTTCCTACCAATATGCTGTTACCTCTTCAATCTTCTAGGTATAGGAGAGACTATGATAAAGAACTCTTATAATGTCACTTCTCCCAAGGAGATTATTATATTCTAGAAGGTGAGAGAGACAAAAAATTATTAAAAACAAAATGATCAAGATTGTTTCAATTCTTTCAGAGTGTACTGAAACATATTTAAAACTTACATGTTGAATATAAGGGATAGCATGGAGGACATTAAGAGAAGGAAGGGAAAAATGAAGGGGGGGAATCAGAAGGGGAGATGAGCTATGAGAGTCTATGGACTCTGGGAATCAAACTGAGGGTTTCCGAGGGGAGGGGGTGGGGGTTGGGTGAGCCTGGTGATGAGTATTAAGGAGGGCATGTATTGCATGGAGTACTAGGTGTTATATGCAAACACTGAATCATGGAACACTACATCAAAAACTAACGATGTACTGTATTGTGACTAACACAACATAAAATAAAATAAAATAAAATAAAATAAAATAAAATAAAATAAAATAAAATCCTAAAAAAAATTGATAGTGATGTGAAGATAGTCAGAAAAGGCTGTCTGAGGAGGTACAGTGAGACCAGAAGGACAAGAAAAGTATAATCTTTAACTGTCCAATGCAGACTATTTCAAGCAGAAGGGTTAAGTAGAAGGAACAAGTACAAAGGCCCTAGGAAGAGAAACCTGTAGGTTTGGACAAGGAGGTGAAAGAAGGAGTGTAATCAGTAATGAGACAGAGTGGCAGGGAATGAGATTGAAGAGGCCAGCAGAAGCAACTACCAAATGTTTGAAACAATCCTTAGGATGAGGGTAATGCAAAAGTAAACAATAAGATATGATTCCCATCTTCAAACTGGAAAAGATTTAAAAGTTTGATAGTATCACATATTGAAAAAGAAGATTGCTCACAACTATTTGTTGTGGTACAAATTAGTAGAACTACTTTGGAGAGTGAATTTCAGAAAGTCCGTTCTTATGATTGAGTTCCCCAGAGAAATGATCTCCTGCATGCACCAGATGGTTGATTGCATTGCTGTTGTGAAAAGTAAAACAAAAACAAAAACAATATAGACTGGAAATAACCTAAGTGTACATCATTGGGAAGATAAATAATAAATTATGGAATAGTATACAGTGAAAATACTATAGCAGTGGAAATGAATAAATAAGAGTTATAAGTAGTCCCCTGGATGAAGCTCACAAACAATGTTAAGGTACAAAAAAGTTACAGGAGAATATATATGGTGCAATTCCATTTATGTACATTCTTTAGCTTTTTATTTTGAAATAATTATAGGCTCTTAAGAAGTTTCAAAAGAGTACAGTGAGATCTAATGTACTCATTACTTAGATAAATATAGTGTATTATTAAAATTAGAAAGTTGACATTAGCCTACTACAATTAGACTACAAACCATGCTCAGATTTCATCAGTGTTTATACGCACTTATTTTTTATGTCTATAGTTTACATGTGTAAGTTCCATACCATTTTATCACCCGTATAGATTTGTATAACCATCTTCACAGTCAAGATACAGGACTATTTCTTTCACTATGTAGGAAATCCTTCTTGCTATCCCTTTATAGTCACAATCTTCTTTTAAATCCTGACTTACACTAATTTATTCTCCATTTCTATAATTTTGTAATTTTGAGGATGATATATAAATGGAGTCATAGGATATGCAATCTTTTGAAACTGACTTTTTTTTTTTTAAGATTTTATTTATTTATTTGACAGAGAGAGATCACAAGTAGGCAGAGAGAGGAGGAAGCAGGCTCCCCGCTGAGCAGAGAGCCCGATGCGGGGCTCGATCCCAGGGCCCTGAGATCATGACCTGAGCCGAAGGCAGAGGCTTTAACCACTGAGCCACCCAGGCGCCCCTGACTTTTTTTTTTTAATTGAGCATGATGTTCTTGAGATCCACCTATCCAACAATTTGTTTCTTTTTATTGCTGAGTATTATTCCCTTGTGTGATGTACCAGAGTTTGTTTAACCATTTATTCCTTGATGGATATTTGTATTGTTTCCAGCTTGAGGCTATTATAAATAATGCTGCTATGAATACTTGTGTTTAGGTTTTAGTGTGAATATCTATTTTCAGTTCTCTTGGGTAAATGCCCTAGAAGGGCATTGCTGGATCATGTAGTGAATGCATGTTTAACTTTGTTTTTAATTTAATTTTATTTTTTCAGTATTCCAAGATTCATTGTCCATGCACCACACCCAGTGCTCCATGCAATATGTGCCCCCCTTATTACCCACTACCAGGCTCATCCATCCCCCCGCCCCACTTCCTTCCAAAACTCTCAGTTTGTTACTCAGAGTCCACGGTCTCTCATGGTTTTAGAAAAGTTAATTTACATTAAAAATTAACTTAGAATGTATTCTCACACAAATGAAAAATAAACAGCAGATGTCTTAGAGTGAAAAACAAATGTAACTATTAGAACAAAAGTATTAGAACAGAAGGTAACATTTTGTTTTAATTTGGGGATTGGAAAGCCTTCTTCACAAAGACATAAAGCTCAGAAGACATAAAGTAAAGTCTTGATAATTGTAACCTCTCAAAAATTAAAAATTTCCGTTTTTAAAAAGCCATCAAATGAAAAGGAAGGAACAAATGACATCTGAGAAAAAAAAAATTAAAATAATACAAAATGAATATACATAATATATAAGTAATGCTTATAAACTAGGACTGAAAAGACAAACAACCCAATTTAAAATTGGAAAAGATATATGAACAACTTACCAGAAACAGTTACAATGACCAATATAAATATTTTTTAGTAATCAATAAAAATATTTCTTTTCTGTCAGTGTCTCAAAAAATTTAGAGAACTGGCACTTCCTGTGATGATGTTAGGAAGAGGATAAGGGTATTCTTAAAAAGTGCTGTGGGAAAGTAAATTGACACAGCCCAAATATATATATTATATTTGATATATATAGTTTATTTGACATGGCCCATTAATATATTCTATAATATATATATATATCAAATATAAATTTGTATATATAAATATATATTATATTTGACACAGCCCATTTGTGTTTGTGTGTGTGTATATATATATATATATATAATATGTATATTTATATATGTATAAAGGGAGAAGAGAAAAGACAAGAATATGATTAGCTTAATAGAAATCAGGAAACATTAAAAAACAAAATGACAGAAATAGAATAAAACACATGTGATTGTAATAAAATTAAGTGGGTTAAATTAATATTTTAAAGGACAGAGACTCTCTTTTAAGTACGTTTTCAGTTAAAGAAAGGAAAGTTAAAGCCAGTTGCTTCACAGTTTTTGGTACTTGGTGTTGATACTGAAAAGAGTCACCAGGTGATAGTCTGGTTTTGGTTCTTTTGTGTATGATTTATGTTTTATCTTTAGAAAATTAATCATTGATGTGCATTTCATGAAGATGTGTTAATATGTGGGCCCTTTTGGTTTGATTAATTATACCGACCTTTTCATCGGCCCTTTCAATTTTAAGAGCCATTCATTAATTTTGAGGTTATTCTGAATTATGTTTATTATTCTGTCTTAATTTCCTTCCTTCTTTTATCATTCTAGGGCCTCACCTAAGTTGTTGTGTAATGATTCCCTATATTTGTTCTGTAATACCTTAATTTTATTTTTATTGGTGTTTTTGTTCTATGTTCTGTAAAGAATTTCTTTATTCTATTTTCCAGATGTTCTACTTTCTTTTTTTAACTCATAGTTTTATTCTCTAAGAGATAATCTTTGTCCTCTGGTAATTTAATTCCTTTTTCATTTTATTTGGTCCCTTATATGCAGATATAATGTATTCTCCAATCTTCCTGAAGATACAAGTTAGAGATTTTTAAAAGTTCTTTACTGTTCCCCAAGTTATGTCTGTTTCCTCCCACTGCAGCATTCTCTTTATTTATTCAAGTCTTTCTCTTTCAGGATGTTGTTTCTTTATATATACATAGTAATCTTTGAATTTATGTTTACATTTAAGAAGAAATCTTGAGCAACTACTAGGGTTTTCTCTTCTTCTTCTTCTTTTTTTTTCCTGTAAGTTTTCACATCTGTGTAGAAACTTTGATGGAAAGGAGACCTCAGTGCAAGATTTTGTTTTAGGATCATTTGATTGGAAAAGGGCTTTAGGTTTATTGGGTTCCCAATGAAGGTTGACGAAGTGATTATTTTTAGCCTGTATCCACATAAGAAGCTTTAGCTTTTCCCATATGGTTCATTCAATTTTCTCAGACAACAGATCCTGCTTCATGAGTATGGGTAAATGTCAATCCACCTCTGTGTTGTGCAAAGGGAGAACCAGAGTTAAGTAGCTCTTGAATTATTCCCTATTTTCAGATCCATTTCTCATTCCAATCTTCCATTGTGCTTGTTGACCTTGACTGAGCCAGGGGATTTTTTGGGTCCCTAAGCAGTGGGGCCCTCACCTCCTTTGTAGTCTCCTATAGCATGTTCTATTTTGCTACTTTATCTGAATATTCATTCGTGAACTTGTTTCTATTTTCTTCTACTTGGTAATTTGCTGAAATCTCTCCACTGTCATCATAGTGACTCCTCCAGTCCTTTGCTTTCTGCTATAAATGTGTTCCTTATTGTACTTCTTGAATTTCATTTCAGTGAAGTCTCAGGACAGACAGAAGTTAAATGTAGAAATTGAGTTCACCATCTTGAAGCTGACAGCATTTGTCTATTGAGTGAATGAACAATTGTTCAGATTATCAAAAAACAGAAAAAATTGTTGAGTAAATGAGTGAGAATTAAACAGAATTTGGAAACAAAGCACATACCCCAATAGAGAGTATAATCAATTTAGATAACAAAATCAAGCAAGATTTTTCAGGTTATGATAAATTTAATTCGAGAAGTACTTTTCAAAATTTTCAAAGTATTTTGTTCTTTACTGTAAACAGGCACTTGGTCCATGAGGTGGAATTAAACTTACATTCTGCTTTTGCTGTACGGTGATCACAGAGTGATTTTTGTCCCAATGTTTCAGTAATAACCCCAGCAGATCCCACAGGATTAATTTCTTTGCAATAATATGTTTAAATGTCACTTGTTCCTTTCTGACCTCATCTCTTACTCACTCTTTATCCAAGGGATCCTGAAGGCATTGTTGGAATAGATTCAGATTCTGGTTTTCATCTTCTGTTCTTCTCCTTCACAGACTCTACAATCTGGCCATGCTTCACACAATTCTCTATTTTTGAGCTTTCTGACCTCCATGCTACTTCTTACTGGGTCCCTCTCCCTGGAATTCACTCCTTCATTCTAATCCATAACCAACACAAATCGGGGTGGTTGCCCTGCTTACAAAGGTGTCCCTAATGACTATACCCTCCCCACTGGTCGTTTTTGACTAATACGCACTGTGCCAATTGGACTCTCTCCTTAGAATTTGAGCACAAGAACAGAGATGTCAAGTTGTGAAATGCAGCTAAAAGCTAATTATTTCTTGGCTGCATCCTAGAAAGACGAGTCATGTGCCTCTGTTGCTAACATGTCTGGACAAATATCTCCTGTTTCTTAGCCTTCCTCAAGCTTGGTATTTCAATTCCTCCTTAATGCATCTTTGCAACAAACCTTTTCTTTCCTTTAAGAGAACTATTAATTTTTTTTCCCCTTTGCTTCCTGGTGTATAAAACCAAGGAGCTTTAACTTACCTTAAACCTTATCTCCTCAGATCTACCCTTGCCTGCAATTTAAGGCCACATTCAAGGTCTTTCTTTCTCTGTAGGGAATCTTCATGGCCTTACATAAGTAGAAGCCTTCTCCATCCTCTGCAATTTCACAGTCCTTTGCCATCACCTCTCTCATGACAATCACCACTTATAACTTGTCAGAAGCATATTAATGTATGATGAATATCACCCACATGAGAACAGTAGTTCATTGACAGCATGGTTTGAATTTTTTTTTCTCCATAGTGCCTTATAGGATACTTGCACACAGCAAATTTTCAATAAACAATAGTTGTTTTTTTTTTTTTTTTTACCTTGCACATTGGAAAAGAGCTTCCTCATGTAGGCATAAGACATTTGGCTTGTTGGGAAAGAGGAGCAGAAGAAGAGGGAGAGAGAGAATCATAAGCACTCAATGTTCAGTGCATGAGCTACTGACATGAGCCAACCCTGAGATCATGACCTGAGCTGAAATCAAGAGTTAGATGCTTAACTGATTGAGGCACCCAGGCACCCCCTGAAGCCATTTTATTAATAGCAGCTGCCTTCTTCTTAAGTGTATCTTTGTGCTATTTCATACTACTCTCTTAACTTTGCTGCAAAGTAGATAATATTGTGCCTACTTTCTAGATAAGTAAGAAGAAGTTTCAGAGAAGTGGAATGTATTTTCCAAGGTATCAGAGTGATTCTGAAGTGGACCTGGGCTTGAATCTTAGTTCTGAATTGTGTTCTGCTTTGATGTGGCTCACAAGCTCCTTTACAAGAGACTGCTTCTGTCCCAGCAACACCTACAATCCCTGGGTACTTAAAGGAGAAGGAGTGCTGGAAGCAAATGGAAGGGGATAATTTCTTGTCTGATCTGCAATCATCCATTCCTTGAGCTCTGAAAGAAAAAAATACACAGTACCAGTGATCTATTTGTAGTGAAAGAATAAGTACAATCAGATTTGTTAGCCCTCATTATTCCATGATGAAGCAAGCCATTACTGCAAGATAGAAGATGTTTTGAAAGATGTCACTGACAAAATGTCCCAGAGGGATTAAACGAGTGATGGAGGAAAATATTCTAAGTTATTCAACACCTGGATATAAGAAGAAGCAGTGTTTATTTTTAGGCCCAGTATCAGCATCAGTATGAGCATCCACAGGTATTTGTATGTTTCTGGGCCTATTAGATTCCAGGTATTGAGAGTCAGTGAATTACATTTTTAAAACTATTCATTAGAGGAAGGAATTTTTATCTCCATTTTAGAGATTAACTAACTGAGACTCAGAGAAGAATAAATGTCTAGCCCCTCTTCATACAGAGAGTGGCCGAGTCAGAATTCACATTAAAATCCTATCTCAATGTATTGCATTGTGTTACCGAAAATCGTGTAATTCAAAAATTATAATGGAAATCACAGTCAAAAATGTTAGATCAACCCTACATGGAGACTGCTGATAAATAATACTGTGTGATCTCTAAGTCAGCCCTCTCCTGGGGCACCAGAGTCTAACCCGAGCACAGGGGTGCAAGAGCACCTGGTTTCAAGGATCCTAAACAGACCAGGTTTGGCCACCAGCCACTGACAAAATCCAAAAGCAGAGAGATAAGTAGTGGTGAAACAGGAAATGAATTGATTTCAGTGAGGCACATACCAGGAAGACAGTGGAATAATATCTCAAAGACTGTCTCCAAAGTGCTGAAAATACCTCTAAGTTTTATATAGGGAAAATGTGGAACAAAGGTCAGTGGATCTGTGCTGGTGGGCAGTGAAGGTCAAGTCAGTCCTTGTCTTGGGGTCAGTCACGTGGGTTTTGCTGATGTCAGGGCTTGAGGGGGTAATTTTGGTTACCGTCATGGGATGCTTTGCCTATGGGGTCTTTTGCCTGAGTCAAGACATAAGCTGGAAAGAAGAATTTAATCAATTAAAAAGTATAGACTGAGGTCAGAATGGAGGTAGTCAAAGTCCTCTTTCCACCGCGCTCTCCTGATCCCACCCTAGATAAGATTTTTTATAAAGGATGTACAGAGACATGGAGACAAGCTTGCTAAAAGGATCGGAGAAGAGGGGATTGGTAATTTATATGCCTAAACAAAAAAGGATGAGATTAAAATAATCGCCAGAGGCACAAATGCTCTGAAAAATAGTTCAATTAATAAAGGTGAAATTGCTCATGAGAAAAGACTTAAAGAGAAATTTCATAACTTCAGAAAGGAAAAGAACTGACCAGAGAGCTTCTCACTGGAAAATAACTGAGGATTTACTTGATTGCTAGCCTTATGTACACCCACAGAAGAGTGATGGATTGAATGAGCAGGGCCTTACTGCTATAGCCCCTCATTTCTGCACTCCGCTGGAATACTCCATTCTTATGCTTTTGAAGGAATATAGACAAACCAGAGACAGAGAGATTTTATGCTTATTCATTTGCACATTCTAGTCCCTCTTCTTGGAATGTCTTTTTACCTGGTACCACCAAAGAAAGCCAGCTGGCTCTTCCAGATTCCCTTCAGATGTTTCCTCCACTATGCGGTCTTCCTTGTCATCTCCAGGCAAAAGGCACCTCCATAAAAGGAATGACCATAGGCTGAATTTGTGGGGGTGTCTCTCTCTCTCCACAGGGTGGGGAGTTCTGCAGGATAGATTTTCCAATCCACATGTTATGCCACATGACCCTGTGAGGTATGAAGCATTACAAGTCATTGTCATCATGTGCCAGCTCATGAACTAAGCAGTACACTCTCTAAAGATTTAATTAACACCCGGTATGTCAATGAGCCAGCAATGAAAGCTCAAGATTTTGTTTATGCCTTGACCCTTCAAACCTCTTTTTATCCATGTAACATAATAAAAGGGAATGTTTTTGGAGCGTGCTACAATGCTCCGATTCAGATCAATGCAGTCTGAGCTGTGTCAAATAGTATATTGTGAAATATTGGATTTCACAGAAAGACAGAGGTTCAATTTATTTTTCTGCAGCCGTGCCCATCTAATCAGAAGAATAGACCCACTGCAGATTTTTTCTAGACATGATACCTAAGGAAGATGAAAGTGCAATTACATTCTGCTATTGCGTGGCAGTTTGAAAGGAGTTAGAGCAGGTGTTTGAGAGAGAGAGAGAGCACCCGGAGACAATGGATGCTCCACACACAATGAATTGTGGGACACGGAGCCAGTGAGAGGGACAGGCAATGTTTAAATGATGACAAGCAGTGATGGGCTTGGGAGTCATTTCATGTGTGTACCAGGCATCAGTCAAACAGTAATTCTCTGTTTGTTTGTTGGGAGTCCGTGAACTTACCAAGAAAACACTTTCGACTCGACTGAACATAATTGCTTCCTGAAAATAGATTCTGGCAAGTGAATCGAGACTACTCCCTTCTAGCCTTTTAGAGTTTTTAGAATTTACAAAGCATTTTCCCACATACTGTCTCAAGCCATATTTTGAGCACTCTGCCAGGCACTGGCCATGTTAGCTACACTGAGCAGAATCAGACATGGTGTATGTTCTTGGGAAGGTACTAAGTACAGCGGGGCAAGTAGATATTAAGCAAATAATCATGCGAGGAAGTGTGCTGTTGAGATTCATTTTATTACACTGGTATTTAAAAACATAAGTTTTTAAATAAGTTTAAAACACAAGTTTTAAATAAAAACATAAGTCCATTAGGAGTGCTTCTGCAGCAGCTCTTCGGATAATGGGGTTTAAAGGACAGGTTCTGGTTCCCATCTCCGTTTCAGTTAATCATATGCAGATTTTGTTTGACATACCAGTATTTGTAATAAGCTTTTGCTTGAAAAATTTTTCATTTTATGCAAAATACCAAAGATTTCTGAACTCTACATTTAGGAGAATGGGTAATGTGCTAAATGCTAGAATAATTGTATTTTTCCTAGTGTGCTGTTGTTTCTAGGCATAACACTTATGTGTTTATCTCCTTGAATCCCACTTCATTCAAGTGGTAAAGGTCTATTCCCTAAGAATTCCAAATGTGACTCCAGCAGGGTGTCAGTGGAGGGAGGCCACCTAGCTCACCAAGGCCAAAGGGACCGCTGTCAGTGCTCTGCAGGCTTCATTTAGCATTAGTTGACCAGAGTGCCACTTCTCCTCACAAGAGGTAGCTGAACTTTGCAAGACAAGCCCTCCCTTCTTACAACTCTCTGTGCAGTCTCAACACCCTTGCAAAAGTCAGCCATATTGTTCTGGCCTTTGGTTGATCTGAACTTTGATTTCCCTGGGGCTTTTTTCAGGGTCAAGTACAGGGGTTACTTAGTAGTCAGGGAGGATAAGTTTCTCTGCCTTTACTCACATCCTGATCAGCTTCTGCTGATCCCACAAACTTCTGAAGGATCCCATTTGAGAAAATCAAAGACTTATCTGTTGTGTCAATCATCTGAGGAGTCACTTGCAACACCAAACAGGTATTTGGGCAAGGTTGGGCAACCAGTGAGACCTCTCTGGACATTTTTCCTTTGTCTGTAAATGGATGAATGGGCCAGGTGGTCCTGAGCAAGCTATACCAGCAATATGATTCAGTGGTTCTTTGGCACAATCTTTAACAATCATAGTTCTCATATCTTCAGTTCAATCCATTGATTATATCGTACTGACACTCTTTTAATATTGGTCTCTTTATCTGTTAGATGGTTACAATCCAGGTTTAACCAAATTGGGAAAATCAATTAAGATGATAGGTATGAGTTTGTCCTCCTCTTTGTCATCAGCCTTGTTCTGGTTCTCCTTGTTTTTGATCTCTTTTCACCTGTCCTTGTTACTTTCCTCCTCCATCATTAGTTACTATATCCCTTCTCTTTGTTTTCAATAGCCCTGAAATCCTTCCATCTTATTTGTCTCTGATAATGTTGCATTTAGAAACTGCATCACATGATTCATTAAGTGACTTACAGGTCATTCATACCTACTATCACTTATTGGTCATTTATGTATTTTTGAAAAAGATTTATTTGTTTGAGCAGGGAAGGGGCAGAGGGAAAGAGAGAATCTCAAACAGACTCTTCACTGAGCATGGAGCCTGATGCAGGGCTCAGTCTCACCACTCTGAGACCATGATGTGCACCAAAACCAAGAGTCACATGTTTAGCCTACTGAGCCACCCAGGTACCCCTGGTCATTTGTGTATAGAACACCTTCTAAATACAGGGCCCAGAACAAAGCCTGGGATAGGGCAGAAATTAACACTGCCCTCAAAGAGTTTACAGTCTTCCAGGAAGGCCAATTTCAAACATGTAATTTCAGTAATGAGTGAAAAATATTTGATAGGGCATTTGGCAAAGGAAATCTATTGTTGTTTTTAGGTTGAGATCTGAATGGTTCACTCCACATTAATTCAACACATACTGACTTAGTCCTAACTGTGTACCAGTCCCTATTTTGGGCACTGGTAATGCAGCAGTTAACGAAACAGACAAAATTCCCTGCCCTCTTAAAGGCTATATTCTATTGTCCACATGCCCCCATGGCATGGAGAGGGAAAGGAAGAGTGGAAGAGAAGAGACAGAGCTTGACCAGAGTTCAGAATGTGCTGAGTTCCAGTTAGAGTCACCAGATGGGTATATAGGCCATATGAGTTCCTCCCAGGACTCCTTTCAATTAGTTAAACTTTAAGATTGAAAACTATTTCTGCATTTGCTCTGAAATTATTATGGAGGATGGTGTTTACCACACAAATGAGTAGCCCCAGTGAATGAGCCATTTGGAAATCAATTTTGAAGTTTGAGATGGGAAAACTACTATTTCCTCCAGGAAACTGAGACCTTCCCTCCTGTACAAATGAAATTCACTAACAGTGCATTGCCCTCATTGCTCTCACAGCCAGAAAGCTCAGGGACAAATCAGTCATCAATATTTAGGTTTCAAATATTTGTTTCCAACTCACTTGTTTGTTTTAAATCTATATTTTGTTAACATTGCTATATGAATATCTTTTCTTTGGTTAGTCTATCTCCCAAATATGGGCTCTGGTTAGAAAGGTGTCCAGAATTATGGCTCCGAATTTTCTGTTATTTTCACCTAGTTCTACTATATCTCCAGTAGCATGTAGTATGATGATAATGCCAGGGGCCAACAGGGAATAGACCACTCTTCTCTCTCACATGAAGATCTGACATTTCTTTTTGTTTATATCTTCACTTATATCTGTCTATCAGCTGAATGTCTTTGACTGTTCATGCTGCCCTTACCCTACTATCTTTGTCTTCCTTATGGCTCTGTCTTCCAATCTCTCTCCTTCTCTGATTCTTGCTTCTGATAATTCTAGATACCTCCTTTTGGCTTTTGCTCATATTTCTTACTACTTTGGTCCCTCTGTTCTCCTATTTTAAGTGAATGAATGAGACATCTGATTGAAGCATCTTTTCATATCACATGAAAGATTTATGTCTATGGTAAGTGTATATGTCACTGATTATTCTGCCCATGGGCCAGGTGCCAATCTCATCTAATTGACTTTCACTAGCTAAGGTCAGGCTATGTGGGACAAAATAACACTGGATATTCCTTGCCACAAATGGAGAGGTATCTTTAGAAGCACTAAGAGTGGAGCAGAAACAATGACATCTCCAGGTAAGTGGCTTTCTTGATACAGCCTAGGAACAGGGATAGAGAAATTTGATCAATCCACTCAATACTACAATGCTCTTGCATGGGATGTGCTTTCTGCCTAGAACTTGGAGTTCTTTTTCTTCCTATACCTCCTTTTTTTAGTTTTCTCCCCTGTTCATCTTATGCTCATCTTTTGAGGCTCAGTCCACTCATTGCAGGTCAAGAAAGGTGTCCTCAACTTCTGTCCCTGTGCTGGTCTTTCCATTCTGATCTCAGAGTACCCTATTCTTGCATCTATTATAATCTTTTTCCATGTTATTCGTTGTCTTTTTCTTTATTTGTTTCCTGTGTTAAGTCTCAACACTAACAGGGTTAGTTTCTCATTTCTGTACGTCTAGCCTCTGAAACAGCATCTGACCCTCACTAGGACTCACTATGAGATGGAAGAGGGAACCAAGACTCTCCTTTGTCTGTCTCGGGTCAGGACGAAAGCCCATTTTCTAGAGAAGATATTAATTGGGGAATCACATCTGTATAACTACATTCCAGGATAAGAGTTAAAAGTCCTAGCCTGCACACTAAGACCACAACCAAGTATTCCTTTCCATGGACTTCCTGGAAATTTCTTCATTTATCATTTTCTTATCTCTTTTCTAGACCCACACTCTGTGTCAACTTGTCCCACACTTATCGCATTCTTATAAATTCACTATCCCTTCCCTTCTAGGTCTTTACATATAACCCCTATATACCTCTTTTGAAATTTAAGTCTCTGTTGAGCTCCTCTATTGAGGAAGGTTTTCTTTTTTTTTTTTTTTGGAAGACTTGGGGTGTGAGACCCAGCTCCACATCTCTGTAAGTAGGTGACTGCAAACAAGTCACTTGATTTCTTCACATCTAAAGTGAGAATCACAATTCCTCTTCTGCCCATTTCAAGAACTGCTGAGACTATCAAGTGATATAAGAACAGAAGTATTGTGGAGGACACGTATTGCATGGAGCACTGGGTGTGGTGCATGAACAATGGATCTTGGAACACTGAAAAAAATAAAATAAAATTAATTTAAAAAAAAAAGAAGAAGGTTTTTAAATCATTTGCCAATATTAGTGACAACTATTATTCAGCTTCCTTTCCTACGCCCATTCCATCTCCTATCTTTTTGCTTATTTACAATCTCTGGCTTCCAGAAAGGATTCGAGGCAATTGTCTCAGCAATATACCTTTCTAAAACTGTGTGAATTCAATTTAATAAATATTGATCTCCTGTTATATTAACTTTATTGAGCACTTGCTATACCCTGGGAGCTGCATAAATCGTATCACTGAAACCACACACAAAATACTTGAGGGAAATACTTTTATTTACCTTTGCTTGCCAATGATAGTGTTGAGGTTTATGGATGTTAAATAACTTGGTCTAGCTTTCAACTCAGATCTCAATAAGCCCAAAATCTATGCACCTAACTGTTGCTGTATACCACCCTTCATGTCCTGTGGCCCCAAATGAATCACTTTTTTGATGTCCAACTAATCTTTCACAGTCTTTTCCAAACATTATTCTGGAAGCTGTCCTAAAACTTTTGTTGAATTAGTGAATGGGGTTTGTGTTCATAGATACATACCACTCAAGGAGCCTGCCTATAGGCTCTATGTTCCTTGAGTAGGTGACTCATTTTCTCCCTGTAATTTTTTGTCTCACCTGTCAGTCTCTCTAATTAAATTCTAAGCTCTTTAGAAAAGATTAGAAGTGATATCTATGTACTGTCTTGCCTGCCTAGTTCATTTTTTTTGACACGAGTTAATGTAAAAAGGTAATTACGTTGTAATATGAGGGTTGGAAGTTTATTATGTCATATATCACAGTGTTTAATTTTAAAATTCAGATTCTTACATTCTTTTCCATGAGCAGTAAAAACCATTAACTCAGAGAATGGAAACTGGAACTTCTGAGTTGTGAGGGGATGGAGAAAGTCCCTTAATCCAGAGTTTTTGTTTTTGGAGGTGAGAAGAGGAAAGCTGGATCAGGGACATAACTTGGTTTTAAAAAGGCAGATTTTGAATGGTTCAAATTCTTATATTTCATATGATTCATCATTGTGCATTTAATAATAGCAATGAATAAGAGTGAAAACAGGAGTAGATTAGAACAGGGAGAATGAATACTGGTCTTACTGTCCCCACCTGCTTCTTAATGCTGGCTGAGCCACTTCATGCCTCTGCACTCATGTAGTTCTGCTGGAAAATGGAGAGCAATGTCCAGTGTTACAGCCTATCAGACTTGAATATTCTGCTGGTTAAGGTTGCCATTGTGTTCTGGAAGTTGGAGAAAACAACAGAGAAAATTCGATAGTCTCCACTTTGAAGGAATTAAGTAAGAGGTTCCATGTTGAACATAAACAGACACAGCAACACTCACTTCATGAAGCCAAGAACAACAAACTAGTTTTATGCTGAAAGGCATGAGAATAATAATTCATGTTGTACAAATTGAGAGGCATAAAGGTCATTAGAGATGGCATTATCAGGCCAGTTCCTATGATAAAAGCAAATCACTAAAGTAGCCCTTAAAGGACCACATAAGAGAAAAGTGAGGCCTATGGTCCAAACAGAAAGACCAGACAGGCAAATGTGGAGAAGTAGGAATGAGCACTGGCAGGAAAGGGATGGATAAGAGATCATGTAATGGGTGTGAAAGCCAATTTTGAGAATGGTGATGAAAATTTTTAGAGTGGTGCTTATATTCAATAGTTATGGAGTTCCTACTATGTGCAGGGCCCTGTGCTAAGCTATGAAATATGGCATTGAGCAGGACAGATATTGTCCTTTTCTGTCTGGCCCTTCCATTGTAGAAAGGGGGATCATGAATTAGAATCATTGAAAATTAGATCTGATGAGCGTTGTGGAGGGAAAGCCCCAAGGACTGGGAGTAAAAACAGGAGACCCCATTAAGAAGCTGTTCTTTGTAACATCTGCCACATCCTCCACCCTCTCCTTTGCCTCCATTTCTTTAAGGCTCAGAGATGACAATTGTCCTGCAGTCCTGTGCACTCTTGGTATATAGCTATTTAATTACATATTTTTGTGGGGTGCCTGGGTGGCTCAGTTGGTTAAATGTCTGCCTTCAGCTCAGGTCATAATCTCGGAGTCATGGAATTGAACCCCACATCAAGCTCCCTGCTCAGTGGGGAGTCTTCTTACCCATCTCTCTCTACCCTTCTCCCCTACTTGTGCGCTCTCTCTCTCTCAAATGAATAAATAAAAACTTTAAAAAATAAAACAAGAAGAGTTACATCTGTTCCCTCTGTTGTATTGTGAACTCATAGAGACCAGGGACAATGTTTTGCTTATGCTTAAATCTCCAACACCTAACTCAGAACTTGTCATATACTAAGTGGAACGAGAGAATGAAATATCTTTCCTCTTCTATGAAAAACACATCACTATCCTCAGCTTTTCTCTAAATGGGCTCTACCATGATGGTTCCAATGCTTTTGTGAGCTATCAAGTTAGTATGCATTCACATAAGGGCCAGCCTTCTGTGTCTCAACACTCTGTATATGATTGCTTAGCAATTCAGTGTAGGAAATATGACTTGATCAGCAGGCAAACACAAGCTTAATTTGAAGGAAAAGTAACAGTTTAATGCATGCATGGATGTTTGGAACTGCCTTATGCAGTAACATCATTAGCTGCAAAGAGGTGCGGAGAAGCAAGAGATATCCAGGAGTCTTTGATTATTGTTTTGGAATTTTGCATTGCCATTTCTCCTTTCCTAACTTGAATCTTAGGTTTGCAATGAGGAATGGATGGGATTTCAGTGGAGGATTAAGTAAATAAGTCATATTAAAATGACAAAATGGGTAAATAGAATATAACATGGAATGAAATGTAAATTGGATTTAGGCAAACACTTTTATACAGCCTTACCATCCAACCTTATCCGACCGCTTCAGATTCCTATAGTGGCTTCCGTGCACAGTTCTATTACATGTTGCCACTCAAGGGCATTTGATGTTTTCTCTCTCTGGAAATTCATTTGCATTTAAATGATTTGAAATAATCATAAAAGCCAAGTGCTATGAAGTTTGAAATTAGTTACTGTCTATAAATTGCGATGCCATTAAAAGATGATTGTGGAGAGCTTTGCTGTCTCAAATGTAGGCAGATTAAAATCTAACAAAGTACACCTTGTTACAAACCTGTAAAGAATGATGGGATATAGAGTTAAATTGATTTATTCCCCTACCAGTGCCTGTAAACTCAATGCACTTGAGTTTATTCTTGGGGTAACAAACTTTTTCATCTGGCCTGAATTGTCCTTTTTAAATCTATGGATGTTTTATAGAACTTATGAGATTTCACTCTTATCCTTTATGAAAAAGTGAAAGGACAGGAATTGGGTTGCATTTTCTTTTTAAACCTGAGGATCTGGGCAACATGCTTTGGAAGAGAAGCTTGGACACCAGTAGGTACATGTTTGAAAGCCTCAGATCAAAGTTATCTCTAATAGAAACTCCTATTCTAGCCATCCTGGAAGGCCCATGTAATAGTATGGCAATGGCTAAAAGTGCAGGGTCAGGGGTCAGAAATTTAGTTTTATTTTATTTATTTTTTTTAATCAGTTTTTTCTGTTGTTGTTAAAGATTCTATTTATTTATTTGACAGAGAGAGACAGCGAGAGAGGGAACACAAGCAGGAGGAGTAGGAGAGGGAGAAGCAGGCTTCCCGCCAAGCAGAGAGCCCAATGTGGGGCTCGATCCCAGGACCCTGGGATTATGACCTGAGCTGAAGGCCGACACTTAACAACTGAGCCACCCAGGCGCCCCAGAAATTTAATTTTAAATGACAGTTCTGACTTCCACTATCTATATGACCCTGGTAAGATACTTGATCTTTTTTATTTCAAACTGGGAATAATAACATCTATATAATAGGATAATGGGTAGAGTAGGAAGAAATAAAGCACATAAACATTTAGTACAGTGCCTAGAGCATGGAAAGTACTCCACAGATGTTAGTTGTTATTTTTTACAAGGCATGACAAAGATGCTTCATCCTTGACTTTGTTTCCCAATCTCAATTCTTAAGATGTTTTCACACATGGCCTCAGTATTATTTGATGTTTTATTCAACAAGAAGTGAGGTAACATTTATGTTCCCTCCCTTTGAATCTGGCTTCTTAATTTTTGACCGATAGTATACAGAGGGAAAATGGCACCATGCCAGTTTCTGTGCCCAAGCTGGAAAAGACTGGCAGTTTCTGCTCCCCTGTTTTTGGCATGTTCATTCTTGGAATCCAGCCAGCATGCCACGGGGAAGCTCGAGTCAGTCCAGGGAGAAGCCCATGTGCAGAGAAACCAAGAGCTAGCTAGATTGTTTTCTTAGGGCTGCTGTTAAAAAAGTACCACCAACTGCATGGCTTAAAAACAGAAATGTATTATCTGACAGTTCTAGAGACCAGAAATTTGAGATCAAGTTGTCAACAGGTTTGGCTCCTTCTAGGGGCAACGAGGAAGCATCTGTTCCAGACCTCTCTGCTTGTCTAGTAGATGGCTATCTTCTCCCTGTGTCTTCACAGTCTTCCTTCTATATATGTCTGTGTCCGAATTTCCCTTTCTTATAAGGACATTAGTCATATTGGATTAGGAGCCAAACTAATGACTGCATTTTAACTTGATTACCTCTATAAAAACCCTATTTCAAAATAAGATCACCTTCTGATGTACCAAGGGTTAGAATTTCAATATATGAATTTTGGGGTGATACAATCTAATCCATAATACTTATATTAACTTACCAGTGGCATGAGTATGTTATCTTCAAAGTATATCCTTCCGCCTCCATAGTACCACATGAACCTGGTACATATTACTACTTCATATGGGAAATAAATGATTGTTGTTACTTTTAAGACACTAAGTTTGGTTTGAGTTGTTATGTAGCAATAGATAACTCATACATGCTCTTCTTTGGACTGGACACTTATCACTGATTTTCATTACATAATCTAAGAGCTTTCTTCAACTGATTCTTTGTTCAATTGACACATTTTATTCCTGGCTGCCTTAGGTAGGGTTTATATCCCAGTGCTAGCCCCCAAGAATGAAACCTCAGCTCTGTATAGAGTTAAACTATACAATCGTCTTCCCATACCCAGTCAGTCCAAAATGTAGAGTTTGGACACCTGGCCACCCACACAAAGCATCCCTAAGGTTTCTTACAGACACAGTTTGGCTTGTGACAAGGAGAGCTAATGAAAGAACTCTTGAAGAAGACAGTCTAGTGTATCAGAGAAGAAGTGAGATTAATGTTAATTTTGCAGGGTGCCTGGGTGGCTCAGTCAGTTAAGCATCTGCCTTTGACTCAAGTCATGCTCTCAGGATCCTGGGGTGGAGCCCCACATCTGGCTCCCTGTTCAACAGGGGAGTCTGTTTCTCCCTCTCCCTCTGCCTTCCCCCTGCTCATGCTCTCTCTCTCTCTCTCTCTCTCAAATAAATACAATCTTTAAAAGAAAGATTGATTTTGCAAAATGAGTCACTGCTTCTTCTGACTTTTGCTATCCTAATGTCTAAAATAGCTTGTTCACATAACTAGTCTTACTAATATACTCCCATGGAAATGACCTCCAATGGCATCAACATGAGACTTCTTCAACTTCCTTCTTGTCAATCGTCCATCACCCTTTTGGACTGTTTCTTCTAGCTCTCTTTTTTTTTTTTATTTAATTTTATTTATATTTTATTAATTAACATATAGTACATATAAGTTTCAGAGGTAGGGTTCAGTTATTCATCAGTTGCATATAACACCCAGTGCTCATTATACCATGTGCCCTCCTTAATGCCCATCACCCAGTTCTCTATTTAAATATCTTGGGGGGACCAGTTTTTGTTTTTTGTTTTTTTTGGTCCCTAAGCAGGAGTAAAGATAGTCTCTTCTACCTGAGACAACCAGGAATGAGAACATCAAATGACACATCTGGCCAGAGTCTTAGAAAGTACCAGGGTGGAAGCTGAGAAGACCCAGATCATATATCAAGTTCGAAGGATAAAGCCAGGGTTAAACTAGAAGAAAACAAGTCTAGAGGCTGATTGTTCCTTCGCTTTCTCTTTGGTTTTCACTGTCTTCCCATCAATTTTCTTTTCTGGAATAGACACTGAGGGGAGATGGGAAAATCCCAGCTTGGAAGGCCTGGGCCTAGGACTCCAGGCAGAGGAAATCCTGGCACCTCCAGATACAGGGACTTTGATCATTGATCCTCTGTGGCCTCTGAGTGCTGGTTCAGTTGCCGGAAGTGCCACAGAGACTCTGTAAGATTGAAGACTATGGACAGGATTAACACATTTTGCAGAGTTGCTCAAACTAGTTACTGATTAGAAGATGTACTTTGTACCTATGGAATTTTTTTTTTTTTTTTCAAAAAGCATTATATTCTTAAGCTCAAAGGCTGGAGTCATTGTGGGAGCAAAATAATTAAGTGACTCACAAGGATAGGGCTATGTATGATTATCAGCTCCACAGAAATTAAAGGAGAATGTGGTGGGGGTTTTTTTTGCTTGTCTTTTGGGGGGTTCTTTTTGATGTTGATCACCTTAGGACAACCAACCAGACGCTCAAACCTAAAAACTTTCTCTTTACAATAAGCACGTTGATTGTCTAAGGCAAAAATCTCCAACTTAATTTTGGTTTAAAAGATCTTCTCTTAGGGGCGCCTGGGTGGCTCAGTGGGTTAAAGCCTCTACCTTCAGCTCAGGTCATGATCTCAGAGTTCTGGGATCGAGCCCCGCATCAGGGTCTCTGCTCAGCAGGGAGCCTGCTTCCCCCTCTCTCTCTGCCTGCCTCTCTGCCTACTTGTGATCTCTCTCTATCTCTGTCGAATAAATAAATAAAATCTTAAAAAAAAAAAAGATCTTCTCTTAGTTCAAACCACCA
>CM052899.1:168306848-168318182 GCA_028534135.1 Potos flavus
TGAGAACCAAACTCAAGGGTTTATGTATTGACAGATGGCATGATTATACTCATTAAATGTGTTGCACTCCTATAGATTTTCCTTAAACTCAGACTTGTCAACTTGTATGTGATGGAGTAAGCCCAGGGATAAAACAGAAGGGAACCAGTGAGTGTATGTTTTTTTGTTTTTGTTTTTTTAAGAACTCAACAGAATAAAATGTACTTTTTTGTGATAGACTACATAATGTGTATTCCCATTCACCGAAGAGGTAGTGCCATGTAAACATGCAGAGGGTCAAAGGGATTTGAAAATGCCCTTGTGGCATTGACCTCAAAAGGGACTAAAATGAGACCTGAAATATCAATTGTTTACTTAGTAGTTAGCCTTTCTTCTCTTAAATATTTACTTATGATGTTTGTAGACCTGTGTTCAGGGCCAGCAGATTAAATCATCTGGCCAGAGTTACAGCCAGGGCTGTATTTATGTGTAGGCTATATGTGATTGTGTGATTTGAATACTCAGCCTCACAATAAGATAAAATAGAGTAAAAACAATACACTACTTCCAGTATAGCTTCATCCTTTTCCTCCAGGGGAGGGAATATATAGTCACTGGCAAGACAAGACAGACTAGAATAAGCACAATAAAAGAGGTGTTAAAAATTCATGAAAAAATGAACTCAATCTGAGTAGGCCTTTTGAGACTCAGAGGAATTTGACAACAGCCCAGAAGGATGGGATTAATTTTAACACTTAGCACCCAGACGGTGAACTTTTCCAACAGATAACAAGCTCCTAGTGGACAAGACTTATGTCTTGTACACTTTACAAGTGTGCAAGTGTCTTTACTACAGTTTCTAACTCACGGCACTGTGTCTGGTTCATGGCAATCGTTTGTTTTCGTAATAGTGCTTTTGATTCCAACTAACAGAAGACTCAGTACCTGACTTAAACAAAAGGGACAAATATATTAGCTCATGTCTGTGGGTCATGTGCCTCCGGAGTTGATCGTTCAGTGTCTCATCAATCCAACAAGTACCAGGTTTTTTTCCCATCTTTCACTTTACCATCTTCATTAATTTGACTAGGTCCTTGGCTGGAATCCTGCATTATCACTTTCAGTGGAAGAAAAGGGACTATTTATTCTCACTTTTTAGGTGAAAGTGTTATGGAATTTTCATGAAAGACCACCGGCAAGCTTGTCCCTCACAACTCATTGACTAAAATTGGGTCACAGACTTCCCTCAAACCAATCATTGTTAATGGGGAAGGGATTGCCATGTTTGGGTAAAATAAACCAGGACTTGCCTCTGAGCCATACAGTGTAGGAGTGAAACGAGATCAGGCATTCTTATTAGGTAGGTAACCAATAGTGCTTGACCTATTGTCCAACATATATTAAACTTGAACTGAGGTGGAATAGTGTATCCAGACAGAAAGCGCAGCATTAGCAAAGATAAAGGGAGCCCCCATGTTATCCTTGCTGGACTATTTCTGTCACTTCCTCACTGTCTTCAATCTCTTCCCCTCCAGTCTCTCCTCCAAATGACTTTCAGAGTGATCTTTGTATAATCCTAAACAAGTTGTTCTCTTGCTCTCAATAATATAAAAATACTGTAAAAGGGCTTGAACTTAGGTTTTCATTTCTAGTCTAATATTCTTTTCTATAAACTATGATGTTTCTTTTATTTAATTTTACATTTTTATAGTAAAATTGTAGCATACCGTTTTAGTCTATCCTGGTTGCTATAACAAAAATATCATAGACTGGGTAGCTTATAACAGCAAACATTTATTTCTCATAGTTCTGGAAGTTGGAAAGTCCAGTATCAAGGTGCTGGCAGATTTGGTGCTGGTGAGAGCCCACTTCACGTTTCATAGATGACCATCTTCTCCTTGCGTCCTTACATGGCAGAAAGGGTTAGGGACCTCTCTGGGGTCTCTTTTATAAGGACACTAATCCCATTCATGAGGGCTCGGCCTTCATGACCCAGTCACTTCCCAAAGTCCCTACCTCCTAACGCCATCATACTGGATATTAAGTTTTTGACATAAGAATTCTGGGGGGCACATATGTTCAGACCATAGTGCATGCCAAACAGAAGAGGAAAAAAAAAAAAAAACCAAGAATTTTATAAGCAAACTGTAGTGTAACCTATACAGAATTAGACCTGATATAATTTAACAGTTATACACTGTGCATCACTTCCAAATGGGCCCTTTAATGGTGTGACATAGGAAAGGGCGTACATTCAGAAGATGTCACATTTGTTTTTGGCTTAAAGCCCAAACATAAAAAGATTCTACTCTCCAAAGGGATTTTAGAGCCAATCCCATCACCATAGTAGGAAGATGGTATGTGTGGTGGAGAAAAGGGCTGATGTCCCCAGAGCAAAGACAGAGAGCAGGTTCCTGGAAGGAGATGATAGTTGCAGAGTCAGACACTCAGCCATTCCTATGGGTAATGAGTCAAGATTCAAAAATAGTTTTCTTATAAGCTCTTTATTTTGAAATAATTATATATTCATAATAAGTTGTGAAGATAGTACAGAAAGGGCTTGGGTATGCTTCACCCAAATTCCTTGTGGTTACATTATATATAATTGTAGCACAACATCGAAACAATAATTTTACATGTGCATGTAACTTTACATCATTTTATCACATGTGTGGTTTTATATAACTGCCACAGAAACAAGATAGAGAATTATTCCACCACCACGAAGATTTCCATCACGCTTCTCCTATTAAGTTACATTCACCCTCTCCCTTCCTCCAAGATCCCTAAGCAACTAGTGGTAACTATTAATTTGCTTCCCATTGGTATATTATATTATTTCAAGAAGGTTATATAAAAGAAATCATGCGTGTTGTGACCTTTGCTCCTGGCTCTTTTTTTTTTTTTTTTCACTCAGCATAATGACCTTGAGGTCCATCCAAGGTGTTTCATGTATCAATAGTTCTTTCATTTTTAAAACTGAGTATTATTCCATGGTGTCTTAATCTGCTCGGTCTGCTGTAATGGACAGAATACCATAGACTGTGTGGCTTAAATAACAGAAGTTTATTTCTCACAGTTCCAGAGGCCAGGAAGTCCAAAAGCAATATGTTAGGCTATTCGGTATCTGGTTAGAACTCTCTTCCTACCTTGCAGATGGATGTCTTCATCCTGAATCCTCAAATGACAAAGAGAAGAAACAAGTTCTGGTCTCTTCTTTTTCTTCTCTTTCTTCTTTTTTAATCAATTAATTAATATATAGTATATTATTAGTTTCAGAAGTAGAGTTTAGTGATTCATCAGTTGCATACAACACCCAACACTCATTACATCAAGTGCCCTCCTTAATGTTCTTCACCCAGTTACCATAAGCCCCCATCCACGTCCCCTCCAACAACCCTGCTGGTTTCCTAGAGTTAAGAGTCTCCTAAGGTTTGGCTCTGGTCTCTTCTTAAAAGGGTTTTAATCCCATCATAAGAACTCTGCCCTCATTACCTAATTGTTTCCCAAAGGCCCCATATCCAAGTACCATTACCGCGGGTATTAAGATTTCAACATATGAATTTTAGGATGGATGCGAGTATTCAGTCCATAGCACATGGTATAGATGTACAACATTAAACCACTCAGCTATTAAAGAAAATTTTGGTTGTTTCCAGTTTGGGGCTATTATAAATAAAGATGCTATAAACTATCATGTAAACATTTTTGTTCAGAAAAGAAAGTTTTCATTTCTCTAGGATAAATGCCCAGAAACACAACTGCTGGATCATAAGGTTGGCGTGCATTTAGGTTTTTTAGAAATTGTAAAGCATTGGGGCGCCTGGGTGGCTCAGTGGGTTAAAGCCTCTGCCTTCGGCCCAGGTCATGATTTCAGGGTCCTGGGACCGAGTCCCGCATCGGGCTCTCTGCTCAGCAGGGAGCCTGCTTTCCCATTCTCTCTCTGCCTGCCTCTCTGCCTACTTGTGATCTCTCTCTCTGTGTCAAATAAATAAATAAAATCTTAAAAAAAAAAAGAAACTGTGAAGTGTTTTCAAGAGTGGCTCTGCCATTTTACATTCACACCAGAAACTTATAAAAGGTCAACATTTTTTGCATGCTCATCAGTACTTGGTATTATCATTATTATTTTTTTAATTGTAGTTGTTCTAATAGGTGTGTAGTGATATCTTATTATGGTCTTAATTTACATTTCCCTAATGACTAGTGATGTTGGACATCTTTATGTGCTTAATTACTTTGTATATCTTCTTTGGTGAAGATAGGTCTTTTGCCCATTTTCTAATTGGATAGTTTTATTACTGTTGAGTTTTTTTTTTTTTTTTTTTTTTTTTATTACTGTTGAGTTTTGAGAGCTATTTACATATTCTACATATAAGTCCTTCCTCAGGACTTATATGTATGTAGTTTGCAAATATTTTCTCCAATCTGTAGCTTGTCTTTTTATTCTCTTAACAGGATTTCACAGAGCAAACATTTCTAATTTTGAAGTTCAATTTATCAGATTTTATTTTTTAATTTTTATTTTTTTTTATATTTTATTTATTTATTTGACACAGAGAGAGAGATCATGAGTAGGCAGAGAGGCAGGCAGAGAGAGAGGGGAAAGCAGGCTCCCTGCTGAGCAGAGAGCCCAATGTGGGGCTCAATCCCAGGACCCTAAGATCGTGACCTAAGCCGAAAGCGGAGGCTTTAACCCACTGAGCCACCCAGGCGCCTCCAATTTATCAGTTTTTTAAATGGAATCGTTTTTTGGTGTCATGTCTAAGAACACTTCCTCAAACCGTATGTCTAAGATTTTCCCAATATTATCTTCTAAATTTTTTATAGTTTTATATTTTACATTCTCTGGTCCCTCTTGAGTTGATTCGTGCAAAAGAAAGACATGAGATTTAGGTCAAAGTTTTTTTTTTTTTTTTCCTTTGTTTTTGATTTTGTTTTATTCTGTTTTGTTTTGCTTGTGAATGCCCAATTGTTCCTTCTGTTAAAGAGGCTATCTCTCCATCACTGAGTTTCTTTTACATATTGCATTTGTAAGTACTCCTTATATATTAAGAATATTAGTAGTCTTTTATACAGATTGAGTGTTAAAAATCAGTTGACTGTACTTGTGTGCAGCTATTTCTAGGTTTTCTGTTTTGTTCTATTGATCTATGTGCCTATCTCTCCACAGATACCACCCAATCTCGATTACTGTAGCTATATAATAAGGTTTGAAATTGAGTAGAGTAATTCATTCTTTTTTTTTCCTTAAAATTGTACCAATTCTAGTTTCTTTGCCATTCTATATAAGTGGAAGAATAGTTTTGTCTATATCTATATCAAAATCTCGTTGGTATTTTGATAAAAATTATGTTAAATCTGTTCGCCAGTTTGGGACAACTGGAATCTTTACTATTTCTCTTTTGATCCATGTGTACACTTTCCCTCTCTATTTGTTTAGAACCTCTTTGATTTCTTTCATCAGCATTTTTTTAGTTTTCCCCATACCATTCCTGCACGCATTTTGCTAGATTTACACACAAGTAAAGGAGGAATAGGGAAATTTACATCTAGTACATCCTCTCAGAAGTGGAAGTTCCAAATACTGTTCTTTGAGAAACATGTAAGCAACATATAAGACAGAAAAATCAATGAGTAAAAGCAATATGTGGACATCCAGCATGGATGACACCAAACTGTATGGGAAAACAGCAGCATGGGATCTTTCAGAGATAATCTCAGTTGTTCAAGCCTATGTAACTACATAAGATTTTGAGTGTGTGTGTGTGCATAAAAAACCTGACATATTGTCTTTTTCACTTCACAATGTGTTTTGAAAACATTTCCATATCAGTAGTAGAATTGCCCCACTTATTTTTAGCTGGTTTCACAGTATTCCATAGCACAGGTCCAGAACATTTACCTTTGATTTTCAAATCCCAAAGCCCCCAAACTTAATTTTATCCCAAATTTTGACACCCAAACGATCTACCAGCAAAACTCACTTGAGCTGATATGAGAATACTTATCTGTTTGGTAATCTCACTTAGTTACATTGGGTATGCTTCAGAAGTATGAATATATTTTATTGCTTGATGCTCCTTAGAGTCTGTTGGAAATGGGAATATATATCATACTTGTGTTGTATAACTTTATTGAAATAAAAAAGGAGAATGTGCATTCTTTTTTTTTTTTTTTTTTTTAATGGACTGTGGAGCCCACCATGGGGCTCAAACTCACAACTCTGAGCTGAGATCAAAAGTTGGATGCTTAACCAACTAAGCCACCTAGGCGTCCCAAAAAAGAGAATATGTATTCTGAATCAAAACTGGCCCTAAGAGTTCTGAATAAGAGAGTGTGGACATTTATCATGTTTTATTTAACCTGCTCCTATTGATGAACATTTTAATTGTTTCCAATATTTGTTCTTAAAAACAAAGCTAATGTATATGATTCCATGCCTCTGTGGGTTATCTATAAGGTAAATTCTTGAAGAGGAATTCCATGGGTCAAAGTGTTTGAATATTTACAATTTTGCTCAGTTTCACCAATCTGTTCTTGCGCTCCCACCAGCACTGTCTAAGAGTATCGGTTTTCTCTGTCTGTGGGCTTTTGATGTCTACAGAGTATAATAAGCTCTCAGTCAGCCAATGCTTCATTAGCTGGAACTCTCCATCAGCCAGGGTCGTACTCTCCTGAACTGATGAGACTTGGTGATAGTGAGACCCACAAGGATTTAATGACAAGAAGAGCAACTGGTGCTGAGCCTTGTTTGTGTATCAGGTGGAGTCGACTGCAGCCTCACTCTTGAAAAATAGGCAGCTAGGTATACTTGATGAGGCTTAATGAAGTCATGTGACTGATCTTTTAACTAACAAGCCAGATGCTAAGCAGTGATAACATTGTGGGTCACAAGGTTTGTCTGAAGTGAAATGATTGCCTCATGTATTGTTTTAGCAACTGCAAGTTTACCCTTGGTCATTGAATCAGAACACAGGTCATTACTCATCTAGACAATAAAGTTTATTCTTGAAGGAACATAGCGTCAGGAAAGGATGTGGGTTCAAATCCGACCTTTGCTGCCTAGTTATCTGTGTTAATTTAGGCAAGTCACTTGACTATCCAGAGATTTGGTTTTCTCACCTGTTTAATTAGAATAATAATACATTATGATGATTATGATTATGATTAAGTAAGATGAATGCATTTTAGATATCTGGCAGGTAGTAGGTACTCGATAAATGGCTAGTTTTAATTTTGAAGTTCTGAGCTAAGAGGTTCTAGATGCCTGTTAATTTTTAAAATCTTACAACTTTAAAAATCTTACAGATAAGCCCTTCATTAAATCTTTTAAAAAGATTGGTTTGAATAAGCTTCAGTATAAATGAGTGAATCTTAAGGAGAGTCTTCCAGGTTGTGTTATAAATAAATCCATTATTTTCAAAGTTTATTCAGGATAGGAAACAAATATATAGCATCAGAAATTTAAAAGTGGTAAATAATATATATGGACAGGAAATTTATAAATTATAAGAGATATATAGTTAAATTTTAAGCTAATAAATTTGAGTAGCTCAACACAATGAATACTTTTCTAGGAAAATATATTTGACAAAATTTAATCATAAAGAAGTATAATATTTGAATAGCACAATACTCACAAAAGATAAGAATGAATTGAACCTATTGATGTGTTAAAGGTATAATATAATATGTCCCAGAAGGGTTTTCCCCAGACTCAAGGATGGTTCAACATTAAGAAATTATTAATCAACATTTATTGCAATAAGAAAGAAAAGGAAAAAATAGGTTTGAACTATCTGATAGGTTGCTATAAGTCTATTGATAAAATTAAATATTCTTGATTTAAAAAAATTAATATATTAATAATGAAGGAGAATAATGCTTCTGTAGGATGCTAAAGTATATGTCAGAATCTAACAGTAAATATCATGCCTACTAATCACTATTATAATAGCGCTGTCCTTTGAACTCAGGCAAACTGGCTTCCAAGTAGGCTTTACCATGCAATAAGCTTTTATGAGTATTACAAGGAACTTCCACTAAAATCCAGTACAAGAAAGTTATTAGATGCCTGTCATCAATATTAATATTCAATATTTTGGGAAGATTAGAGCAAAATGCAATAAGATCATGTGTATATATCTGTACCTTCATTCTTGTAATTCATATATAATATATATATTTCTCTACATCATTCAAAATAGCAATAAAATTTTATTTATTTTTTCTTTTTTTAAAATTTATTTATTAAAAGAATTGAGGTAGAAGCCTCAAAGACACACCATTTCTGATTGTCTCAGTAATAAAATATTAGGTGGTCTTACATACAGGCCTTTTACACATATCTGTTAGCTGATTGGCTCCTGAAGGCATTTGATTTTGTGTGACTCTCTTTCTAATCATAAAGGAATAGATGTAAATATTTTAGTTCAAACACTGTGTGTATGTAAATATGAAATAAAATTATAAAGTTAAAAGACAAATAGCACTCAGTAAATTCTTTTTTTAATTTAATTTTATTTTTTCAGTGTTCCAAGATTCATTGTTTATGCACCACACCCAGTGCTCCATGCAATACGTGCCCTTCTCAATACCCACCACCAGACTCATCCAACCCCCAACACTTCTCCCCTCCAAAACCCTCAGTTTGTTTCTCAGAGTCCACTCAGTAAAATCTTTAACATGAGTGACAGACTGAGTGGTAATATTCTTAATATATAAAAAGTACTTACAAATCAATTTGCAAAAGATAAGAAACTCAATACAGTAATGGGTAAATCATACAAGCAGATACAAAGATATATGGAGGACAAGTAATATAAGCAAAGAAGTTTATAGCACAAGGGATCTAAGAGATCAGTATATGATTATTTGGCAAAAGTTGAAATATTAGTGATGTTCCATATTAGCAAGTGCAAGGTAGAAACAGGCACCTCCAGATATTGTTGATGGGGTTATACATTTGTATATTTTTTTTCTATATACAACTTGAAAATGTATGTTAAAATATAAAATATGCATACCTTCTGACTCAATAATCCCACTTCAAGACAAATTCACTTAATCAACAAATAGATATTGAGACCGTATTACATGATGGATACTGTAGTTAGATACTGGGGATAAAAAGATAGACAAGTTCTTTAAGTCTCCCTTCTTTTCACATGGAGTGTCCATTTACATGGGAATATATCTTTAGCAGATGATTGAACAAATATACAAATATATAAGTGCAAGGGTATTTTCCCCCATATATTTGATGTAGCTAAATTTAGAACTGAAATGCCATTAGTAATATGGACTGGAAAAATTAATTATTTCACATTCCAGAAATGGCCACTATGCAGCCATTTATAAGGTGATAGCAGAGCCAAATGATTTGACACAGAAAATGTTCATGATGTATTACTAAGGGAAAATGTAGATTATAGTACTGTACACCATGGTCTACCAGTTGAAATGAATTATGCCTAAATATTATAGCTAGTGACCTCTATATGGTAGAATTACAGACAGTTTCATTTTTTTTTACATATGTGCATTTTCTATAATAAAAATAATTATATGTGTTAAATATCAAAGTGAAAACTTCATTCCACTAAAATTACTCTCATATAATAAATCACCCACTTTTTTCCTGTTACATAATGTCTTCCTTTTAGAAATATGTTAGGTACTCAGCTGCCTATCTCCAGTGTGGTAGAACAGAGAGAAGTAGTGTGTCCTTCCCCCAGACTGGGGGTTGGCCAGGGTGATGAGGACAGATCATGCCTGAGCTGGGTGCGCAGGCTGGCATCAGAGCATGCAAAATGGAGTAGAGCAAAATTTCAAGGCTGATGGAAAAATCTATTGCCCAAGGAGATAGAGAGCCCTGGTTCTTTGAATTACAATGCCAAATATCAGCAGTCCAGAAGCTTGAAATTTCCAGGAGAGCCTCATAACAGTCCAGATTTTTTTAGGCTGGAAAGGATTTTAGAAAGGAATTAGCTCAACAACGTGGCTTCATCATTAAGGAACCAAGTTCAGTGAAGGCAGAGGGTGGAAAGGGCATGGGAATAACAGTTACCATGAATTAGTATCATGAACTTTATGTGAATTACTATATTCCCTGTTCCCTTCAAAATTGTCAGGCTGTTACTATTTTCAGCCTACCCAGAAAAGAAAATACAATGGGTAGAGAGTTGTTTGAGGCCACAGAGTTAGCAAGAGAGAGGCAGCCCCAGCTGCGTCCACAACTGGTGCCCTTTAATCCACTCCCTCAACCACATAGGTCACTGGGGACAGAGGGAGGATATGGCCCTTCTGACTCCCAAACCAGGGCTCATCGGAGGGCTCACTGTTCTGACCACAGGGGCTTCAGACCTATGCAGTGGGCTCTGCTTTCTCTTGGACATTCTTTGGGAGCATCCAGTCCCAGCACAAATTGGAGTGGAGGGCCAGAGTCTCTGACACATCCGATTCTGTAGGGGCACATATCCTCTGGAGCTGGGGAAAGGCCCTTGTTCCCAGTGTCCTTCCCTTTCCCCTTCTCTGGAGAGGCTGCCTAAGACAATCAGGGCATGGACTCAGCCAGATGTAGAACTCCCATGGGGTCTGCCAGTCACTATTGTGGTTTTATCAGTTCAAGTCAGGGGTTCTTAAACTTGGCATTATTGACATTTTGGGCCAGATGATTCCCATTGTTGGGGGTTTCCTATGCATTGTGGGGGTGTTCAGAAACATCGCTGGTCTCTACCCATTAGATGCCAGTAGCTCCCTCCTCGAAGTCCAAGTCGTGACCATTAAAATGTCTCCAGACATTTGTCCTGAGGGCAAATCTCTCCAAAGCAAGAATATTGGTTTAGGGAAATGTCCACACTCTTTCTCTTCCCCAAACACCCTTTAAAAAACTAAATGAAAAACCGAGGAAGGAGAATCACACAGTTTTTCTAGAGGCTAATTAGACCCTTATCTGCCTCTTGTGTGCATATGGAGATGCAGAAATGGTGAAGGTTTTGCCTAAATTCAGCGAGATAATCCTCCTTCCTTTCCACTTTTGAGGTTGTTTTTGCATATTTCCTTACCATTCATCTGCCTTTTAATGTTTTTACTTTCTGAGCTTTTACATGGAGAAGACCCTTGTTTAGCATTTTTTAATTCTGCCAGCCCTTGCTTCCTAGATCCCTTTAAATCTTTTCTGTACCCCTCCTGCTACCCTTCCCTCTGTTTTCCCAGCCAGTGTTATTATTCTTCTTTGTGAAGACAGAAGGGTGGCTGAGGTAGAGTTCAGGAGCCTGCATCAGGTCTGTGCCCATTCTTTCTCATCCTTCCATTGTCATATGATCTCAAACAACTCACACAACTCACACA
>CM052899.1:168318682-168338758 GCA_028534135.1 Potos flavus
GTCCATATATACAATGGAATATTATGCCTCCATCAGAAAGGATGAATACCCAACTTTTATTTTAACATGGACCAGACTGGAAGAGATTATGTTGAGTGAAATAAGTCAAGAGGAGAGAGTCAATTATCATATGGTCTCACTTACGTATGGAGCATAAGAAAAAACATGGAGGACATTGTGAGAGGGAGGGGAGGGATGAATTGGAGGAAATCGGAGGGGCGAAGAACCATGAGAGACTGTGAACCCAGAGCAATGGACTGAGGGTTTGGAGGGGAGGGGGGTGGGGGGGATGGGCGAGCCTGGAGGGCTATTGCGGAGGGCATGTATTGCATGGAGCACTGGGTGTGGTACATAACAATGAATCTTGTAACACTGAAAAAATAAAAGTATTTGGGAAAAAAATAATTAAAAAAAATTAAAAAAAAAGATGAGGAGCTACTTGATCGCTCATAAATTTCTGTTGAGAATGAAAAATGGTACAACCATCTTGGAAAACAGCTTAGCAGTGTTTAATAAAGTTGAGAATGCATTTCTTATATGGCCTAACGATTCCACCTCTGAGTATTAACCATGAAGTAATGAACCCTTTGTACACAAACCTTATCACAAATGTTCAGCTTCATTTATAAAAATTAAGAATAGCAGCTTCATTTGCAATGGCCAAAACCTGGAAACAACCTAAATGTCCTTTAGAGAGTCAAGAGTTAAACAAACTCTAGTATAGCCATGCAATGAGATACTACTCAGCAACGAAAAGGAGCAAATTATTGATTATACAACAGCTTGATAGCTCTTAATCACAATAAACTGAGTAAAAGACAGCCAACTTAAACTGTTGCAGGAGTGACTGGGTGACTCAGTTGGTTAAAGATGTGCCTTTGGCTCAGGTCATGATCCCTGAGTCCTGGAATGGAGCCCTGAGCTGGGGTCCACTTTTCCCTCTCCCTCTGCCCCTCCCCCCTGCTCTCTCATGCTTTCTCCCTCAAATAAATAAATAAAATCTTTAAATAAAATGTTGCATACTATATGATTTTGTTTATTTATCATTCTCAACATGGCAAAAGTAGAGAGAAAGAGAACAGATGAATTGTTGTCAGGGGTTAGAGGGAGGATATGACAATTAAAGAAAGAGAATTAGGGATTTCCTTTGTGGTGATGGAATAGTCCTGTATCTTGATTATGCTGGTGGTTTTATAAAACTATATTGGTTCCAAAATGTCAGAACCATACACATACACGGACACAAATGCAGAAATGAGTGTATATGGAAGCTGGTGAATTCTGCATATGATCTGTGGTTTGGTTATTATTATGGTGTGAGTGGTTACCATGGTAAATGAAGATGTTATCACTGGAGGAAACTGAATGAAGAAGATATGGGAATTTTCTTGACTCTTTTTGCATCTTTTATGTCAGCCTAAAATAATTTCAAAATTATATAAAAAAAAGTTTTTCAAATGTGAGAGAGGTAGTAAAAATATCTCTGAAGCCATAACAAAGATTTAAAAAAGCAAATTATACAGACAGACTTTAGATAATAAAACTGACCAGAACAGTAGAGGGCTAGAATACCATCTTCATTTTTATTAACAGCAACAGCGAGCATGTTAAAGAGAAGCAGAGCCTTTTAAAATTTATGTAAGTATGTGTGTGTGTGTGTGTGTGTGTGTGTATTTTGGAGGTCAACTGATAGAGACTCAGTCTTTAAAATCTATATTTTAGGCAAATGCTTAAGTCTAGCCTAAAAGCTTTCTAAAGCAAAAAGTACTTGTGTCCACACAAATAATATTTAATAAGGGGCCCAAAATAGAAAACCATCTGGAAAAAAAGCTCAGTTCTACTACAAAGGTTATTTGTGAGCTGATTTAGAAGTCCTGGTCTAGGACCTGTTTTCAAACTCCTGAAATGTTAGAAAGGAAAAACAAAACAAAACAAAACCCATCACACTCACACTCTGACACAAAGCAAGTTGGTTCAATAGACTAAATAAACCTAGAGTTTACTGTGGTGATAGATGTTATAGATTATTTTTTAAATCTTTTTACAAAGAAGAAACCTGAAGCTATCAGGACAAACTATATCTTCTAGAATTTGTAGTATGTAGCTTGGTACTATAGCACATGCAAAAGCAGAGATTTCCTGTTCCAAAGGATAAATTTAATCTCAGTGGTTCTTTTTGCATTTTTTCATTAATTTATCCATTCATTTGTTGAACAATATTAATTACTTCTTTATTATGTACCATGAACTATGCCAGTAGCTGGGGATACAACAAGGAACAAGAAAGCGAGACTTCATGAAGCCATTATAGTGAGGGAGATATTACCCAGTAATTAAAACAATGATTAAAAATTGTGACATGTACAACACAAGAAATGGGCATGATGTTATAAAAACAAATGACAGCAATGCTGATTGATTCTGGACTTAGTGATAGCTTCCTAAAACCAATCTCTTCTACTTCATTTCAGATTGCTGTGGAAAGACAACAAAAATCCAGTGGGGTAGATATGGTATGGAAAGAGTGTCTCCATCCCAGTAATAATGCCAGATAAGAGGGGTCGATGAAGAGGGGAGTAAGGGCAGGAGGGTGGAGTCCACTGATCTGGAATCGGGCTAGGCAATTTCACTCAGAAATATAGAGGGACAGGTTGCTGGTTCCCGTGAGGTTTTTGAAGTAGCAGGTATAATACCTTAGCTGGTTACGAGGAACACTCAATACCCTGATGAGGAGAGAGAACTGGGGAACTAGGAGAGTTGGAAGTTGGAAACACAATCAATATCAGCGAACTGAGCAGAGAATAGGCATGTAGTCTCAGGAGGCTGGTGTCTGAACTGGGAAACTGGCTAGAAGGAAAAGGGTCCTCCTTAAGGCTGAGCTTGAAGCCTGTAGGTTAATACCAGTTAGTACTCATGGCTTTCTCAACTTTGAGTAATCCCTCAGCCTCCTGGCTAATTTCTTTAACCTTTTCCTCCATCTATGGGCAGTGTTTAATCCTAACATGAGGCAGGAAAAGCTTACGCTATGTGAGCTCTTTTGGCCAGCTTTTGAAGGTCAGTTTGATAATTGACTACTTCCTTATAAACCGTAAAGGAAACCGGTCCTTCCAGTGTGATCTTGTTTGCCAAAGAATAAAAACAAGTTCCCCAGAGGGTATTAAGTGGCAACACGATGACACTTAAAAATGACCTTCTTGACCAATTCTGAACCCCCTTTATTCAGCAAACTGTAGTTTGTCTACTCAGGACAGCAAGAATAGGGATCATTAAGATGCCCTCGAAAGCATCTTCATCTTTCTTTTACCAAAGTTCACATCATGTTTTCTTCGCAAAAGTGTGGATGTCCAGATGTCGTTGGGAGCTCTGATATCTGAGAGTTACCACAATAAGCATGCAGGTCAAAGTCCCCTGCCCCACCATGAACCATGTCATGCATGATTAAACTAAAATTCAGAGGGATATAAACATAGGGAACACACAAGTTCCAAGAGTGTTAGTGGAGGAAGTTACTGTCAGGTGGGGTGAATAGGGAGAGTTTCAAAGTGAAGGTGGCAAATGAATGAAACATTAAAGAATTGGTAGTGTGGAGGCCATGCAGTTGCATGACTCCGAGCTCCTTTCAAGAGAACCTGCCACAAAAAGCAGGTGGATTGACAGCCTCCAGCTGCCATACCTTATCTTTGAATCCGTATAGCACACACCTGAGGCCATGATTCCTAGCCAATGATTGGACATAATGGGGCTACTAGGGCCAGGCTATTTTTTCTGTGTGGGACTCCTCTAATAAAAAACTTTGCTCCAAGACTCCTCCTGACTTGGTTGAAACTTTCTCAGAGTTGCAATGTAGTCTCAGGTTTCTTATACCCCGTCTTCTTTCCTTCCTTCTTCCCTATGATGTGCAAGAGCTACATCATAATATGAAGGCTCTTCCCCCTTCTGCACACATGTCTCTTTATCCTTCTGGTGTTTCTGTAGAGGGATTTATTTCCCCAATAAATCTCTTCTACATCTAATCTTGTCTCGATGGCTGCTTCATAAAGGTTCTGATTCAGATAGGGTTTTTGAATGATTGATTTGATTAATGGATGGATTAATCAACATGATCACAGCTCTGCTTAATTTAATGGACATATCCATACCCAAGTATCAGTCATGTGTGGGATCTCTCTTGGTTCCTTAAGAACTGAAACCAAAAAACGTCTAGACCTACAATAGCACTTGAGCTGGTCTGAAGGGTTAACATGCTTTAAGGTAACACACTCCTTGCCTGTTGACTTAAGGTCCTTGATCTGTGACAGAAATCATTTATTTACTTCCTTGAGATTTGCAGACCACTGGCCCTGGGGAATTAAGGACCAGAACTTTCCCAGGCCTCAGAGGCCAGAAAGTCTGTTTGAAGCCCCCTTAGCTTTCTGATTAGCTCAGCAATCTTTTAGCAAAATGTTTTTCTTTTTTAAGGTCACACAAATGACCTTACTGACCTCCTTTGTGCATCTGCAGGCCTTGCCCTCCTTTGCAGAAGGAACAGAGTACTCTTGCATAATCCCTGGGTATCAAGGAAACAGACCTTCTTACACACACCCCCAATGCCCCTCCCCGCCCCGATCCCAGGCACCAAGGAACTAGAACTTCTTGCACAACCTCTGAGTACCAAGATAACTCTGTTGCTGACGTCATGGAGTCTGCATGTAAGCAAGAAATGTCACAAACCACTGTACTCCCTTCACTGATTAAACCCCTTTAAAAATCTGTGGGCCAGGCAGAAACCTGGGAGTTGGCCTTTGGACAAGAGTCTGCCTTCTCTCCGGGCAGCCAGCCTCCTGAATAAAGTTCATATTCCCTTCCAATCAAAACTCATCTTTTAAGTATTGGCCTTTCACGCCATGGGCAGCTGAACTTGGCTTTCAGTAACAGAATGTTCCAAGTGGTAAAAGAGCAGCTACACTGGAATCATCTTGTGTTCTGAGTGGTGGCCCTTGAGACCTCTGTGCTGCTTACTTTCAGGTTTCCCTCAGACCCTCTCAACCCCAATCCCATCTCACTAAGGCGCAGAATCTGCCTCCTTCCTCTATGGACAGTTATAAGTTTTCAAACCTTTATCCCCTCAGGCTTGGTGCCTTAGGTACGGGACCTCTGAAGGCTTTATCTTGGCCTCTCATCAACCTATTCATTCATTCAATAAATCCTACCTGAGGACTTACAGTGGAGAGAGTTATTTAAGTACAGTGAAAGAGAGTAGACTTTGGAGCCCAAATGCCTGTGTTAAGAGAAAGACAAATACCATATGATTTCAGTTACAGGTGGAATTTAAGAAACAAAACAAATGAACATAAGGGAAGGAAAGGAAAAATAAGATAAGATGAAAATAGAGTGGGAGGCAAACCATAAGAGACTCTGAACTCTAGGAATAAAACCGAGGGTTGCTGGAGGGGAGGTTTGTGGAGGGAAGGGGTACCTGGGTGATGGACATTAAGGAGGGTACTGGGTGTTATATGCAACTGACAAATCACTAAATTCTACCCCTGAAATTAAAAAAATAAAATAAAGTAAGATAAAAATACATCTCAGGCCTACCGTTTCAGTTAATAAGACTTAAATTATCTGTGACTCAGTTTCCTTATCTATAAAAAAGAATAAGAAATTACCTGTCCTATGGAGTTATGGTGAGAATATAAAATATAATACAAATAAGCATCTAGAATAGAATCTGCTATACAGAAAGTATTCATAAAAGTGATTATTAGTATTTCTGTGTGCCATAACCTGTGCTGGGATTTGGAAATGCAATAGTTAAGAAAAGAGACAGCCCATGCCCCCAAGGAACTTTTATTTTAGTAGAAGAGGCAAACAAAACAAAATAAAACATGCAAAAACAAAACCCAAAAAATCCAAATAAATTGAGTACTTTTTAATTAAAAATTATATACTTTGGCAAGGTATTAAATGATGTAAAGCAGAAGCGGGTACAGGGCTGGTATAGTACTACATAATTCCCCAGAACTTTCCTCTGGGGAAGAACATATCAGGAGGAAACAAAAGCATGTACAAAGTCCCGTGGCAGAAAGGGGTTTAGAGTGTTGGAAAAGGAAAAAAAAAAAAAAGAGCAAGATGTCTCAACAAATATATGCATCCTAGAAATCTATGCTCACACATATTCTAGACATATTCTAGGGTAGCTCCTCAGTTACACCTTCACGTTTTGGCCTGGCTCCCTGCTGAGGTTTAATATTGTTAGAATCCACCTGGCCTTTTACATATGGCAGCCCCATTTTTACTCCCACATCACACCCCGATATTTTTTGCAGTAATTGCTCTAACCATTTCCTGTGTATGAGCCAACTGCTACTCCATGCTTATCCCTGTGTTTATCCAACCTATCACTCTGAGAAGCATCCAACTTGGAAGATAAGAGCATAAACTCTAGATCCATTTCTCAAAGTTCCCACCATCACTTGATCTTGGGCTAGCTACATTACCTACCTGTGCTTCAGATTACTCATCTGTAAAATGGGGATTAAAAATATTTTCCAATCCATAAGTTGATCGCATTTGATGGCGTAGCATGAATAAAATAGTCCTATACCTGACATTTGGTCAATGCTAGCCATTATTGTTATAAACACCATCATTATCTTCCTTTGAGGCTCTATCTTTGGGGACACTGTTGGTGTTTCACTGTGTCTTCGTGAGCTTCTACTTCCTCTTCACTCATAGACAGTTTCCCATTAACTTCTCCAGCCCGCTTTTTGGGCCAATCAGGAGAGGAAAATTCCGAATGGCATTGGGAATGCCTAAGTGCTCACATGCGTGCACATGCATATATCCGAACACACTCTCTACCTCCTTCACTCCTCAGCGCCACCTGAAATGGTGCATCTTCCTTCACTGTAGGTTCCGTCTCTTGCTGTGTTGATATTCTTCCCTAAGTTCTATCATAAATGATAATTTTAGGGACAGCAACTGACATTTTAAATAATCATGATCTTCAGTAAAATGGCACTAATTTTAATGCTTTCAACTGCTGCTCCTTTTCAAGGCACAAAGCAGCCAGACTTCCTTTTCACTGAAGAGATTGCTAATGTGATGACATCCAAACCATCAGCTGCCTCCCACACGGATATTGACAGCTGGGGTGCTTTCAGTGTGCTCCGCAGTCATCGGCCCCTCTCCATTTTCCTCTCTCGCAGATTAGATTGAAATGGTAGTGTTTCACTCCGGTTGAGACCAGGGAGTTTTGCAGATTGACAGATATAATTACCATGTTTGCTTCCCGGCATGTGGCATCTAAGTAATAGTCTCCATATTTATCCAGCGTTAATCAGGAAAGAGTCCAATCAGTTGGAGAGGGTTTTTTCAAACCGGGCCCTGCCTAGAGAACGCATCCAGTAATGAATGTTCTCATTTCTGATATGAGGCTGGAGTCTTGCCCCAGTTCTGTCTCTCAGCAATTGTTATCACCCAAGGACCCTGGGCCTTCATGAGGGCAATTGGGTTGGTACAGAGGACCTGCAAAGAGGCCCAGCTGAATTCATTCTGAGGCGATGGAGCAATGCAGAGACTTGCATCACCAAGGAAGTAATCAGAGAATGATGACAGCAAGAAAATGAAATACGGTTTATTGTAGTTTGGGAATTTAGTTGTAGAAGCAGTAAGAAGGGTACACCAACGCATGGTTTTGTTGTCGCTTTGTTCGTTTATTTGTTTGCAAAGGAACGAGGATCATGGTTTGCAAAGGAACGAGGATCATTAAAGTTTAATGAACTTTAAAGATGATCTAGCCTGCTTTCCTTCTTCTTTTTGATAATGGGCAAATATCAGACTTTTTCCACTAGCCTAGAGTCATTTGGCTAGTTAGGGGGAGCACAGAATTTACATGGAGGAAGAAGCCGAGACATGAAGCAGCTTTATAAATGGGAGGTGCATTTGTCACAGTTATTTTGATTTATATGGTCCTTGACTTCAGAAGGTGGACGGGGCCTTCAAACACCTGAGGTCCAACTCCCATTCTCTAACACCCCTGAGAAGGGCAGTCCAATCTCTCTTTGAATGTCTTCCATAAAGTATGGATATCAAATATCATGAAGAGTTAGATACTGAAAAGGTAAGTGGCAGGGCCGAGGAGAGAGCCCACCCGAGTGCTGCTCCTAGTAATAGTAGTGGTGGTAGTAATTGTAATAATAGTGATTCTGGGAGGTGGGAAGCAGTCTAATATCGGATCATTGCTTATTCCAGACCAGGGAACTTCCAAGGGCTTTACATGAATCATCTTATTTAAATTTTTCTGTAACCCCATGAGTCAGGTGACTTTTATTTCCTTAATTAAAAAATATGGCTTAAAATACTAAGAAAATTCCTCTGGGTCAGGCAGTGGTCAAATGACAGAACCACAATTGTCTGATTGAAGCTTTTTTCTTAGCCACAATGCCATGTTGTCTTTCATGTACCCCTTGGGTGCTCAGATCACCAGTTCAAGGAGAACTTTCAGAAGGGGGGCTAGTGAACAAAGAGGAGTTTGGGTTTGGTGTTTCCTTAGGAAAAAAGTCTGCAGTAAACAGTGAAAGATAGCATGTGCTTTGGCAGAAGTGAAATTTCAACCCAAACAGAAGTTAAAAGTGGATAAACACAGCTAGCTAATTTTGCTTCTCCAATTGCTGTGTGTCTTCTGGGGAGGCACATCAAATAGCCCACTACCTCCTTATCTGTTTATTTTGTTTTAAGCTCACTGAGCAGAAACAAGTCTCCTCTCTGTAGCATACCCACAAAAATTAAATAACACTTCTATTAAAAAACACGAGGAGGGTTCATGCCCTTTTCTTTGGAGACCTAGTCACCACTCTCTTGCCTGTAGTATGATCATCTTAAATTGATTTTATTCTCCTAGTGGGTATGGTAAGTCTATTCCAATTAGTTGGGATGTTTTCCTAAAAGAAGGAAGTGGGCAATCTGAGCCACACTGTATCTTTTAGGCTTACCTGGATAAGGGAAAACGAATGTGGACATTTCTTAAAACAATAGTTTGGTATGTCCAAACACTATTCTAAGAAGCTTACCCCCCATTAACAGATTGGCTACTCACAGCAATCTTTTGAAGTAAGTATCATGATCATTCAGAGTTTACAGAGTAGGAAGCTGCTGTGCAAGAAAGTATACACTTGAACAAGGTCATAGTGTCAGTCTGCAGAAGAGCTAGGATGCATATCAATCTTGCTTTAGAACCAGATATAGGAACTACAGGGGGAATGCCATTTATGTGTAAATGGGGACACAGAAGTCCTCTCTGAGAAGGGAAAATCTCAGCTGAGACCTGAAGCATGGGGAAGGGCTTGGAAAAGAGCATTTTGAGCAGAAAGAACAAGTGCAAAGGCTCCAAATGAGAACTACCACTTTCAAGAAAGAGCAAAAATGTCATGATGGTTCCAGGAGGATATCTGAATAAGCAGTAGAACTGAGATTCAAATTCATTCAGTGTGCTTTTGAACCCCGTATAAACCACACTGTTAACCGACTCAATCTTTTTGAGTGCTGCAGAGACTCCCCAGTAAGAATAAGACACAGAAATGCCCATTGATTTTGCATTCTGGAGACCTTAACAAGAGTAACACCCATGGTGTGGTGGTTGGCAAAAACCAGATAGGAAAGGTGAGAAGAGTAAATAGTAGACTGGGAAGAAGAGAAAGCAAGTGTCAACAACTTTCTCAAAAAGTTTTTCTGTTTGTTTGTTTTTTCATTTTTGAGAATGCTAGAGGAGAATGTAGGGTCAAGAGAGGGTTTGTGAAAGAAGGAAAAAAAAGTGTGAATGCTGGTAAGATTGATCCAGAAGAGAGAGAGAATGAGTCATGATGCATGAGAGAGAAATTGATTATATTCATAAATATTGATGCATGATTTGATTCTTAGCCTTTGGCTCAAAGAGATTTATGGACATCTAGGAACTATGGATGTGTGTTCCATCTTGTTTCCATACTGTGCCCATCCTTTATTCAGGTGAAGCCAAGTACTATCAATATATAATATACACGTTGCTTTTATTGGTGGTGGTTTTGTTTTTTTCCCCAAAGTTCATTGATTGATTCTCTCCTTTGTGATAATTAAATGAGATAATCAGCTACTTAACTCATTACCTCATTCTCTCGACAAATATGCTTGACCATCTTCAATATGTCAGATACAATAACAAATGGAGTGATACAAAGATGGATAATATAAACATAAAATGGCTGCTCCTAAGAAGTTCTCACTCCTAAAGGATACAGTGTAATATTCTACACCACATATTAGCAATGCTTTGGTCAATCAGTGTAAGTTTTCTTTTTTATCTGTGGAATTGGAAAGAAACAGATATGTAAATCAGTGAGTTAGAATTTTAAGCATTTTTTAAAACTCTTTCCCCTTATCTTCTGTCCCTTTCTTTTTATTTCTTCTTTTCTTGAATATTCATTTATATACATATTCAATTATGTATACTATAATGAATATATAACACATTATACCTGAAAAAAGTATATAAATATATATATACACATACATCCAGAATATGTAATGAGTTTTTATAAATAAATAATAAGACTAATTTCCCAATTAAAAATAGGGCAAATGACTTATACAGACACTTCACCACTTCACACACACACACACACACACACACACACAGATATATACAAATGACCAATGAACATATAAAAATTACTTAGGATCATTAGCCATCAGGAAAACACAAATTTTAACCATAAAGAGATACCAATATACATCCTCTGGAATAGCTCAAATTAGAAAGACTGATGAAAAATGTTGGTGAGGATGTGTACCAGCTGGAATTCTGTTACATTCACAGGAAGTTAGAGTGAGTGTATAAAATGCTACAACCACTTTGGAATATTATTTGGCAGTCAAACATATATCTACCTAAAAACCCAGAAATCCCCACACCTAACTATCTACCCCAAATAAATAAGAAGTTATCATTACACAAACATTTCTCAAGGATGTTTACAACAGCTTTATTCATAATAGTCACAATTTAAAAATGTCCATCAGCACTTCAATCAATAAACAAATTGTGATATTGTCATATAAAGGAATACCATTTCTTAATGACATGGAACAAACTACTGATGTATATAACATCATGGCGGAATCTCAAAAATATTATTATAAGACAAAGAAGCCAAACACGAGAGAGTACATACCATATGATTCCACTTGTATGAAGTCAAAACCAATCTATGGTGATAGAAATGAGAACAGTATTTACCTGTGGGGTTGAGCATTGACTAAAATGGGGATAAGGGATGTTTCTGATGGAAAATGTCCCAAATCTTGATTGGGGTGGTGTGACACGGGTATAAAAATGGTCGAAACTCATCAAATTGTACACTTAGCATGGTACACAGAATTTCAAGAAAACCTCATGACTTTCATGTCTGGTGTGATTCCCATGATTTCCTTATGATAAAGGACAAAGGAGAGATTTTTCGGGTGGCCCTAATATAATCATATGATTCCTTGGAAAGCATAGAGTTTTCTCCATTGGTAAGAGAAGGAGAAATCAGAGAGCTTTGACATATGAGAAAGATTTAAGATACCTTTGCTGGTTTGAAGATGAAGAAGTCCACATGACAGGAATGCAGAGGATCTCTAGAATTGGAGGGATGATTGACAGCCAGCAAGAGTGTGGGGACCTCAGACCTACAACTACAAGGACAACACTCTGCCATCAACCTGAAGAGCTGGAAGCGAATTCTTCCCCAGAGCCTCGAAACAAGAGCTTGGCCTGTCTGACATTTTGATTTTGGCCTTGTGAGACCCTAAGTAGAGAATCAAGTTGACCCCATCCACATGTCTCACCAAGTGTAAGATAATAAATAGGTATTGTTTAAAACCATTAACTTTGTAATAACTTGTTATTCAACAATAAAAAAAACTAACACATTTACAATCACTGTATGTACATATTACCTCTCTCTCTCTGTACGTGTATGTCTATTTCAAGGAGTTTAGGCAGATTTAGAAACACAGTGATTTTTACTAGAAAACACACAGATAAGAAGCTGAGTTTATCTCATGGATATAGATATAGTAAGAGGCCTCTGCTTCCCCAGCTGGTGAGGGGTAAGAAACTGGTGTAACAAACACAGGATTCTTAAATAGAGCTCTTTGCATTGCCAGAAAAGATAAATATATGTTTAAGGGGAAAAATATTTTTGTTTTCCTAAACATGTTCTTCTCCAGTTTTCCTGTGTACCAGCCATGCTCTTAAGCTCTTTCCATGTATTAACTCATGCAATCCTCACAAAAACCCTGGGAGACACATAGGCACTTTTACCACCTCCGGTTTACCTCCAGATACCTCTCTCCAGAATAATACACAAGTTACACAGCAAGGCGGTCTCTCTCTGGAGCTCCAGCTCTTAACTACAATGCTGTATTTTGTCCCATTGGAAGTGGAATTATCCTTGTGTCTTTCCCTCACACTCCAAATTCAACCCATAAGAGCATCCTAATGGCACTGCCTTCTAAGCATATTGCCCCTATCCAATCCACATCATACCTTGTCTGGACCATTGGGAAATCCCCCTTACTGTCCTCCCTGCTTCTGACCTTGGGCCCATCCAAGGGCGCTCATTTGATCCAATCAACGCCTTTCTCTCTTCCACTTAAAACCCTCTGATGGCTTCAAGTGCAGTTAGAATCAAGATCTTACAAGAGCTTTCAGGGAACATTTGGCAGTATCTAGAGATGTTTTTGGGTGTCATGGCTCGGGGCAGGAGCGCTCCTGGCATCCAGTGGGTAGGGGCCAGAGATGCTATCAAGCCTTTCGCAATGCACAGGTTATCCCCCAAAACAAAGAATTATGCAACTCACAGTGTCAGTAGTGTTGAGGTGAGAACCCCTGTTCTGTTGGACAAATTCAAAGCAGAGAGCATGACATACGCTCCAGCCCTGGTATTTAAGAGCTCATGGGCTACCACCAAATTGCCATGGGGATACAGCACTCTGTGGGCCAGGGGACTAAGAGATGCAGCCTCACTCCGGCACAGAGCAGCAAACTTGCTCTGAGCTGAGACTGAGATTTTGAGACCGTGCAGGTGGCAAATTGAATTCTGAAGAGGGATGGCAAAAAAGAGGAACATTCTTCAAAGACACCATAAAAGAATGGCTGCCGCTGCTCTGACCTCAGGAGTACCTGCTTTCCTCCTGCAGTTCCTGATCTTTGCTCATCCATGCTCAAATGTTAATGATTAACACGGTTGTGCATTTAGATAAGGATTGATTTTTAGTGACATTCTTTTCTCATAAGATAATACAAGCTTAATGTAAAAAAATGGTTGGGAGATAATTTTTTTAAATTAAACATCTAAAAGAACAAGGAAGAAGAAAAAATATACAATGCCACTACTCAGAAAAAACCACTGTTAATACTTTGAGGTGTGTGTGTGTGTGTGTGTGTGCGCGCGCGCGTTTAAAGGCCACGTTTCATCACAAACATTCTCTTGCATCATTAAAATTTTGAAGACCATTGTATGATATTCTACCTTATGGCACCGTTGTTGATTTCAGACTCTTCCCAGTTTTGGTCATTGGGATGGTTAGCACCCACTTCCCTGATCAGTTGTCAGAATGAATGGAGAGACTGTTTACTCAACAAACGTTTAGGAAATGTTTTCTAAGTGTCAAGCCTTATACTAAGTGCTATGTGTAAACCATGAATAAAATAGGAAGCTTCTGCATTCCAGATAAATCCAATAGCAGTGGTGGGTGTTGTGTGGGCACAGAGCAGATGAGAAGCTGGAAGCAGCTTCTGAGGAGGCTCTTGAGAATCACCGCTTTGGTGGTGAACTTAGCAGAGCAGACCACTTGCAACATCCTCCCGCTAATCCAGAAGCTTCTCGCTTTCACTGAGCTCCACTCCCCTGCCCATCCCAACTGCACGTGGACCTCTAAATCCCTGTGTGGAAAACTATCCTTGGGCTATGTATTAGTTTTCTAAGGCTATTATATCACTGTAGACTGGACAGCCTAAATGACAGATTTATTTCTCACGTTTCTGGAAGCTGGGAAATCCAAGATCCAATGTTCCAGTCAGTTTGGTTCTTATGAGAGCTCTCTTCCTGGTTGAGGATGGTCACTATCAGGGGAGCCTCACCCTGATGACCTCTACCAGCTCTAATCACCTCCCAAAGCCCCATCTCCAAATACCATTTCATTGAGGGGTAGGGCTGCAACATACACATTTTGGAAGGACACAGGGTACCCAGAGCGTGTTTCTTTTGTGGTTTGTAAAACTTTAATTTCATTCTATAAAAAAATGTGTTCCTACGCCATGGAGATAATTTGTTATCAAGTCAGTGTATATCTTCCCTTTATCACCTCCCATGTGGCTCACGTTATACGTATTATATGTAGCAAATTACACTTTAATATCAGTTCACATGTGTATTCCACAAATATTTATAAACCCCCATTCTATGCTGGGTGCTGAGGCTAGTGGAGGAGAGTTAAACCTGACCTTACAGAACACAGAGTCTAATATAAATTGGAGGGTTTGTCCCCCAAATTTCACTGTTAAACAAATGTTTCAGTGAACATTATTTATGTCTAATTGACATGTGTGTTTTAAGAAAAATTGTGTGTGTGTGCCCCTAAGCTAACATGCACTTTGTAATTTCTTTCAAACATTGATAGTCTGTGAAGACCTTCTTCGGGAGAGTCATATCCTTGGGACTGGGACCCTTGCCACATGAGTCTTTATGTGCCCTGGGCCTTTCACAGAGCCGCATGCACAGTGGACACTCCGTGATGCTGGCTGAATGACTGAGGACGGCATTGGCATTCCCATATCACTCAGCTCAGGCTGCCATAACAAAACACCATTGACCGGGTGGCTTAAACAACAGAGGTTTATTTTCTCACTGTTCTGGAGGTGGACGTTTGCTTTCAGGGTAGCAGCAGGGGCATATTTTGACAAGGCCCCTCTTCCTGGCTTGCACATGACCATCTTCTCACTGTGTCCTCACATGGCAAGAAGACAGGGAGAGAATAAGCTTTTTGGTGTCTTTCCTTATAAGAACCCTAATTCTATTGGAACAAGGCCCTAACCTTATGACCTCATTTAACCTTAATTACTTCGGTAAAGGCTCTTTCTCCAGATATGATCACCTTGACAGTTAAGGCCTCAGCGTATGAATTTGGGGATGGGGGGCACAAACACTCAGTCCATAATAATTCTCATTTTACACATAGGAAATCGGGATGTGACAGGATGTCAGCAGCACTTTGTCCCAAATGCCGACTCCCTCTGATGGGTACTGGCTGCTCGGAACCTGGGAGGGGAAGGATTCTGGAGCCACACCTAGGCTCAGCGGGAAGCCGGGCATGGATCAGTTAACCGTATGTGTATGAGCAGGAGCAGGAACCAGTAGTGTGTGTGCTTGGCACTACACAGCATTATCTTCCTCTTTAATACTCACACCCTGCACGGCAAGCGTTTTCTTTCCCAGATTACAATGACTGCCTTAAAGCTAGAGAATTTAAATATTTTGCCAGAGGGCAGTTAAAGGTAGAACTTCTGTTTGAACCAGTTTAAGTGCCTTTTTATGGTGCAACTGACTTAACTTGAATTCCTCTAATACTGAGGACTTTGTCAGTTTCTCACTTCACAATACATTTAAACAACATGCATTCATCAGTCAGATCACAGTATTCAAGAAAGTCGAAGCACTATTGACTCTCAGAGATCACCTAAATTGACTGATTTAAAAATAGATGTATTAGTGAAATCTTTTTGTCAGTGAGCTGTTACTAGAGTTCCACTAAATGAAAAGAGGAGTTGAGCAAGATAAATGCTTCCCTTTGCCACCCCCAGCTCCCTGGAAATACCTCCAAGAAACCCCAGAATTCCGTGGAACGTAATTTATAAACCACTGATCCAGCTCACCCTCTTTATTCAGTTGAGAAAGGCACCAATTACTTACTGAAGGTCACACAACTAATTAATGGCAGAGCCGGGCGTCTAGCTCTGGACTCTTGATTCTTAATGCGATGCTGCCTCTAATACACAGGTGTTGAAATATTTTTTAAAAATCGTCTGTCACTTTGAGGCACCAAGCTCCTCTGGAATCATAACTGAATTATGTAGGGCACGTGAGGTTTCTTGAAAATCCCAAAGAAAACAAACGGAAATTGGAAAAGCACCGTGGGATTGACTGCAAACAATTGAAATTTTTCTCCGTTAAATGTCGAGATGAAAAGGCCAAGACAAGCACAGTTCTGCAAAGAGGAGAAATGAAAAGTCAAGTCCGAAAGCTTTACAGATGTCGATATTCTGCTGAGAAGACTTAGTTCCATAAGAAAAGAAAAGCTCTGGTTACTGAACACATAGCCAGTGTCTGGTTCCCGTATAAATGCCCAGTCTGACTCTGGCTCAACCTGGTGTGTGTTTAATGAATATTTCAGAGGTTCCTACAGAGTTGAAGGACTTTTGAGGTAAATGAGGCCCATCTACCACCTCCTGCAAGAATCCTCTCCACAGCAACTAACATTCAGGTAGGCTACCAGCTCTCATACCTGGTTGGATAGCTCTGAACATTAGCAAGACCACACTTGTACAGAGCTTAAAAAGAAAGAGGAAAGGAAAATTCTTTCTGTGAAATTAAATTAACCCATTTGATTTTTTCAAAAAATCTTGAGGATGGTACAATAGTTATCATTTTACAGATGGGAAAAAAAAGAAGCTCAGAAAAGTTAGACAATTGGTCCTATGGTACATTGATACCATATTGGTACCTGTTGGTGCATATGGCTAATTATGTCACAGTGGGCACATGAACCCAAATCTGCCTGAAGTCTTCCTACTATTTGGTAGATGCCACTCGTGCATACAAATATTAGTTTCTGCTTTCCTTCACGGGCAGACCCCTGGAATATGTGCTCTAGATTCTTACTCAACTCAGGTGAACCCAGGAAACTGATTTATGGCCAATGTAATCAGAAGTATTCGGAGCCATATCCAAAGCTGGTCCTTAGGAGCACCTGTTCCTTTCCATTAAAGGTTGGGGTTGGGGGAAGAAAGAAAGAAATCTCTGAGGATCTTGAAGGAGATAGAGTTACAGGATAGAAGGAGTTTGGGGCCTTGAATAACTTCACAGAGCTAACTCTGTCTCCCAAGCCCCCAGGCCTGCTTCCTAACTGAGTTCTGCTTCAGATTATTAACCAAATCATTATTTCCTGTTGCAACTACGGAGTAGCAGACCCTGGAGATGTCTGGGAACAGCTTCCTTTAGCTCTTTCGGTCAAATGCCAGGAAAAAGTGGCAATAACCACAGCTCCGGGGCTATTCGAGCCAGCATTGTGACATTCCAGGTGAGAAGTTTTACCAGGTCACCTGCTGCATAATTATGGGCTGAAGTACACATCTGGATTCCCATCACACTTTGATGACATTGTCTAAGAACTGTGATGGGGAGATATGCTACCAGACCCTGGCCCCTCTTCAAGGATAAAAAGTTCATTCCCCCAAGGTGAAGGAAGCATTGTTAGGTCATAGCTTGCATTTGAGTCTCTCTCAAGAGATGGGTGGGCTCTTAGATGAAGAAATTTACCTCACATAACATCATAACCCCTTCCCAGGCACATCATTTATCCAATGACTGATCCAATGCTGGAATATAAAAGCTCTGCCCCCTTATCAAAATTCAGGACAATTTCATAGGCTATCCCACTTCCAGAACCACCTACCCTCCCCCGCCCTCAGCCATGAGATTATTAGAAACATTTGTTGTCACTGTCATCTTGAAAAGATCTCCTCTTCCTTGATCCTGGTGAAGTATCCAAACCTTATAGTTAAAAAAAATAATTTTTAATGATTATATATTTGTAAAAGCATGGCCTTAGGATAAGGATATGCAAATAATAATTTTCTCTATAAAAGAAGGGAAATGATGGTATGCTCAAAGCCAAGTGCCCCCCAGAGGATTTTGGAACTACTTGAATTTCCTTTGTGATGTTTAGTCCACTCACTTAGGCTCTGCCTGGAAATGAAGTGTTTAGACTTAGCAGAAAACCATTGCCCTACCTCAAATATTGTGTGACTTGTGACCATCTCACTCTTCTTTCTTATAATCAGATTTATCCAATCCCTTTCTGAGACCTCTTCTGCATTGGGTACATACTTCTGTCATTATTCACATCATATCATCACAGTCTACTGATTTTAATTGTGATTATCTATTTACATGTTCTTCACACATCTAGGATTTCCTCCAGGACAAATAAGGACAGTGGCTTATTAATTTCTTTTTTTTAATTTAATTTTATTTTTTCAGTGTTCCAAGATTCATTGTTCATGCACCACACCCAGTGCTCCATGCAATACGTGCCCTCCTCAATATTATCAATTTCTGAACTGCCCTGTTCTTCATATAAAGGGCTCCTCCAGAATGGTTTCTTCAATGTGGATGGAATGAATTCACGTCATAGCACTTGACACATAAAGGCTGATTACAATGGCTTTATTTACCACAGTTCTTTTGTTACCTTATCTAAAACAAACATAAAATGGAAAACTTCATAAAACCCAATCTGGCCATAAAGTTGAACAAGATGATATGAATGTAAAAATACACTCTGTTCATCTCAACAAAAGGAATAGGCCTTCCAAAAGAATAGCAGTTAGCATGGAGGAGGAGTTTAAAGAAGGAAGTTTTCATATAAGTTGGTCTTGAATAGGTCTGTCTCCCTCCATCCTCAACAGCACCTCCCAAGGGTATTAATATCTCATGCTCTAAACTTACAGAATCTATAATGAGGAATATGTGGTTTTCCTTCTCATGCAAATACAGGGCCCTGCACATAGTAGGTCACTGCATAGTAAATATGTGTTTAAAGAAAGAAAGAAAAAAGGTAAATTAAAAAAAGGTAAGAAGAAATGAAGGGAAGAAGGAAGGAAGAAAGGAAAAGAGGGAGGGTAGGAGGGAAATTAGGACAATGTTAAAAAGAGTAATTGAGTTTTATCTTGTAACTTTCTACGTTTGTCATAACAAAGCTGACAGACTTTCTATCACACCATACAATCTCGCTGATAGATTAAATCTTTTTTGGAGGTATAATATATATATAAAGCAGCCAATTCAACTGAATTAGGAATTCAGAGGGTAACCCAGTCATGCCTGGTGCTTCAGTCTTCCTAGAATCTGACCTTCCCTTGATCTATGGTCTGATTCCCACTCTTAAGGAGTTGACTCTATGATGGAATTGAAGACAATCTAGATACTCCTTTAAAAAAATTAAGTAGGAAAAGATTAAATGTCCAGATGATGGATATGTGAAATGAAACCAAACCTTTAAGTAAGAGATACTTCGATTCCAAGTAAAATAGAATAGAATCTGCTATAATAACCAATTAACATATTGGTTAATCCCAAGGGCAGGGACACACTGAAGTATGAAATCTGGTATCTCACAAAAAGCTTCAAGGGTCAAAGTTACACAAACAGGCAACCCTACAGAGAATGGAAAATCTCCTGTCTTGATGCTTCTGTCATTAATTGCTGAACTCCCAGTTACCCAATGAAGCATTATATAATTTTTGCTCTGGGCACGGATGTAGCAATGCCTTAAAATAAACAAGATAGTCAATTAGAATTAATCTGTTAAAAAATTACCCTGCCAAGACAAACTGTAGAAAGTGGAAACAAAAATAAAACAGAGTTAAAGAACAAGGGATACATTTCTGAGTCCAACAGTGATCACTAATCTCATAATTCATAAGGTCCAATTGCTAATATGTTCATTCATTCATCCAGTCTGAATTATTCCCCTGTTCCTGGATATGGGTTAGGGATGCTCGACTCTGGCCACTGGATTGGGGCTTGGCCGCAAAGTTCTGAATGAGAGATGCAAATGGTCCAAGAAGGTCTAAGCTAGGGGAGCCAAATTTAAAACCTGAGGACTGAGTTAAACACTAATTTCAAAGGAGAGAATACAGCATGATGATGAAACCCCAAAGGAAATATATCCAGACACTGGTGGGTGTCTCAGACACTCATGAAAGTTTTGGCTTCTCTTTAAGAGCTACTACAT
>CM052899.1:168339258-168424869 GCA_028534135.1 Potos flavus
GGCATCATAATCTTCATTAGTCCCTATTTAAGTGAATCCCACTTTCTGTCTCTAGGCTGACCTCACCAAATTTAAGTCTACCTGTGAAAGGTACTGTATTTGAAGTCCTAGGAATATTACGAACTCTTCAGGGGATACTGAGATTCCCCCGTGGATACTCTTGCACATTCTGTAGCTCACCAGGGATTAAATAGTTTGCTAGTCTAGTTTAATTGATGTTGGGATAGAGAATGTAAGAGTAATTATGTTGCTGCATGAAAGACGATGATACCCGAGTGGGACTCAATAGGTGGGCATTGGAGACCAGAGAGACCTGGTGAGACACCTAGAAGGAAGCTTCAAGATGCTGCTCAGCAGGAGCTGGGAACAGCGCCGAAAGGCACCTTCACGGTGAAATGCTTGATTCCTTCACTCATCTGCTTCCTCCTACACTGTACGCTCCGTGGAGCTAGGGGCCATGTCTTCCTTGAACTGGATGCATAGTTTCTAGCAATGCCCAACACAGAGTGTTTTTATTACACAGCTTGAGACAACTAGTGACTTCCAGGTAGGATGGAGAAGCCCAAAGAACAGAGCTGCAGTCTTGGTGGACAGGGCCGGTGCATCATAATACGGGGATCCTGTGGGATCCACCCCTGCCTTCCCATACAGCCTTGCTCACAACACTCACCCTCACTCACTGTGCATGCCCCCACACACTGACCTTCTGCTAGTTTCTGGAATATACCAATCCCGCTCTGCCTTAGGCTCTTTTTTTTTTTTTTTAAGATTTTATTTATTTATTTGACAGAGAGAAAGAGATCACAAGTAGGCAGAGAGACAGTCAGGGAGAGGGGGAAGCAGGCTCCCTCCTGAGCAGAGAGCTCGATGCGAGGCTCCATCCCAGGACCCCGAGATCATGACCTGAGCCGAAGGCAGAGGCTTAAACCACTGACCCACCCAGGCACCCCTGCCTTAGGGTTGTAAGGTGCTGTTGCCTGTCTGAGATGATCTTGTCCACATTCCTCTGCATGACTCCCTCTTCTTCCGTCTCAAAACATACCCTTCTCTGACCCAGCTTTTGTTCTGCCCTCCTTTTATGAGCTCCCAGAGAGCAACATTTTTTTCACAGTATTCACACAATTTTAAGCTTAATACTTATTTAGTAGACCTTGATTGTTACCTGTTTCTTGCACTAGATTGAAATCTCCATGATGACAGGAGATTGTCTAGTTAGTTATAGCGTGCTTAGTGCTTGTCACAGTGTCGAAGACAGAGTAAGCACTCATTACTTATTGAATAGTTGATTTTTAAAAGCTACGTGCCAGAAATTATGATGCCCAATGGGATAAGTAAATGTTGCTGCATTTATGCTCTTTATGATAAAATAAAGAATATAAAAAATGCTAGGGAAAGGCAGGGCCCCTGGGTGTCTCAGCTTGTTAAGCATTTGCCTTTGGCTCAGGTCATGATCCCAGGGTCTTGGGATCGATTCCCACTTCAGGCTCCCTGCTCAGCATGGGAGACTGCTTCTCCTTCTCCCTCGGTCCCTCTGCCTCCACTCATGCTCTCTCTCTCTCAAATAAATAATAAATGTTAAAAATAAATAAATTAAATAAATAAATAAATAAATAAATAACACTGGGAATTGAGTAGTGCAGAGAACAGAGGGTTTGGTAGTAACATGCACTAGACATTGTATGAAAAAGGATGGGTGTGCTTTTTATTTAATCAAAAATTTAATATGGTCATGTGCCAACGGCTTTATGTGAGAGCTAATATGTGAGTAAAGAACATTGCTGGATTGGCAGTATCAGATACTCTTACATGGAGCCTACCAAAGCAATAGACTCAAAAATGACAGAAAAATCTAATTCAGAGAATTTTATAGCCAAAATGGCAGATGCACAGCTTAGAGGTGTTTATTCTTAATGAAGATAGTGTGCCCACATATTATGTTTTATAATTCATACAACATCCTCTCGGTTAGTCAATTCTCTTGATCCTACGGCTGTTAAGCCATGACACATGCCTCTTGAGATTGCAGATCTTTTCATGCTCGGTAACAGGAGCTGTTTCTGGGAGGGTTGGAATTCTGTCAAGGGGGTTGACTGGACCATTTCACCCATACACGTTCACAAAAGATCTAAAATTTTGATTTTTTAAAAATGTTATCTACAGGGGCACCTGGGTGGCTCAGGGGTTTAAGCCTCTGCCTTCGGCTTAGGTCATGATCTCAGGGTCCTGGAATCGAGCCCCGCATCAGGCTCTTTGCTCAGTGGGGAGCCTGCTTCCCCCTCTCTCTTCTGCCTGCCTCTCTGCTACTTGTGATCTCTGTCAAATAAATAAATAAAATCTTTTAAAAAAATGTTATCTACAAATAGAGAGCACTCTGCATGTGTTTTTCATAATCTAGTCTTGACACATTTTTTTATCTTTTAGTATCCTGGTACCCTTAAAATTTGGGAAAGCCTATGTCATTAGGAGGCCCTGTGTACACAGTCCCTTATAAATTGAATAGAAGGGACATATTCAACAGGCCCTAGAACCAGCAAGGCTCAGACTTCTCCTTCCTCTGATGCCCAGACTCCCTGAAAGCATGAGGATCATGCTCATTTTCAAATTTCAGTGCCGTGATTCTCAGCTCTGTGAATACTGCTGAATTATGTCAACTCTCTGTGTCTTAGTTTCTTCATCTATTAAATGACAATGCAAATTTCAGTCCACAATCGCTATTCCATAATTCTGAAATCCAGAAAAAGTCCTGAAATACGAATTGTTTTTTCCTATAAGTTTAGGGCAGAAGTTCTTTCCGGCAGCAAAGCTTTTCTGAATTGGCACGCAACTGTTTAAGTAATCATTTGTCACACTTTGTCTCAATATTCACAATGTGAGATCAGACATGTTAATGTGATTATTCTGGAGATGGTATATACTACACGACATGTATACTATGCTTTTATGGAGCAACAAACTTCTGCAAGCTCTAGGAGCTTCATGTGAGGGACTGTGGCCCTGTTCTCCATGGTGTGGTACTGGGGTTCAAAAAAGGTTGGTTCACAGTAAGAACTCAACAAAGGATAGCCCTCTTTTCAAGGTATTCTTTTGGCTCTCCCTCATTAAACATTAGTGCTCCTGCCCCTTCGCTGGCCATCTGGTTGGTAATCATCGGACTTTGGATCAAGCTTTCATTCTATTTGTGATTGAGCATATCAGTAGTTGTCTGTATAAGAGAGAGAAGAAGGAACAGGAAGAGGGGAAGGACGAGGAAGAAAAAGAAGAGGAGGAGAAGTGAAAATAGAAAAAAGAAAACACAACCAAAGAGAGAACAAAAGAATCAACGATATAAGAATGAAATATGCTTGTTGCCCTAGCGACGGGTTTATACTCATCACCCCTATAAAACTGTTCTCTCTTGAGTCTCTGTTGGTAACTATGTTGCCAAACCCAATGTCAAAGCGTTTAAGAGGAGTCCCTGGAGTCAGACTCTCTGTTTGACACCGAACAGCTGGGTGACTGCGATAGACCCTAAGTGACACCCCCCTGCCCATGATCCCTGCCTTTTGGTATTCATGAGATTCTATAATCTCCTCCCCATGGCTGCAGATAGAACCTATGACTTCTTTCCAATCAATGAAATATGACTAAGGTTATGGGTGGTCACTATCATGATTGCATTACATTGTATAAGACTATGTCTTGCTAGAAGACTCATTCTAGAGATTCTTCTTGCAGGCTTCATGAGGTCAATGGCTACACTGAGGAAATTCACAGGGCAAGGAACTGGAGGTAGCCTCTAGAAATTGCATGATGCCTCTTGCCAACAGCCAGCAAAGAACTGAGTGAATTTGGAAGCAGAATCTTCCCGCTTTGAGCCTACAGATAAGAACACAGTCCAGCCAAACTTTGGTTGCAGCTTTGTGAAGCTCTAAGCAAAGGACCCAAGCAAAGTATGGCTGCACTTGTGACCCACAAAACTGAGATAATAAATACGTGGTTTGTTTGAGCTGCTACATTTGTAGTATTATCATCACACAGCCTAGGAAAATAATACAGTGACTTTGGGTGCCAATCTTTCTATGCCTTGGCTCCCTGTGCCTCAAAATGGAAATGACAATAGTATTCATCCTGGGGCATTGTTGTGAACAATGTGATGATAACATATGTAACACAGAATAGTACTGGCACATCAAGAGTTACATAAGCTTAGCTATTATACTACACGTGGCATAGTATCTTGACATGATGTAACATCTTGAAAATATTTGCTTCTTTGGCCTTTAGAAAATCTTGTCCTCTTGGTTCCCTTCTTATTTTTTCTCATATTTCTAAGTCTCATTCGTAAACTGCTCTTTAATCCTCCCATCAGGATCCTGCCTTCTTGTCTGCTCACCTTTAGCATCTCCCTGAATGTTCCAGGGAAGAATTCCTTTCTCTCGCCCATAGTATACGAAGCACTTCTAAAGGACTAGCTCCCTGCAGACCCTGATTGAGTGTTTTTTTCTGAAAAAGAATGAGAGATTCTTAAAACAAAGGGATAAATTCAAGTAAAAATAGTATTTAGGCCACCGGTGCACCTAAGACATCATGAAAAGTACATTCACATTGTGTAATTAGTCTATACAGCTGTCCACTGAGATCAGCATTATTTGCATCAAGGAAAGAAAAAAAAGGAGGTTTAAAGTAGTGAGTGGCAGTGTGGGAGAAGGAAAGAGCGTTAGCTTTGAAGATAAATCTGGGTTCAAAGTCAGCCTCTGCCTCTTGATAGCTGTGTGACCTTAAACAAGTTGTTGAACCTTTCTGAGCAAAATGAGGGTAGTAATATTCATATGAATCATAGGTAGATAAAAAGATAAAAGAGAAATAGGTGATAGCTGAAAATTCACTGGAAGAAAGATGAGGACGAGGTCTTCATAAAATGTGTAAGGGGATACTTGATGATTCTTGATGATCTTCAGGGAAAATGTCATGAATGAGTTGCGGAAGTTTTTAGAGTCCTTGGTAGCTGATGGAGAGAGACGCAGGGCTTAGGAAAAACACCTGTGTTCTAGATGGCCTCAAGAAAGTCTAGTGTTGCTTATTTTATGCATCACTAAAGCTTTAAAGTGTGTTTGGATCCACATGTCTACCTCAACATTGGAAAACGCCATTGCTTCTATTGCCATAGTGTTTTATGTCTTGTTACAGAAATCCATTTATTCTAGGATTCAAGCACCTCTGGCTTGATGGAAAGTTAGTTAAAGGACTCTGCAGCAAGGCAAGGTGGGGTCTGATAGAGCCATAGAAAGAACTTACCCAAAAAGAATAGAGAGCCAGAATGCCAAAGTCGAGTCTAAGGAAAGGAGGTGAATGATCAAAGAAGGAAAGGGGAGTACCAGGATTCTTAACCATACCCATCCACCTTCTACTCCCCACATTCCAGAGACTTAAGATGGGAAGGAAGAGGTCTTTGAAACAAAAGACCAGTCTCACTAAAATCACTTGTACATCCTCTTTCACTTCACCGTAAGGGTGAGTGGCCCAGGAATCTGGTCTGAGGGACTCCATAGGACTTGACTATCTCTGGTCACAACAAAGCACAGAACTGGGAGAGAAGAAGATCTCAAGCACCCCTAAAAGGTATGCTGAAGCAGCCGTGAGGAATGTGAAGATAACTGTACTCAGCAATTCTTCCGATTAAAGCGAAGGTAGCAAGATCTTGTTTTCTATCTAGAAATTGTGTGTCTCTGTAACCATTTTTTAAATAATTTCTTTAAAAAATTTTTTTTATTATATTATGTTAGTCACCATACAGTACATCATTAGTCTTTGATGTAGTAGATGCCTTGTTTGCATGTAACACCCAGTGCTCCATGCAATATGTCCCCTCCTTAATACCCATCACTGGGCCAACCCATCCCCTCTTCCCCCTCCCCTCTAAAACCCTCAGTTTGTTTCTTGGAGTCCACAGTCTCGCATGGTTCATCTCCCTCTACCATGTTTATGTCTAGAAATTTTGTGTTTCAGTAACCATTAAAAAAAATCTATGGATTAGAGAAATCCTGGAAACACACCGGCATGTGAACCTTTGGACCCTTTGTAGATAGGACTGCAATTCTATCAGTCAGTAATGGAGGAACCATGTGGTGGTGTCTGCTCACTTTGTAAAACGGCTGGGGAAGACAAGCTGTACACAGTTGAATCATGAGTCAGAGAAACACCTTAATGAGGGGAAGGTAGTGGCTCCACAAGCAAGCATTGGGAAAGACCTAGTTTCGGCCACCAGACAGCACCTTCAAGAGATTACATGGTGCTTATTCAAGAATCTGGGTGTCTAAGCCTTTAAGGAAATTCCTTGCCAGCAGGAGCTCTTTTAAAATATATATATATATATTTTTTTTTATTTGTCAGAGAGAGAGAGCACAAGCAGGGGGAGCATCAGGCAGAGGGAGAAGCAGGCTCCCCATTGAGCAGGAAGCCCATTGCGGCACTTGATCCCAGGACCATGGGATCATGACCTGAGCTGAAGGCAGATGCTTAACTGACTGAGCCACCCAGGTGCCCCAAGGAGCTCTTTTCCTGAAGTAAGTATGTCCAGGTCTCATAATCCCAGGCCTGATTCCTACTTTTTTACTTCTTTCTCTTATCAGATTTGACTCTCAATCCTCATCTGTGACTCCAGCTTTTATCTTCTGCACTGTATTCTTTGTGCCTTATGCCCAGACACCTAGAAATTCGCTTTCCCTCAATGCTTGCCCCTGACCTTGATTCCTAGACCCTGCCCTGTTTGACATTTGCCTGTGGCTCAGTTGGAATGGTGACCTCTGAACTACTGTTTAGTCTTTCTGTTCTCCATATGGAAGCTCTTGGCTTGTGTACACACATGCAGTCCCAACGTCAGCATTGCAACAGAGCTAGGAGACTATCCCTCCCACCCAACCTTTCTCTTAAGACGTGCTTTCCTTGTCCTTTAAGGCTAATAACAAATAGTCTGTTAACCTGAGTTTACAACATACATGCAAATAGGGGTTGAGGGGCAGTGTGATTTTCCTTAAGGATAATATCCCATAGGGTAATTCCATTAATGAAATGTTATCACTACACCTATCAGAAGGAGAGAGAGAGAGAGAGAGAGAGAGAGAGAGAGAGCTTATCAGGTTTAAAGGCAGAAGAATCCAAGCTGGTGTAGAAGGCACTGCAAAGAACACAGAAGAACTTGTTGATATGGTTGGAAGTAGATTTTAAACCCACTGAGCTATCTGTTGTAACTAGGGCATTTTGCTCCTAAGCTTGGGTCACTGATACACACAAACACATACAGACCCATAAAGTAAAGTGTACCCTTTTTGATGAACAGGTGTTATTATTAGCTAGTGATGAACCAATTTCAGTTGTACCTAAGATCTTCAGTATTCCCATATGAACAACAGTCACAGACTTTTATATACATGTATAAAAGCCCTAGAACCATCCAAAGTAGTAGTACTAATAGTTATGGTAAAACAAAACAAAACAAAACAAACAAACAAAAAAAAAAAAACAGGCGGTAGCTTTCTAGTGACTCATAGAGCACTTTAAAGAAGACTAAAGACTGAGGGAAGTTTTTGAGGAACTTCCAGCTCTCCAGGGACAACCAATAAACTTCAGTCCATTTCAAATTATTTCCTGAACTATTACTTCTCTACAGTCCATAAAAACACTTTTCTCCCTTCATCTAATACCCTTATTGGGATTGATTTATGTCTCAGCAAATTAGATGGTGTTGACATCTGGCTCATGTGGCTCACTCTATTTGTAGGAAATCCAGAGTCATGGGAAATATCTGGCAGATGTGTTTCAGAGTATTTTAAATGGGGGGCTATGGCGACCATTAAGAGTTCTTTAAGGGAGGTTTAAAATTTCCTCTCTCCTGATCGTCACCCCACAGACTGTAAACATTTTCCCATACTAAGCAAACTTTATTAGTATTGTTATTGTTACTGTTACTGTTATTATTATTATTACTATTACATTAGTAGCAATAGTAGTAGTAGTAGTAACATTTTATTTTTTGTGAGGAAAAAGGGACCAATACAACATTGTTCTGTGAAGGGTGTTGTAGGGATTAGGCTGAGGTTTCCTGAAGAAGATGGTGCATCCTTTCAGAGAGAAGGCGAGATGCTACAGAGACAAAGTGGAAATGAACTAAAGATCCTTTAATCCGATGGATTTCTTCTGTTACCATGGAAACTGAAGCTCCCAGACACTGTATACACTATGTATACATCATCCATGTGAAAAAAGTTTGAAAAAGTTATATTTCAGATGTCATAATAGAGATGACAAAATCATTCTTATTTTGTATTTTTTAGATTGACCCTCAGAGTGCTTCACACTGTCTTTTTCTTTCTTTCTTTGTCCTTCAGTGGCCTGGCACACCTGAAGCCCACATATGCACATGCACATTACGTATCAAATAAAAATTTCACTCTTCCTTACTCATTTGCTCAAAACAAATCCTGAAGACCAGAATATTTATTTCTGGGGAAGACTCTGTCTTGTGTCAACATGTGCTGTAGCATGTTGCTTGTTGGCTTCACCGCTGAGCCAAAATGACCGTGTGTTTCCCGTGTTTCTGCAAGCCCTCTTTCTGAACCAGACTCTCCCCCACCATTTTGTTCTCTTCGGTGAGTATCTTCTGTTGGAGCACTCAGCATTCTCTGCACACTCCAGCAGAGAGGGGCACATTAAAATCATTTTGATACAAAGACTTGTTTCTTGCTTGCATTCTGAGCTAAAAGTGGATCGATACTTTTCCTTCCTAAATTAAAAACAAAACAAAACTGCATTATGATGACATTTCCAATATTCATTCCATAAACAACCATCTCTGTGTCTTTACTGACTCACAATTGCCGTTTCAGATATTTCCACTTAACGGCATCCCGCCTGCTACCATGTAAGTCCCAGGGGTCAGTAGAACTGACATGATTATGCCAATTGTGCATAGCAGGAAAAATGAAGAAGACAGTACTTCTTGAGGTTTTTTACAGGGTAGGTGTATCACACATCCCCACCATGTGGTTATTTAGTTGTGCCAGAACTATGTACTGATATAGTCTTCCTTGGTATTTCTATTTGGTATTTTTTTTATAAAAAAATCAACTGACAATATTGATATATTTCTGAAATATCTACTTCTCTCCATTTTTGATATCTTCAATAATTCTCAGCATTTTTTAAAACAATAATCAGTACATAGACCTAGACGTATTTCGTTAGTTTCATATTTTTGTATGCTTTTTAAAATGATACTGTTTTTATTTTAAATTAGAATTCTTCACTGCCAGTTTACTGAAACAAAATTAATCATTACTATTAATCAAGACATTGTGAATTATATTAGACAACATTGCTAAAATCCCTTATCACTTGTAGTAGCTTTTGTAGGTCCCTTTAGATTTTTTACATAGATGTTATGTCTTCTATAAATAGACATTTAGCCTTTCCCTTTCTGACTGGTGTGCCTTTTATCTTTCCCCAACACAAAGTTGAGGAAAGATGATGAGAGTAAACATACCGCCTTGTTACTTATTTTAAAGGGAAAGCATTCAGTCTTTCAACATTGTGCATAATGTTAGCTAGAGGTTTCCTGGTACATGCCATTTACTAGAATGAGGAAGTTCTTTCTATATCTAATGTGCTGAGGGTTTCTTGTTTTTTTGGTTTTTTTGTTTTGTTTTGTTTTTTCACTTTAGTCTTGTAAGGTGTGGAATTTCATCCAATTTTTTTTTTCTGCAATGATTTAGATAATCATATTCTTTTCTCCTTCATTCTGTTAATATTATGAATTAAGTTGATTTTTTGAAATGTGAAATTAACCTTGTATTCACAGAATAAACCAAAGTTTATAATGTGTTATTACGCTTTTATAGATCGCTGGATTTGTATCCTAATATTTTTGTTAAGAATATTTTTGTAATAGGTTTATAAGGGATCATTAAGAAATATAAAGTATGTATATTTAAGCTATACAATTTGATGTTTGATACACACATTGCATTGTGAAATGATTACAACAATCAAGCTAATTAATACATTCATCTCTCATAATTACTATTTTGTTTCTTTTTGTGACGAGAACATTTAATATCTTTAAGATCAGCAAATTTCAAGTATACAGTACATGATTGTACACTATACTAACCATGCTGTACTATAGATCTCCAGAGTTTATTCATCTTTTATAACTGAAACTCTATACCCTTCGGTCAACATAACCCCATTTCCCTCTCCCCACAGCCCCTGGCAATCACCACTCCACTCTCTGCATCTATGACTTTGACTCTACATATAACTGAGATCATGCAGTGATTGTCTTTGTCTGGCTTATTTCACTTAGTAAGCAATCTCTTCCAGGCTCACCCATGTTGTCACAAATGGCAGAATTCCCTTCTTTTAAGGCTAAGTAATATTTCATTATATATACACACACACACATTACATGTATACACATGCACACACTGCCTCTCTATTCAGCTGTCAACAGACATTTAATTTGTTTCCATGTTTTGGTTGTCGTGAATAATGTTGCAGCGGATGTGGGAGCACAGATATCTCTTTGAAATCCTGATTCCTTTGGAATACATACCCAGAAGTTTGAGTCTATGTTGAAGGATTCAGGTCTGAGTTTTTCTTCTTAAAATGATTTTGTCAGGTATTGGTATCTTGGTATTAAGGTAATGATGGTATCACAAACTAAGTTGGAAAGATTCTTTTGTCTTCTATTTTCTGTAAAGTTTGTATAGAATTTACCTGAGAAGCTATCTGGGACTGAGGTTTCCTTTGTGTGGGAATTTTTAATATTATGAATTCAATGCTGTTAACATTAATAAGGATATTCAGATTTTCTATTTTTTCTTGGATCAGTTAGGGGAATTTGTGTCTTTCAAATAGTTTTTTGTTCGTTACTGTTGTTTAAGTAACTGATATAGCTTTCCTCATTTCATTCCTTTATGATCATTTTGATTTTGAAGGAACTATAATGATTTCCTTTTCATTTCTGATATTGGTAGTTGGTTTCTTCTTCTTCTTCTTCTTCTTTTTTCCTTCATTAGGTGGATAGTCTAGCCAGAAATTAATCATGTATTGGTCTTTCCAATAGATCAACTTTTGGTTTTATTGATTTTCTCCATTATTTGTCAGTTTACTGTTTCATTGTCTTTTGTACTTATTTTTATTATTTCCTTCCTGCTTTCTACTTTTTATCCCTTTCCATCTACATTTCTAGTTCCCTATCATAGCACTTCATAACTGATTTTGTACCTTTATTATTTTCTTGTATGTGCATTTCAAGCTGTAAATTTCATTTTTTAACACTGTTTCCATGCATACATACAATATAGGTTTTTTTTTAATTTTGTACAATTTCAAAGTCTTATTTAAATTCTCCTTGATTTCTTCTTTGATTCAAGAGCTATTTAGAAGTGTGCTGTTTAATTTCCAAATATTAGTTATTTTCTAGATATTTTTTAAAAAATATTTTTAATGGAATTCAATTGTGGTCAAAAAACTTAGTCTATTGAAAACTTACCCTTTTGAAATGTATTAAGACTAGTTTCACAGTCAAGTGTATGGTCTCTTAGGGAATGTTCTTTTTGTGCTTGCAACAAATATTTATTTTGCTGTAGTCTGGTGGAATTTTCTGGAGAAGACAATTACTAGTTGATAGATTTGTTCAAAGCTGCTATGTCTCTGCTAATTTCTCCCTACTTGATTTATTGATTACTGAGAGAAATTTCCAATCATAATTATGATTTGATCTATTTCTACTTTCGCTTCCATCAGTTTTTGCTTCATATAACTTGAAGCATTTTATCAAGTGCATACACATTTATGAATATGAGTTATGCATTATAAATTCACCTTTTTATCATTTTGGAATATATCTTTTTGACTCTGGCACATTTTTTATTCTGAAATCTGTTTTATCTGATATTAATATAGCCAGTGAGACTTTCTGAAGACTCATGTTTGATGATTTGTATTCTTTCCAATTTCTTATCTTTAAAAACTATTTATGACATTATAGTTAAAAAGGGATTCTTAAAGACAACTATATTTTGGCATTGTTCTTTTATCCAGTCAGGCAATCTCTGTCTTTTAATTTCATTGAAATTGATAATTTATTTTTCATTTTTATTTTATTTTCTTAAAGGTTTTATATACTCATTTATTTTAGAAAGAGAGAGAGTGAGTGCACCCATCCACGTGTGCAAATGAGGTGGGAAGAGGGAGAGAGAGATTCTGAAGCAGACTTGGTGGCTGAGAGTGGAGCCCCAAGTGTGGCTTGATCTCACCACTCTGAGATCATGAACTGAGCTGAAATCAAGAGTTTCTCTTTCTCTCTTTCTTTCTTTCTCCTTTTGTCTCTTGCTTTCTCCCTTTCTCTTTCTTTCTTTCTCTCTTTCTTTTTTTTCTTTCTCTTTTTCTTTCTTCCTTCCTTTCTTCTTTCTTTCCTTCTTTCTTTCCTTCTTACTTTCTTTCCTTCCTTCTTTCCTGTTTGGCTCCCCTCTCTATGAAACTCTGCAGATCGCATTTACCTCAATCTCCTTGAACTCCAATTTTTGTCACCTAAATTCAGTGAGACTAACATTTTATGGTTGTGTTATTCGTCCTGGCTTCATGGTCAGACATGTGCCTCCAGTTGAAATGCCAGGATGATCACAACATCTGACCATTGGCCTTCTCTCAAGAGAAGGCATTTCCAATGCCTGAAAATAATTGTTTCATGTGTTTTGTCTAGTTTTCTAGCACTATGTGTCAAAAGAATAATTTGGACTCTGTTATTCCATTATGGCCAGGAAAGAAAATAGCTCCTGTTTTTTAAAATTTACCCCACTTATGCAAAACAGTTTGACAATGATATTATTGGTGGTAAATGAATGACTGAAAGCCACCAATAAAATGGCAAGTATTGGGTGAGTACTATAATGGGATAATTAGTTAATACCACAATACCAGATTTACTAAATAATTCAATTCAGCAGTCTCCTGAAACTCAGTACATTAATAGAGAACTTCAGCTTCAAAATATTCTGATGGACTCAAATTAGCAAGAGTCATCATGTGAGATAAGAGCACAAGAACATTTTAATACATTTCTTAAGTCTAAAGAAACCAACCTTTTATTCATATAAAAAGCCAATTTTCAGTAAAAGCAGCATCAGAAATAATAACAAAGACATTTTTTCAAAAGACACATGCTCCTTGAAAAATAGAATATAACTTCTCAGGGTTCCTGGGTGGTTCCATTGGTTAAGAATCTGACTCTTGGTTTTGGCTCAGGTCATGATCGCAGAGTCATGAGTTGGAGCCCCTCCTCAGGACCTGCACTCAGCGGGGAGTCTGCTTAAGTCTCTCCCTCTGCTCCTCCCCTTGCTCTTGTGCTGCCTCTCACACTCTCTCTCTAAAAAAAAAAAATCTTAAAAAAAAATAAAATATAACTTCTTGTTGAATTTGTACCCCAAAATTTGAAAATATTTTTCAATTTTTTCATAAGACCTCTGGAGCTATGTTATATATAATGTATAAGGAATATGTTATATGTTACATAGGGAGAAAAGTGCTTTTAAATCACCTGAGCTCACCTTGTGTTTCATTTTACTAGGAAAAAAAAAAGCAGTTGTACTTTAGGAATTGAAATTTTACTTTCGATACATCTTTGTTAATTAGATCTAAGCTGTGTTACGTGGACATCTAAAACTCATGAAGAAACATTACTTATCAGGAGGTGTCATAAGAATGTCACAAGCCACTAACTGAGGAATATTTTACCTATTTGTACTTTTACAAAACTTTGTGGTGGGTATATGTCCCATTTACCACACTTACCAACTAAGTAATCTTTTTTTTTTTTTTTTTTTTTTTAAAGATTTTATTTATTTGACAGAGAGAGAGAGATTACAAGTAGGCAGAGAGGCAGGCAGAGAGAGAGGGAAGCAGGCTCCCTGCCGAGCAGAGAACCCGATGCGGGGCTCGATCCCAGGATCCTGAGATCATGACCTGAGCCGAAGGCAGAGGCTTAACCCACTGAGCCACCCAGGCGCCCCCCAGCTAAGTAATCTTAAGCAAATTACCTTTCAGTATCTCTGTATGCTCTTTTGTAAAATAGTGGTGATGATGATTCATACCCCATAGACATACTGGGAAGGCTAATTGTACAATAATTCTGATTATTGTAATAATAAGTAGTAAAATATAATTAGTAGTAAACCCATGTTAACTTTATTATTATTGTTATTAAGACTAATTCTTCATCTGTGTCCTAATATTTTTATATTCTGGGTTCTCTTCTCCTAACTCATCATTTTCCTTGATGAAATAGAGCTACCCTACAACTGAGCAATTGCACTCCCAGGTATTTACCCCAAAGATACAGATGTAGTGAAAAGAAGGGCCACATGCACCCCAATGTTCATAGCAGCAATGTCCACAATCACCAAACTGTGGAAGGAGCTGAGATGCCCTTCAACAGATGAATGGATAAAGCAGATGTGATCCATATATACAATGGAATATTACTCAGCCATCAGAAAGGATGAATACCCATCATTTGCATAGACATGGCTGGAACTGGAGGAGATTATCCTAATTAGGATAATAATAATATTCCTAATATTATATTAGGAATTATATTAATAATAATCCTAAGTGAAATAAGTCAAGCAGAGAAAGACAATTATCATATGGTTTCACATACGTGGAACATAAGGAATAGCGTGGAGGACCACAGGGGAGGGGAGGGAAAACCGAAGGGGAAGAAATCAGAGGAGGAGACAAACCACGAGAGACTCTGAATTCCAGGAAATAAACTGAGGGTTTTAGAGGGGAGGGCAGTGGGGGGATGGGTTGGCCTGGTGATGGGTATTAAGGAGGGCACTTATTACATGGAGCACTGGGTGTTATATGCAAACAATGAATCATGGAACACTACATCAAAAACTGATGCTGTACTGTATGGCGGCTAACTGAACATAATTTAAAAAAAGAAATAAAGCAAAGCCTCCCCCATGATCATGTGTCTGTTCATTGCCCTTCTCTCTCCTTTCTGCACTGCGATCACCATTCTAGGATTCTTGTGCTTGTTTTCTCTGCAACCCTAACCTCACTCCCAGGTGTCTACCCTTTAATCCCAAATGTTCAGTCCTATCTTCTTAGAATCCAGCGTTTTTGTTTTTTTTTTATTGTTAAAAAGTTTTCTAATTTGTAAAAGAGCCATGATAATATGTCAAACTTGTCTCTGTCTCCTCGATGGAGGAAACAAAAGTAACAATAGTGAGCACACACAGCCATCCTTTATCCATCCCTTTTCAGTCCATCCAGGCCCCAGCTCTGGGCCACACTTCACCTTCCAGAAACACATCACGCTTCCCACTGCCATCTTTTCTTCTGTGTTATTTCCGCTACCAGGAAGGCTTTTGACACCTTGGAAGAATGTCATATCATTCAGGAAGACTTGCTGGGTTAGATGTTCCTCTTCTATGTCTATTTCATTTATCACAGTGTAATAGAATCTTCCAGTCATGGCTTTTTTTTTTTTTTTTTTTTTTTTTAATCCGCTAGTGAATGAATTTCAAGGGCAGGGATTATGACTTATTTATCTTTGTTTTTTGAATACTTTGCCTCAGTCTCTGGATCTGGTAAGTGTTTAATAAATGCCCATTGAATATATGCATGTGTGAACACTTTACTAAGTGAAGTTAAAAGCTTAATTTGTGTCTAAAATATGCTGAATGTTTACCACCAATATTATCTAACTCTTAAAATACTTACGAAAGTGAAGAAAATGTGATGAGGAAAATGAGTCTGAAAAATTTTAGATAATTTTCTCAAAGTCTGCCTAGTGACCAGAGAGTGAATACAATGGGTAAAGCTAACATTTTGTTTGTTCAAGTTACGCACAGGTTTATGTCAATGGGTTCTCTGTACGCATGAGCAATCCCCACTGTTGATTTCTGTCCTTGCATTCTAGTCGTGTCCTTCAGAGTGATTGGCCCAAGGTTAATGGTGTTTCATTTATGCATTTACTTGCACATCTTCTCTTTTTTAATTATTTTATTTAAATTCAATTAGTTAACATATAGTGTATCGTTCATTTCAGATGTAAAGTTCAGTAATTCATCAGTTGCATATAACACCCAGTGCTCATTACATCACAAGCCCTCCCTAAATGCCCAACACCCAGTTATCGCCATGCCCCTCATCTCCCCTCCAGAAAGCCTGTTTGTTTCCTAGAGTTAAGAGTCTGTTAGGGTTTGTCTCCCTCTCTACTTAATGCATCTTCTTCTATCTCCAGCACTAGATTTTAAACTTGTCTCCTCCATGACTTGATTTAAAGAGCACAGACTTTGTTAGTTCTCTTCATTGATGCACCACCAGCACTTAGCAGAGCTCCCAGCACACAGCAAATACTCAAGATCAAGGCAAATCCTATTTATACCTACTTTCTTTTTTGTTGCTTTTTTTGTTAAACACAATGCCTTTCTAGGTGAGTGGGAACACAATGCAAAGGACCTTTAAGCCAAATGGAGCCCAAATAGCTTTTCCACCAATTTCACTGACTACTTGGAGCAAGACATTTAATCTCACATTTTTCTTCTGTGAAATGGCACTAACAAAGCCTAAATGTCATGGATAGTATGAGAAACCATTAAAATAATAAATGTAAAGTAATCAACCTCAGTTCCAGAAAATGCTTTATTCCCATCCCTTCGAGGATGTTTCATCCATATATTACACTCAACGTGGAAAGAAATTTCACTTAAATTGTGAAAACAAAATTGTCATTTTAAAGAACAAACATAGTGCTGATTAAAATTATCTAAAAGAAGTTCTAGCCTTTAAGCTGAATGAATTCATGAAATGAATATTACCATAGTTTTCTGCCTGTACTCTGGATAGAATTAGTAAGAAGGGGGAAATTTTTTAAAAAGAAAGAAGAAATTCCAGCTGGCCCAGATTTATAAGTTGAAGAGAATGCATGCCAAGAACATACAGAGATGAATTTAGCAAACATTGATGGGATATGTATTATGTGCATAGTGCAAGTTGCCCCTCATCTAAGGGTGATTGTCATGACTGGGAAAAGTCGGGATTTTGCATTCACTTTCTGCATGCTTTGGGACAAACATGTATACTTTCTTGACTTAAGCTTTTACATTTGTAAGACAAATGTGTATATTTTCTTGACTTAAGCTTTTACATTTGTAAAAGAAAAAAATTATTTCCAGTCTATCATCACAAAATTATGGACAATCCCAAGAAAGATGCACGTGAAAGAATCATTCATAACACAAATATTAACCAAGTGGCTTCCACATGCTAAGTATGAGCAATACAAGGGTTGGCCATGCATATAAGTTCCTATGCTTCCTGAATTTACACATTTTGCGAGATGGAATGTAGTTGACAAATCATGAGTATTTCACAAAGGCTCAAGGTACTAGAAGAATTTAGCTTGGGTTCAATACTGTGGTAGCAGAAGGGGTGGCAGCTTGCATTCATTTGCCTGATGTTATCAAGCACCCTCCATGCAGCAGCACTTTATTAGCAAAACACGGTTCTCCTAGTAAAGAGCATCAGTTTATCAACTTGAGTCTTTGTATGGTTCAGGTTCCAATGAGCTTGTATAATTTATGGGAAGGTAAGAATGAGCATTCCTATTCTCAAAATATCCTTCAGAACTATTTAAAACTAGTTATACTATGAGCACTGACTTGATTGTAACAGGAAGAAAATCAATCTTTGATATTTTCCGGGGTCATCAAAGCATAGTTCTCTAGGCCTGAGGACTGTGAATAATGATTGTTTAATGTGCTCCTGGTTTGCCTCTTGGGATCAAATCCAAATCAAAAGTATTAATCAGTTACACTGCAGAAAGATCTCCTCAAACTTTCAAGTTTGCATTGGAAAAGATAGCTTTACGAATCAGCCATCTAGTCATTTAACGATGGTTATTCTCATTTACACACTAACATGTCTCCACATTTGTCCTTCTACCTGAGCAAGATCTAATCTCTACCCTGGGCAGTATAAGGCTCCTGGAAATCAGCTTTTGTTGAAATAATCATATTTTCTGAATTCTAAGCTCCCATAATCATCTCTGTGTAGCTCTATCTCAAACCTCCCCACTGTATTATAATAATCCATAGTCCATGTTTGTCACTCGAATCTTATTTCCACCACTCACCATCTGTACCATCTCCCTATCTTGTAACATGGTGGTAATAATATGTCTCTCACAGGTGTGTGACCATGAAATGATACATACAGTGCCTAAAATAATTATCGCCCCAGTCATCTTTCTCTTTTACTGTTATTGTTTCACATAAAAATGGCTCTAGTTGTGGCGGGAAGATAAGCGTGGCAGGGAGGGCTTGAAAGAAAAAGGCTCTAGCTAACTCTTGTCAGTGTCTCCAGATGCCTGCTCCCCTCCATTGCCCTGTCATCTCCAGGTAACCCCGGCTGGCTGGTTACACCGTCAGATTTTAAACTCAGGGATTCTCAACATAAACACAAGGAGGAGCCAACAATTTGGAACCACAGACACCTACTCTGTGAGAGCCCTGGGTCCAGAACTCAGAGGTTTGCTCACCTTCGAAGCTAAGTTCTAGGGTAAACCCAACATATGGTTGGTGCTCAACAAATATTTGTTAAAAGGGTGAAATACATAGTTGCATATTATTACAAGACAAAACAGATAAAGTGTAATTCTAATGATCATGTTGACAATTTTAAGGGTGATGTCTTTGAGAAACCAGGCTATTCTGCTAAACTGTGCTTGTTATGTAATAAGTGACAGTTTATCAAACCAGTTCATTTCTGATGCATGTTTCACTGCGGAAGACCAAGTTTTTGGGGTTTTTAAACAAAATTTTTATAATCGCAAGTCAGTGCATGCTCATTATCATCAAAAATTAATAGTTTAAAGAACCATGGGCTTAGGAATGGATCTGTGTTTGAAATTCACTGACTTGCCAAGTGCTCCCTGATGAGTTACACTGAAAGAGAAGAAAGTACAGGGGAAATAAGGATTTTGGATTTTGAAAGGTCAGGAATGGAATTTCCTACATCTCAGTTCTCTCATTTGTAAATGACATTAGTGATTTCTGCCTCATCAGGTTATTAGAAGGATTAAATAAAATAGTGCCTTGTTAAATGCACTAGGAACTAAATAATTTATCCCTCTTTCAGGAATGATTGCCTGCATCATAAAATAAATATCAATTATAGAATGATGGGGGTTGAAGCAATGTATATGAGGTCTTTTAAATAATAAATTGCCATTAAAATATGTCATTACTAAAACTGAAATTATCAACAGAGCTGAAAATATTTTATTCCAAATATTCTAAAGGCTTCGCTTGAGACATTTTAAAAAAATTGGACATAAATGGGATTATTTTTAAAATTTAAAAACAGGATAAGTATCAAATTAGACTCCTTGTGCTACTTTTAGAGCCCACACAATGTATGTTCTGACTGACAAGGTCTGTGCCAATTTTCTACCAGATGGGATTAGCATTGCTTGCTTTTAAATCATGTGCAAGGGGCGCCTGGGTGGCTCAGTGGGTTAAGCCTTTGCCTTCTGCTCAGGTCATGATCTCAGGGTCCTGGAATCGAGCCCCACATTGGGCTGTCTGCTCAGCAGGGAGCCTGCTTCCTCCTCTCTCTCTGCCTGCCTCTCTGCCTACTTGTGATCGCTCACTGCCAAATAAATAAATAAAATCTTTAAAAAAAAATTAAAAAAATAAATCATGCGCAAGAGTAGATTTTACTGCTGACTAAATGAACCCGATATGGTCAATAGGGCACTCCTGAAGGAGAAGAAAACTTTTTTTTTTTTTCTCTTTTGTTACTACAAGGATGTTATTTAATAAATTATCCCACATGAATGGCAGCCTGGAAGAATTTCCAGTGTCCCCAAAGCATGGAAGAACAGTTTGGTTGCAGGCGACCTCTAGCATATAATATGATAGTTGCACCTCATTTATCCAACATCCCTGGAAAACGTGCTTTCTGTTACAACAGTTCTGCAGACTATCGAAAGCGATCCTTTCCGTATAGCAGCGCAACTTGGTTAATTATTTGAATGGAAACTTTACAAATGAATTTTGCATTTCCCAACTTTATTGACTAAAACATTGTCAATATTTGTGCTCTGCTGTAATTTAGGACATCCCCCTGGATGTGAAGAGGGAAAGCCTATCTTCCCCTGCACCAAATGGCCCCAGTTTGCTGTGCTTGCAAGGATCATGTCTGGCATTTTACCTGTTTTGGCTTCTGGGGCAGGTCAGTCTCAGCTTGTGCTGGTGCTTCCGTCGCTCCCACTGACCCTCCATCTCCTGCTGGTACTCCTGAGGGTGGCTGAGAACGGAGTGACTGACTTCAGTTTCCCCTGGTTTCCTAGTTTCAGTACTGGAAGCCTGCATCCTGGGAAACCCTTAGAACTGGGACGTTGGGGCAGTTGGTCACTCCACTTACAGCCTTCTTCCTGAGATCACAGCGTGTTAGATCATCGTAAAGGATGAGTAAGGAGAACCTAAAGAGGAGTCTGGGGCCTCTTTCACACGTACAATTAACGAGCTTTGTCACATGGTTTTATTTCCGTATTCATCCTGATCTTAGTTCTGGATTGCTGATTGATACAGCATACTCTTCCCTCCAGACGGGGACCTGTGGCCCATACTACTATCTCAACCCACTCCAGTTAGTTAGATTCTGCTAGTTTGTAAGCAGTTGCTTAGATGTGCCTAGACGGTGTCTACATAATGACCAACAACTCGTTTCAGCATTACAAGAAAAGCAGTCCTGCCATTTGGGACAACATGAATGAACCCAGAGAACATCATCTTGAGTGAATTAAATCGGTCACAGGAGGACCATTACTGTGTGATTCCACTTACATGAGGCACCTAAAATAGTCAAACTCATAGAGGCAGAGAGTGGAGGGGTGGTTGCCAGGGACTTGGGGTGGGGAGGGGAGAGAAATGGGAATGTGTTCAATTGGTATAAAGTTTCAGTTATGCAAGATGAATGAGCTCGAGAAATCTGCTGTATAGCACACTGCCTAGAGTCGACAATTCTGTACTATGTGCTCAAAACTTTGTGAGTTTATATCTCCCATTAAGTGTTCTTATCACACAAAAACAAACATACAGGGAAGTAAATAAGGGACACGAGGAGTACTGGCTTTGGCAGCACGTATACTAATGTTAGAGCAATACAGAGGAGATTAGGTTGGCTGGTTAACAAGGACGGTGCACAAATTTGTGAAGTGTTCCCTACTTTTGTCTGCGTGATGAGTTTTGATTTCACAACTGGATTCCCCATTACAAACATATTTAGATAAATCCTGCTAGAAATTTAAAACTTCAGTGATTACTGACATTTATGGAAATTTATGGAAAAGCATACATTTAAAATGGAATTTCTCATAGACCATGTATTCGGAATGGGGAAGAGGGAGATAATGCCTCCAAAGGACTGAAAGCTGGTTGTTGGTAGAAGGGGTAGAAGGTTTTACTCTTTTCATGTGCAAAGCACAGATATACATTCAGTATATAAACATATACAGTGTATCTGTGGTATTGAAATTTCATGGGCATCAATTAGGGAAAAAATGTCTGAAAAAGCTCCTAGGGAGTGTTAATAATAACAATTTTTTTTTTTTAAGTTGAGAAAAATAGTCCTAGACACTAAAGTGATATAGGTTGTTTTCACAAAGTAATGTGGCTCCAGAGAGTTAGATAGAAGCATTTAAAATGGAACCAAACTATGTGTAAATACTTCAAATTTGCACAATTTTTTATATTAGAGGAATTCTACTTTGTGCTTTACTTGAAAGGCAAGGACAAAGATAAAATCTGAAAACCGTTTACTTGTGCGTCACCACTTAAAACCACTGCCAAATTGCAAGAACCACTGATATGGATAATACATTGCACTTGTTAATGATTTTTGAGGCTTTGGAAATGCTCGTAAGTGTGCAATCTCATTGGATTTTCATAATTTCATGAGGCCAGTATTAATCGGTACCCAAGTTCTGCCTCAGGAAGTTAAGTAGGAGAACTCTGAGTCCATCCTTTTAACTTCAGAATGTTCTCTCCCTCAGTAAATGCAAACATTTAAAATATATTCTTCTCGAGTATGTACTATAACTGTATAACACTCACATCTGCATCATAGTCACCAAAGCAACATAATTTGTTCACTGTAATTTAGAAAACTCATTTCTTTTTTTTTTATTTAATTTTATTTATTTATTCATCAGAAAGAGAGAGAGAGAGGGCTGCAGGCAGAGGGAGAAGCTCCATGCTGAGCAGGGAGCCCAATGCAGGACTCAATCCCAGGACCCTGGGATCCTGACCTGAGCCGAAGGCAGACATTTAACTGACTGAGCCACCCAGGCGCCCTAGAAAACTCGCTTCTTTCAGCCATGCATTATAATATTTCAGCACTCTATTTTTTATATAATAACAATAATACCACAACATAATTATTGCTAATTTGAGCACTTTCCCTTGAAGTATGTGTTGAAATGACCATTGTTTTCATTAGAAAAAGTCCACTAAAATTTTTTATTATTGTTTTATTTTTTATTTTATTATTTTATTTTTATCTCATTTTTTATATTTTATATATTTATATAAATATAGTTTATATTTATATTTATATTTTATTTATTTTATTATTATTTTATTTATTTATTTTTTTCATTAGAAAGAGTCCACTAAAATTTTAAAATTCAATTTTTAATTGAAAGCTGACCTTTGTTACTACTGCATATCTGCTTCATAGATAGCACCTGGTGTGGACCCCATTGTGTAGTGTCTGGGGAAATTGGGCTTTAACATGTGAGTCAGATTGAACCTCTTCCTTATCACTAAGGCCCTGGCAAGGTGGCTTGTTGGATGACTTCTCTAATCAGGTGTTTTAACTGAATTTCTTTAATAAAGAATTGAGAGGGGCGCCTGGGTGGCTCAGTGGGTTAAAGCCTCTGCCTTCGGCTCAGGTCATGATCTCAGGGTCCTGGGATCAAGCCCCGCATCGTGGTCTCTGCTCAGCAGGGAGCCTGCTTCTCCCTCTCCCTCTGCCTGACTCTCTGCCTACTTGTCATCTCTCTCTGTGTCAAATAAATGAATAAAATCTTTAAAAAAAAAAAAAAGAATTGAGAGATTCATTGAGGCAATTGAAATACGCTTATGAGTTGAAGTCATCTGATACCACACTTCCTGCGTGAATCTGTCTCGTTCCACCTAAGGAGAGGCCATGGTTGTCAAAGCAGCCATTACCCAGGCTACCGTGGTTTCCATTTTCCTTCGATTAGTTAGTGTTTATAATTCTGAGCCTCAGGTAGGTACGAAATTCCTTCCCTGTCAGACTAGAAATTCTCTTTAGCAAGGACCCCTATCCTATCTGTCCAAATATCCCACTGCATGTCCGTATTAGTTGTCTAGGGCTGCCATAACAAAGTATCACAGACCATGTGGTTTAAACAAGAAAGATTTATTTTCACAGTTCTGGAGGCTACAAGTCCAAGATCAAGGCACTGACAGTGTTGGTTTCTTCTAAGGCTTCTCTCCTTGTCTTGTAGATGGTTCTTTCCACCCTGTATCTTCTCACTGTCTTTCTCTCCGTGTTTCTATGCCCTAATCTCTTCTTGTAAGGATACCAGTCATATTCGATTAAGGCTCATTCTGATGACCTCGTTTAATCCTAATTGTCCCATTAAAGATTCTATCTCCACATACAATCACATTCTGAGAACCTGGGGATTAAGATTTCCAAATATGAGTTTTGGGAGAACACAAATCAAACCATAACAATACTATAACACCAGGCCCCTGGTATACTCTTAATAAGTGGGTATTGACTGCATTACAATCTTATACAAAATAATAAAGAATAGTAGAAAATATATATATATATATATATATATTCCTGAAGCATCCTATATATGAATAAAATGTACATTTTATAAATTTTCAGATTGATCTAGTTATTAAAGCATAGGCAAGCTTATGCAACTACCACCACACGTCAAAATATATATTACCAGTTCTTCTCTGACTCTGATTCCAACACTGTAAGTTAGTTGAGCCTGTTTGTGTTTCATGTAAATGAAATAATCTACTTCTTTCACTCCACAGTATGTGAGATTCATCCATATTTATGCATGCAGTAGGAATGTGTTCATTTATATAAATATACAGTATTCTATATTGTGAATGTACCATACTAGGTTCATCTATTTATTCATTATGAATATTAAGGCTGTTTCCAGTTTGAGGCTACCATGAATAATGTCTGCTTTGTACACGATCATACATGACCTTATGTACACGATCGTGCATGACTTACACATACAATCACACATGACCTCATGTACATGATCACATATGACCTCATGTACGCCATCATATATGACCTCATGTACATTATCATATATGACCCCATGTGCATTATCACACATAGCCTTTATTACATGATTATGTATGACCTTATGTGCATGATCATACATGACCTTTTTTACATGTGTATATGCATCTATGTTCAACATATACCAAAGAGACAACATGCTGAATCATTATAGTTTTATTTTTGGTTTAGTAGATAATTATAGTTTTTAATTTCTACCAGCAATGTCTGAGACTTCCAGGAGCTCACACACTTCATAGCACGCGATATTGTCAGTTTTCAATAGTGGATGTGACAGTATATCACTGAGGCTTTTATTTGTATCTCAGATGATTACTGAAGATGACTGTCTTTTCATATGTTCATTGAAGTTTGAATATCTTTTGTGAAGTATCTGTTCAAAACTTTTGCCTATTTTTAACTGAGTTATTTTTTTCCTTTTTGTTATCAATTTGTAAGAGTTTTTATATATTTGAGATGCTGATCTTTTGTTAATGGTATTGTAAATATTTTCCCTCACTCTGACTTTTTTGGTTTTCTTTTATTTTAATAGCTTTATTGAGGTATAATAGATATCCCATAAATGACACAACTTTATTATTTTGTATTTATTTTTATTTTTTAAATATTTTTTTTATTCATTTACTTGAGAGAGAGAGAGAGAGAGAGCACAAGCAGGGAGAGCAGCAGAGCAAGAAGCAGATCCCTGCTGAGCAGGGAGCCTGATGGGGGGCTCAATCCCAGGACCCTGGGATCATGACCTGAGCCAAGGCAGTTATTTAACCAACGGAGCCACCCAGGTACCCATGACACAACTTTAAAGTGTAAAGTTTGAAATATGTATACAACAGTGCAAATATCACCTCAGTCAAGATTCCACATGACCCTTTGTAATCCCTTCCTCCAGCCACTCTACGCCCCTTTCAGTGTACGTATTTCCCTTTGACCTGTCTTCCAGTTCACCGATTTTTGTTAAGTGGGTTTAATCTGCTGTTGAGGATTTTTGAAAACATGGCATTATTGACATTTTGGGCTAACTAATTCTTTGTTTTGTGGGTTGCCCTGTGTACTGAGGGATGTTTAATAGCATCGCTAGCCTCTACTCACGAGATGCCAGTAGCACCTTCCTTCTGGTATAGCCCTGAATGTCTCCAAACATTTGTTGGTCCATCCGTGAAGTATCCATCTGGGGTCAAAATCCATCTGAGGTCAAAGATCTTCCCCATTTAAAAAACATAGATCATATCCATTAGGTTCATAATTTTACTTACATTGTAAGTAAATGTTACATCATAATATTACATTGTTATATGCCAGAATTTCCATTCAATTCCCTTTCTTACAATTGCAAAACTTCTACTCATTCTATTTATTATTACACATTATTTCATTAACGTATAATGAGTTATTATAAAATATATCTGAAAACTCTAATATCAAGATCTTTAGTGATTTCTCCTTTCTATTTTATCTTGGTTTTTTAGTCAAATTTTAGTGTATCAAGCTATCTATCTGTCATTTCTTATGGGAGGCAGATATTATTAATTCAATCAAGTACCAAGACGGCTGAATTTTGGCTGCAGCCCTTATAAGGGCAGGCTTATTTCACATTTACCCTTCAAGGTGTAGACCTTGACAGTAATAATAAAAAGCTTATAGTAATATAAGAGTGTAGGTTAATTATACTTCAATAAAAAGAAAAAAAATATATCATATTTACTAGGAACTATTTCCTTTGTTGGGTCTTGAACTATGATCTTTGCCTCCGAGGTCTGTGCTCAGCTTCTCAGTCTGGTAGCCTCTGCTTTGAGAATAGACCCTCATCTCATGGAGAAAAGCAGCACCAAATGCAGGCTCACCTCTGTCAGCTTGACTTCTCTTTCAGATTTTGGATCAATATTCTCCACTGTCTTGCAAACTCTGTGTGCCTTAAACTGATGTAATGTATCTTATAGCCTTCTAGCTGTTCTCAGAAGGTTGGTTGTTTCAGAACAATTTGGATAGCCAGTGCCAGATTATTTGGTACCACTCACTTACTTTCCTTTGTTAAAAATCTATCTGCAGAATTCTGGAATGATTTAGAATTGAATATGCACCTATTTTTTGTTTTCCTTCTGCACAGTTCACTTCTATGTGATCAGTTCTTGTTCACAGCCTTAGTTTGGGTTTTTGTTTATCCTTTTGTTTTCAAAAAATATTACATGCTAGGCACCTGCATGGCTCAGTTGGTTTAGCATCTGCCTTTGGCTCAGGTCATGATTCCAGGGTCCTGGATCAAGTCCCTCACCAGACTCTCTGCTCAGTGGGGAGCCTGCTTCTCCCTCTACCTGCCACTCTCTCTCTTTCTCTCTGACGAGTATATAAATAAATAAATAAAATCTTTTAAAAAAAGTATTACATGCAACCAGAAGAGAATCCAAACACAGAATAAGGAATAGTTAATAATATTCCCCCAATCTTTAACTCCCATTCACCTAAAATAAATAATATTAATAGCTTGGTCTATAACACTCCAACTTTTCCTCATATTCATATGTACTTATAATCACATGTGCAAGTTCTCCCACACACAGCATCCACAAACACAAAGAATGTCAAACTTGCTCATGTTTACAAAAGTAAGTTTATGTAAGTGTGTTTGTTTTATTTACTTGATTAAAGTCATCATATATTGTGGACAACCCTTCTGGCCTTGTTGCATTGTTTTTAAGAACTGAGGGTGCCTGGGGGGTCGAGGGGGTAGGAATAGGGTGGCTGGGTTATGGACATTGGGGAGGGTATGTGCTATGGTAAGTGCTATGAAATGTGTAAGCCTGATGATTCACAGACATGTACCCTGGGGCAAATAATACATTATATGTTAACAATAAAAAAATATATAAAAAATAAATAAAATAAAATAAAGCTTATAAGAAGGTTAAAAAAATAATAAATAATCATATGGTTCTTATCCTCTTATTAATGTGATTTATCATACTAATTGATTTGCAAATATTAAACCACCCTTGCATCCTGCGAATAAATCCCACCTGATTTTTTTGAAAAAAAAAAAAAAAAAGAACTGCATAGTGTTACATAGTATAGACATATCACACTCTTTCAATTGCTTTCCTAGTGAAGGACAATGGTTTATGTCGTATGATACTGTAATACTCATTTATATACATATACTTGTAGAAAAGACTTACCACAAGAGGATAACTGTGTTGAAGGATCTGTATAATTTAATTGTAATACATATTGCTCCATCACTTCCCAAAAAGTTCAAGTTCATTAACATTAGCATTAGCATTATTGGTAAATCCACAGAAGTTCCCAAATTATCACTTGTCCAGGACATTCTTGTGTTTCTTTTTTTTTTAATTCAGGCAATCTGCAGATAAAAATTATGTTCTTTATCTTTTATTTTTAATTTTCCAACCAATAAAAGACCGCCAGAAACTGATTATATATATATATACATATATATATAGCCAATATTTTAAGTTATTAATAAAATCCCTACTAACAATACAAAGTCAAAAATATCTTCTCTGAATTGACAAGAAAATGGCAAGATGATTTCAGTATAAATCTATAGAGAGATCATTAGAATGTCAAAATGAAAATTTTAAAAGTCAATACATGCTGACTAGACTGCCATCTGAGACTGACTCACATTGTCGAGGTGAGGGAGGATGAGACTGTCAGGGGAGGTTTGAGAAGATCAGGCTGGGGAGTCAGGCTAAGTTGGAGGCCCAAAGATCTCCCTGTATGAGCTATATGATAAAATTGTGAGATTAAAGTGAAATCAAATGTACAAGATTTCTCTCCATTAGGAATTTACTCCGTGTAATATTCTAAATCTAGATTTTTCATCTGTCACTCATCTGAAAAGAGCAACCTTCTCAAATAGAAATTTATTTTGCTATCACAGAAAACTCGAAGGGAATTTTCCCTGTCTTACTCATACTGGACATCTGAACTTTTTTCTCTAATTGCCACATAGCATCCACGCAAGTAGCTATATATCTATAATAAATCCTTAAGGGTTATTGAACTCAGGACTTATTTGTAGAGGTAACCAAGTCCACACTTTATAAGGAGAACCCTTTATTCCCTACTGTAAACACTAATATATAATCTTATACTATAAATTCTGTAGGTAGTTCACATTAGCCAATTCATTTTTAAAAATTTATTTGACAGAGTGGGGGAGAGAGAGAGAGAGCACAAGCAGGCCCAGTGGAAGGCAGAGAGAGAGGGAGAAGGAGGCACCCTGCTGAGTAGAGAGCTTGATGTGGGGCTCAATCCCAGGACCCTTGGATCATGACCTGTAGGAAGGCAGACACTCAACCAACTGAGCCACCCAGGCACCTCACCAATTTATTTGCATTAAGTAATTCTTGATATAATTTGCAGGTGTGGTTAAAGGAATGTCCTCTGGGCTGCACAAATATATATTTTCTTTTTATGGCTTGTAATAATCTTGGTCTACTAGAATGACTGGACTTTGTGTAATAGCCTTTATTTTTATCTTTGTTTAAACATTTCCTTAAGCTTTAAATGACTGATTATCACTTTCTTTCTAAATCTTTTAACACTTTTCTCTCGACTGGAGCCTTGATATCAGCATTTAAATACTCTCGAGTCTCTCGAATCATGAACAAAATAGACAATCTATAAACCCACACCTGCTTCTAATTCCTCCTCTCTCCCAGTGTCCCCAACTATGAGCCTCTCCCAGGGAGTCTCTCTTCTTCCCTTCTTCTTCTACTCTTCCTTCTGTTCACCCCAGCGTAGCTTCACCCCCTCGAAACAATTCACACTAAGATCATCATTGACTTCCAGCACTACCTGATCTCTCTGTTGTTTTTTTTTAAAGATTTTATTTATTTATTCGACAGAGATAGAGAGAGATCACAAGTAGGCAGAGAGGCAGGCAGAGAGAGAGGGGGAAGCAGGCTCCCCCCTGAGCAGAGAGCCTGACATGGGGCTTGATCCCAGGACCCTGAGATCATGACCTGAGCCGAAGGCAGAGGCTTAACCCACTGAGCCACCCAGGCGCCCCAGTGCCTGATCTCTTAGAGAACACCATTCTGCACATCTTTTGTCTTTGTCTCTTAAAAATAATCATTTCCTCCACTATCATGAGGCCACATTCTCATTTTTCTGTTCTAATGCTCTAGCTTCTTCACTGTTCCATTTGTAAGGTCATTCTCCTCATGCGACCATTATCTTTCAGCAGGTGCATGAAACAAACTCCTCCCTGAGCCTCCAATCTTCACTCCACATGACTTTCCTTCTACTCCACAAAGTGGCCAGAATGTGATTTCCAAAATGAACATCTGATATGTTATTTTCCTCTGAAAGCTATTCAATGGCATCCTATGGTTCTTAGGCCAAAGACCCAAGGCCTCCATCTGCTGCACGAGTCCCAGCCCTGTCTGGCTCTGTCCCCTCTGAGTGTCATGTGCTTCATACTCCTCAGGATCCCTATCTGACAGATCCCACCACATCCTGTTTGCACCTTCTCTCGCCAACTTGTACCTTTCCTTCATGCCGCTCATCACAGCAACTAATTGTACATTACTTGGTGTGGTTTTTCTGATTTCTGCATATGTACTGGAAACATCCTGAGGGCAGGATCCATTTACTTACTTACTTACTTACTTATTTATTTATTTATTTATTTATCACTTGTAAAACTGTCTGATCATAATGCTTTTGGGAAGTGGGAAAGAGCTCTTTAGAAATTTGCTTATTACTTTCAGAGTAATTGATCAATCCAGCCATATTTCACAAATATTTTAATATAAATTGTGAAATTTTATTTTATTTTCCTTGGTATTATTTTATCCATATTTCAAATATACTGCCATATCATGAGAAAAATATTGTGATTTAAAAAATCCTCAGTAACTTTGATTTTTCATATTTATAATTTATCTGGTTTATTTGTGTTTTCCTCCTTAATCATTGAAACACTCATAATTGCTGGTCATTTCTAATTCTTAGAGTACTGATTCTATTTGTGGTATCTGGTGACCTTCCTTTTCCTATAGTTGCTCCTACTTTATACTTGTAGATTGTGAGCTCATCTCTAATGAACTTGTACTATATTCCATGAGAATCCCTTGAATGAACTTTCAAGGCAGCTCTATGTTGGTTCTGGAGCTCTCCCACAGATTTCAAAAATACTTTGCTATTTTCATGTTATTTTCTTAGTTTGAATTACCGGTACCAAATGTAGTCAAGATTCGAATCCCATAGTCTTGAGTCACACCAGTCTGGGATTTAGATTTCCCCAGGGTGACTGATTTTTCATTTTTATTTTTATTTTATTTTATTCATCCAATCTCCAGATCATTTTTTATTTCATCCACAATCTTATAGAAGGATTTTTTCAATATCTGTGTTTGGGGAGGTGGTGATGCTTTAACACTTAGAATCTAGGTTTCAGTTTCTCATGATTCATTGACCAGAGGGCTTGTATTTTATTCCTGTGAAGACTTTAGAACCTCTGTCCTCTAGCCATACTGTCACCTTCGTGGTTGCTTATAGCATCAGATGGTTCTTAGTATTTCTCTCCACATCTCTTCCACGTGCATCTTGTGCTTCCTTTCTTTGGAACTTGGATAGAAACATCTATTTACATATAAAATATTGTATATTTAAAATTATTTTTTTCTAAAATCTATTTTAATGTTTATAAATATTCAAAGTATTCCACCAGAATTTCTACAAATTTATTGAAGTCTTGGGGAAAGGGAATCTGATTAAAATGGACTCTACCATGTTGCCTGAAATGGCCTCTACTGTCTTCGCAGGTAAGAAGATTGAGATAAGTCTGAATTAAAACTTTTTTTAAAGGTAATAATGTTTTTTAAAGATTTTATTTATTATTTATTTATTTATTTGAGAGAGAGAGTGAGCGTGAGCAGGGTGAGAGGCAGAGGGACAGGGAGAGAAAGGGAATCTCAAGCAGACTTGCACTGAGCATGGAGCCCCACGCAGGGCTCAATCTCATGACCCTCAGATCATGAACTGAGCCAAAACCATGAGTTAGATGCTTAACCCGCTGAGCCCCCCAGGGACCCCTGGTAATAATATATTTTTATTTACCACATATATCCAAAATATTGGCAGTCTAACATGTAACCAATATTTGAACATCGATAATGAAATATTTTATAATATTTTCCACCCACATGAAGTCTTTGAAATCTAGTGTGGATTTCACAATTAAAGTAAATCTCAATTTGGATTAGCTACTTGTGCTAATGGTTATATTGGGCAGTGAAGAGCTATTGTAAACCTCTTCTATTTTCTCCTTTTATTTTTAATGAGGTATACTTGATGCATATTGGTGGTTTTAGTTTTAGATGTACACACAGTTAATTCAACAGGTCTGTACATTATGTTTTGCTACCGTCTATTATCATACACAAATGTAGCTACCGTCTATTATCGCACAATGCTATTACAATACCATTGAATATGTTTCCTATGCTGTACCTTTATCCCCAGTCCGTAACCAGAAGCCTATACCTCCCACCCCCCTTCACCCATTTTGTTCATCTCCTCTACCCACCTCCACTCTGGCAATCATCAGTTCGTTCTCTGTATTTATAGGTCTGATTCTGCTTTTTGTTTGTTTAAAGTCCACGTATCAGTGAAATTATTTGTCTTTCTCTGTCTGATTTATTTCGCTTAGCATAATAACCTCTAAGTCCATCCATGTTGTCACAAATGGCAAGAGCTCCTGCCATTTTGTGATTGAATAATATAGCATTGTGCTTATATATACGCCACATCTTTATCCATTCATCTATGGATGGACATTTGGGTTGCTCCCATATATTGGCTGTCATAAATAATGCTGTTATAAATATCAGGGTGCATATATTTCTTTGAATTAGTATTTTATTATATGTTTATTACAGGGGTACAAATATCTTTTCAAATTAGTGTTTTTGTTTTCTTTCAGTAAATAACCAATATGAAATTATTGGATCATTTGGTATTTCTATTTTTAATTCTTTGAGAAACCTCCATATTGTTTTCCACATTTATATCCCACAATTTACCAACAGTGCACAGGATTCGTTTTTCTCCACATCCTCCCCAACACTTGCTATTTCTTCTCTTTTCAATTATAAGCATTCTGACAGGTATAAGGTGATATCTCATAGTGGTTTTGATTTGCATTTCCCTGATGATCAGTGATGTTGAGCATCTTTTTATATGTCTGTTGGCCATCTGTATGTCTTCTTTGGAAAAATGTCTATCTGGGTCTTCTGCCCATTTTTTAATTGGATTAATTGTGTATGGGGGTTGGTGTTGAGTTATATAAATTGTTTATATATTTTGGATATTAACCTCTTATCAGATATGTCATTTGCAAATATCTTCTCCCATTCAGTAGGTTGCCTCTTCACTTTGCTGATGGTTTCCTTTGCTGTGCAAAAGCTTTTTATTTTGACGTAGTCCCAGTGTTTTATCTTTGCTTTTGTTTGCCTTGCCTGAGGAGATACATCTAGAAAAAATGTTGCTAAGGCCAACGTCAAAGAAATTACTGCCCATGTTTTCTTTTAGGAGTTTTATGATTTCGTGTCTCACATAGATTTTTATGAATTAAAACTTTTTTTTTTTTTTTAGAGGGGGAGGAGGGGCAGAGGGACAGGGAGAGAGAGAATCTTAACCAGGCTCCATGCCCAGTATGGAGCCCCAACATGGGCCTTGATCTCACAATTCTGAGATCATGACCTGAGCTGCAATCAAGTCAGACGCATAACTAAATGTCTAAATAACTCAGGTGCCCCTGGATTAGAACTTTTTAGATAATACACAGTTATTAAGCAGCAGCATCAGGACTCATACTCACATTATGACAGTGCCTAGGATTGTGTCTGACAAATAACAGCTACTCAATAAATGTTTGATGATTAAATGTCTAAATAAAACCAAGGAAATAAGAAGCATTTTCTTCTGTCGGCATTGCCATCAATGACAGAAAGGGTGGAGGTAGCAAGGCTCTTGCTTTCCACACTTCACAGTAGATAGATACTCAAGAGGGAGAAATATCTTGGACCTTTCTGAATTTGAGACTTTGCTACCAAGACACCCAAAGGAGAAATGATTAACCCCAGATGCTGCCTCAGTCAAGACAAGGAGAGCGTGGGGCGCCTGGGTGGCTCAGTCAGTTAAGCGGCTGCCTCCGGCTCAGGTCATGATCCGAGGGTCCTGGGATCAAGCCCCGCATCCGGCTCCCTGCTTGGCAGGGAGTCTGCTTCTCCCTCTCCCTCTGCCTGCTGCTCTGCCTACTTGTGATCTCTTTCTCTCTCTATCAAATAAATAAATAAAATCTAAAAAAAAAAAAAAAACAAACCACAAGAAGTGCTTAGAAGTGATACTGGCATTTTAGGATTACTCAGTAATTTTTCATTCAAGTCCCTTACAAATGCTATAGATTCCTTTCCCAAATCATCCCAATTCTTCATCTATCCAGTAGTCATATTTAGAACACAGCAAATGGACAAGGCAGCCAGCATTTTAATCCAGTTCTAAATGCTGACTGCATTTCAACTGATTTACAAAGTTCTTTAAAGAAAAGGATCTATTATAAGGTACCCCCTGCTTTTCAAAAGCTTGCATTATGTTACTTCACTTTATCAACTTTAATCAACTTTATTTAAAAAAGGCAAAAAGCAAAAGTAACATTCAGCCGTGGTTTTGCAGTGAGATGAGTGGACAGAGAGGTAGAAAGCACCCCAGGCAATGAGAGTGGCACCCCCAGTGCCTTCCCCGGGAGCCACACTCAGCCTCTCAGGATCAAGTGCCAAAACTCTCCACTGTGTCTGGGAGCATCTGGGCTTTATCTCCATTTTCTTGTGTGTTTCAATTAGCATGATATGTCTTAAGGTATCAGAAAAGCCTCAGAGAGGCGATTTTTTTAATCTGGGAGCCTTAAAAAAATCACCATATAAATTAATGGTAATCACTTCTTTGTTTAACACCATTTCAAGCTATGGAAAGTTTCCTAGGAACGTCTTATTTTCTAATAGTGGGGAATCTTGTACCTCTGTTATATCGGATGAGAAAAGAAAAACACCTTTCATCCAGTTACACAAAATAAATTATTCAGTGGAGAAATCAGATTTTGATTTCCAAAACAGATATTTTGTTTAAAATCTCTGAAAGACGTTTTCACTTTTATAGTACTATTTGAAATTACTGTTTCAATTCCAAACTTGTCTCAGGGTTTTAGATTTCATCTTCCTACCCTCAATACATATAGCACAGCACCCAGACTGATGTTGCTAACACGTAGGTCAAACTGCATCTTCCAGGGGCATCTGGGTGGCTCAGTTGTTAAGCATCTGCCTTTGGCTCAGATGATGATCCCAGGACCCTGGGATGAAGCCCCGCTTAGGGCTCCCTGCTCAGAGGGAAGCCTGCTTCTCCCTTTCTCACTCCCCCTGCTTGTATTCCCTTTCTTGCTGTGTCTCTCTCTGTCAAATAAATACATAAATAAAATCTTTAAAAAACATTAACAAAAACAAAAACAAAAAAATCCCCACTGCATCCTCATGTGCACGACAGCAATGAATAGCTCCTTATATCTGGAGAGTAAGAGCCCAAATTTTAACAATGACCACAAGGTCCTACAAAATCTGGCCCCACCTCCTCATATGCTGACCTCATCTCCTTCCATCACCCTTGCCACTTGGTTAATTCTACCCCAGCCATGATGCTTCCTTGATGTTCCTTAGACATACCTATTGGACCCTCCCCTAGATTTTGTCTTGCCTGCATTGCTCCTGCCTTTGAAAATCTCATAGTTTGCAGGCTCTCTCTCCTGCATCCAGCCTCAGTCTGGTCAGGTGTAATCCTCCTAGTGATCTTCCCTGGATAATCCATTTCTACTTGGGACCTATATTCGCTGCTCCCACCAATGCACTTTTGATAACCCTTCCCAGTGTTTATTTTTCCCTAGAGCATTTATTACCATCTAATATGCTACACACACACATTTTAAAATATATATATTATGTTATTTAAATTCAAGTTAGTTAATATATAGTGCATTATTAGTTTCAGGGGTAGAATTTAGTGATTCATCAGTTGCATCTAACACCCAGTGTTCATTACATCAAGCCCATTATATTCTTAATTCCCACCACCCAGTTACCCCATCCCTCCACCTACCTACCCGCCAGCAACCCTCAGTTTTGTTTCCGGAGTTCAGAGTCTCTTATGGCTTGCCTCCCTCTCTGTTTTCATCTTATTATATTTTTCCTTGCCTCTCCCTATGTTCATATGTTTTATTTCTTAAATTCCACAGGTGAGTGAAATCATGTGGTATTCATCTTTCTCTGATTGACTTATTTCACTTATCATAATACCCTCTAGTTCCATCCATGTCATTGCAAATGGTAAGATTTCCTTCTTTTTGATGGCTGAGTAATATTCCAGTGTGTGTGTGTGTGTGTGTGTGTGTGTGTGTGTAACACATCTTCTTTATCTATCTATCGATGGATATCTTGTCTCTTTCCATAGTTTAGTTATTGTGGATATTGGTACAATAAATATCGGGGTGCATATGCCCTTTCAAATCACTGTGTATGTATCCTTTGCATAAATACCTAGAAGTACAATTTCTGGGTCATAGGGTAGTTCTAGTTTTAACTTTTTGAGGAACCCCCACACTGTTTTCCAAAATATATTTATTTTATTTATTATCTGAATGCCCCTGCTACCATGTCAGCTTCGTGGATTTTGTTTTATTTTATTCCTAATGTATTCTCAACTCCTAGAGCATTGCCTAGCACCAGTAGGCACTTTATAAACATTGTACAATGAGTAAGTGAATGAAAAGTGAGTGAAAAAATAGCACTTACAGGATCTTTGGCATGTAAGACAGTTTTCTATGCATGTCACAGGTATTAATTCATTTAATCTTGTGAGTTAGGTCCTCATATATTCCTCATGTTACAGTTGAAGAAATGAAAGCACACAGATTGCATAACTGTTGTAGGACATCAAGTGGAATTTTAAAGTAATTTCTGTATTCTGTATCATTGACAATTTTTTCCATTGCCTCTTGGACAAAGTACCACTATTTTAGCTTTGCATTCAAGCCTCTCTGTGATCAGTTCCCCTGATCATCTTCCTAGATAACTGGCTTATTCTCCTCTTTCCAATTATACTGGAAGTTCCTATGGGGGGAGCTGAGGAGATTAAAATAATAAGAGGAAGAAGACCTAGTGTAATGACCTTTGACTGAGCTCTTGATGTGGGCCGGGTGCCATGCCAATCTGTTATATGTGCACCTTATTTAATCCTCACCAAAACCATGAGAAGGCTGAGGCTTAGAGAAGCTAAATTGTTTTTCCAAGATCACAAAGGTAGTCAAGAATTAAGCCTGTAATTTGACCTGTGTGCTCCCAGTTCTGTAGATACAAGTCCCAACACAGCTGGGGGTTTGCTCAGTGTATCACTGGGCTGACATCAAGGTATTGACTGGACTGCCTTCCTTTCTGGAGGTTCTGGAGAAGAAGAGTTTCTGAACTCATTCAGGTGGTTGAAAGGATTATTGCAGTTGCAGGACTGAGGCCTTTATTTCCTAGCTGGTTGTCAGCTGCGGGCTGTTTTCACAGCCTAGAAGCTGCCCACAGTCCTCCATGTAACCACCTCCATCTTCAAAGGCAGAAATCATACTTTAAATTCTTCTCACGGCTTGAATCTCTGATCTTCTCTTTTTCTGACCCCTGATCCATATTCAGAAGCCTCATGCGATAAACTCAGGTCCACTCCTATAATCTCCCTATACTAAGGTCAGCTGATTTTAGAGCTTAATTACATCTGTAAGATCCTTTTTGCCATATACTGAACCATAACCATGGGAGTCACAGCCTGGGGATCGTACAGGGCATTCATACCACAGGGTGGGGATACTGATAGACTTCTTAGAATTCTGTCCATCATACTGTCCTCCTGCCTTCACATTCCCTTCACTTCCCTACAGGCTTCCCTTCAAACATCTACCCATTCTCCTGATAATTACTTTGTTTCTTTCTTGGAAAAATGCCAGTATACACATACGAATCTTGCCTATACTCATAGAAGGTTGGCCACTGGCCTTGGACCCTCCACCCCATATTAGTCTTCAGGACCTGAAGATAAGCATAGAGGAAGGCAAAAGCCAATCCGGAAGGTTTTGCATGTCATGTGTACTGGCTTCCTCTGTCAGCCATAACGGATTATTCCTAATGTAGTGGCTTAAAACAACACAAAAATTTATCTTACGATTCTTTAGACCAGAAGGTTGTTGGGAGGTTCACAGGGCTAAATGCAAGGTGTCTGCAGGGCAGTATGCCTTTCTGGAAACTGTATGGGAGAATGTTTCTTGTCTTCTCCACCTTCCAGATGCAGCCTGTGCTCCTGGGTTCACGGTCCCGTTTCCTTCACCCTTGCAGTGCTCAGTGTTGCTGCTCTCTGACCCCTCTTCCACTGCCAGTCAGAGTCTCTCTCTTTCTCTAACTTTAGCTGGGAAAGGTTGTTCACTTTCAAGGACACACTTGCTGGGATTGAATAATCCAGAATAATCTCAGGGTCTCTCCCTGTGATCATATCTGCAGACCCCCTTTTGTCATGTGAGGTAACGTACAAACAGGCTCCAGTGTGATGGTGTAGATATCTTTGCAGTAAAGTGTGTGTTATTCTTCACACCACATCATGCTAAGACGTCTGGGCTTTCTTCTGAAGGTGAGTAGAATCACTGAAGGCATTGTAGCACAAGGTGGCCAAGACAGATTTGCATTTTGAAAGATCCCTCAGCTCCCAGTTTCAAATTAATGATGGGGAATGGTCATGTTAATCAACAATAACTAGCTCGTATGGAATACTAACACATTTCTGGCACTCTCTGAAGTGTGTTGCAGTCCTTAACTCATTTAACCCTTATAAATTAGGTAGTACTTATACTAACAATAATCCCATTCTATAGATGATAAAATAGACTCACAGGGAATTTAAATAACTTGCCCAAGAATATGTATGTAGTGAGTGCCAGAACTAAGATTCACTCCAGGCAGTGTGGCTTCCAGAGGAAATATTCTAACTTTATTATTATTATAATTATGTTATGTTAGTCACCATACAGTACATCAGTAGTTTTTGATGTAGTATTCCAAGATTCACCAACATTCTAACCTTAGTAGAGCCCCTCTTCCCAGACTTTGGAAGAGGGAGGAAACATGGTCAGGCAGAGTGGTCAGGGAATGCTTTACAGATGCAACAAGGCATGCAAAGAGACCACAAAGAATGGGGAGGACTTGAAAAAGTCAAGAGGAATGAAGAAGGACTTCCACAAATACCTTAATGATAGTCAAGTCCATTTCCTCTCATGTGTATAAAACAGGATCCTTGGCCCCTATAATTGCTTGCCCCTTTAAATGCTTGAAAGAGTGAATCAGGGCCACTCCAGAACAATAGGTGCTGATGGGTGTAGTCTTCCCCCCCTAGATTGGCACTTTGCAAGTTTCACAAATAACTAACCACCTGAGAGCTTGCCTCTCTCAGGCTGAATTCCATTTTGATTTTTTCATCCCCCTTGATTCTCATCTCTTTGTGCCAAAATTGTATTTTTCCAAAGATGTTTTCAAAAGTGTTTTTGTTCTGATTTAATAGGCTCAGTTTTCAGTGTTTGGGCTGAAATTGAGGAGGTGCTTTATGAAAAGTGAATGCATTTGAATGGTGAAGTTTCCTGTGAACAGAAATACAGTATTGTTCTACTCTGAAGTTCCTAAGAGCCAGATTCTGTTATTTTATTTCTAGATTTCCTTCCATCTTCTTCTTTAAAACTTTTCAAAATGACATCAAACAGCCTTCTTCTTGCTATGAAATAGAGAAAGCCCTTTCATCTGTAGGCAGGCTGGTGGTGAAAGAATTATCAAGCAGGGAAAACTAGGGCTATTGTTCTTATAAAATATATTAACTTAAAAAAAAAAAGAAAAGAAAAAGAAAAACCCTTCCTCTCCAGCTACACACTGTGAAATATCCCATCTATATCTATAATCCTTAAAATCTGAGATGGTCACAGAAAGAGACAGCCCATCAAAAACTGGATGGTGAGGGCACCCATTGCACTTCCTTCCAGGAAGGAAAAACCCTGCAAAAGACAGAAAACAGCATGAATTCAACACCGATTTTGTGCTAAGAAAAGCACCGTATTACTTCTTTAGTACCTTAAGTCATTTGATCTTTTGAACACCCTCTGAGCAACCTACTCTGATCCCCATTCTACAGATGAAGAAACTGAGCCGTAGAGGAGGTAGGCAACTTATTCAAAATTTTTGCAAGTGACAAGGCCAGGGTTTCATTTCAGGTAATAAATTAATAAATGATTAATGAATCACGGCATTTGCCTTGTTAACTTAGCATTGTTCTGAGAAATGACAATTTATGAAGGTTTCTGCTTTTTATAAGAGACATAAGAGCACCAAGAGTTTAGTAAATTTGAGCAGAGAGAAAAATAATCATTTATTGAACATCAAATGTGTTGAATATCTAATGTACCCTTGGACCTATACTTTAAAGCATGACTTAGGAACATGCTATATGAATTCTTCCTATGGAAAAGCTTTATTTATTATAGGTTGAAAAACTAGCATTTCATGTCTATAGTAGAGCTAATAAATAACATTCTATTGGTGTTCAATTTTATATTACAGATAGTTTTCTCTGGTGTTTTTTGTTTTTTTGTTTTTTTGTTTTGCACTTTTGAGTTTGCAAACATTTCCTAATGCGTTATCTCACTGAATTTCCTGCCCTTCCGTGAGATGAGCATTACTTGACCTCCTGTACTCTTATTAAGCTGAGGCTTATAAACCATTCAGCAGCATGAGTAAGATAACACAGCTAATAAATTGTGAAGCAAGACCTAGAACATTGTTCTTCAGCCACCAACACATAATTCTTCAGACCAAGTAGGCTGACACCCTAATTAATCTATGAATAGACATAGTGGAGTCTTACAAATACAAAAAGAACAGAGTTCTGTAGAGCAGTCTAAGGCAGTTTGCCCAATCAGGAGTTTTTCATCCTCCAGCATTACAAAAAGAATTTCTGTATCTTTCTACATTTATTTATTCGCTTTTGACTCCAACTTCAAACTCGCACCTTGAACCTTCATAATCAACGTGCATAGCCCCCTTCCACAGTATCGGAGTTCAACTTTCTCCTATGGTTTTCATTTTGGCTTGCTCCGCTCCATACCAACATCTCCTACAGCGTTAGGATTTTCTGCTATGGATATGGACCATCAGGATCTGAACTACACACATAGAGGTCAGTTGTGTGTCGCTCTGCAGCAACAGGTAGGACCAAATCAGTTAATAAAGGTAGAAATCGTAATAGGGGGCTTGTAGAAGGAGAAAAACAAACCTAGTCTGAAAAATGGGTAGGAAACTGTGAGAAAAGAGGAGGGGTGGGGGGGGCAAAAAGAGTCCTAGGTACGAGAAGAATAAAGGTTGAGCGAGCACAGTATGCATGGGGATAGCGAGAGGCAAAACGTTCATTAAATTCCAAAGTTGCTATGCTACAACCTTATTTTCAGCTTTTGTTCAGATCCTGAATAATTTGCAAGCAGATACACACACACACACACAAACACACACACACACACACACACACACACAGATAAACATGTTACTAAAGGTTCACAGAATTTTTACTTTCTAGTTAGAAACACATGGACACAAAGGACTTTGGAGGATTTTGTAAAGATGTAATTATTCCAAATGCACAATTTTGTCAGCTTGCTTTTACAATCAAAGTGCTGCATGAATTTCAAAGTAAATACAATCTTTGTTATGTTAGAAAGCTCTGTCGCTGTCTTAAAAAAAAAGTAGGGACAGCTTCAGCAAATAGTTGCAAACCTCAAAGGCCTACTGTTTTGATGTATGACTCCTATTAGTAACGCCCTGAAGAAGTCCTACCTAATTGATGCCATCCATTATCAGTTTCACATTTTATGATACATAAAGATAAAAGAGGGAAAGGAAGAGATCTAGCAGGTATTGACCACCTACTAAGTGATAAGAATGAAGTATGTTTCTCCATATTTTCCATGGCATTCTGTTCTTACAACTGTTCTACATTCTAAATGTTATGCACATTTACAAGATGACAAAAAGAAGCAGAAAGAGGTTAACTAAATTTGCCAAGGTCAGACACCTAGTAAGTTTTGGAATCATGCTCTAAGTTCAAGTCTATTTGTTGCCAAAGGTAATGATCTTCAAACATTTTCAATTGCATGATATGATTAGCCAACATATATATTACTTTCCCCTTGGAAGATGTATATATAGGTCCAGAAAATGAGTATATCATGACCTTGCTTGATTTATTCATTTGCTGTATTGATGTATTCATGAACTTAGAAGTAAGTGTTAGTTTTCTTTTCATTTTTGCTTGAGTTTGGGAATGAAATGGACTGGTGTGTATACATAATATTTGTTATTTAAATATCATAAAACGAATTCCAGAAATTATCTTTACAGAAAACAACAATAAAAATACTTTGCTCCTACTGTTTGGTTATGATAGTCTAACTTATTTAATGAAAAATATCCCAAATGTTAGTGGGTTAACTTCATAGAAGTTTATTGTTCTCTTACTTAATAGTCCAGATGGATTGGTCAATAAAAAAAGTGGGTGGGGGAAGACTTCTAGTTGTTTCCATGCACCATGTACTGAGAAGCACATCTCTTCTCCTAAGCATAGTTTTTAAACTTACTTTGACTCTTCCTCTTCTTCATCCACAGCTTCCTGTCCCTCCACCTCTCTCTCCCTCTAAACTAAATGGTAACATAAAACTAGCAACATCTAGAGAAAAGACTACACCCTTCAACTGAACTTTTTGCAAGACTGGATTCTACTCGGTCTTTGTTGCTCAAAGTCTTTTTATCTTTGTTCCCTGCTGTTTTTAATCTAGCAGTTGGCTTTTTTTTTCCCCAACTCAAGGTCTTAAATTTCTAAGCTATTCTTTTTTATTTATGCTTACAAATCATCTAACCCTTTCCCAAATTAATTTCATTTTGAAATACTTTACGGGGTCAATAACTACAAACGCACATTGCTAATATTCTGTTATCAGTTCATCCCTTAGAACAAGTTAGTTTGTCACGATGAAATATGTTCACCATCTTTCCAGCCCCAAAACATCCATATACCTTCCACTCACCAAGCCATAGCCTCAAAGAGCTATATTTTCTTAGGCAACTCTATACTTCTGGCACCATATATTCAATCAGTCAGAGTTTGAACAGGAAAATACAAATCACTCTAGGAATTTTAAACAAAACATTATTTAAAACAAAGATTTAGAGGCTTATAAAATTATTGAAGTACTTGAAGGTTTGGGGGAATCACCATTTTTATATATGCATTTACATATTATTTGGCAAGACTTAATCTTCTTCTAGACAATGTTAGTAGAAGTGAATAGAAAAGAGAGAATCATATGGCACATAATAAGTATTTATTGCATTAATTAGTCATAGATCCATTGTTCCATTTCAGAGTCTTGGAGATGAATTTAAAGGTCAGAACATCTGCCAACTGGATGCAGAGTTCCATCCACAGACCATTTCATACAAAAGGAATAACGAAGTAAAGACAAAACAATATTCCTTATGATTATCTTACTACAGGTCCTTGGCATTTCTATGGGAACATGTTTGTATTGATGTATTTGTGCCAAGGGGGAAAAAATCCATGATCTGTTTTTATTCTTCATACCTAATGAGCCAGAGGGAAATTTTCAGTCTTTGTGGCGTAGCAGTGTTACTCGACTAAATAGGAAAATAGAGAAAGAATAGCCTGAAGCCATAAAGAAACTCAGAGAGCCCACACTGGCAGAGATCACCATTCAGCCAATTTTATGGGGGAAAGAACCCACGTTCATGTTCTGTCATATCTGTGGAAATATGAGTTTGATTCAGGGTTTAAATGACCCTGTCACTTACAAGCTGTGTAAACTTGAGTAAGCTACTTAAATGTTGGAGCAAGGTATCCTCATCATCAAAGCTCACATTTCAAAGGTGTGATGGGAATGACATAAAACTAATAAAATGAGTATTCAGTATAAGGTGAGAGATTTTACATTATTAAAGGATGAAATGTAGAGAGGTAAGAAAAGAAGGAAAGAAAAGAAAAATGAAAAGAAAGGGGAAAGTGGGGAGAAAGGAATAAATAAAAGGAAGGAAGTAAAATAGATATGAAAGCAAGAATTTGTAAGCCTAAATAAAATGAATAGTGTTTCTAGTAAGTGGGTCAGAGGTTAAGTTTAGTGTGACTTACTTGCTGATGAATTCTTGTATTGCCTGTGTATGTACTTGTCTTTTTTAACATTACGTTGCTTCAGTTCACTTTAATATCAAGTACATGGAGTCCAAGCATCATGCACTCTCCTGGGTATTATGACGGAGATGGGGCTGAGGTGCTGGAGTTGGGACCCAACACAGGTGGTGTTAGGGCTAACACCAGGAATTTCTACTAGCGTGATCAGAGAAAGACACCTGCTTGACCATTGTGAGCAGACTTCAGGCTCAGAACAAAAATTATAATAGGAATGGACTGTGGAGGGATTATTTTCTTCTTTATCAATCAAGTACACAGTCTCAACAAGATTGCGAACATCTGGAAGCCACCATGAAAAGGTCCACTCTTCAGTAGAGTGGTAAGAACTTATTGTCATAGCTATAAGCTGCTGAGAATTTTCAATTTCTTAATATAAGGCATTTTAGACACTGGCAATCACAAAATTAAACAAATAAAGAAAAATGGAATGGTATTATACTTACTTCAAAATAGAACCTCAGCAGTTCCTAGAGAACTGGCAAAGTATTTCCCAGTAGCTTCAAGGCATGTGTTCAATTATAATGAAAATTCCTGTTTTTTTAAAGATTTTATTTATGTATTTATTTGACAGAGAGAGATCACAAGTAGGTAGAGGGGCGGGGGGGGGGGGGGAAGCAGGCTCCCTGCTGAGCAGAGAGCCCGATGCTGGGTTCGATCCCAGGACCCTGAGATCATGACCTGAGCTGAATGCAGAGGCTTTAACCCACTGAGCCACCCAGGCGCCCCATGAAAATTCCTGTTTTAATAAAATCCCTCATAGTTCCTCATAAAGATATTCAGGAAAGTTTATTAACACAGCAAAAATTGGTTTGTTTCCAAAACAATCTTTTGGAGCATGCTTAAATGATCCATGAACCCTTTAAAAGGCATTTCTTCTTTGGAGAAAAAAAATAACAAGATGTAATGAGAAGCCTTTCAATCTGAACAGATCCATCTTCATTCCTAATTGTTCTATTCACTACCTTTGAATGTTGGATATTTTACTTAAACTTCACCAGTCAAATGGGAGAAAAGGTGGTATTGGAAATATTGAATTCAACAATAAATGCATGGAAAACATCTGTTACAGTGTATACGCTTACACCAAATAATAGCTCAAGTTCAAGTGCACACTGCGATTCTGTCATTATGCTACATCCATTACAACTCATTTAAAAAACAGAGAGAGCAACAAAATGGCTAATATCCCTCTTCACTGTGGTTCTGTTTGTGTCTTATATTCTTACTCTCTGTCAAACGAAACTCATTTTCTTTGCTCATCCCAAACAGACAATGGAGATAAAATAAGCTCAGTCCCCATGGCTCAGAATAATTTGGTTCAAAAGAGAGATCAAGAAAAGTCATGTTATGTCATACGTGAGACCAACTTTCCTTGTTGGACTGTGACAGAAAACATTGGGAGTAAAATTGAAAATGATTGATAAAAAATAAGAAAGGGCTCATCTCTATAAGAAATAAATCTTTCATGTATTTGTCAGATGCCTGGCAGCGAATTATGATGATGAGCACCATATCTATTGAATCACAGAGTCTACAAATACAGCATCAATTTTTTATTATCTTGAATGGGTACATGTCTTGCTCTTTGTTACTCTCAAAAATTTTCTCAAATAAGATGCCAACAGATTTTATCCAAAAAATACAAATGCAGAAAATACAAGTGTCTCTTTGATGAGAGATCTAAGGTTCACTATATTCAGGAGGACCAGCTTTCTGTCAGTTTATAGTTAGGTTATACGTCCCCTTCCTCCTTACCCTCATTAACAAACTTCTTACAAAGGCAATTTAAATTTATGACCTCAGCTGTCTCATGCATTTCTTTCTTAACTTCTGGATGAGGCTTCATTGCCATCTACTACTGTATAGAAGCTCTTTCTTACAAGGATTCTCATGCTTTGCCAGTTGTCTAAGCTAGTGATTTCCCAGTTTGACAAGCTCCTTCTGACATTATCTCTTTCTCTGGCACTCATGATGTTGTTCTTTTTGGTTCCCTTCATACACTTTAAATTATTCTAGCTCAATCTCTGCAAACTTGCTTCTTTATTTCCTTGTCCTTTCTCGTGTCATGCTCTCATATTTATTCACTATACTCTTGTCTCTCAATTTCAACATATCTGAATCTCTTTCTCTCTCTTTATCTGAATCTTTTTTCTTTAAGAAATGTTCAGCAGTTGTGTTAAGTTGGAAAAAGAGTCTTTTCTTTATCTGTCCCTATCTTGTCTAAAGGATTGCAGGGGTCCCCTTTATTAAAAGGCATGTGGTTCATAGCTGTTGAACTCCAGAGACCAAACCCATAAATTTTGTTTGAAATATCACAAGACTTTTCAAATTCTATGTTTTTTTCAATGGCTTCTATAGTTTCAAATACTTAATTTTATAATCATTTGCCCCATCTATTCAAGATTATCTCTGTATTAATAGCTTTGGCTTTTACTAAAGTGTTAATGAACCTTATATCCAGAAATCTTTAGGAAAAAATACTCGTCAAACTTCATTGACAGTTATTAAAATATTTGATAATGAATGTTCATCAATATTTGTGGGATAAACTACCTGACACCACTACATTTATTCTAAAGAGGGGAGCTGGCAAAGGACACAGGACTTCTTCTATGATGTATTTAATTCTTTTTTTTTTTAAGATTTACTTATTTCTTAGAGAGAGAGTGAGAGAGCAAGAGGGAACAGGGGCAGAGGGAGAGAGAGAGAGAGATTCTCAAGGATACTCCACACTGAGCATGGAGCCTGATGCAGGGCTTGATCTCACGACCCTGAGATCGTGACATGAGCCAAAACCAAGAGTCTGATGTTCAACCAACCGACCCACCCAGACACCTCTGTATCTGACACTTTTAAGAATTTGTTCTTTGGTCACAGAATGTGTAAACTTAAGAAAAACACTAATTTGGATAATGTTGGGGGAAATTTATGTTTACTTATACAAGACTGGGCAAAATGCTTACTTGATAAAGCTTTTTCTTCACAGTAATCTCAAAATAAATTAGTATTGCAATGTAATGGACTTTATTGCTTCCCCCCAAAATTCATACATTAAGCCCTAATCTACTATGAATGTATTTGAAAGTAGGGCCTTTAGGAAGGTAACTAAGGTTAAATGAGATCATAAAGGTGTGGCGCTAGTCAACCTAAGGACTGGTGATCTTATAAAAAAAAAGGATAGATGCTAGAGATCTCTCTGCCTCTACATGAGCACAGAGGAGATGCCAGGATAGAACACAGCAAGAAGGTGGCTATTTACAATCAAGGAAAATAGCCCTCACCAGAAATCAAATTCACTAGCACCTCGATATGGATTTCTAGCCTCCTGAAATGTGAGAAAATAAATGTCTTTTGTTTAAGCCACCCAGGATGTAGTGTTCTGTTATGAAAGCCTGAGTAGACAAATACATCTAAAAATAACATACTATATGCAGGGGAACTTACTGAACTGAGGAGTAAATGTTATATTTAAAGTCAACATTTATGTATTACTTGTTTATGAATTGTTATTATGTTCTGATTCTAATCAATATGCTCCTTGTAGAACATCTGGGAAAATAAGAGGTATGAAAGAAAAAAAAAAAAAATAGAGCCAGGCTAGCTTCCCTGTCAATAACCTTCCTAAATTCCTAATAAAGTCTCCTAGGCACAGGAGAAAGATGACATGCTGTTTTAGAAATCAACCCTATCTTGGAATCTGAGAGAAAATTCCATCCACCATTTAACTCATTGAACGGAATTAAAGTGCTCAGTGGTGTTCCATCTACTTCTGTGGTACCAGTTGCAAAATGTTTCCCTGTTCAGGTGGGAACATTTATCCTACTGTCCTTCTGTTTCTAGGAGGAACCACCTTCAGAATGTTATACTCTAAGTTCCCTTTACTCAGTCCTCCGCATGGGAAGCACAAGCTCTCTCCTTCTATCAATCTGCCTTAGGTCTTACGGAGGTGGCACCAACAGGTGAAGCCTTGAGTTTGGCCTCTCCACAGGAAACTGGATAGGTATGTCAAATTCAGGGTAAAATAATAGCAAGCCTACTTGGCTGCAAGCCTAAGTCCAAATTCTCTGCCAATTCTATTTTAAAAGAACTGAGTTTTAACCTCAGTATGCTTGGATTTAATGTCAAATTTCCATTGATTCATAAATCAGACAGGAAAAAAATGTTGCTATGTAACAGCCCCCTTAAAAGAGCTAAGAAGACCTGTCAAAAGTGCGGTTTGTTTTGTAACAATCAGGAAACTGGTTTATTGTCACTGTTCTGTGGTTTCTCACCATGTTTTCCTATTGGCATCTCCCTATTCAGAAAATAAAAGGCAGAAACAATGCGTCTGGAAATAGAGGTAGGATTTGTATGTTGCTGGCAGTAGTAGATTCCATCTTAAAAGGAGTAGGAGGGAAGGAAATAGTTACATTTCATCCAAGAAGATTTTCTGAGTGAAAATCCTTTAGATGCTATTTATAAGACTAAGATAACCTGCTCTTGATCTGAGAAGGGAATATGATCAGCACCCAACCAGAAGTGGTTGGAACCCAGGGCAGGATGCCCATGATTTATTTTGGCAAATGCTGAGCCTGGATGGATATCTCTCTTCCAAAAATAAGTAAAATAAATTCTTCCAAAAAATTGGACAATTGTAATAGAATAGAAAATGTGCAAAGATTGGAGTAATGATTTAAGAATCACGAAAAAAAATATACTGCAGAACAAAGTAAAGGAAATACTTTTATCAAGATTTATGAATAATCTCTGAAAATTACTTATGAAGGGAACTATTTTATATTTTTAGTTGATTAGTTAGTTTTGGAACTCAGTGAAGCAGATTTCTACCAGAATACATCCTCTGAAATAAGAACAACAAATCGTAAGAGATGAAAAAGCAATATGGTGGGATTAAAGGGTGATGGTTGGGATATGAAATATTTTATTTCCGTGTAAAGTAAGACACAGAGAAAATTCTAAATATGGAAAAGAAATAATGTAAATCAATCTAAAAGTTATAGATATTCTTTTGGGAAAAAAACAAGATCAATTAAAAAGAAGAAAAGTCAGTGATGCATTTCCTTTCAAGATCCTTAGGTTAAAGGAGCCTAAATGTAGAGCTTGAAAATGTTAATGTAAAACAAATAAAAGGACACACATCCAGCCATATCCTGGGGACTACTAGAGCTACACGATTAAAGCAAAAACAAACAAACAAACAAAGAAACAAAGAAACAAAGAAACCCTACAACTCCTCAAGAAGCAATAGCCACTGATATAAAGAATTGAGTATTCCTAGACTTTTCTATATAATTAAATGTTAGGGAACAAAAGAATAAGTCTTCAAAATTTTGGAGAAAATATAAGGTTTCCAAAGAATGTTGTATGAGACAAGTAGTCATTCATATTGGAAAACAATAGATAAATTCTCAAATAACATGAAAATATTATTGTGCAAAGACTTAAAAATACATTGTAAAAATGACTTTAAAAGTCATTTAATGACTTGCCTGAATTGGTGGAGAAACAAATCAAAATTAGAAACAGCATAATGATATAGAAACAACTTAAGTGTCCATTGGTGGATGGATTTATAAAGAAATGTATATATATAGAAATGTGTATATATACATATTTGTATGTTTATATGTATTTATAATATATATTTCTCTCTATACACACATATATATGTACATATACACAATAGAATATTATTCAGTCTTAAAAAAGAAGGAAATCCTGGGGTCCATAGTCTCTCATGGTTCATCTCTCTCTCTGACTTCTCCCCCTTCAGATTTCCCTCCCTTCCCCTGTAGTCCTTTGTGCTATTGCTTATGTTCCACATATGAATGAAACCATATGACAATTGTCCTTCTCTGCTTGACTTATTTCACTTACCATAATCCCCTCCAGTTCCATCGATGTTGATGCAAATGGTGAGTAGTCATCCTTTTTGATGGCTGAGTGATATTCCATTGTATATATGGACAATATCTTCTTTATTCATTCATCTGTTGAAGAGCATCTTGGCTCTTTCCACAGTTCGGTTATTGTGGACATTGCTGCTATGAACATTGGGGTGCATGTGGCCTTCTTTCACTACATCTGTATCTTTGGGGTAAACACCTAGTAGTGCAATTGTTGGGTTGTAGGGTAGCTCTATTTTTAACATCTTGAGGAACCTCCATACTGTTTTCCAGAGTGGCTGCACCAGTTTGCATCCCCACCAACAGCATAAGAGGGTTCCTCTTTCTCCACATCCTCACCAACATTTGGACCCTGGGAAACAAACTGAGGAACTCAGAAAGGAGGGGGTTGGGAGGAGAGGGTAACAGGGTGATGGGTATTAAGGAGGCCATGTGTTATGCACTGGGTATTATACATGACTAATGAATCATTGAACACTACATCAAAATCTAATGATGTACTATACATCAGCTAACCGAACATAATAAAAAAATAAAGAAAATGAAAGAAAATGAAAAAAAAATAAAAAGGAAGGAAATCCTGTTATTTGTGACCACATGGATAATCTTGAAGGACAGCATGCTAAGTGAAATAAGCCAGATAGAAAAAGACAAGTACTGCATGGTATCACTTATATGTGGAATATAAAAAAATAAAAATAAAACGCTAAACTCATAGAAATAGAGAGTAGAAAGTGGTCAACAGAATCTGAGAGGTGGGAGAAATGGGGAGATGTTGGTGAAAGGGTACAGTTATAAGATAAGTAAGTTCTGGGGTATCTGGGTGACTCAGTCTGTTAAGTGTCTGACTTGATTTTGGCTCAGGTTGTGATATCAAGGTTGTGGGATCGAGCCCCATGTCAGAGTTTGCTTACCCTTCTCCATCTGCTCCCTTTGCTTGCCCTGCTCCCTCTCCATTCCTGTGCTCTCTCTCTCTCTCAAATAAACAAAGTCTTTAAAAAAAGATGTATAAGTTCTGAAGATCTAATGCAGAACATGGAGACTATAGTCAGTAACACTGTATTATATATTGAAATTTGCTAAGAAACTATAACTTAAATGTTCTCACCACACACAAAAAAGGAGGTAAATATGTCAGGTGATGAATGTGTTTATAAACTTTATGGAGGGGGTATTCCTTCAAAATATATACACAAATCAAATTATCATATTGCACACTTTAAGTATTTTACAATTCATTTTCCAATTATACCTCAATAAAGCTGGAAAGAAAAATAAAACACCATAGTGGAAAAGTTGTGGTTTTAAAAAACTTGTGGACCTTCCCTTGCTTCATATATACCCCCAAATTCTACAATAATCAAGGTCATATATTTTGCAGAGTGTTCCTCCCTTGGGGAAAACCTTGACCCTTTTTGCTTTTGTCTTTGAATGATGTGAGTGACCGTGTTCCTTAATAAACAAGATTTATTCTCAATGTGCTTCATATCATTTTAAAAAAATTGTTGATACTGTCTTTTCTATTGCTGGCCAACTGTTTGGGAGACAGTGCCAGAAAAATTGTCAAACCATGTTTTATTTTTGCTTTTCTCTCTCACTAAAACAGGTAGCATTGTGTTACATATGGCCATTTTCATTATCAAGGAAATGGGAAAATTATTTCCTGTGACTATGGAACACATTTGAATTAAATGAGTCACAAAAAAATATGAAGATAAATAATCCATGCAGGGACAAATTCTCCTATGTCATTCACTGTTTTGCTGTATACTTTGATTGCCTACTAAATGCCAGGTATTACTTTAGACTTTAAGTCTACGTCTGTGAGCAAAATATGTATAATATTTATATAGCCCAGTATGTGAGATAGGTGATATGCTGGCAATTGTAATAACACAAGTTAGGCGTAAGCGCAAATATCTTCAGAGTACCAGTCTTTTATTGCTAATCCTGTGTTGATTTTTTTTTTCCTTTTGCTTAACCATCAGTATAGGGAGCCTGATGTCTGCCATGAAAAATGATGCAATGAACAGTTATTAGGAACACTGTGAAAGGCTAATGGTGGTCATCTCTACGTATTAAAATTATGATACATTTTTCTCTCTTCTTCCTTTGAATTTGTTTCCTAAAATATACAAACTGAGAATCAGAAAATCAGAAAGTGATACATATAAACGTTTGTCTATCTCATGGTACGAAGATTAAAGAAAATTAAATAAGGCAAGGTTAGAGCTGTCATTTCCATCTACCCTTTTTACTTTGATGTCTTTTCCAAGTTCCTGGGATAAGCATGTATTGCTTTAAAATGAGGGAAGATATTTTATTTATTACAGCCTAAGGAAGGAAATTTGAGATGAAAAATATTAACATTTTATTTATAAATTTTTAATGTTTTTTTCAATTGCAAATACATATGTATGTCTAATTTTTATACTTTCAATACTTTCACATAAGGATTTTCCAATTTTTAGTATCTGCATTGAAATATCATTTGAAGTTCTTCATAAGATTTCCCTGTATGGATATGCCATTATTTACTTTTCCATTGCTCCAAACATGTGGCTGTGATAGCATTTTCCCCTTACAAACAGCAGTCCCATGAGCAGTTTGTACCTGAATATTTGCCTGGATCTCAGAATATTTCTTTATGATGAACTCCCAGACCTAGGTATATGGGATTCGTGGACGTAAGCTTTTAACCCTTTTGAGATATAACCAAATAGCTGTCTATGAATGTTTTGCATCTTTACAATCTTTGGGCTTGTGTGCAGACTCTGCTCCAGATGGGAAATAACTCAACCCCTTCGCATCTCACTTTCTTGCCTATAAAGTCTGGCTAATCTTACTGCACAGTCTCAAGTAAAGAATAAATGAGAGGATGCATTCATGGGATTCCACAGGGCACTCAGCACTGAGCAGATGATCGACAATTATCATTTTCTGTCCCCCTTGCCAGGAAGACAGCTATGTCTGCCGCAGTCCCACTTTTCTACCCCAGATCCTCTCCAGGATCCGCTTTTCATGAGGCAATCAGAATGCCCCTCGAGCTCTGCATTTTGTAGCTGTCTTCCTTTTTACATCTCTTATTCCCAGCTACATTCCTTGTGTCCCATCTATATTAGAAGGAGCTTATCTTATTTCTCCACTCTATAAATAACAGACTGCTGATAAGAATAATAATGGAAAGTCAGATTGCAGCAGAGCAGAATCAGGGGGAAATAAAGGTAACCCTGAGTGAACTTCAACAGGGAGGAAAGGATGCATAGTAGATAAATGACTCTATACCCAGAGGTAATGAATTCGAGCAAGCAATAACTACACAAGGAAAAAGAAAAAGAGAAAGAAAAAAAAAAAAAAGGTCAGCGTGAATACAGAGAAGTGAAAAGAAATCCTGGACTAGCAAGAGAGCCAAACAGGGTGTAAAGAGACAGGTCTTGAGCTAAGAGAGTAAAAAAAAAAAAAAAAAGAATCAGGGCATGCATGGACTGGGGGATCAAAGGTAGGGAGAGCAGGGGTGAGGAAGATGGAATCCCTTATAAATGCCTTTCAGACACAAAAGGAAGACCAACTCTGTGAAAGAGCCAGTGACGCCAGTAGAGAGCTCTGTGGATAAGGTATTGACGTGTGAGTCCCAGAGAAACCAGGTAGGATTTTAATCACCTGCAGATGGACACAAAAAACAAGAACAAGTATTAAAAATCAATATCTAAAACAACCACAAACTTGTGTGAAGCTGCTGATCGTGTATAGTCCCTGGTGAGAAGGGCTGAACACTAAGCAAACAAATGTTTAAAAAAAAATAAAATTCTAAAAATGAGTCCAGCTTTGAGATGTGTCCAACTCTGAGTGGCCTGTGGTCCCTAGCTGTCCCTGTGAGTCGTAAATCTAAGTCTATATGGTTGACGTCTCCTTCTCTTCCTTAGAGTGTAAGAGACAAAAAATTCAACCACCTAAATCTGAAGATCTAATTGACTTTATTAAGTGAATCATGAACCAGGCAGCATCTCATCCAGCAAGTAGAGAGATGCTCTGAGGTGTTGTTGGAAATGAAAGGTTTTTATAGGCAGGAGGGTGGGGCAAGGACATTATTAACAAAAGAAAAGAAAAGATTGTTTGGGACCAGGTCATCTTTTTGGGGAGGAGGGGGCAGTCAAGGGCAGAGTTTATAACATGCAGATGACCTCACTAGTGCTGATCAGGACATTTCAGGTTGACTTTTAAAAGGTCACCTTCTTGGGGTAGGTTAATACTGTAATTAAGTCTTAGTTTGCTGTTGTGGGGGTTGGGCGACAAAGGGCTCCATATGGGGCTTGTAGTTTCCTTTTTTAACAGGGTGAAATCCCTTAATGAATTTTCAGTGGGTTCTTCTCCCTCCAAAGGAGACTACTTAATGGTGTTCTTGAAACACAGCTTGAAGAATAATGCCTCATCATCAGTAGCTTGCCACTACAGTAACTTGCCACTATCTTCAAAGTAGAGCCCAATTCCTCGTCTGACACCAAGATCTCTACCCCATAGCACTAACTGGCTTTTCCATCTGAACTGCCTATATTCCTAGTAAGGTGTCTTAGACTCTGCAGTCTATAGTCCTTTCAGTTGTATGTAGGCAGATGCCACTGCTCCCTGTCACTCGAATACATTGAGAAGCAGAGTCCAAAGGCCAAGCTGATGGCTTCGCAAGCTTACCTTATAGAGATAAGGTGACTTACCAGGCTTACTTCACATGGATGATCCAAATTGTAAGTGCATGCCCATATTAACTCATATGATCCTTCTGGCAACTCCATGAGATAGAAATCAGTTTCCTCATTTTACAGATGAGATAGAAATCAGTATTCTCATTTTACTCCAGAAGAGTTAAGTAAGGTGCTGAAAGCCCATGCAGTGAATTCTGAGTCATTCGTCTTGCAAAGCCTATGCTTTCATGACTACGTGTTACTTTGCTCCCCAATCATTTTATTCTTAAAATGTTCTTGAACCAAAGTGTTAGCTCTTCCCTAATATCATATACTGGTACTTGGACCATTTGGATATGGTTTCATTCATGTTGAGTCTTCAAGATCAGTATTATCATATTCTGTTTTGGAATACTGGATTCTGTTTTAAAATACCTCGTGCAGTTCACCTCATGCCGTAAGGTCCACTGAATATGTTTTCTCTGTAAAATAGAAGAACTTGGTCAAAGGTTTCTCCTTGGACTTTGGAGTCAGAAAGAACCTAACTTCAGTCTCAACTGTGCCACTTTCTAGGCTGTATACACTTGAGCAAGTCATGAAAATTATCTGTGCCTTGGTCTCCTTATCTGTAAAATGAGAATGGCAATATTTTCCCTGTCAACCCCTTGGGGTTGTTGGAAGGATCAAATTAGATGATAAATGGGAGTGTGACTCATAAGATATAAACTGCTACACAAATATTCAGAATGATTATGACATTATCTTGCCATTGTGCCTCATAACCCAGGCACATACGAACACTGTCTGTAATCCTTGATTGGCCCTTTGAGGACTTAGTTGTTACCAAAATACCATCAGGTCTTCTAATAATTTTTTTTTGGATATCGAAAATCATTTCTGAAATGCTTCAATCCTAGGCTGAATTAAAGCTCAGGGATTTCCTTATCTGATCCAAAGGCAAATCATTATTCTAGGATTCACACATGACTTTATATTTTTCTTTATCCTTAGTGTTTCTATCTCTATAAATTTGTGAAAAAGAAGAATGTCAATAAGAAAAGTCAAACCACTGCCCTACAAAGTGATTCATTTCCAGATCCAATAGAGCCATCCAGTAATACAGAAAGAATACATTTTCACTAATTTATTGCTTTGCCAATTAAAAAGTAATTTGGTCAGATTTCATTATAGCTTCTCCATTGTGAAGAAGGCACAGGAAGTCTTAATTTTTTAAAAGCTGACCTTGTGGTATTTCATCTAAGAAAATTGGAAAACACCAGTCTTCCAAAAGTTTTATTAAAGAATCTCCAGGCCAGTTTCTCTTTCTTTTTTCCTCAAAATTCAAGGGGGCAGGGGGCAGGGGAAGGGCAATTTACTTTTTCTTGACTGATTTGTATGGGTCAAGAAGATGACCCAGTTCTCAAGGAGGGATATTAAGAATAAATCTATAATCCAATGCTGACAGCAACAGTGTTCATTTTTCAGTCCTTTATATGACATGATTTGAATTTAGTTTTACATCCATCACATGAGGAAGATGACATTAATCCCATTTATTCAGATGAGTAAACTGAGGATCAGAGAGGTAAAATGGCATGCTGAAGGATGGAGGATTAAAAACATAAAACCTGAGCAAATACTATAAATATCAGAGTAAAGCTGTATAATGAAATCTTTTTACACACAATATCTTACCTCCTTCACAATAGTTTGAGATAAAACCAATGCTTTCCTTTTGAAAATTGAAGACATTGAGGCTGTAAGAATTAGGCAGCTTCCCTTTGTCACCCAACCATTGAGGGCAAAGCCAGAGGGTAAATTCAGGGCTTTCTGCCTCCAGAGCCTTCCATGATTCACAGGGCCCATGCATTTCCTTTTGGATATTAGGATAGATTCAAATTGTTCATGACTAGAATTCTCTAGAAGAGCACGTCATTGTGGCCAGAGCAGTATACTATAGCCAGTTCCTTAGAGCCCAGGGCTGTCCAGACTGCCCCCTGGTAAGGAAGGCCCGCACAGTGGCAGATAGATTGCCTGTTCTGAATACCTTCGACTGAAATGCTCTCGAACACGGGGGGGTCATGTGGCAATCCCACAAGCCTCAGAAGACCTCATGCACTTGACTCCTGAGAGGTCCTGTGTGCACGTTCTCTCTGCAAAATGGAAGAGCCTTTCTACATGGAGCAAGATAGGAGTGTAGTCTCAGGGGAGAGAGCTGGAAGAACCATTCACAGAGCTGCAGTGCTAAGGAGAGAATAATCACAGGACCCCACCCCTTAAATACTCTCCCCATAGTCTCGGTTTACCTCTTATCCTGGTTTCCATGATGTATCCAAGAAATGAACTCACTTCCCCAGAAGGAGCACCTCCTTTGAAAGTGGGGTGTGGCTGGAGGCCAGAGATCTGCTCTTTGACTATTGGTCTGGGGGGCTCTGGGGACCTGGGTCTGTCCCAAGTGCCAATTAAGTGGCAAGACCCTTATCTTTGGAGGAATCATGGGGCAGTGCTCAGCCCTGGTGCAAAGTCAGCAATCTTCATTTTCATGAACCATTTATTTGATTTCTACTTGCCTCTTGGTTTCTGAAAAGGACCTTTTCCACCTAAGTAGCCCCAACTACAGACATTACATACATGTGTCCTGAACTCTATCCTCACTCCTCTTCTGGCCTGAGGGCAGAAGTGTTGAACCTTGCAATAACTGACCTGATTATCAGTGTTGTGTGATCACACAGGGACGATGTTTCTGCTTTCCTCTCAGCCTCTGTCTCTCCCTCTCTCTGTCTCTGTTTCTGTCTCCCATTTTCTCTCTTAAACTGCAATGTGCATTGAAAAGTATGGGTATTGGGCTTAGATTGTTCAAGAACAGACTAATTTTTAAAATATGTATAAGGGGCACCTGGGTGGCTCAGCGGGGTAAGCATCTGCCTTCCACTCCTGGCCTGATCACAGGGGTCCTGGGACGGAGCCTCCACATTGGGCTCCCTGCTCAGCCGAGGGTCTCCTTCTCCCTCTCCCTCTGCCCCTCCCCCCTGCTTTTGTTCTCTCTCTCTCAAATAAGTAAATAAAATCTTAAAAAATAAAATAATAAAATTTATATCAATTTTTTTCACATTTTCTACAAAATTTGCACATACTGTGTTAGCTTACTTTTAGACACTTTATAATTTGTATTGCTACTGGAAATGGCATTGCTTTCTTAGTTGGTTAATTTGGCATATAAGGGCATTTTTTCCAGCAATGTTGTTAAACTCTCCAATTGTGTTCAGTAGATGGTCTAGAAATTCTTTTCACTTTCTACGTTGACAGCCTACTAGTCTGTTAATATTGAGATCAATTCCTTGCTCCTGTGTGCTGATTTGGGATCTCTGTAAATTATTTAATTTGGGGTAGACTCAGATTCCTCATTTTTAAAATGTGGTTGACATGAATCCCACAGGTAAACTGTGAAAATTAATAGAGATAACATACTTGGTTCATTTCAAGACTTTGATAAAGGGATCTTTTAATACTTTAATTTTTATGTTTCTAGAAAAAAAGTTATACACATACATGCATACATTTATATGTATGGTGTTCAGACAGAACTAAAAAGGGTTAATAACATAATTCTTGAGGATTTTTCTGCTCAAACTTAAATGCTATGGCTTCAGCCTTAGACTGAAAAAGAAATCAACTGAGTTTAGAAGACAATCCAGGAACCAACAGGGCATTAAAGGTGGATTTACAACTAGAATGACTATAAGGCTCATCCTACCAGGTGGGTTCAAAATGGACAAGTCTTCCCCAAATGCATGGCTGCCTAGCAAATGCACTGATGTCTCTGTAATGTGTGATTCTGTACAATGCTCAGATGTTCTCAAATGCACTGTATATAGTGCTGGACTCTCTACAAAATGCCATATATCACCATATGCAAAGATTCATAGTGCTCCATGCATAACTACCTAAGAAACAGAGCTCCCCATCAAACAGCATGCATAATTGTCACCAAACACAACATCTATAAACAGATACAGGTCTGTTCATAGAATGCATGATTTCCTTCGAAATAGTCAGCCATTACCAATGTATACAATAGTCAGAATTGTACAGTCTTCTCTGCTTTTACCCTCTGCCTGGGAGTTTAGTGCATAGATTGGGAACCATGTGTAGTGCTAGATGATTGATGAAACATGCTTACTAATCCTAAACTCTTTTGCATGATTCCCAATTGTCTCCAACTTACATATGAGGAAAGGAAGGCTCAGAAAAGTTTGGGAAATTTGTTAAAGATCCCCAGGCTAACAGGTGGCAATTTTGTCTGGTAAGCCCACATCTGACTGTAGCTGGCACATCCTGCCTTGAGTGCCTGGATGACTCCATTCTAGACATAAGAAAGATCAGGACAAAGGCCTTGGTCAGCAGGAGCACACATATTGTAGAATCAGAAAGCAGTTCAGCTCAGCAGGCACAGAGAATCCATGAGAAGATCTAGTGAGGGACACAACTGGAAAAATAGGTTGGGGTTCTTGGAAGGCAGATTAAGGATTCTTGAAGACGAGGAGAGCCACATTTTTTCTTTGCTCAGGTAGCCAGGGCATAGTATCAGATGTGTATGGGTTCCAGTCCTGACTACGACCCATTCCCTGTGTGTTTCCAAATGAGATTCTTAATTTTTCTGAACCTTGATTTCCTTATCCTAAACATGAGGCTAATAATGGCATCTATTGATGAGAGGATGAGATAATTAAACACTATTATTACCATTATTTCCAGAGAACCGATTTCAACACAGCACCTTTATATATAGGACAGTACACGGGATATGGATCAAGAAGCATTCAATAAAATGCTATGTCAACTAAAATCTGACTGTGGTTATTCCCAGATGATAAATCTCTTTGGCCTCGACCAACCCTTATGTAAGATGCATGTGAACATAAACCATGTCATGTCTGCTGCACAGGCTTGTCAGGCTCAGATAAAATTACAAGGAATGAAAAGCATTTTCTAAGATAGAAATTTTCACCCTCTGGCATTAATCTTTACATAATGAGTTACCTGGAATTCTTCTTACCAGTGCCAACCTTCCTTATTTTCCTGAAACTGAGGAGTTTTCTTGGACCTAGGACTTTCATTGCTAAAACCCTAGGACAGTCCTGAGCAAACTGGGACAGTTGGTCGCCTTATTCTTCTCCAAGGATCAGAGGGACTAAAGGACAATTGAAGAAGTAGTTGCTATGGACAGGACCACAGGAGATATGTCAGTAGAACCTGTGGGAGAAATTGTCTTTACCAAAGCGCATATTCACAACTGTGACCTGTTGAATACTGTCCATGGTGTCACTTGGTTACAGAACCTGCCCAAGGTCTGTCTGCACCATCAGCAGACTCCCAGCCCCTGGGGTCATTAGGAGTTCCTAGATTCACACAGACGTTTAACAAAGCTCGCCCTGATTAGTGAGTTCCTTTGAGATCTTCTTTCTCTGGAGATCCCTTGATGATCCTACAATTTATCTTTTCGTGCTCATGAACAACAGGCCCATGGAGATGTTTTAAAAAAAAAAACAGTGGAGGACAGGGGAGTGGGAGGGATGGGGTGACTGAGTGAGGGACACTGGGGAGGGTATGTGCTGTGGTGAGTGCTGTCAATTATGTAAGACTGATGACTCACAGACCTGTACCCCTGAAACAAATAATACATTATATGTTAATTTAAAAATAAATAAATAAATTCCAGTTACTTAATATACAGTGTAATATTAGTGTCAGGTGTACAATATAGTGGGAAAAAAGAATTAAAAAACAGTGCTCCAAGACTAACAGTACCCTCAAAGCCTCATATATTTGATTCAAGGCACAAATCTCTCATTTCCTGTTTTGCGTCTCATTTTTGCTTCTCTCTGTGCCCTCCCCAAAAGTGATGGTTTTCTCAATTCTGTGCTCCCTCTTCCCTGATCTTCAACCAGGAGCACTAGACAGCCATTCAGACGCTCCTGCATTGCCCCCTACTCCAGAACTACCCTCTCAACATGGAGCCTGAATGATCTCAACTTGTTGAATTTCATTAAAAAAAAATAAATTTCCCCTGGTAATATATGTTCATGGCTTAAAAATGAAGACACAAAAAGTAAAATAGGGCTTATAGTGGAATGCAACGGTTCCTACCCTACCCATCCTTACTTCTAAGCCCACCCCGCAGACATGCAAAGCTAGTTGCTGCTTTCGTATTGCTCTCTCCTGGCTTATCCACTGTAGGTACATTCTGCTGTGGCGGATGTGTCTAGCTCCTTTAACCCCCTCCACTTCTCTCACCCCCTTCTCCCAATTTTCACTTTGTCCATGTTTTTTTTTCCCTCATTTTATGAATGCACTTGAATTTTTTTTTCTTATTCACTAGATATAAATGTACCCCTGGCCTCCCCCTCTGCGTAAGAATACCAACACCCCTCCCCTCTCTTTCACCCTCTCCTTGCTCCCATCTTCCAACTTCCATTATCTTTATTTTTTCAATGTCAGAATTGCAATAACTACATCCTAATCTGTAACCCCCTTCCTTTCCTAGTCTATATGTCGATTCTAAATGTTAACAATAGATAATTTCCATAATTATGACTGTGTAAATATCACAGAGTCAATAAACTATGGCTTATTTCCTTTCTTGGGTAGTGTTTATTTTACTACACTTCACACCTTGCTTTGGTCTATTTATTTATTTTTCTTTCTTAAACTACTAGCCTTAAACATAGCCTTCTGGTTTTTGGTTGATTAAATCATTGTATCATCTGTTGTTTTAAGACCTCTCTTTTTTCTAGGGGCCTCCCTCCCAAAAAATACCCTCTCCCATTTTTATTTAACAAACACCAAAAGACTTCAAGCCTCTTCCATAGCTGTATTTGTAGGATTTTCTTCACTAGCTCTCCCAATTTGGTTGCTCTATCCTGTTCTTCTTGGTTTCACTGGAATGTGTTTTCAGGTATTTTAGCAAAAGTGGTTTAAAGGAGGTCAAATTTTAGAGTCTTTTCAGGTCTGAAAAAGTATCTTACTCATTGCTACCTGCAAAAGTAAATGTTAGTTTGATTGCGTAATGAGCTGCCACATCAAACCCACATTTTATGTGTATGTTCACTTCAGATGCCAATATCCACTGTCTTTCCAGGATTCAACTCCTGAACTCTCTGAACAACAAATATATTAATATCAGTAAGGTTATATGTGCTTAATATTTAAAGTAGCATGGGATATACCCTGCAGGAAAGCAGAAGAACTTTAGAAGTCCTCATCTATTCTCCATAATTATTAAAGGATAAATCATTTTTTAACGATTGTATTTATTTATTTGACAGAGAGAGAGAGAGAGAGCTCACAAGCAGGCGGAGCAGCAGGCAGAGGGAGAAGCAGGCTCCCTAATGAGCAAGGAGCCCAATGTAGGGCTCAATCCTAGGATCCTGGGATCATGACCTGAGCCAAGGCAGATGCTTAAGGGACTGAGCCACGCAGGTGCCCCTGAAGGATAAATCATTTTAAAGCCCAGACATCAGGGCACCTGGGTGGCTCAGTTGGTAGTCTCTTTCTGTGGCTCAGGTCATGATCCCAGGACCCTGGGATCGAGCCGCACATCATGTAGGGCTCCCTGTTCAGCGGACAATCTGCTTTCCTTCTCCCTTTGTCACTGCCCCACAACTCTGGCCTCATGCTCGCTCCCGCACTCTCTCTCTCAAAAAAATAAAGTCTCTAAAAAATTACTAAAGCCCAGACATCTGCTTATAAACTTTTGTTTTTATTGCTTCTATGTATTCTAGCTTTGTGGTTCTTAAACTTAAGAGTGCGTAAAGAGTACATAAGAATTACCCTGCAGGATAAATATACAAAACTATGTACTGAGCTTTAGGAAGGCAGTTTAAGGGGTTTTCAGAGGCAACTCTTAACTATTGAATTATACTGATTCTAAATTTCATCTTTTCATATTTTAATATCCAAAATCAAAATGTGTCTTATAAAACGATGACATTTTACAATTTTACCAATGTTCTCATTTTGCACTTTTTATAGATATATAAAATGACACAGCTTCCTAAAGTTAATGGTGTATTAGATACATTGAAATATGGTAGACTTCACAAGAGAACTCAAGAGAATTTGGGAAGTATTGCTTTTTTTGTGGCATTTAAGTATTCACTCTTGCTCAACAAAAGCTGATGTCAGTCATGTTTCTCTTTAGGTAACTTTTAGCCTCTTTGTATCTTCGTGTTTGTACATTTCATAGTGCTGCTCCAAATGAGAGTCATTTGCTGTTTTCCTTCATTACACTCAGTGATTAGTGGCCTCTTTTAATGTGAAATGTCATGTCATTCAGCTGTTGTAAACTATCTTCTGTTATTCCTTAAATAATTTCCCCTCCTGTTTTGTTTTGTTTTTTAAGATTTTATTTATTTATTTGACAGAGAGAGATCACAAGTAGGCAGAGAGGCAGGCAAAGAGAGAGGGGGAAGCAGGGTCCAGGGTCCAGCTTTCTGGGTCCAGCTTTCTCTGATACTCAGCAGGGAACCCGATGCAGGGCCCGATCCCAGGACTCTGAGATCATGGCCTGAGCTGAAGGCAGAGGCTTTAACCCACTGAGCCACCCAGGCCCCCTCCCTCCTCTGTTTTCAGTGATTTCTCATTCTGGAATTCCTTTATTCCTCTATTAATTAAAAGAGTAGACTGAACACCCAAAGAAGAAAGTATTGAAAGATCCCAAGTCCAGTTCTGTAGGGTATAGATCCAGAAATGGGACTGCTGGATTATATAGTAATTCTATTTTTAATTTTTGAGGAAACTCCCTGCTGTTTTCTATAATGGCTGCAGCATTTTGCATTCCTACCAACAGCGTGCAATGTTGCAACTGGAACTCTTCCTTACCTTCTCTTCTCCATCTACCCCGGTCTTGCTACTGCATCAGAAACGTGCATGTCTGTCTTATCTGCTTTTCCTTGTTTTTATAGTCGAAATTGCACTGTTTATATATGTTTAAGTCCCGCGTATTCATATTTTCTTGACATATCATCATATGTATTTTCCCATGTCATTAGGATCTTTCAAAACATGATGTTTAATAACTCTTCAATTCTACTTGTGAATTTTCCTAATATGATAGATTCTTTCCATTTTCATCCTATTATAAAAGCCTCACTTTGGGGAGAAAATATATGTGCAAATAGCTTATTTTCAAATAACTATTAAAACAAAAAAATGAATATCATTTTATAAGCAATGATTTCATAATTTTGTTTCCTGTACCTATTGTTGAAAGTACTACTTAAATGATTTTTTTTTTCAAGAATGGGTCAGAGAGCCATCGTCTTATAGAAGGTTGATTTTTTGTGCTTCCTTCATGAAAGACTACTTGTTAAGATGAAGGATTCTTGGGTCATGGCCATTTTCCCTAAAAATTCACCAGATGTTGCTCTGCTGTTTTCTCTTCTCTACTGTTGAGATGATAAGTCTGAGACATCGATTTAATTTCTCTGGAAGTAACCTACATTTATCTGCCCTGGAGGGTTATGGAATTTTTCTTGATTTTTTTAAATTATTTTTTAATCTGATCAGAAAGTGGTGTATTCATTGTGTTTCCTTAGAATGTAATGAGCTCTTAGCTTTCTGTTCTCAGGTATTATTTCTCCTAGGGAACTTTAATTTCTTACTGATCTTAAGACAGCTTCTAATGTTCCACTAATCTCTCTTTGGTCAGGTTTCTATTCTCTCTTCTCCAAACTTCTAATTTTCCTTGCCATGATTTTCATCCTTTTGTTCTTTTGTTTTATCCTGGGAGATCATTTTCAGTTTTTACTGCTCTACAATAATTTGACAGTAATACAATGCCAGTTCTCTTAATTATTACATCCAAGATAGGATTTAATTTTGCACTGGGTTTTGCCATCACCTTTCATCTCATACAGATCTCTTTCCACTGTGCTTTATTATCTGTTCCTCGTACTGTTTTCTTTCAGGGTCCAGCTTTCTCTGATACTCAAAACAGAGAAAGTACCCGAAAAACCACCAAGGCTCCCCTCCTTCACCTCTTTTAACCACAGCTTCTGAAGATGTGTGCTCAGTAATAACCCTGTGAGCCTCAAAGTCAGAGGAGTACAGACTTTAATTATATGAAAATTTCATGTGGAGCCACCTTGGGGACGAGATTTCCATTATAATTAGTGATATTTGGGAGATAGGAATTCAGATTCAGATCAGCCGCTTAGTCCAGGAGGGCTGGTGTCGAGGAAGTTTTGCTAATGATAATGCCTCATATGAGGGTCAAATGAGCTTTATAAGTTGAGCCAAAGAAATGAGAGATTATTAGTAAGCATTAGGGAAAAAAAAACAAACAAACAGATAGGATTTAAGAGTAGAGAAAAGGCAGGTAAAACAAATAGAAGAAAAGAAACAGTGTTTGCCAGACCACTTTGGCGGGGGAAAAATGAGTAAAAAATGTCTCACCGCCTTTCTCTCTACTGGCAAGGTGAGAGCTGAGCTTGGCTGGTGACCGAGGAGAGAGCTGGTGGCCAGAAAGTCTCTGGTCTTCTCTGGCATGGAATTATCACGTCATTCCTGACCATGGGCACTGATCTACGTATGCCCTCTTCTCTTTTCCTTCAGTGATTCATTTTGTTATTCAACATGTTTTTTGGCCCGATGATTATTTTAGTATAAAAGAAATATAGTACAGGTTCCCCTCTCTATCCAAAAACCAGAACATTCTTGCGAAACCTTTCATAAGCTAAAAGGGCATCAAGCAAAGAGGCAGTTACCACTAATTTATTTGAAAACATTTTTTGAGTGTTCTCAGATCTCCCCAAGTCAACTCTTGTAGGCTTTCCTGATGCCTTAGGGCACATCCTGCTAATGGATGCACACAACAAATGGAGAGGAAGCTAAGATGCTCACAGACAGCATCAGAGCTCTAGCGGCTTGATGCTGAGATGCTGTGTTCCAGGGGAAGGAACTGGCGAGGGGGCATTCTCTCTGTCCTGTGGGGGTGCACGCTGCCTCTCTATGGGCTCATTTCAGTCTACAACAAACACTGAACACTACTTTTGCTTTGTGCCTTGTTTCATAAAAGAGAAAGTCCTCTTTGAATTTCTTTTGGTTAGCAAAAGCAGGTATTAATGTAGGTCTTCTGTAAAAATGAATTGGCCTAACGCTGATTCTGAAAGTGGAATATACCTGTATTGTCCCAGGGAGAATTGTGATCGATCTTTATCTGAATTACTGATTTTTGGACCCTCTTGCCATAGACTGTCCACATGGTTTGATGAATGGGTGGTCATTTCATGTGTGTATGTGATGGAAGTGGAGTTTAATATAGAAGGTGATCTAACAAAATCTCTACTGGCTGCAGTCCTTGTCTCTCCGAATATAGTCTGTTATTAGTTGCTTTCAAGACATAAAATGTTGCTACTTTAGAGTCTTCTTCTCACCTAACCTCCCAGCATCATTTGACCTTGTGGACTGTGCCTTTTTTTATAAAATCTCAGCTCTTATCCTCTGTGGTGCTTCTAGGGATTGCATACCGTCTTTTCTATTTCTTCTCTGCCTTTTTGCTTTCTTTTCCTCTATTTCACCAGTTGTTTCTCAATATTGTTTTGGACACACTATTTTGTTCACTCTCTCTTAGCCGACTTAGATTCTGCCCATCCCTCGCCTGTGGCTATATTTAGGCAATTCACGAATGTGTATTTCAAAGTGCAGAGCCCCCTTCTCAAATCATGACCTGCATATCTAAATGTTTACTTGACATTTCTTTTTGCATTTGTTAAATGTGCCTTAATCGTATGGTCCAAAATGAACTACTTCATTATTCCCCAACAAACATGGACCTCTCTTACTGTTCTTTATTTCATTATAAAACTAAAACATCTATTGAATTAAGAAATCCAGAAATCTAGGAGTCCTTCTGACACTGCCTTCTGTCTCTAAATCTCATAGAGAATCCATCACCAAATACTGTCGAATTTTCCTCCTCAGTACTGCACAAAGCACCCCACTAGCCCAAGTTAACTAGCTGTTATTACCAAGAGCCTCCTAACTTGCTTACCACCATCCATCCATCCCTAGAAATCCAGCTGCAACTGCGTGACCATTTAAAAACTTGTATCTGCTCACATTCCCTGGCTACCCAGGTAGAGACTTTCAGACATCTATCCTATAACTCAGAAGATAAAGGCAGCACTCTTTCCTGTGACTTCTAAGGCCACATCTACCCTTCACACTCATCTTCCACCATCTTCTTGATCTGTAAGCACCAAGAACACTGGGCATTCTTTCTGTCTCCGCTGCCTGCCTTGCTGCTCCCTGATATAAAATATTTGTGCTCATTGTTCTCTCTTTTTTTCCTCTGACATAAATTGAATTCTCCTTTAGATTTCATCTCAGGTATCACTCTCCTAGGAAGCCTTTCCTGGCCCCTTGATGAGGCCAACCATGCCCGTAGCATATGGCTCTTCTATACACAGCACTTTGCCCAAATTTTATGCTTGTTTGTGGAAATATTTGATGTTTTACATCGGATTCCATGAGTGCAAGAACCATTTTGCTCACCCAACATCTATCCTGATACCTGACTCATAGCAGGATCTCAAAAATGCTTATTGGAAGAATAATGAATGAATAATAATATGAGTGAATTACGTTTAACACATATTGCCTCAAATCTTCAATGCAATTCACATCTAATATTGATTTCCACATATGAATCCTAGAAGTATCTCAGAGCAAAGGTAATTACGCTCACTTTTTGGCTGGTGAAGCTTAGTAGTATCTTGCATTGTCATGAGAACTAGTAAAAAGATGTTTGGTTCTTCCAGACCCTGACTCTCAATTTGTAAAAGCAAGAAGCCTATTGGATGTGTTTCTCTGCATTTCTTGCTAAGGAAATAACATTTCTAAAAATGCCTATCATTTCAGTCACACTGCTAGACACTTTTATATAAGTTCTATTTTAATGGCTCTATGATCTTTCCAAATAGGTATTATAAGTTCTATTTTATAGATACAGCAATTAAGAGTCAGAAGCTTTAAGAGATTGACCAAGGTCACATGGTTTTCGTGAGGAGATGTAAAATAGTTCTCCATTAACTAGAGCTTTTAATGTTAAGATATTATGTACACAGGCTACAGCAGGCTCTTGTTTATTCTGGGAGATCCTATTTGATGACTTAAAATCTATTTTATTTCCACTGAGATCAACCTTCACAGCCAAGTCATAATCCCTTTTCCTAAAACCAAAGTGGCAGCCTTATTTGAGACACGTTGACAAGATTTCTAATTCTGACAGAGGGTCCCTGATATAAAAGAGGTCCTCTTTCCCTCTGCTTTGTTCTCCGTTCCTTCAGTATGAAATGAAAGAAAAATAAATGAACCCCTAGACATTGATCATGCTGTGATCTAATGTATTTCTGATCCTACCTAGTTTATGAAAATAGACAGAAAGCTCAATTGGTATCATTCAATGACTTCTTAAAAATTGTGACATCTGCCCTAAGAAGGAAAGCACATAAAACAGAACAGTTGCTATGACAAGGGAACAAGAATGTAATGGGGTTTTACTGTAATAATTATGTATATATCAAGATGTTAATAGAACACCATCCATCCAAGATTGGTGTTGGTGACTATTCTACCACTCATGACTTCAGAACAGTTCTCCTCAAACAAGGCACCAAATATTTAAGTGACTGGTTCCTTACATACAGATCTAGGAAGATAAAACTCTATTGTATATGCCTGCTGGCCATATAGAATCATAAATGTAGAACATATTAACAAATCGCTTTAGCAAGTGATTGTTTTTTGGGGAGTTCAATTATGTGGTGGAATGAATTTAGCCTTTGACATCAAATTGAGCTTGTTTTGCCTCTATGACCTAACACGGACAAAGTGTGACATTGTTCAGTCATTGGGAATCAAGGGATTATATTCCCCAACTTCTCAGGGATTGAAGGGGTAGCCATCCTAATGTAAGGGGTCTAGCTCTCTCATCCCTTTCCTTGATTTGCTATCAGGTATCTGTAGAGTCTTCGATAATAATAATATTATTAATGGCATATTGATATCAATATATTGCTGATAACAGTTACCCTAGCTATGTTGTGGGCTGTGCTTTATCTTGTTTAATCTTCAATACAGCCATGAGCCTGACAGCAATATTTTCAGTCTTCAGAAGAGGAAACTGAGTCAGGAAAAGACTGACATGACCATGGTTATAGACTGTGTGTGGGAGCTGGGACTCATACCCTATCTGATTACAAAGCTAGGGATGTCAACTTCCTCATCTTCAAAATGAGGGTAGGTTAGGTAATTTATACTTGGGTATTTAAAAATACTTCCAGTGTAGGATGAAATGGACTATGGTTCTGCTGCGGACCTATGTAAAACACTCTGTGGGGAGTTAATTTGTTCTGGAGAAGGACATTGCTCCCCCAAATCCCCATTACACACCTCTCTCTGGGACCTTCTGTCTGGGGCAGTAGATCATTCATCCTCCTAGAACATGGGCAGCAAAGATCTGAGAGGGTCAGAGAAGAACTTCCTTAAGTGCTTATCCAGTTATAAGCAAGCTTCTTTTGGGGGGTATGTATCCTGTTTGTTATCCTGAGGTTTATTTAGAGGCACCCAGACTCACAGCTCTTCCTTCTCCCCCTCAACATTTATCAGATACCTAGTTCATTAAGGTCCATTGCTACTGAGAAGCTGGGAGGAGAAAAAAGTCCCGTGCAGCCATTTGGCATGCATTTATAGGAAATGTTTTCTATGCCCCGTGCTACTAGATTGTATCACCTGCAATCCAAGGGTTGAGGGTTTAGTCAGGATCACAGAAATATCACACAGTAAGTGCCTTTTCTTTTCCTTATTCACCTATCTATAAAATTTCCTTCCAAACACTCTAGAATTTGAGTATCTTGACCTTCTCAACACAAGTGAACTTTAGTTCCACCTTCCTTTCAAAGAGCCACTCCTAAGATTATACCTCAAGCCATGTCAATATCCAGAACCACTCCACTTCTGAAATCTCAAACTTAAAAACTTCATTCAGTCTCCATGCCTTACAACTTCTTCACATTTTTATACCCACCGCTTCTGTTCCTTGACTCAAATAGTCTATTAGCTTTTCCATCCCTCTAGTTTGTTCAGTCTGTAATGCTCTCCTAAGCTTAGAGTTTCCTGATCAAGCTGGACATAATTTGTGGTCATCTAAATCACTCCTTTTTTTTTTTTTTAAACAATCTCAACTCCATGACATCCTATCTTCCACCACACCTACCCAGCAGTATCTCAGGTCTGTGTTTTTTCCCATGTTGCTTCTTCTTAAAAGTCAGAGATTAAAAGAAACATTAAGAACATCAGAGCACATGATGGAGAACATGACAATGGTCATCATCCTCCAACCCAGCCAGCTTCTGTCTCATAAAGTTCCATTCCCAGAATTTCCAAATCATCATCATTTTCTAGAATCTTGATTCAGTTAATAACCACCCCCCATGTAAAATGGTCTTCCCCCTAGTTCACTGAGGTTATAAAACTATAAATGACCTCATTCTCATCCTCACTTACACACTCAGGTACACAATTATCTGCCTTTCTATACATCTTTACTCCCTTCCCTCAGGCTCAAGCATGGATGTCCCTCTGTTGTGCATCACTGACCCCTCTGAATTGGCTCTTCCCTTCATTTACCCTTTCTCCTCCAGAATCTTCCTTCAACACTGGTGCCTACAGCTAGGCTTTTTCTGTAATTTATTGATTACTTCTAGATAATCTGAATAATCCCCACAGTCAGAATCTTAATTTCTTCGTCTTTTAAACAGATTCCCCACTCCTTTTAGGCTAGTGTTTTTGCTGCCCATAGAACACAGTTTTCTCATCCAGTTTCTACATTGGACCCCTAAACTACTAGATAATATGTCAGATGTCCCCAAGAACTTGCTCACATATTCTTTTCCACTGGAAAAACCTTACTTGGTTGCTGGGTTTCTTTAGCTCTGCTTGTGTTCAACCAACCAAGGGATAAGATGCCAATATCTCTTTCTTACAGATACATGTGTTGTAAGTTGAATACTGCTATGTTATAAACCACCCCCACATTTGGTGACTTAATTAAATTTTGATTTAGCTCACAGTTCTTCAGGTAGCAATTTCGAGTGGACTCAGCTAGGCAGTCCCTCTGGTATTGTCAAAGTTCCCTCATTCATCTGTGGTCAGCTATGGGCAGGTTAATGGTTTTGCTGTTTATTTGGGATTTCCCACATCTAACTGAGACAACTGGGCTGACTCAGCTCTGCTCTGTATGTCTCATTCTCCAATGGACTAGCTTGAGGTAATTCACATCATGTCTGGGAATGAACCAGATGACAACTTGGAAGAATACAAAGTCTTTTGAGACCTGATGCAATGTCATTCCCTCAGATTCTACTGGCCAAAACTAATCACAAAGCCACTGCAGATTCAAAGGTCGGGGGATAGTTTTCACTTCTTGAAGGGAGCTGCTAAGTCACTTTTAAAGGGTACAGCAGAGATAAGTCATGGCATTTTCACAATAACTGAAGTACATTTCCCAATTTCTACTAGTAGTTTCTTTGAACAATCCTTACTCAGTTTTCATCGGGTAAACACAGTGAGAGGAAGGAAAATGCCACATTGTTCTCAAAGGACAACTCATGGGTCTAGTGCAATCTACTTGCATTCCTACTATTCCTTTCAGTTAAGCTAATGGGGAGGTTAGTTGATCCTAGCAAGGTGATTCTACACCTTTCTATAACTTCTCCAGCTTTAGATTTGTGTTCAGCTTGATTCCAAAAATGTGTACTGACCATCTATTATGTGCCAGATGTCCTTCTAGGTGCTTGGGTTATGTGAGTGAATAAAACATATCAACCCACTCCCCATATGGAGATTCTCCCCATTCCATTGGGAAAGGTGGATAAAGAGTGAAAAATACATGTGATAAATAAGCAAATTATAGTTTGTTTAAAAGTGATAAATATTATGGAGAAAAGGAAAACTAGAGCAAGGTAAGGGGCATGGTAATGGGACAGAAGAAGGCTAGATTAGACTCACTGAGATAGCAAGAATTGTCCAAATTTGGAGTAAGTGAGAAAGTTAGTTATGGGGATACTTGGGTATCTGGAGTCCTCTATGAAGACAGAAGTCTGTGGGGGTAAGGAGAGCAGGAAATTGAATGGCGTGTTTCAGGGACAACAAAATGGCTTGTGTGGTTGGAGTGCAGTAAGCAAGAGAAAGAGTCAGAAGAAATGAGGTCAGTGGCTCAGTGGGTTAAAGCCTCTGCCTTCGGCTCAGGTCATGATCTCAGGGTTCTGGGATCGAGCCCCGCATTGGGCTTTTTGCTCAGCAGGGAGTCTGCTTCCCCCTCTCTCTCTGCCTGCCTCTCTGCCTACTTGTGATCTCTCTCTCTGTCAAGTAAATAAATAAAACCTTCAAAAAAAAAAAAAAAGAGGAAGAAGAAATGAGGTCAGAAAAAGGAATGAAGAAACAGGGGCTAGATCTTATAGGATAGAGATTAACAAACTATGGCCCATGGGCCAAATCAGGCCCACTTCCTGCTTTTATAAGTAAAATTGTATTAGAACACAGCCACATCTATTTGCTTACATACTGTCTATAGTGCATTTATACTACAATGGGAGAGTGGGTAGTTGGGATAGACATCACATGGCCCATAAATTCTAAGTTATTTACATACTTTATAGCCCTTACAGAAAGAATGTCAATCCCTGATATATGGCCTTCTAAACCATTAAGTAGCTTTGCCTTTTACTTTGATAGAAATGGGGAGCCATTACAAAGGAATTATATGATCTGAATTGGATTTTTCTAAAAATCACCCTAGTTTCTAGTCAGAATGGACTCTAGGCAAGTAAGGGCAAATGGCGAGATGCCATTGAGGAGCTATCATAACAATCCGGGTAAATGATGGTGATTTGGATGAAGGTGGAAGCAATAAGAAAGTGAAAAGGAGTCAGAATCTGGATATATTTGGCATGTACAACAGCCTACAGGTTTTCTACATAGGAAAAACTAAAATTTTGCAAAGGCAAGAATTGAATAGGAGCACATCTGTAAGGTTTGAGCTGGACACAAATACTGGGACCCAGGAAAAGGGACCCACCCAAGCTCACTTGGATGCTTTGGAACAAACGAGGAGCAGTCCTGTGATGTCTAGCCCCGTGGTCCATTCACCCACCAGTCTGAGCAACTTTCCCGGCCTTTTCTCTTTCCCCATATCTCTGTGGCATATGGGACAAGGGACCATTGGCTGTTCTTCCTCCAGAGCCTTTGGTTCCTTTTCATCAAGTTCAACTCTGTGTCCCATTAACTCAGGGCCTTGCTTGCTGCCTATAGAAATTTACTATTTGGAACAAAACATGCATATGCAGTCAGGAGACCTGGCTGTAATTCCTGGTTCTATGACTTTGGCAAAGCTATTTAAACTCTTTGCACCTCAATTTTCTAACCAATAAAGCAGGGGCCTAATTGTATCTATTCCACTCTGTTGTTGTGATAATTAGCCATAATCCTTTCTATTTAGTGATGTCATACCAATTAGTATCTGGCACATAGTAGAATCACTACAAATCTATGGATGATTTTCCCATCATCATTTCTCTTTTCCAGGGGATGTGTTCTCTGATCTGTAGGGGGAGGGTGTTTTTCTGTTCTATACAGCCACCCTGGCATCCAGGATGTCCTCAGTTCACCCAGGCTGGCGGATTATTGCTTGCCAATTCCAAAGATCTACAGACGTGCTGTGAGAAAGGGTCAAGTAATATCACAGGCCCGGCTGGGAGACTGCAGGGAGGACATCCTGACTCGGGTTATTCATGAGGTGCTGCATAATCAGGGTCTGCAGACAGAGATACCAAGCGCTGGGAGCTGGTTCAATTGAAGAGCCATGCAGTGAGACAGGCCTGCTACGGAGGGCAAGAGAAGACCAGAAGTAGATTCTTGGCCGGCTGGAGTCACTACTGATGGGTTGGATTGGAAGTTGCAGGGGATCGGAGAGACACTGGGGACGTGGTAGCAGGAGTGGAAAGTTTTTAATGGGAGGGAGAATGACTCGCTGAGCTCTCTCCGACTGAAAATGAAATCTTTCCCAAGCTTTCTAATGGCACAACCTAGGCAGTAAATCCGAACCATAGTGTGAGCCTAATTGCATGGTCTGCTTTTCCCTTGTCTCCTTCGAGAAGCTCTGGAGGTGTGAACGGGTCAGTAGAGTGTGAGTTTAATTTTTATGACTTTACCACTATACGCTTTTCTCATTTTCAAGGCAGTGCATGCTCAAAGAAAATTCAGAATCAGAGAAGTAAAAAGAGATTCTCTCTCTGTCTCTCTTTCTATCACCACTGTTAGTATTTTGGTGCTCTTACTCCAGTTTATTTCAGACAGATAATCAGTAGACACCAAATTTGTAATTAAAGTTCTTGAGGTTTTCCACAATCACATTTCTGCCAAAAGTCACGTATTTCACAGAATTCTTCTCCTAAGAAATTTAGCCACCTGTTAAATTTTACAGTTTTTTTTTTTTTTTTTTTTGCATCTCGCTGGATGATGACATTTTTTTTTTCAAATAAATAGTCATTGCTTTTCAAAAGTTGCTGCCTTGCCCAATAAGTTAACAAAAGCAAAACTTTGTGATCAGGTATGCTAGAGAGGTTTAGTAAACTCTGTAAAACAGATTATTCTAAGTCGTTCTTCAGCAGCATCATATATTAATATGGATATGATTTGGGGGCTCACATATCCACAAATATCTACTATCATTTATATACATTTTTAAACACACATACACAGGTATGCATACATAGAATTGGTAATAGATATGTACTTTTATATCTTTTTTTTTCCCCTTTGCAAGCACAACAGAACAATTTTCTTGATTGAAAACTAAAGTTTTTAAAACTGCATAATGGTGATCCTGTCATTAAGCCAGTACTCATTTACACAACAAGGCATTGCAAGATATTTTGAATAGTTCAGATTTGGGCTACTGTAAATAGTGTTTGAATGTAAATTGTTGTAAATAAATGTAAATAAATTGTATCTTTCGTATTTCCTTAGGATAGATTCTTAGCAATAAGATTAATGGCTCAAGAGGTATAAATATTTTATATATTTTAAAACTTTTTTCTCTCTCCATATATGCATGTATATGTGTGTATGTTCCTCTCTATATGTGTATTTATAAATATATAAGATATATATTTATCTGTCTATTTATCCATCTAGGAGTCAAATTACTTCCTAGAAGTATTGTACAAATATCCCTCCTCTTTCCTTGAGCCCACTATGGGCATGTTCTTGGTCCCCTTCATCAACATTAGTAGAGGATACTAGGCTTTAAAACAGCTACAAAAAGAAACAACAACAAAAAAACCCAGCTGTGACAATCTGACATAGAAACCTCTTTTTCATGTTTCTTCAGTTTTCATTTGTGTTACACTGGTAAAGTTTAATATGAGCCTTTTATTTATTAGCTATGTTTTCTTCTGTAGTGCTCTGCTCAAGTTCTTCGGACATTGATTTTCTTGAGGTTAAGTGCTATTCTTTTTTTTTTATTTTATTTTATTTTTTTTTAAACATTTTATTTATTTATTTGTCAGAGAGGGTGAGAGAGAGAGCACAAGCAGGCACAGTGGCAGGCAGAGGCAGAGGGAGAAGCAGGCTCCCTGCCGAGCAAGGAGCCCGATGTGGGACTCGATCCCAGGACCCTGGGATCATGACCTGAGCCGAAGGCAGCCGCTTAACCAACTGAGCCACCCAGGCGTCCCAAGGTTAAGTGCTTTTCTAATTGATTTTTATGAGCTGTTTGGACACTAATGATATTTTCTTTTTGCATTTTTATGGCAAATACTTTATGAGGTTGCTTCATTTTAATTTTTCACACAGCATTTTTGACATTTAAAATATGCATTTATTCAAATTCTTTATGTCTCCTTAGCAATTTTCCCTAGCGTTCTTAAGACTCTCATTCCCAGATCACTTAAATTCTTCCCTATATGTAAAAATATTTTCCTGCTGCATTTGGCCCTATGGTAATGAGTTGAGGGACTAAGATGGGGGATGCTAGAACAGTGGGCAGGAGCCAACGCAGGAGAAGATATTGAACAATTATGAAAGAAATACAAATGGCCATGAAGTTTCACTTCTTTGAGTCAACGGTAAGAAATTTTGCATTTTGTTTTGTTTTAAGTAACAATCATTGCTTTAAACTAGCTCTTTATCATCTCACTCTGGAATTATTGCAACGGCTCCCCAGTTTTGCCTCTTCACTTCCAGTCTTTTCCAATACCAATCCCTTCAGCACATTAAAGCCAAGCTTAATCTTCTAAAATACAAACCTGATATTTTCACTTTCCCGTTGAATGCCTGCCCATCAGTGTTCATGTGCACTGTCCTAGCAGGTCATCCTACACCCAGCCCTGGCCTCTGCCTCCTACTCCAGCCTCCCCTCCAGCTTTCTTTCCTTCACAGTTGTCGCTGTCTTATCACTGGGCTGCATTAGACCTGCTGTCTCTGCTCATGGTCTTCCCTCTACTAGAAATCCTTTCCTTTATTCTCTTACATTCCAGCCAGGCAGCATCTCCCCCAGAAAGCAGCTCCTTGTATCTACACTCTACTGTATATTTCTTTTCTTTCTGTTTGTGGCACCGAAGGCTGAACAGTATCTTAAATGTAAACATAAACAATTCAGGGCAAGACATTCAATTAAAAAGGAAGTACACAGTGAGAGCCTGAGTCATTCCCTCTGGGTGCTCTCAAAAAACGAAAACAAAAACAAAACAAACCAAAGCCCCCCAAAACCAAAAACCAAAAACCAAACCAAAAACCTTGGCAATGAAGATGAAGATTGCGCAGATTTTTAAACATTAACATTTATTTTAGGGGGCACAGGGTAGAAAGGCATTTACATGTGTGTCTTGCCGCTATCAGAACGTGAGCTCCTGGTGGGCAGTGACAGTATCAGATACCTTTATGGTTCTGACACCTACATGAAGCTTGGCACATCACAGTCCTCAACCAGTGTTTTGATTCATTGCTCTGATTTCCGAATGGTGGCAGGTTTCCCATATACCCAGCAAACCAGTCCGCAGTAATTCCAGGCCACTAGAAAGGGTAATGTGATCATCTCTGATCATCTTTTACACTCAAGTTATTATTGAGGAATTCATGAAAATGTGCTGATTAACAAGCCACCAAACTGAAAGAGATTGCTCTTGGTAAAACACTTTTTAAGGAGTGGGTTTTATAGCCTGGTAGCCTGGAAGACATGTGCCTGGAATATCTGAGAGAGACAGTCTTTGAAAGTGGAATGACAAGCACCAGGAATGTGCTCAGGAGGAGAAAAATGATTTGAGATTTTTGTTTGTTTGTTTTGTTTTTTAATAGAAGAGTGTTGGAAGAACATGCATAGAACATGAACATAGAACATAGAACATAGAACATGAAGTCATAGCAAGTGAGGCAGCTACAGAGGTAGATGGTGACCAGAGGATTGAGGAAGTCTTGTATCTCACAGAGAAGATAGTGGACTCCATCCTGATGATGAGAGGGACCTGCTGGTTAAACGTAACTGAGTTGCGGAATATTACACCTTTTCCTTATGAAGAGATGACTCTGGCATAGCATAGGCAGTAGACAGAGGCCTGCCAAGCCCAGAGGTAAGAAGAGTCATGGTAGGCTGAAATGTCAGGGAGACTGATCTGCAGGCAGTGATTCTTGAAGGATGTGTACAACACCAAATGGAGGAGTTGATATGTGTGTAGATTGAACACACAAGTTGTCTTTCTGAGTCACGTAATTATTAAGTGAAACAATTGACAGTGGGATTTCAGATCAATCACTTGTTCACTCAACAACTATTTATTGAATGTGGATTATATGCAAGGTACTCTTCTGGCCTGAAAAGGGTAGAAGAACTAAGACACTGCCTTTATTCTGGAGGAGATATTGTTTAGCTATGAAGATAAACAAGAACTCAGCTAACAGTGACCACTTATCCGCAGTGTGCTGTGTGCCATGTTTTATGGTGAATTTTCATTAGTTCTTGCAACATCCCCCATGAAACTGGTGATGCTATTACTCTCTGGGCTTCATGCCTCCACACTAGTAAAGTGGGGTAATAATAGCACCAACTTCATAGGGATGTTGTGATCCTCAGGAAGTAAGAGTGGGTCTGCTTGATACCATATTGCAAACTCTCACTCGTTTCACAAAACTGCCTCCCAGGTAATTGTAGCACCAAGAAATGGAAGTGTTAAAGAGTTACATAAATCAAGTATACCGGGAACTTAAAGAGCAAAAAAAGCAAAAATATGGCCAGGACCTTAGAGGTTGAGTTTTGGAAGGACTCCAATGCCTAAGAGAATGTAGAGTGCTTTCTGAGCCTGAAAAAAATGAACTGGCACAAAATATTAATCCAAAGCAAGTATCGTATCTTCAAACCAGAGTGTTCGCCTTCTCTAAATCTTCAAAGATCAGATGAAAGAAAGTAGTTAGGAATTTTCAAGGTAATTACATTGAACAATGAGAAGGCAGTCATATTTTGACCTTTAATGGTGAGATAAGACAGAAAGTAAAGTCTTTGATCTAAAATATTGAGGAAAAACCAAAATCAACACTACCACCAACAAAAAAACCCGAAAAACAATTAAAAAGAAAACCAAAAAGCAAATAAAACACTCAGGCACTTAAAGGCACCAGGCATCAAATCACAAGTCTATAAACTTCACACGGTGGAATTTTCCAGTAATGAATTCTATAAACTCCTAACTTGGTGAGACTTCTCCCCCTTCTTCTCCACCCACCTTATTAAATACGAGGTTGGAGTTTTATGGGCTTTGCAGTAAATGTGAGTCGTCATGGCACTCATGGTATTGGCAAAAAAGTTTCAGTTGTCATTATTTCACAGTTAATAGATGAAAGTGAGCAGGAGAGGGGAAGTGAGGGAAGGATTTGATTTACAGCTGCCCTTGTACCAAAGTGTCCTTGACAATCTGTTTTAAGATGCTCCTCAAATCTCCACAGAAACATCTGCCAAATACTCTACTGCAGGGCAAAAACTCAGTGGGTTTTATGTGCTGCCGAATCAATGGTCTATTTCTTCAAACTCTAACGTAGGTTCAGAGTTTTCTGGAAACTTAAGAAAGAAAAAATAAGAAGCTCATTTGATGGCTGGTTGCATAAAAGTCAACACCTGCTACTTGAATTTTGTGGGGTTTTATTTAATGCCTGGTTAAGGGAAAATGTCAAGGGCTTTCCAAATTTGCATCAATTTGAATAAAACCATTGTTATATGGCTTGCAAAAAGTCAAAACACTTTGGGAGAAGTTAGAACAGATTTTTTTTTTTTTTCTTGCAGAGATTGGCATAAAAGCAAAACCTTGGAGATCTTAATCTGAAGTAATCTTGTGAGAATTGCACAGGCCCATATTTGCCAATTAAACTTATGTTCCAGAAGATAAAGCATTTGCTGAATTAGAGTATATAATTTGATAGATAAGGGAATGCCTTCCCTTCATAAATATTTTATCAGGAAGTAAAAATATACAAGTTGGTACTCCCAATAAGGCCATGAATATCAAGAAAAAGTGATCTTCTAACTTGTGTTTCAAGGGAAATAATTTTGATTGAGAATCCAAGTTCCAAGATACATTTTTCCAGTAAAGAGAATGCTATATATATACAAACAAAAACATTTTTTTAGATTAACAAAATAGTTGCAGATGGATTTTGTGTTCAAATTGAAATATAATTGTGACATGCATTTTTCCTCTAAAAGATAAAAATTGAACTTGAAAAAATTCTCAAGTATTTCTAATTGTTATTAGCTTGATAATTAGGCCTCAAGCAGATTTATGTGGTCTTGGGTACTCAGAGATAAGTATCATGGTGTGTGGGAAAGGGTTCCATAAGTAGACTTTACACTCTTGTTTTTTATGAAGTGTTGGATAATGTAAAGAGCATTAAAATGAGTACTTATATTGATAAGGGTGATTAGTAAGGAGTGATGAGATTTTTCCAAGATGTACATGAGTCATTTCGGCAAGATCTAGCTGAAAAAAAACTGAATTTCAACTTTCTCATCTTGGGTCATTAAATTTGCCTACAAATCAGTCCTACTAATTAATATATGAGAGCTATTAATATGAATGAGTTGACTCTTCAATTAAGTTCCTCATCAAAATGAATAAGAGAACAAGATGGTTTCCAAACTTTTTGGTGGACTACTTGGTTATCCATCCTTAAGGAGACAGGAATTTAATAAAATTTTGTGAAACCATGTCTGAGCCACACAGTTCTTGGCTGTGGAGCTCCCACTTGTAAGACCAGAGAAGCTAAATGCTCAGCCTTGGGGTCACAGAGCCTTCTTTGGAAGGAAGATGATAAGAATGAAAGAAATTACTTCATTCCTCCCATCTTGATTTTTCCTTCTTTATTGCCCATATGGTAATTCAGGCTTGGGAGTCTTTCTCACTCTTTGAATAGCAAAACCAAGCAAAATTCTAAGGAAGAATGATCAGCAGTCTAGAGCCACTCTCCTCTAGACCCTGGGGAGAGCCCTTTTCCATCCTGAACTGCTCTATCTTCTAGAAGTAAAACATTATTAAGTTCTTGCCATGTTCCAGGCACTCTGCTAAAGGCTATGGGTTGGCTACCTTCTTCCCCTGACAAGAACCCTATGAAGTAGGCATCATCACTGTCTCCATTAAAAATGAGAAAACTGAGTCACAGAGTATTTAAGCAATTTTTTCCTGGTGAGAGAACTAGGATGTTAACACAGGCAGCATGAACTTCACTTTTAATCACCACACCTTATTTACTTTCAAATTTATATTATGATGCAAACTGATATTTAGAACAGCATCCCCGAAGGCCAGAGCCAAGAGTGCCATATTTGCCCCTATTTTCTTTTTTCAAAAACTTTAATCTATCGTCATTAGAGACAGCATTCACAAATATGTAGAATATTAGATTAACGAGGACACACACTATCTCATCTGTCCTCCATGCCATAAAATTATTGAATATCAGAAAGAGCCATCCCTTTGCATTTTAGCTTTAGTTCTGGTCCTGAAGCAAAGTCACCTCTTTCAGATCTGGTTTCTCTGCTCATCTGCTGGATGAAGCTTCAGTGTGCCCTTGCCTCCTCCCCTGACTCTTGAAACACTAACCATTAGCTTGTCTATCCTCCACCCCGACTTAGAAGGCTGAGACCACATCTTACAACTCTCTTCATTTATCCCCAGAATCCAATACAATGCCCGGTCCAGTGAGTATTGACTGATTTAAAGGATGGAGAGCTTCGGTTTTGACTCCTGTTTATGGGATGATAATATTTGCATTAATTGAAACTTGGGAGAGATGATGAATAGGAAACTGTGCAGAATGAAAATGTGGTACAAAACAAAAGACTCTTTCTTTGAGGATTATTTGTAATCATTTTATCTATAGGTAAAACTTGACTTGTCTGAGGGTCACACCCAAAGGAAATTATTGGGAAAAATCGCCAAAGCTATTTCAGAAACTAAACCACTTCATTTTTCACTCCAGTAAATCCTGGTCCTTGTTACAAAAGGAAGAAATAAGAAACTTTTGGCTGCAGAGGTTCTGGGTAAGGCAGTCTGTAGAACCAGAAGAAATAAAACCTTAAAGCTGTCGTTTTCAACTCAGTGTGGGGAATATGGGGCATCTATTATGCACAAGGCTCCATATTAGGCACTTTTATATAAAATTTCACCAAGCCCCATAATTGTTATGTTAGAAAAAACAGCTCAATTTTATAAGTTGAGGAAATAGAGCCTGAGAGAGGTTTACAACTCATCCAAGGTCATATATTTAAGAGGTAGGAGCATTAGGATTGAATTCATATCTCTATGACTCAAAAAGTTTAGCACATACCGAAAGCAAGGGGGAACAAAAGCAAAAATAAACAAGAGGAATGACATCAAACTAAAGAGTTCTGCACAACAAAGGAAACCATTAACAAAGTTGAAAAGGCAACCTACAGGATGGGAAAAAATATTTGCAAATCATATATCTGATAGGGGATTAGTATCCAAAATATATAAAGAACTTAGATTACTCAATATTAAAAAAAAAAAAAAGAAAAAAATCCAATTAAAAATGAGTATAGGAACTGACTGGCCATTTTTTTCCTCAAAAAAAGATATGCAAATGGCAACAGATACATGAAAAAGTGCTCAATGTGCTAATTGTCAGGGAAAAGTAAATTAAAACCACATTGAAATATCACTTCACACCTGTTAAAGTGGCTATCACCAGAAAGACAATAGGGAGTAGGTATTGGTGAGGGTGTGGAGAAAGGGGAGCCATTTTGCACTGTTGATAGGAAAGCAAATTGTATAGCCACTACGGAAAATGGCATGAATATTCTTCAAAAAATTGAAAATAGAAATGCTACATGATCCAGCAATCCCACCTCTGGATATACAGCCAAAGGAAATGATATCATGGTTTTGAAGAGATATCTGCACCCTTATGTTCATTAAAACATTATTTACAACAGTCTAGACATGGGAATAATTTAGATGTCCATCATGGAAAAATAAAGAGAATACGTGAATATTACTCAGCCATGGGAAAGAAGGAATTCCTGCTATTTGCTTAACATAGATGGACCTTGAGACCATTATGCTAACTAAGTAAAATAAGTCAGACAGAGAAAGACAAACACTGTACTATCTCAATTATACATGGAATCTAAGAAAAATAAACTAATAGACACAGAGAACAGATTGATGGTTGGCAAGGCTGGTGGATGGGAGATGAGGCAAATGGGTGAAGGGGGTCAGGAGATACAAACTTCCAGTTATAAGGTAAATAAGTTCTGGGGATATAATGTAAAGTGTGGTGACTGTAATTAAAAGTACTGTTGGGGGGCGCCTGGGTGGCTCAGTGGTTAAAGCCTCTGCCTTTGGCTCAGGTCATGATCTCAGGGTCCTGGGATCGAGCCTCGTATTGGGCTCTCTGCTCAGCAGGGAGCCTGCTTCCCCCTCTCTCTCTGCCTACTTGTGATCTCTCTCTCTCTGTCAAATAAATAAATAAATAAATCTTAAAAAAAATTACTGTTTTGTATATTTGAAAGTTGCTGATAGAGTAGATCTTAAAAGTTCTTATCAAAGGAAAAGAAATGTTACTATGTGAGGTGATGGGCGTTAGCTAAACTTATGGTGATCATATATGTACATATATACAATCATTATGTTGTACTCCCAAAGCAAATACAGTGTTATACATCCATTATATTTCAAAAAACAGAAATTTAGCACTTTCTACTAACAACAACAGTACTGATCCCTTTCCATGCTATCCTTGCCTCCTGATTCTTCTTTGGCAAAGCCTAAAGGTGGTGGTGTTAGGCTCAAGAAGCAAGCAATAATTTTTGTTTATTACAAATCCTGAATTACATGAATTAGGGTTACTATACCTGTAAGTAATAAAAACCCAACTCCAATAACGTTATGAATAACAGGGAAATTATTCATGGGCATTGGCATATCCTGCAGGACAGTTAAGCTGTCAAAAGGACAAGGAAGCAGGTATACCTAAGAAACATCCAGAACTGAGAATTTAAATGCCATTAGAGCGACTTCTCTGATTCCTAAGCCTATTTCTTACTCTTCATGCTACCTTTCTTCTCCCTTACTACAGACAGGACCATAGACAGCTCCCACGCATCAAGAGCTCCATTATCCAACGGGAGGATACTATGACTCTGAGTCTCAGGTTCAGAATTGGTGGAAAGGACTCTAATTGGCCAGCTAGGGCCCCATGTCTCCCTTGCACCAGCAAACCAAGGCCAAAGACACAAGGCAGAATAGATCATTCCACAATACTGGAGGAGGGCTCACATAGATCAATGGACACATGTGCTCCTCCTCCACAGAGGCCCAGTGTATTGAGATTGAAACAGGCTAGGAGATAATAGGAGGTATATTTGGAGGAAAACTTTGCCTAGATGCAGAATGTGCTGAAGTCCCACAGGCATCAAGACTCATTATTTTTCCCCATAGATATTTTTTCTACCCAAAATTTTGGCTCTTAACAATCCAACTTCACTAGTATTTTTTGCTTGGCAAGTAATGCAAAGGTGAGAGAAGTGTTTCTGCTTAATGTTCATACAATTGTCATTTAATCAAGGGTTGCCTGGTTTGGGCTTATCCAGAATAAGTTAAAAGTACAGTAAAAGGGTAAGACACAAGATAAAATTGTCAGAATCATAAGGTTACTATGTTTTTTTGAAAACAAGGAATTTCTGGATTTATGACATCTCATTTAGCTATAGGAAACAATTCTATGTAAAAGGCATCTCCACTGATATCTCAAAATGGTATTTGCAGCATGTATTCATTGTAATTCTTATGTTAGTCACACTGAATTTCTTGTTAAAGATACAGAGTTCAGACCTACTGGATCAGGATATTTATGAGTGGCATCTGGAACCTGGAGTTTAACAGGCTGCTCATATGATTTTTACAAACAACAAAGTTTAGCAGCCTCTGGTCTTAGGCAGTAACTGCTACAAACATGAGCTTGGGACTTTCATTCTTTCCTGGTGATGGCATGCCTTGGCACAACCTTTCTTGAAAGCAACTTTACCACGTGTGTCAAGATCTTTAAAATGTTCATAATTTTTATTGTTAGTAATTTTATTGTGGCGATCTCTCTCTCTTTTTTTTAAAGATTTGTTTATTTATTTGACAGGGAAAGAGAGATCACAAGTAGGCAGAGAGGCAGGCAGAGAGAGAGGAGGAAGCAGGCTCCCCGCTGAGCAGAGAGCCCGATGTGGGGCTTGATCCCAGGACCCTGAGATCATGACCTGAGCCGAAGGCAGAGGCTTTAACCCACTGAGCCACCCAGGCACCCCATTGATCTCTCTTATTTTAAGATTTATTTATTTATTTTAGAGAGAGGGAGAGAGAGAACATAAGTGGGAGGGGTAGGGGGAGAGGGAGAGAATCTCAAAAAGATTCCCCACTGAGCATGGAGCCCCATGAAGGGCTCAATCTCTTGACCATGAGATCACAACCTAAGCTGAAACCGACTCAGACATTTAACTGACTGAGCCACCCACATGCCTCTGTGGTGATCTTTCTTGAGAAACTATTGTGAAATATGGAGAACATAAAGCATTAAGTAGAGAGAATAGTCATTACCTTATATTATGAGGGAAAAAAGAGAGACCATAAGGTAAGGATTGTTATATCAATTTTGGCTAATCTACCTCAATGTGATATTATTGAAGGCATTAAAATGGATGTTTGTAAAAAGTATGTAGTAATTTAACAAATTGCTTGAATTATGATGTTAAGTGAGAAAAAAAAGTATAATTATAGTTATGTATACCAAAGTTACAAAGTAACATTATATCTGGAAAACACCTGAAGGAAATACATTGTTATAATAATAGTGGTTCATTGGATTATGAACAATTTTTTCCTTCTCTCTGCTTTTGTTTTCAAAATGTTCTACAATAAGCTGTTGCTACTCTTATAATAAAAAATTAAATAAAAACTATTTTTATGAAGTTAAAGAAAATTTTTAACACTCATAAACTTGAAGGAAAAAAAATCCCACTTCCTCCCTGCCTCTGGGTATAAGAATGCTATGCAACTGCAACCCCATTAACTGGCTCCTGTGGTGAGCCCTTCCTTACCTTCTACTTTGCATTCTGTGCCTGGGTGTCTGCATACCTGTCCTTGCTATTACTCTTCTTCCTCAAGATGACAATCCTGCCTCAGTACCTTGAGAGAGAAGCTGAGAATTCTCAATACCTAGTCCCACAAGTTAGTAGCAGCGACCTCCTGCATCCTTGTAGCTCTGCCCACGCAGTTGACAACTTTCTTCTACCCTAGTATTACACATCTGCTTAGAATGATATAGACATCCATGTGGCTCATTCCAATGCAGAGCAACACTGGGGAATTGAGAGATGAACTTGAAATGAGCATTACTAGCTGTTTTTCTTTTTATACATCTCTCTAGGTATAATCTTTGAGGTTATTTTTACTCTTCATTCTCCTTCACACCCCATATCATATTTCCTATTTAATACAGAAGCCTTCAATTCAGTGAGTTTTCATCACATTCTTTCTTATATCCCACAAATGTGTGTTTTTAAACTTCACGTTGCAGTAGGTTGAGTCTGTCATACT
>CM052899.1:168425369-168450692 GCA_028534135.1 Potos flavus
AAAAAAAAAAACAAGTCACAATATATAAAGAATGTCTGAAATAAGGTATTTTAAAATAGGGATAATGATAGCCTCTTCAAATTTATGTATAGACGTATTTTTCTCTAAAATAACTGTCACAATGTCACAAGACCCATCCAATGACCTTCTACTGGATGAAGGTATATAGGAAAACTGGGTAGATAGAAGAGAATATACCCTCAGAGAGGCTTCAGACCACTTTAAAAATGGAACAGAAAGAAGAACCATGAAGACATGTCAACTTTATTAGCAATAATATTAGTGAGACAGCCACCTAGGGGCAATCTCGAAGGGGCGAAGAAAAGCAGATAGAAAGAAGCACACAGCACCTAAGATTTTCAGAAAAGTTCTCTGTTAGCCCTAAAGCCTTTTGAATACTAGGGGAACACATCCTCAAGCCAGAGGACATTGATTTAAGAAAGATTGAGACCATTAATCAAAATGTAAGGTGTTGACTTTCTCAGCCCTGTGCTTTCTGCCAGCTATCCCACTGCTGGGAGCAAATAGCTAACTCAGAAGAAACGGTCCTCTCCAAGCTTCAGACATATGTAACAGAAAAAAGGCGGCTCAGAACTTCTGCACAGACTCTACAATTAAAAGGGAGACAAAGCATGAGAGACTGTGGACTATGAGAAATAAACTGAGGGTTTTGGAGGGAAGGAGGGTGGGGGGTTGGGCGAGCCTGGTGGTGGGTATTAAGGAGGGCACGTATTGCATGGAGCACTGGGTGTGATGTATAAACAATGAATCTTGGAACACTGAAAAAAAATTTAAAAAATGGTAATAGTGTTGCTGAAAATGATTAAGCAAAATAAAATACCTAAACTTTATCAGAATTACTCTAGAAAACGGGAAATAATCAGATATCACAGGCAATCGAAAAGTTTCTCTGAAAAAAAAAAGAGCTCAAAAGATAAATCGTAGAGATAAAAGGAAAAGAAACTGATAATACTACAGAAGGAAGTTAAAAATTGAGAATAGATCAGAAAAAGAAAATGGAAGAGAAAAATAAAACCACCGTAGAGTTAAGAGTCATATTTGAAATAACAACGGCAACATGAAGAAAATTAAATAAACACGACTAAAAACATGGCCAAAGACAGAGGATAGGCTTGGCTCAATCACATAAAAAAAAAAAAAAAAAAAAAAAACAGAAAAAAAATAACGTAAAATAATTTGCCAAAAGGTAATATCAAAACATAAATTTCAGAGCATGTTTCTCTTTGACACTATTTTTCAATTGAAGAATATTTCAGAATGATCTATTAAGTTTTACTGTGATTGCTTTGCCAGAGCCAAAGAGCAAGACCCATGAGGATGGATGGGATTTTTTTATGAAGGAAATGGACATTTATCCTGGGAAACTGCACATCCTGAGTCAATAAGTCATAACTGGAGAAGATGATCCTAGGATAACATAAGATATGACTACTTCCCTTCTCTTCTGTGGCCTCATGGACTTGGTTAGAACCAGACTTCCATTGAAATGGATCTGCTACCAAATGCACTCTCTGGGAACAACGAGATGACAATGAACTGCAAGGATCCTGGGGAGTCAGCATTCCAGGGCTCCTGAAGGTGACTGAGGATGTTAAACCTGGTCATAGTAGATTTTAGTCTTAAGTCATTTTCTATATTCTCTTTCTTCATCTCTCTCTTATTTTCAAACTCAATTTCCATGGAAGTCTTATTGCGAAGTCATCTCCAGAACTTCACAGTTGGTATGTAAGGCAACGGCATGTACTCTAATTGTTAAGGACTGAACTGTGCCCTACCCACCCCCAATTCATATATAGAAGTCCTAACCCACAGGAACTAAGAATGTGACTATATTTGGAGATCGGCCATTAAAAAGGTATTAGGTTAAAATGAAGTCATATGGGTGGTCTCTAATCCAATACGACTGCTGTTCTTATAAGAAGAGGAGATTAGGACACAGATATGCTAGTTTCCAGAATGAAATTGCTGTTGTTTAAGCCATCAGTCTATGATATTTTGTTATGCCAACCCTAGCAAACTGATACAATAACCAAAAAATGAGCTGCAATAGTCATAGAAATAGTAGCAGAAGCATTTACTACATTCCAAATAATGTCCTAAGCATTTACATCTATGCATTCACTTAATCTTTACCACAACTCTAAGAGAAGGATTAATGCTTACGAAATGCTTGGAAAAATAGCAGCATAAAATGAGTGTTCAGTAAATGTTACCCATTAATGTTTTCCATGTTTTAGAGGTGAGGATACAAAAGCTCAGAAAGGTTGGACAATTTCTGTACATTTTCATACGTGGACATGTTAGGACACTGATCTACTTCTCCAGGGCCAGGTTGAGATAAAGCAGTGACCAGCAGAGCAGAGATCACCAGCGGTATCCAGCAGGACAGAAGTCCCACAGTGGGCATCAGCAGTGGGCACTGCAAGGTGGTAAGAGGATGGTGGACCCACAGAAAAAACTGCAAGAGGTCACTCCATGTTAGGGAAGGATGGGGGTGGGGAGACACTGAAGATATATACACATAAAACCCATCCACACAAACACATACTACTTCTCAGTTGAGCCCACGGTTTTGGATAACCTATTTACCTTCCTCAATGTCTCAATAAACAGATGGGTCACTTCATTTCACATTTAACTCAATAGCAGTATTATCCCAGGATCCATGACCTGTTAACCCTCTTCAGCTATCTGGTAAACACACTTTAAGCTGGTCTTCCAGGGAGAGAGAAAGATGAAGGATACCAAACTGCCATTGTTTTTTGTTTGTTTTGTTGTTGCTGTTGTTTTAATATCAATCAAGAGCACGGCCATCTGCTGAGGTCAAGGGGATCCCGGTCTTGTTTTCAATGGAAATACTTTCTTTGGCTTGTCTGAGCTTCCCAGGCTATTAGCTTCAGGAAGTGTTGCATCATCTGGCATTTCTTTTACTATCTCAGAAATGCATATTACATAGAATAGGTCATCCCATCTCTTTTCTCTGATACTGGCATACTTATAATACAGGAAAATACAGGAATAGAAAGAGATTGAATTAAGGAGAAGATGTGTGTCTAACATGTCACAGCGAACACCACACTCAGCCCATTCCTTTTTGGGTTGTGTGCAGCATCTGAATCTCATGCACTCTGACGAGAAGATAGGAAGTAGAAGCCCAAGCATGTGTGGGGCAGGGGGTGTTTCCTAATTTTAGGAGCATCTTCATGGCCCCTGTGAGCCACCACCTGTTTCTAGCAGATGCCACCATCATTAATCCGTCAACACTTGCCAATTTATTCTTTATACACTCAGCGCTCCTAGCAGGAAAACAATATGGCTTCTCCTATGACTACTTTTCTTGCTGCCTGATGCAACCGTCATTTTGAATTTTTCCTCAAACCACCAATCTGTCTTCCTCCCCTCACTTTTTGGATAGTTAGTTGTCTGTGACTCACTAGCAGGGCATGGCACCTGAGTAGGAGAGACACTGTAGAGTAGGACAGGGTGTGTATTGGTGGGGGACTCAGACTGCTCCATCAGACCATCAATTATCTATTTTATTTTCAGGAATAAATATGGATCTGTGTGTGTGCATGAGTGTGTGCATGTGTGCGAAGGAGAAATAGCTTGGAGAAAGACACGGAAATGCAGCGTAGTGCTTGTTCCCTTATAGATAGAGGATATGCAGAAAGAATCTGGAGGGGTCATTAAGATCTTCTGATGCTCGGAGATGTTCCTCCCCATGGACAGGGTTGCTCTGGAGTGTATGTGGGACTCCCCACTGGCTACTGGAGGAATCACCTGATTTAGTTTGTGTGCAGAGTGCTGGGGCAGAGAGAAGGATGACGTTCCGTAGTTAGTCTATAATATCAGTAGGCAAGTATAGGAGGTCAGACAGTCGCCTTTATACTCCACCAGCTGTGATGCCTTGAGCATCCAGGCTGGATGTGATTATTTGTGTTGTCTTGGCTGTTGACAGTGGGTTTTTATGTGTATGTTTCTTTCATTTGGGGTGTATGTGTATTTCCATGTGTGTGCGGTTAAAGTCTCAAGTTCAGACTTAAGCTCATGATACGTTATATGTCTGGACACTGCAATGCCTGTCCCACCAACGAAAAGACTGGGTTGAGGTAGTTCACACGTTTTTGTGTGTTTTCTGAAAATACCTGTTGAGTACATAAAATGTGCACCACTGGGATCACGGGCATTTCTGAAACAATAGGTCTTGCATTGCTTTAGTCTCCTAGTTAGAGGAAGAAGGCATGGTGGGGAGATTTTGTTTTTGAACAGTAAAATTTATTTAATGCCATATACATGCTAGGCACTTGAAAAACATACTGGGCATGGAATAACTTATTTAAAACCCACTATGACCTTGGGAGAAGATCATTGTTATCGCAATTGCTATTTTACAAGTGAGGAAGTCAAAGTACAGAGAAGCTACATAGCTAGTAGAGCTCAAATGTGAAGCAAACCTGTCTTGCTCTAAAGTATTCCCAGTTATGAAGCCGGTGCTTCCCTGCCTTGATCTTGGCATGCACATAAAATGTGATGCACATTTGTAAGGCACACAGCAGAAAATAGAGGAGTTTGCTCTTGGTTAGAGGCAATCATCCTGGGACTTCAGCTGGTCTTGACCCTGTCAAGTGGCCTTGATGGTTAAAGGATCCAATGGCTCTGCTTATCTATAACTCATTTTGGAGACATCAGTTAGAAAATGGCACAAAACTTTACCTCTTCTCTAAGAAGAGCACCACACATTACTTCCCCTGAGTCCACACCTAGCACCCTTCTCATCCACCCACTGTCCTTCCTGCTGCTTCTGCACGTAAAGATTCTTAGAAGGATGTCGTAGAAGATGTTTAAACAACCAAACCCCACATCTCCAACCCATTATTTTGTAGACCAAGAACACAATGATCACAAAGCTGCAGATACTGTGGTGGACCACACAGGATTTCTTCTCTCTCCCCATCATAGAGCCACAATACACAGTTTGGGGAATTGACTGTAGAACTTAGCGGGGTGGGGGCAGACGTTTCTGATTAACCCAAGTCACGTCTGCTAATCACACCATTCTTTTTTATTACTGATTGATGAATAAACATATGACCAAATTCTGGCCAATGAGTCACCAGGAGAAGTTGTGAGAAATTTTAATATTTTCCCTTACTTGTAAAAGAGAACAGGAAAAGGGTTGGTTTTTCTGACTCCTACTATATGTAAACAAAGAGCAGCCAGTAGTCTTATGACGGCAGCCACGTAATGAACTCGAGGGAACCATCTTACCACCAAGCTCACACTGTGGATGGCAGAATAGAGACACTGATAGAAGCTGGGACACTCATGTCATTTGTGATCTAGTGAATCAACCCACTCCCTAGGTCTGGATTTAAAGTTATCTGAGATAATATGTACCTCTGTGGCTAAATCAGAGCCCAGTTTTCTGCTCTTGCAGCCAAAAGCATCTGACCTATTCTGTTCTGCCTCTAGACATCCCTGTGAGCATCACACTAGGTCTCCTGTAGTTACTATAGCAAGGGGTCTTCACCTTTTTATGTCATAGATCCCTACATCCCTACGCCCACAGATAATGGTTTACTTTGGGGACTCTTTCCGCAAGTAATATTTTTACTATGTTAAATATAATACAAAGAATCACAAGTGAAACCAATTACTAAATTCTAGTTATCAAACCACTAAATGTAACAAACCCTGACATAGTAAAAAATGTGTGTCTTTATCAATACATTAAGTAACACAACCTACTGGTGGATTTAGTAACTCCTGTAATATAATAGTGGTGGTATCGTACACTTTCAATTTGAAACAATTATAATGTAATGAGAAGATCTGCTATTTTCATTAGCGACCTAGCCGCAGCTTCTCCTATGCTGTCGTGGTTTGTGGTCTGTGGAGTTTCTTGGACCTCAGGTTAAGGCCCTTAAGCTAAGAAGAAGGTAGAACGTTCAAATCCACAGACTCCCAAGGGCCTGGAGCCAACTTCTGCTCCAGAAATCCTTTGCCTTTAATCCTCCTCTAAGGCTGCCCCAGGGGCTTTTCTTACCTCACTTGCTTTTATTTTGTTTCCTCTGAATCTTCCTGCAGATAAACATTCTCTCCCTTATCCCTGAGGCCCATTGTGATTTTTTTTTTTACTATGTTCTCTTGAAGTCCCAAAAATCAGTCTCTCTCTCTCTCTGTCTCTCTGTCTCTCTGTCTCTCTCTCTCTCTCTCTCACACACACACACACACACACACACTCAGATACGCATCGTCTGTTCTCCAGTGTGCCCAGGCTCTCTTTGTCCTGGCCCTCTGTTCTTGGCCACCAAGTTTATTCCTGAAGAAGCACTCTTGAAACTCTTGAGCTGGAAGCCTTGGAACCCTGCTCCTGTTTGTATGGAAACACTTTGAGGAAGGAGGGCATATATTCTCCCCTTTTGCAGTTTCCTTCTTTCATATTTGGATCATGGACTCGAACATAAGCATCACCTATGTTTGCCTAAATGTCAGGAGCTGTGTATTCCCCCACACCCCTTCTCTGACTTCCCACTCCCCAACCTCTCTCAGCTGGTTTCCAGGCTCTCCAAAACAGGCCAGTAGAGGGCTTTTCAACATGAAATCCAAGCCACATCAAAACAAAACCTGCGGAGATCATGGAGGGGAATAAAGAAGGCAGTTAACAAGCAAGATCTGTATGGAGTGGGATAAAGGTTGGCTTTTGTTTTCTTCTCAACTTTTTGCGTGTGTTTTTAAATGCAACACTATGCAGACACATTGCTTTTATAACATGAAAAATGTTTTAAAGCAAAATATATGAGACGTCCCAAAATTATATAACTCAAATAGGAGGCATGGGCACCCCTACAATGCAGGAAAGTTTCCTTTGACTTTGCTCTCGAGGGTCGTTTCACATGGATAATGAGGCCTTTCCAGTTTACCAAGTACCGTCCCAGCAATTGCCTCATTTGGCACTCAATAATTCAGTGAGATTCACAGACCTGGCGGTTTCATTTCATTCCCATTTTGCAGATAGGAAACCTAGAATCAGAGGAGTTTAAAGGACTTAATTTCTGTCAAAGATTATGAACCAGAGAGGAGAGGGCAAAACAGCGTGTCCCAGACGCACAGATGAAGCACAGGAAAGGACATGGAGAGAGGCTCTGGGTATCCTGGGAGGCAGGGAGGGCAGGAAAGGGAGGTAGCAACATTCCCTTCCTCCCGGCTACCCCTGATGCACTATCCCTCCTACAAATTCTTCCCACTACTGCACCATTTCTATAAGCCGTTGTTCTATTTTTCCTTTTTAAATGTTTTAATTGAAATACATTTGACATATGATGTGTAAATTTAAGGTATATAACACATCGATTCGATACATTTATAAATTCTAATATGATTGCTTTTGTAGATAAGTAGCACTTGTAACACCTCAGGTAATAACCATTTCTTGGGGGCTGAGGAAGGGGATGGGAGAGATGTGTGCAGCTCTTCTCCTATGTTCAGATGAGGAATTGAAAGTCCAGAGAAGTGAAGTCACTTGCCCACACGTGGAAGCTAATAAGGGCTGGAGATGGGATTCAAATACGGGTATGCCTGGCACTAAACCTGCCTCTCTAAACCATTTCACCCACCACCTTCCTCCAAAAGTGATCACAGAGGAAGGCCTTGATGTCTTACAACCCTGTGTTGTATCAGACTTCCCCACTGAACCATAGGAGCCTCAGGACAGCAGATGTAGTCTCATTACCTTCAGACCCTCAGTGCCCGTAAAGAATCCGGGTCAGAGCAGCCATTTAACATGTGGAAAAACCAAAAGAAAAGGGATTTGCTGCCCTAGAGAGGCTGGTCCCCCAGCAGCCGAATCTTTTCATCTGTTTCCACAGCATGAAGGCATGGGGTGGCATATCCATGCTCCGGCTTTTTGCATTTTCAGAGTTGCCACTTTCAGTCAGGTATTTGTTGTCCAAGAAACCCAGGTACAAAGCTCCAGATGCAGCCTTTGCAGAGACTGGCAGGGCAGGATGGGGAATTTGGTGTAGGGGCCCGCTGTAATGAATCGCACCTTTGCCTCTCCCCATTACTGCCAGCCCCCAGCACGGTGCAACAGCTGAATACTGCCTTAGCAAAACCAAAAGGTTAAAATCTGTGTTTCAGCAATGGGCTTTGTGCAAAGTGGCTGCTAGTCTGTGGATTACGCCGTTCCCTGACCTTTCTGAGATGGAGCATTCTTCACAGCTGTCATTGCATCAGACGTGCAAGCCCAGAAATATCATTAAAGGAGACGTCTTGGCTGGGAGTCTGTGCCAAGCCTGGGGGGAGGGCTCTGTACTGAGGAAGCACGACCAGAAATTCAATAAATGGAGCTGCAGCCAAACATGGATGCTGATCCAGTGATGATTCGATGAGGCCAGGAGGCAGGGATGCCTACCTACCCTCTGGCCTCACTGCTTTGCACAGCAATCATCCATTTCCACGTCTGTCACCCTCACTAGTCTGTAAATTCCCCCCAAGGTCATGAGCCTGTCATATTTCCCTATCCCCTAGCACAGTGCCTGACACACAGTAGAAGTTCTACAAACTTTCTCAGAAAAAAAAGGGATCCGTGGATCAGATGGAAAAGGCTTACAAATCAACTCATCTGTCTTAGCTCCATATCTCCCTGAAGTAGAGCCTGAGAAAATGATTTGGGTACAGACAATTGATTTGGGAGGTATATTTGTCTCAGTTGTCCAGAGAAACCGAGCCAATAGGAGATGAGGCAGATGAATAGATGATAGAGGATAGGTAGATACATAGACTGGGATTTGCTGTAAGAATGACTTGGCTCATTTAATTACAGAGGCTGAGAAATCCAAGATCTGCGGTCAGCAAACTGGAGAACCATCAGAGCTGATAGTGTAAGTTCCAGTCAGAATCCAAGTCCAAAGGCAGGAGAACACTAACGTACCTACTTGAAGACAGGCAGGCAGAGAAAGAATTATTTTTTACTCAGCCTTTCACAGATTTGATGAGGCCCAACTACACTGGAAAAGACAATCTGCTTGACACAGTCCACTGCTTCGAATGTTAATCTCATTCAGAAACCCTCATAGACATACCCAGAAATAATATTTAACGAAATATCTGGTCAACCTGTGGACCGGTCAAGCTGACACATAAAATTAACCATCATGAAGGGGATTTCAACGAAGCAAAGACAGGGAGGGAGGAAGTGAGACTATGGAAGAATAACGGGCAGTAAAGCCTGGAGGACTGAGCTGGACCCTCAGGTTCGCAGCTGGGGCTCCACCCCTCAAGAACCATCTAAGGAATCTTGTGGAACGTGCCTCAGAATTGTTTCTCTGAAGCACGAGAATCTGGAACACTTATTCTTCCACTTCTGTCCACTGTAGGTGTGAGCGATGATTACTTCCATACTCCCAAGCTGCACCTGTTCCCGAGATAAGAAGCCCTACAAACCACAGAGGGAACCATGTGGCTAAAAAGACAGAGACTGGTGCAGGAGGGACACTTAGGAAGCCCATGAGAGCTTTACTTAAATTGTGTGGCCCAACAGGATGGTTGGGGGCACAGAATGTGTCTGATGCACTTCTCATCTCATTTTGCAGCGTTCTGGACTGGTGAACCATTGTAGCTGATACAGTGCTTCACGATATGCAAAGTACTTTCTCATTCATTGCCTCACTTGATCTCCTTGACAACCTTAGGCAGTAGGTTAGGGCAGGATCTCCTCCTGGTTCCCAGAGAAGATGTGCTCCTCAGAGGGTCTAGGTGCTGTCTCAGGCTCATTCAGGTGGGTGATGAGGTAGACCAGAGCTCCAATCTCAGCTCTCCATCCAGTTCTCCTTCCACCTCACCAGCCCTGGAGTCTTGTCTCTTCTCTTCAGGCTTCGAATTCTGGGAATGAGAAAAATGAACCACTGAAGAAAAAAGAATTAAAGTAGTCCCAGTTTAGATTCATAGGAAATCAGCTAGAATTTGTAGTACATGTCACAGATGGATAAAGAAAAACCTTGGATGGGGAATAGTATATATGTTGCCATGCTTTTTTTTTTTAATATGATGCAATCAACTGGGCAGCAAACCTAGTGATTAATATGGCAACACTAGTCTGTTGAAAGATTGTTGGCTTTGAAGTCAGTGGGACCTGATGCTGTTTTGGTTTCACCAGGGTAGTGTGATCTTGGGCATGTGACCTGGCTTTTCTGAGATTCGATTTATTTATATCTTGAGAGAGCCTAATATTTACCTTGAAGCATGACTTAAGAGATTAGAGAAAATATATATGCAGTTAGTATGTCATTGCCTTGTTCACAAAGCACACTCACAGATGACTGCTGTTGTTATGGTTACTTATGCCATTTTATGAGAATTATGTCCAATAAACTGACTTTCTTATCTAATTCTTTTGACAAGTTTGCTCATTAAGCAATAGATTAACACTTGACATCTGTTTATAGCATAAAGGTAAAATTTATCCTTATATCATCTGTGTTAGAAAAATTTAGGTGTAAATATTCACTTTCTTTTCCGTATTTCAATAGATGATATCCAGAAGTCCATACTTGCCACTCTAATAAAGGCATGAATATTGATATCTTTTGTACACATTCAAAAAATTAAAAAAAATGTTAGACTAGATGATTGTTAATAACCCTCTCATTCTATTTAACTTAGTTAACGTTTTTCCCTAAACACATTCATATAAAAACATGATTAATAAGTCTAAGAAGAGTCCTAGTTGTTCTAAATCTCTTGAAATACCCAATAAAAGAATCATGCCATCTGGGCCAGAGACCATTTAGGAGCTCACCTAAGGTTGCAGGAATGGTTGTTATCACCTGCAACTCCATCTAATGATGCACTAATCATTAACTGTTGAAAGCTAGTGCCACAAGTTAGTGAAAGAATGAAGAGTTAGAGAGTATTGGTTATAACCCCCCTTTTGCTTGTTATTTAGAATCTTTATTTCTTCTGCTATGAATTGGAGACAAATTCATAGGGGAAAGGAACATGGCAATCTGTGCAAAAGCCCTCTGAGTCCTTCACAAACCCTTACCCTTCCCAAAGGATTACCAGGGAATTTAGGGGATTATCTTCTCATCTTGGGTTACTGTGAAAAATAAATTCGTGTTTAGTCTTGTATTCTCCAGGAGACATTGGCAGTTCTGCTTGCTTGAATTTATTTGGTTGGATGACTAAAATAATGCACTTTCCATCCATTTCAATATACCTCCATAAGGAATGACTCGGCTTTCAGACAGTATGATGTGAATAATTTTCAAAGGCTTTGAACACCTTCAAAGCCCTGAAAGCCTCAAAACCTACATCATCAAGAGTAGCAATTGCTGCGGAGAGTGAAGAGAAAAGGAGAATGAATAAACAAAAGATGAGCAGAAGGAAAGTGTACATGAACATGGTAGGACTATGAGTTCATCAAGTTGGAGCCTCAACTAACATATCTCTGTACTGGGGGACCAGCCCAAGTAGTTTTAGAAAATTACTAAGGCTCTAAACTTACTTGAACTTCTCCATCTCCAAATGAACAAAGTGGACGGAGTTGGATATCTGATAACCTGAATGTCACTTCCACTACAGACTAGATGAATGAGCTTAAGCAAATCTAGTTAGTTCTTTAGATCTTAGTTTCTTTATGTGTAAATGATGAGTTAGAAAGAAAAAATGAAGATCTACCCTCAATAGAATGTTGATGCTACTCAGATCATTGTTAGAGGAACTGGAACATGTCTTCATGGAATTGCTATTCATTTCCCTAGTCTGTGCTCTTTCTGGGACCTAATTGACTCATGTTCTTCTGATGTCCCCATGTTGGATGACTCACAGAAAAAAGAACAGTGCTCAGTCAACATACCAGTTGGTGGGTGAAAGATTTGGCCCTAGTATCTAGCAGACCCGGCTTGGAATCTAGCTCCATGAGAAACTAATCCCATGAGCTTGAGCAAATGCTGCAACCACTAAGCCTCAAACCTATCATCCATAAAAAGAGCATGAGGATTGTACGAGGATTAAATAAGAAACTACATTCCAAGCACTTAGCACAAGGCCTTGTACTAGCAGGTGCTCAATATATGTTGGGTATTATTATTAGCATGCATAATTTTAGGCCAGGAAAACTAAGAACACCAGGAAACCATACATCTATATTTATGCAAAAGAGTAAATATTTGTAAGGATGAAATATCAACAATTTAATTTGCTTATCAAATATAAATTAAAATAAATAACATTGAACTTAGCCAAGACTAAAGATGGAAAGATGTTGACTACAAATGAAACTTGGGGAAGGAGTATGACTCTAACTTAAGGGAAAATCAAGTTTTGGGAAAACTATTGCAATGACTTGCTAACAGTCCTCCTCACTGCAGAATTATATTCTCCAATCTAGGTTCCACAGAGCACATAAAACAATCTTTTCAGAATTTAAATTGACTATATTATTCTCCTACTTAAATCCTTCAGCTCATTCTCTTTCCCCTAGTATAAAGTTCAAGTTCTTCAACATAACGAATAAAATACTTTCAATCTGTCTACCTCTGCAGCTTTTCTTCTTTCTACCCTTCCTCTCCTATTCCACATCCTCATTGTATTTACCCTTTTTCATAACTTGAAACAGAAGACATTCTCTTGCTTATGGTCTTACTACCTGCTGTTCCTTCGACCTGGAAGAATGTGTCTCCTTCTTAACTGTTCCCCATGCCAAGCTCCCTTCCCTCTTTTACCTATACGCTATAATTATCTTTCAGATCTTAATTCAAAGAGTTTGGCCCCCTTCTTCAAAACTTTGTGTTTCCCCATCTAAATAATCAATAAGCATTTTTGATATTAAAAGCATCCCTCATTATCGAAATTTAATCTGTTCCTAAAATTGTTAGATGAGAAATTTTGAGACAGCTCCAGTCCACATTTTACTTTCTTTAAATTGGGAGAAGAATCATGTCTTCCCAGCTCATGGCAAATGTTGTTGGTGTCCAGCCTATTACTTACTATTACAGGTGTAGTATGCATTGATACTGCATGTATCAAATAAAATTACATTTTCCTTCTTCATTGAAACCAATGCATACTCTAATGAAAAACAAGCCACACAATGTGTTAAATGCATGATTAATAAAACAGCACTTAGCAAAATTAAAGCAAAAAAACATGCCAAGAAAAATCATTACCTCTCCATTGAAGAATTGACCAGGTGACGTTTGGTGATGAGTAAAGGTAGATGGAGGCTGTGGTCACTGTGGCTGTTAGATGATACTGAAAAGGAGGGATGGAGCTGGTGAAAGATTGAGTAGAACAGTAAATGCCTCAGATTTGCCCATATCCAAATTCGAGGAACTGATGGACAGCCTTTTTTTTTTTCTTGGAGTTTGTAATTCATGAAGTAGATAGACATCTGTAAATTAACATCCAAAGTCATAGAACCAACAAGGAGAATAATAAGGAAATCTATATGTAAGCTTTTATTGTGTTCCTTTTGCTTATAGTTATACAGCTAATAATAGCAAAGATATTGGACTTAATTCTTGCAATTTTTACCATGGTACTGCTGCCTATGTGCTGATGATGCTATTTACAACAATCATTGTGTCCAAATATTCTATAATCTCTTTTAGAAGCTTTGGTCTTGAGTATTTCATTGTGTTTTTCCTCTTCCAGCTTCTTGGAAAATATTTTCACTTAATAATATTGGGAAAATAGTAGTAATAATTCACATCATGTTTAAATACCATGAACAGTAAATTATATCCTTTAATTTTTTTTTTTTTTTTGGAGAGCCAGCATGAGTGTAAGTGGAAGGGGGAGGGTCAGAGGGGGAAGGAGAAAAAGAATCTTATGCAGGTTCTATGCTCTGTGCAGAGCCTGACTCAGGGCTTGATCTCATGACCTTGAGATCATACTTGAGCTGAAATCAACAGTTGGACGCTTAACCGACTGAGCCACCCAGCCACCCCTAAATTATATCCTCCTAAGAGGACACTTGAGATATTACTGCAGTGTGATTCACATTCTATTGCCAGGATTTACATATGAATTAAATATTTTCGCTGGCACACACATACGGATTTTGCTTGGTGTCTTAGGTTGAATGATGAAATTCACATTATAAATCTGTAAGGTCTCCTAGCAAATATTTGGATAGTCAGAGTATAAGAATTTAGTTAGGGATAACTTTACATTTCATTATCTGTTTAATTATCCGTCTATTCCATTGGGTTCTACCTTGTTCTCCGCGAAGTTTAAGACTTTGTTTCCTTAGTGGTTCCATCTATTCTACTAACAACTCAGAACCACATGCAGCACTTTCTACACTCTCTCATATCATTAGGGCTGGAAGACTGAAAACTGCACTTCCCGTACTGTCTTGCCAGCCTGGTTCTGGTTTGGGTACTGCTAAAAGACGAGGCTCTGTTATTAAAAGCTAAGCGAGAGGCACAAGTTGCTCTGTGCGGGGAAGAGCAGCCACAGCAGACACTGAGGTCTTGTAAGTGCTGGTTTCTGCAACAACAGTAGTGGTCGTGTGGGAGAAGCATCAGAACACTGTGGGCATTTGCAGCAGGTTTGCAGCTGTGTGGCTTCTTGTAGCAGCAGCGAATTAGGGTCTGCACCCTGCTGCGATGAGAACAGCTTCCTGCAGTTCATGAGTTCTGGGGAAGAATATCACCACCACCACCAACTCCCCCCCTTTTTTTTTTCAATTCTCCAGACCTTCCAGAAATGTAATCATAATAAGTTTCTCTTCCTTGAAATACCTACAGTCATTTTTTTTTTTTTTTTCCTGGCCAAAGTCTGACTCATACAATCATTTAATGCTGAGTCCCTGGGATCTTAGGCATAGAATGATGTTCAATTAGTAATTTAAAAATCAGTATAGCAAAGAAGGAATGCTCCAGACTTAGTAAACAATATAGTTAAGACTTGAACTCCTGTCTTGTACAGATCTTTTGCTCTTTCAAATACTCCACACTAATTTTCAAATAGGGAGCATTAATGAGACTCTGCCCAGTCTCTTAGAGACTGTATTTTGGGCATCAAAAAGAATGACAGAGAGTTTGGAGAAGCTCTACAAAGGAAGTCCTAGACATAGACATGGAGTTGACTATGCAAATATTTACATTTGTCTGTACTTATTGAGTTGAATTGCAGTCATATTCACGCAAATATGAATCTTTTTTATTTTTATATTTTCCTTAATTTTACTAACCTTCTAAGGTTTAAGGACCTTGCTAGCAGGCACTGCCATTTCTAATGGTGAGCCATTCTTGTCTGGCCTGCTTCATCTCACAATATTGAGGGAGGAGTAGAAGACAGGGTGGAAGATAGGTGGAAGGAAAGATATTGTGCAATGTATCACAATTATGCAGGATCTTATGAATAATCAGCCAAGGAACATAATAGTATAAAATTTATGAAATTATTCATTCTTTCTGCTTTGGCTCTAAATATTTATAAAAGACTTTACCAAGAATTTGAGGGAATGATACAACCTTTGTGGGGAAGGAGCAATGGTCTCTTGCCTTCTACTTGCTGGCCTCTCCTCACTATCCCCAACCAATCCATGGCTGAACTCTGGCTCTCATAGATTAATAATGTTCTTCTCTGAGACTCACAATTTCTAGCACGTACAATTATCTTCGAAGAAAGAAAAGGCCTAGAGACTTATACGGAAAGGCTTAAGTTTTTAGCTCTCCCATTGTAAGTGGCCACATTTCCACTTCACATTGCATGTGAACAGAGATAATGTAAGAGACTACCTCACAAAAATATTCAAAGTTTAAGTACTTGACAAAGAGAACATTCCTTTTTCCAATTCAGCTACAGAACAATTTCAGAAATGCTGTCTTACTAAGTCACTTCTTAAATAACTTAAATTTAACTTAAGAGTGTAGACTCTTAGCCCACACTCAATAAAAAATGGTGCCTAAGGAGATAGAATGGGGGGCTATAGGAGAGAAGGAAATTTATGGGATGAAAGAAAAGCAGGTACATAAAATAAAAATCTATATATGCCTTTTCAGTCTTCACCATGAACACTTATTAATGGATGGGTCATTGCACAAGACCCAGAATAACTAGGAAAATAAAGCCCATTATTGAGAACACGCATGTGTGCAATTAAACGACAAAAATATATTGAATGCCTAATGCACAGCATGAGCTCTGCTAATGAAAGACTATTACCCATAGATTAGCCTATGTGATCTTCATAGGATCTAACCTAGCCATCTATTTAACTTTATCTCCTACCTCTGTTTCCCTCTTTCACCATGCTCTTGCTAGGCTGGCTTTTGGACTCAGTTCTAGCTCCACGGACAAGAGAATCAGATAAAATCTTAGGCAGCAAAGCTTCGTTTGAGCATGCTCTCCCAGGGAAGCAAGAGGGAGAAAAACATAGGCCATGAAGTGGAGAAGAAGTAAGAACAACACAAAAGGGCATATGACCAAGCTGACCACAAAGCCGCATCATGCTAAGGGCTGATATATTACTTGGGGTTCTCCAGAGAAACAGAACCAATAGGTCCAGGAGGAGATTTTTATAAGATGTCGGTTCACAGCACTTGGAGGATGAGAGGTCCCACCAGCTGCCATCTGCAAGCTGAAGACGTGGAAGGCAAGTGGCACAGGCCTGAGAGCCAGAAAACTGAGAGTATAGACCCCAGTCCCAGTCTGAAGACCTGGAAACCAGGAGTGCTCAGGGCAAGAGAAGATTGATATCCTAGCTCGAGCAGATAAGCAGAGAGAAGATTCAATGTCAGCAGATTAGGTGATGCCCACCCACATGGGGAGGGCAATCTGCTTTCTTGAGTCCACTGATTCAAAGGCTAAACTCTTGGGGAAACCCAGAGCTAACATGAAACCAGATATCCCAGCATCCTGTGGCCCAGTCAAGTGGACACCTAAAATTAACCATTGCACTCAAGGAAAAGGGAGGCTGAACAGATCTGGGGAAACTTACAGCCTGAGTCCTGCATATATGCTTTCTATTCCTGGCACCAACCCATTCTCAGCTCAGAACTTCTACACTGGATCCTACACATAGGACATTAGTTGTGTCCTATTGTGGGAAGATTATTCCCCCAGATCTTCTTATCCTTGGGTCTTAGCCAAAATTTCACTTCCTCAGAGAGGCACTCCCTGACCACTGTGTCCACATTAGCACCCTCTTTCCAGGCCTCTCTGTATCTCATTCCATTGCTTTTTATTTTGCTTCATTTTCATAAAATTATCACTGCTAAATTATTTTATTTGTTAGTTTACATAATTAGTATTTGTCCCTCTCCCCCTCCAATTATAAGTTCCATAAGGTAGAGAATTTGTCTGTCGTGTCCACTGTCATATTCCAGATAAAATAAAATTTACATAGTCTTAGCTCAATATCTATTCATTGTATGGAGGATAAATAGAGGAAAAAGGGAATAAAAGTGACAGAATCCACTGAGAACGAATTCTAGATGTTGTAGGGGGGAGACAGGTAATCATCCAATATCAAAATACTGTGAGAAAGTCTTGGTTTGAAATGAATTCAGGGTGACAAAGATCATAGCAGTAGCATTATTTCAGACTGAGTGGAGGGATCTCACTGCGTGACACCCAGAGAGTGTCAGCCAATCAGCTGTGGCCAAAGATCTTGCAGTCACTCCTTCAAAACCAGGGTAAAGATTAAGATTCTAAACTCTGCCTGAACTTGAATCCTGCTCTTCTATCACTAGCTTTGTGACTCCAGACTAAATACATAAAGATTCTTTGCCTCAGTCTCCTCATCAATGAATGGGCATGATATTATCAGTCTTCCTAGGCTTCAACTGAAGAATAAATGAGAACATCCATGCACACTGCTTAGTTCAATATCTGGCCCATTTGTAAATGTTCAATGCATGTTAATGACAGCATTAGGACTAATGAATATTAATTTTGGATTTTCTAATAATTATCAAGCATTGAAATACCTTGGGTGTATTTTGATGAGCAAAACCGACCCAAGTCTCTTCCTCATAGAGCTGTCACCAGCAGATAATAAACAAGCAAACAGATCATTTAAAAGTCCTTTAAAAGTGTGAGTTGCCACGGAGCAAGGAAACAAGGATGAAGAATACCCAGGGGAACAGTCACCTAAGGCTTACTGAGAGGATGACATTTAAGCTGAGATCTGAAGGATGAACAGGAGCCAGTCACACAAAAAGGCAGGGCAGAACAATCTAGGACAAAGGCTGTGAGTCTTGAAGGGAGAGAGGAATAGCTAGGTCTGAGGCTCTGTAAGAATGATCAGTGTCTGGACGGCAGAGATAACAGTGGGAAGGTCTGAGATTAGGTTGGAGAGATGAGCAGAAACAGATCCTGCTGGGCCTGGAAGGGCAAATGTAAAGGGTTTGGATTCACTTTGAAGCATAATGGAAGTTCATTAGATGGCTGTAAGCAGGTGAATAACGAGACCTAGTCACATTTTTAAAATACCCCTCTGGCCCCTTTGTGGAGAATGGATTAGAGATGGCCAAAAGTGGAAAGAGGGAGGCCAGTTAATGGGCATGAACAGCAACCCCAGATCTGGAGTTTGACATCTCAAGACATTTGTCATCCACATGGTTTCTTTGGAACATTTCCTGTGGCTCCTTCCTGCCGTACATGTGAGGAGCAAATGTTGGATGATTATACTCCAGAACCCTTGGGGAGGTCCATACCACAGACCTAAGTGAGTCTTCTTTGGGACATTCACAGACACTGATTTTTATGCCCTTTCTGACTTTTAATCATGAGTTGCTAAGTCTTAATGCTCTATAGTCATGGTGGTGAACTGCTTTGGTGGTCAAAGTGATTAATCTGTTTAATTATCAGGTGACTCTTGTTAGATTTTATTGCAACCCTTTGTGTCATCTCCTCCCATAAAACTTCACCCGAGTCCAATGACAGAGAGGACCTGGTTAAAAACCAGAAGCTATTCATCAAATTGTAGTACTTCTTCAAAGAGAAGCTAATGGCTTAGTGTCAAGACTCTCAAACATCAGTTGAAATAAATTGAAAGCACATTATCTCCTGTGATCTTATAAGTTATATATATTGCAAAATATTTTTTTAAAATGCTTTTAATTGCCAAAACATTTCAGTTGTTAAAACATCATTATCCAAAGATTAAGTTAGGATGAAATCATTGTTGGGGTGCCTGGGTGGCTCAGTTGTTAAATGTCTACCTTTGGCTCAGGTCATGATCCTAGGGTCCTGGGATGGAGCCCTGCATCTGGCTCCCTGCTCAGCGGGAAGCCTGATTCTCCTACTCCCACTCCCCCTGCTTGTGTTCCCTCTCTCGCTGTGTCTCTCTCTTTCTCTGTCAAATAAATAAATAAAATCTTAAAAAAAAGAAAAAAGATAAAGTCATTGTCATTGTTATCATCTTACAGCAATGGAAATAACAGTTAACACACACTGAGTTTCTATTATGTGCTCTAGACTATACTAAGCTTTCTTCCTATTGATCTCATTTAATTCTTATAGCAATGCTGTTAAGTAGACCCTGTTATCCCTCATTTTATTTTATAAGTGAGGAGATTACGGTTCAGCAAAGTCATAAAATTTCCACAGTGTTGCCTAGCTAGGTTATTAAGTGAATGCTCAAATTCAGGTAGTTGTGACACCAAAGGTCATCATTAACCACTATCCAGTTGATTTCACTGCACTTCATTCCAGGTGTATAAGACAGAATCAAAATGGGGCTGGCGTGTGATGTGGCACAGAATATCTAGATTTAGGAAAAGTCTCCAATGAAATTGCCTTTTTGATCTCCATTTTCCTCCATTGTATGAAATGGGGGGTTGAATGAGTAGATCTCTAGTGTTCCAAGTCTTAGTTGGACTGATTTTTTTCTTCTTTTCTCCTCACCCCTCGAGATTCCATCATCCACAACACTTTGGGGAAATGCATCATTTTCTTTAACAGATTAACAGAAGCTAGTATGACATCTATAGTTCCTGACTGAAACGCCAGAATATCCAGGACATGTTTCCATCTACTCACACGTCTGGGGTGGCTGCAGGTCAGATATTAGTCTCTGGGTGTGGCTCCTGAGGAGCGTACTTGCAAACCTAGAAAAGAAGAAAAATTCTTCCCTGGGTATATAGCTCACAATACTCTGAACAGCATCAAGTTATTTTGTGACTACTAAATCTGGAACAGAAGACTTCTACAATTGGTCTTTATGTTTCTTTTCTCAAAAAAAAAAAAATGTTTCTTTGAAAGAATTGAAATCAGAATCTAGTAGAGCTATCTGGACCCCATGTTCACTGCAATGTATTTTTTTTTAAGATTTTATTTATTTATTTGAGAAAGAGAGAGAGAGTGCACAAGGGAGAAAGAGGGGGAGAAGAAGACTCCCTGCTGAGCAGGGAGCCTGACACAGGGCTTGATCCCAGTACTCAAGAATCATGACCTGAGCCAAGTCAGATGCTTAACTGGCTGAGCTTCCCAGGTACCCCTCACTGCAACATATTAATAGTGGACAATATCAATAAACCTAGAGGACATTAGGCCAAGTGACTAAGCCAGTCACAAAAGGACAAGTACTTCATGATTCCATTTATATGAAATATTTCAAATAGTCAAACTTAAGAAGCAAAGAAGAGAATAATGATTGCCAGGGGCTGTGGAGAAGAGGAAATGAGGAATTATTACTTATCGTGTATAAAGTTTGAGATATGCAAGGTGAATAAGTTGTAGAAATCTGCTTTTCGACACAGTACTTACAGTTAAGAGTACAATATTATATACTTTAAAATATGTTAAAAGGATAGATATCATGGTAAATGTTCTTACCACACACATAATTACAAAAAACACAAAAGAAAACAGGGACATTTCTGGAAGTGATGTATATATTTGTTTATTTTTTATTTATTTATTTGTTTGTTTGTTTATTTATTTTTGGCTTGTTATTTTTTTTATTATGTTAGTCACCATACAGTACATCATTAGTTTTTGATGTAGTGTTCCACGATTCATTGTTTGCATATAATACCCAGTGCTCCATGGAATACATGCCCTCCTGCCCGGCTAACCCATCCCCTCACCCCCTCCTCTCTAAAACCCTCAGTTTGTTTCTCGGAGTCCATAGTCTCTCATGGTTCATCTCCGCCTCCGATTTTCCCCCCTTCAGTTTTCCCTTCCCTCTCCTAATGTCCTCCATGCTATTCTTTATGTTCCACAAATAAGTGAAACCATATGATAATTAACTTTCTCTGCTTGACTTATTTCACTTAGCATAATGTCCTCCAGTCCCGTCCATGTTGATGCAAACGTTGGGTATACATCCTTTCTGATGGCTGAGTAATGTTCCATTGTGTATATGGACCACATCTTCCTTATCCACTCATCTGTTGAAGGGCATCTTGGCTCTTTCCACAGTTTGGCTATTGTGGACCTTGCTGCTATGAACATTGGGGTTTAGAACCTTGATTGTGGTGATGGTTCATGGATATATGTACATTCTATTTTCAAGTTTCAACTCTTTTATGGTACTTCTAAATCCTTATGCTCTTCATTTGTCTAAACAAGCCTTCTTTCTTCCTGGAAGATAATTCTCACCTTCCATTCTCAACTGTACCTTTTCCTGTGCATTCCACAAAACTCAGGTTTCCCTCCCTAAAACACTGTCTTGAAGAGTCTCTCTCTGTTCTTATAAATCTCCTCTCCTCCTCTTCCCTGTTCCTTTATTCAATACACATGCAGAAAACTAGGCTTTGTTCTAGGCGTAAGGGATTCAGCGAGATTTTTTTGTTGAGAAACATCAATATGCATTGGTGTGCTGATAAATGTTTAACAACCAGCACTTAAAACAAAACAAAACAAAACAAAACAAAACAGAAAAAGCCCTGATTCATACAACTTGAAGATCTCAATGGTAAAATGGTTCCACCATGGCCAATTTCAAGCTACCAATCTGACTTCATCTACAGTGAAGTTGGGAAGAATAATGCACAATGGGCTGTTATCAAAGCAAGCATGCTACGGACTGCTACCGCTAACGTGCATGGTCTGTTATTGCCCTTTAACCCAAATATATTTAAGACAATACTGATGATGTATAGGTATGAAAATCATAGTCCCCTTAGGTCCACATGCCTCAGATAGCATATGAATTCTTCACATGTGCAACTACAACTCAGGAGTCTGGTTAACTCCCAGCCCCTCCTCACCTGGGCACTGGAGACATTAACCAGGAGTCTCAGGGAGTAACCACCTGTCTGTGACCTCTTCCTTCTTTAGACAGGGTCAAGGTCATGTTGTGATCAGAGTTTTTGGTGTCCCTGCCTACTACTCACAGATTTCTCTCTTTGAAGCATGCAGAGATTAATTTCTGTGCACAAACATAACTGAATATCTACTGTTCTATTTGTACTAACCCTCATTGTTGTTATATAAACTGGTGCTAAATAGGGAGGTTTAAGCCATAGGGACTTTCTAATCTAATCTCTGAAAGTTTGCTATTCTGATAACAATGGTGACATTGAAGTGCTTTTTTGTCATGTGCAGACCAATGTGATCATTCAGGCAGAAAGCTACTAGGAAATTTCTACCTTTTTATTTTGGAGGTAAAATACCTGTTTTCTGTTTTCTGAAACACCTCGGCAGCCCAACACCTGAGGTTAAAAGGTATTTACCTATTAGCTTGATGAGAATTTTCATGTCGGCCATTATTTCTATGGTTTTTCTAACATGACCTTCACTTTTCCTGTATCCATGCTCTTCTATGTCATGGAGTTACTGTGCATACTTAGTTGATCTGGAGAAACTTCATCTAAGAATGTTCCAGAATTCTCAGGGAGATCATTCTCCTCAATATACCGATGGGTGCTTTTCATCTTCAGAATAATAGTTTTGGTCACATGTAAGAAAAAAGGTAAAACTCTTCAGAGCCAGATTGAAAATCTGAGCTCACAATCCATCATTGTCCTTTTCCATTTGCAGCTTTATCAACTACACACACCTAATTTTCAGCCTTGCAGCGATTATCCTAGGAAGCCAACCTACTTAAGTCCCAGGAACACTTAACACTTACAGCAAGTTTCTCATACTTAGAATTATGCACTATTTGTGCTCACAGACTGTTTTGTCTGCTTTGCCACCATGATGGAACAGAGATGATTATCTCTCTTGTATCCCCTCAGTCCCCAAACTAGTCTCTCCACAGCTACCATCCAGATTTGAGATGGGTCTTTGTCATTGTTGAATCAAGCTTGGTCTCCCTAACTCCAGTAACATCCCCATTTCGGTCCACGAACCTGCCACCTGACAAAACGGTTTTATGAAACGCAAACCTGATCAGCTTACTCCTGTTTACATTCCATTTACAGAATCACCTCAATACCCAGGATAAAATGCGGACTTCCTAGCTGAAGTCTCAAAATGTCTGCCTCCCAACGTGTGCAGCCCTCCTAACTGCGCATGCGTCACTGTTCACAGAGCGTCTCAGCCATGAGGCAGGGGCAGAGGAGAAGGGAGCATAGAAAGAGGACACAGAGAAGGGGAGAAGAGGTACGGGTGGGGTTTTAGAAAGCAGATGAGAAGAGATAGGTGCAAAAATCCTTACATATTTCACCAAGGAAATATGTAAGAAAGGAAAGGGGTGGCGGGGAATGGAGTGCCTGAGACTTAGCTTATGCGCTTGAGGCTATGTGCGAGTGTGTTCCTGCAGGTACAGAAAGGAACAGTGGAGGGAGGGAGAGAGAAAATACCTGTGCGCAGTCGAGCATGCTTGGTGAAAAGTCATGTGAAATCACTTCCGTTGAACTGCAGAATGACAAAAGCGAGGGAGAAAGGTAGAAGAGACTGGAAGAAGAAGAGACTGGAAGGTTCAGTCAATCACTTTGGCCTTTTAACTTCAGAGCATCATTAACCTGGGACAGCTTGGTGACTGTTCATTTTATGTATTTATTATTTTCTTTTTTAATTTGTAAAAATTTGTCCCCAAAGAGATTGTAACGTGAGGACAAGAGCAGAGTCAGAAGTGTGGAGCCCAGGTTGTGAGATCAGGAGGGAAGGTGTTGTGAAGCTTGCTGTTACACAGGGAATGCTTATGCAGGCCCCGTTCCAAAATGAACACAGAAGATAAACAGGATATCATCAATTACTGCGGACCTGTTTATAAACTGAATTTTATCTCTAACATAACACCACTTTGCAGATGGAAAACCCGAGTCACAAATAAGGTAAGTAAATTAACTGCTAGCAGAATATTACAGAACCATGGGGGTGAGTGCTGCATTTTCCAGATGCACAGGTGGACTGCCTGCGCTCAGCTCATCAGATGGACAGAGACAGTAATGCTTTCCCAGATTGGGGAACAGACCTGAGTCTCCAGGGACAGGAAGCTCTGTGAAAAAGGAAAGGGGGCAAAAGAGTAGAAAATCCTAAATGCTCAGGAGAGTCCCTTTTAGGGACTGTCTGAGGTGGGAGTGAGGGCCTATCACTTTCAGAGTAGGGTTGAAACTTTGCAAAGAAATTTCAGGAAAATCAATTTCGTTTGTTCATATTTTCTGCATGGCTGCCTCATTTCCCTTTTCCTTCCCTTTTATCCTTCATTTCCTTTACTTTTGTGCTTCCTTTTGCTTCACCTCATTGTTCTTCCTTTAGTTTCTTCTCTTAGTTTTTTAAAGCATGGTAATATTTTAAAACATGATTGTGATTTTCATTTTATTTTTTTAAATTTTATTTTATTCTTTCAGTGTTCCAAGATTCATTATTCATGCACCACACCCTGTGCTCCATGCAATACGTGCCCTCCTCAATACCCACCACCAGGCTCACCCAACCCCCCACCTCCCTCCCCTCCAAAACCCTCAGTTTGTTTCTCAGAGTCCACAGTCTCTCATGGTTCATCTCCCCCGCCAATTTCCCCCAATTCACCCTTCCTTTCCTTCTCCCAGCGTCCTCTATGTTTTTCCTTATGCCACACACGTAAGTGAAACCATATGATAATTGACTCTCTCTGCTTGACTTATTTCACTCAGCATAATCTCTTCCAGTCCCGTCCATGTTGATACAAAAGTTGGGTATTCATCCTTTCTGATGGAGGCATAATATTCCGTGGTATATATGGACCGTATCTTCTTTATCCATTTGTCTATTGAAGGGCATCTTGGCTCTTTCCACAGTTTGGCGATTGTGGCTATTGCTGCTATGAACATTGGGGTACATGTGGCCCTTCTTTGTACTGCATCTGCATCTTTGGGGTAAATACCCAGTAGTGCAATTGCAGGGTCATAGGGTAGCTCTATTTTTAATTTCTTGAGGAATCCCCACACTGTTTTCCAAAGTGGCTGC
>CM052899.1:168450792-168466906 GCA_028534135.1 Potos flavus
TGATTTGAATCTCCCTGATGGTTAATGATGATGAACATTTTTTCATGTGTCTGTTAGCCATTTGTATGTCTTCTTTGGAGAAGTGTCTGTTCATGTGTTCTGCCCATTTTTTGAATTTTAGTCTTAGAAAGTCTTACTATTCCTCAGCCCCCTTCTATTTAAACAGGTGGTCATTGCTTCAGGGAAAGCAACAAACTAAGATGAGAAAGGGGGACTTATTTATTGTTTTGCTTTTAAAAATAAGTTCTTGAAATGCATTCAAGGACCAACACTGTCCAAAGTCTTTGCTTTAAAGAGTTAGACTCTTGTGAAAGACAGTAGAGTTTTCTAAAACTCAAAAGTTTTTTTTTTTAAATTTCAGGAACCACAGGCTGGTTAATGAAGAGCGAGCCTTACCATAGAATAGGACAGATGGAAGATTCACTACAAGACAAGTTCCCTTTACGCAGAAGGGTAACACCACTTTTGGGCTTGGTGGGCATATTTTCAGAGTTGGAGGGTTCACAGCTAGAGGGAAGATGCTGCCTGCTCCCTGCGATGGGCCCACTACCAATAAATCTTGAGCTTTACCTAAGATGTCTGGAAGCCTTGCTTTGAGAAATACTCTGGGGGCGCCTGGGTGGCTCAGTGGGTTAAAGCCTCTGCCTTCGGCCCAGGTCATGATCTCAGGGTCCTGGGATCGAGCCCCACATCAGGCTCTCTGCTCAGCAGGGAGCCTGCTTCCCCCTCTCCCTCTGCCTGCCTCTCTGCCTACTTGTGATCTCTCTCTCTCTCTGTCAAATAAATAAATAAAATCTTTAAAAAAAAAAAAAAGAAATACTCTGGAAGGAGAGTGGGATTATGCCCTCTTCCCTTTTGAAATGCTCGGGGTACACTTAGCCGATGTCTTGTGCTTACATGGAATAGCTTTGGGAAAGTTGGAATGGTGCAGTGCTTTGTTTGGACAGAAAGAAGGCTAAGGTTCCTCTTCCAGTTTCCCATGGCTTGTCTCATGTGACTCATATGTCTCATATGACTCAAAGATCCAAGATTTCCCAAGGAGGAAATACGAAGATCATAGTTTATCTCACTGGGCTACTACCGAGGTGTCAACATGACTGCACTTCTTTCTCTAAGGTCAAATATGTTTTCTTGATATTTTCAGCTTCTAGAGTCCTCCCATGTCCCTTGCTTAGTGGCCCCCTACTTCCATTTTCAAAGCTAACTCCACTGCCTTATTTTTACATCTTCCAAGATCATACCTCTCTCAGACTCCCCTCTTTTGCCACCTTCTTCCATTTTAAAGACCCTCCTGATTAAGCCTACCCAAGTAATTCAGAAGAATCCCCTCCAACATCTCAAGATCAGCTAATTAGCAGCCTTGATTCCATGTGTGATCTGAAGTCCTGTTGCCATGTCAGGCAACATAGAGCTTCTGAGGATTAGGAGGTAGAAATCTTTGGGAGGCCATTGCTCTGTCTACCACAGGGGACTGCAAAGCTCGAAGCCATTACTAGGACATAAGATACCACTTATATCACCAGCAGAGCCAGCAGATGCCCAGAAACAGGGATTCAGATGAGAGATATGCATCCATGATGTCATATAAGCTTCCTACGCTGGGAGAAGGCAAAGGAGGAGGGAGGTAGAAAAAGTCATGAATAGACAGAAATAACCTGAAGAGAGGCTATGAGTTAAACTGGAAGAGACAGGTAACCTTAGAACGATAAGATTGCAATTTTTTGCTGACATGAGTGGAACCAGAGGGCTTAATACCAAGTTGCTTGAGTTACAGAAAATAGAGAAAATTACAGGCATGCATATGAGAATAGCAGTCTATAAATTTCCATGCTACCACATTTTTAACATTTTTATATCTTTTTTCTGCTGCCACTTCTTTTACCTTTTTTTCCTCTTCTCTCCTCAATGTTTCTCTCTTCTGCTTCTCCAAACCCCTTTAATTCTTGTCTTACTTTTTCACCATCTCCTCTTGTTATTCCCTCTCTTTCCAATTGCACAACTTCTCTTTTTCATCCTTTCCTTCCTTTCTTCTGTGTTCTTACAACTAACCTGGATATAAGAAGAGAGAAGAGAGGTCACACTGTGTCTTATTCATATTTTTGTCCCCAATACTTAGCACTGGTTCTGGAAGATAGCAGATGCTCAGTGACTATTTATTGAATAATTGAATAAATAAATTAAATCTTCAGCCATGCAGTAAGGAAGGGACACTGCAAGACGCTGAAGAGCACTGCTAGCATTCTGGAAACACAGAGAATAGCCGGGGTGCGTTAAAAATAATGTTAATTATGTCTGCCTTTAATGATCCCAGTTTCTCCAGCTGTCAAGTGAATTATCACCTTTTAAACTTGCCATTTGGAAAAGGCTTTAAATTATAACCATAAGATGGCAAAGGAGTCAGCGTAATTGGAATTAAATTTATATGGAAGAATTTTCCTTTTTTACTATTGTTTAAATAGGCTCAAATAAATTGAAATAGCAAGAAACTTCCAAATGAATAAAGGTAACAAAACGTGATTGCCTAGCCCAGAGCTAAGGGCTGGGGACGAGCTGACCAGGAAAGAATTATCCTCAGAACCAGCAAGCCAGAGTGTTCTGAAATGATGGGATAAGCAGGTTTCCCCCTCTGAAAATAACTGCTCTGAAAATAGCACACCACCTCCTGAAGGGTGGGCAATAGCTCCAAATTATAGGAGTGTCCAAATTCTCCTGAATTATACCTCCCGGTAATTGTGTTCCTGAAAATGTCACTTAAAAGAAAGATATTTCTGATTCCATGAAGTGTTTGCAGGAAAAACACTGTCCAAATGAGACTCTAGAACTGGGAAAGGAGCAATATGGCACTAAAGGGGAAAGGGAACAACCCCTGAGTGGGGTTGGGAGCCAACACAGCAAGGGAAAGCTCTCCCTTGCAATTGAGATAGTACCTTGTGTTACCTGGCCACAGGTGAGGCGTCCGGGCAAGAGGATACAAGTGAGTTTTTTTTTTTTTTTCAGTTGACAGAGAGGACAGTATATCACATGCATTTTTTATTTCATTTTTTCTACATCTTTCCAACATTTATAGAACTATGTTCATTTTTTTTTTTTTAGAGAAGGAAACTAAACTTGATAAATTTTCAGTAACTTGACACATATATACAGCTTAATGGTGGACCTGGGATTTGAACTTGAATCTGTATTACTAAGCCTATGTACTTAGTCACTGTGTTACATGAGGAAATGCTGCCCTTCCTTGATACAGTCATTTATAAAATTTATTTGTTTGCTGTTACCTGTGACTATATGGAGTATATATTGGCCCATACAGAATTTGCATATGTCCATTGGAACCATAAATTAAAGCACAAATCATCCCAGTCACAAAAAGTAGCCAGAAAGCCAGAATCAGTCATGACTATGACCATCATTACAATTGCCTTCTCACAGCTAGAAAGCTGGTCATGGGGCATCGGATCATGAAATCTGGCCACTGCCTCTTGCAAATTGTTCTTGATAGCTGCAAAGCAGGATATTGAAAACAAGGATACTGGGGGGGGGGGGGGAGGAAAAACCTCCAGAAAACAGCCTAGAGCAGTAGAAAAAAAAATAGCCTCTAATTGACTTTTGCCTTCCAAATATTGTGATTGGTAAAGCTCTAATTTGCATTGAGAATCCCAGCTGTGAGAGAATCCTGGAAATGTAGTTTTTACTTATTCAGACTATGGGATTTAAAAAAAGACACAATAGAAGGAGGAGAGAATAGATGCTGAATGCCAGTTTTACATATCCAACTCATGCCAGCCTCTGTTTTCCAGCCTCTATTGTGGAAGAGGGAAGAGATTAAAGGCTGAGAATGTGGGCGGATATGCCAAGTATAGTGTCTTTCTTATAAAATGATATATGTCATCCAAAGAGAATTAATTTCAAGATCTTCACAGAAGCAAACTGAGAAAAGTTTTACCATTTCTCTCTGGGGTTGAATTTAGACGCACGTTGCCCTAAGTGCCTCTTTCTGGCAGCCATCTTGCAGCCTCAAAAAGGAAGGAAAGCTAAGAAATGGAGAGAAAGTAACGAGTCCAGAATTGCATTATTCAAGTCCCTTTATCCCACCACGCTTGAGGCCACATCTACTCTTCTACTATTTATAAGTTAATAAACATCATTAAATTAAAAAAAAAAAAAAAGACAGCCCTATTACCTGCCACCCTCAATGAAAAAAATCTTCATTGGTATACCCTTTCGTAATGCTAAAAGGGAAAGAGGCCTCAGTTCTTCAGATAACCAATTATAATACAGAGTAAAGATAGTGTTAAGGCCAGGGATAGCATAATTACTCCAATAATTTAATCTCAAAAATAAGACATGGTAAACAGAAATGGATCTAATTTGTAAGAAAGGTGGATAGTTGGATTGACACACAAAGCAAGGTTCTGTTTACAGGGCTCCTGCCCTGGGAAGAAAGAGAAACCATGATTAGAAAGGAAGCCAGCAGACAGATAAATGTCCCCATATAGAGCACTATAGGGCTGTTAAAGTTCTAGAGTCAAAGGAACTGATGGACTAGAATTCTAACAGGATTATTCGCCAGCATTTATTTTGTTTCCCTTTCTAGGCACACGGAGGATAGTATTTCTCAGCTACCTTGCAGCTGGTTAGAACATGAGAACAGTTCCAGTCAATAAAATATGATCAAAAATGAATGTGTCACTTCTAAGCAGAGACCTAGCAGAGTATTTGCATAATTCTCTATTCTCTTTCTCTGACTGAAAAAGCCATGGATTCTATATGGAGCAACTATAAGATAATGGAAGCCATCATCAACCCATGTGGATCATGTGATGTGAGCAAAAAATCAACTTTTGTAGAGTTAAGGCACTGAGATTATAGGGGAGAGATTAATTTTAATGATGCATCATCTACCCTATACTGGCTAATATTGTGGTAGTTTGAAATGAGAAATTTCTCATTCTCTTACCTTTGTGGAAGAGCAATGGTTCCAAGGCAGAGCTAGATCAGACATGACCATTTGTGTTGACCATGGAACAAGTTATAGGATTGATGAGACCAAGTCAAACATAGTGATATCCTAGGAAAATCTTTAACCAGTGGAGAAGAGACATGGTGGTGTAATGAATAATAGACATCAGAGCCAAACCAAATCTAGTTTCAAATACTAGCTTTTGCTCCTTATTTGTTGAGTGCTATCTTATCAAATTTTAAATATTTATGAGCCTGCATTTATTACCTATGAGGCAGAAATAAACCTGTCATTCTTGTAAGAATATTGTGAAATTGACTTAGAACATATGTAAAATATGGTAGGTATTTAATAAATGCCCTTTTGCAGGTAAAGAAGCCAGTGTTCTCAAAAAGCAAAATTAACTAATCAGAATCAGTGATTTACTGAAGAAGCCAGTCATAGAACCCAGATTCTCTGATTTCAAACCCAAGAATGGCTATCCTGTTCTCTATAATCTACTTCTTCATATAACTACAGATTCCATACAACTGAGGATGTGAACCATGTTTATGTATTGCTAGTATCCAACACAGTCAATCTGTGTATTGAATAACTGGCACGCATAAATACGTGATAGTCATTGTCCTTACTTCTTATAACCCTTCTGTTTTAGGGTTAATTTGTCCTATCGTCAGCTCAGCACTGGGTTATTCAATATGCTGGGAAAAGGGAACACTTACAGTCTTCTTCTTCATGTAGTTAGTGTGGCTGATGTCAGGTGACAAATACTCCTTAGAACTGAAGTCTTCTCCAAGAGGAATGAAACGTCCCTAGGCTAGTGGGATAGAGAACACTTCACCTGTAGTTCATTGGTTCAAATCCTCTCTGATGAGGTCAGTAATAAGTCATTACTATTGTATGGCTGTTCAGTGACCTATGTAAAATAAGTTGGAGATCTTATTTCTGTTTATAGAGCACCATGTCTTAGATTAAATGAAAAACTACATTGACACCAACATCACATATGACAACCCAAATGGGAAGATAGTGTCGATGCTGTTTGGGGGAGAAAAGTAGATAGACCAAATACTGTTTCCTGATTGTCAGAGTTGAGTCATCTCAGAGCTAAGAGTGGGGAATCTGACATTTAAGTTGTGTTTCTTTTTAGCCTAGGGAGAAATTGTGCTCTTTATTCCTTAAACAATATATTTATTGTATACATAGTAATAAGGTTTGTTTGTTTGTCTTTTATTTTTTTGGTGTGATACGGGTTTTCTTTTTTTTTTTTAATTTCATTTCATTTTTCCAGTGTTCCAAGATTCATTGTTTATTCACCACACCCAGTGCTCCATGCAACACATGCCCACCATAAGGCTCACCCATCTCCCTATCCCCACCCCTCCAAAAACCTGTTTGTTTCTCAGTGTCCACAGTCTCTTATGATTTGTCTCCTCCTCCAATTTACCCCAATTCACTTTTCCTTTCCTTCTCCTAATGTCCTCCATGTTATTCCTTATGCTCCATAAGTAAGTGAAACCATATGAAAATTGACTTTCTCTGCTTGACTTATTTCATTCAGCATAATCTCCTCCAGTCCCATCCATGTTGATACAAAAATAAGGTATTCGTCCTTTCTGATGACTGTGTTAAAAAAAGATTTAAAAAAACTTACATATTATAGTAGATTGATATATTAATTATCCCCAACTAATAACATTTCCTGGTATTCACATTTTATATAATCCCCTCCCACATTGATTCAGTGCTTAGCTACGTGATTTGCTTTGGGCCGGGTGGAGAGCAACACATGTGATACCAATAGGAGCTAGATAAATGCTTGTACATTAGAATTTGCAGTTTCGGAACCCAGACACCATAAAGAAGTTGTAATATGTTGGGGAGTCCACATGGATGTCCATCAGCTGATAGTCCCAACTATATGAGTGAGGGCACCCAGGACCATCTAGCTCTCAGGCAACCTGCCATCTGATGACAAAGGCATGAATGATCCCATCCGATACTGCATGGAGCTGAAATAAACTGTCCCAGCTGATCCATGACTAATCTGCTATCTCACAGAATTGTGAACAAATAATTACTTGTTTTAAACCACCAAGCTTTGGAGTATTTTGTTATGCAGCAAATACTAACTGATATGGAAATCAATATTCTGACTCCACTTAGATCAAGCTTTATATAAATGTCCCTTCACAATCACAATTTACTTGCCTGATTACTCATTCAATAAGTATTTATTGAAAATCTTCCATGTTCTACTCGTCATGATAATTGCAATGATGCAGCAGTAAAACAAACAAACAAAAACAAACAAGCAAAATACAAAATGAGACAGTTTTCCTCACAGGGCTTCAACTGCTGTCCCAAATTGATGGCCCAGGGTATAAGTCTGGCCTACAAAAATGTAATGTTTGGCCCACAAGTTACTTTTTAAAATATTGATTTAACAACTGGAAGCTTTTACATTAAAATTGGAAGCTACAGTTTCTTTTTCACACTCAGAGGAAATGGAATCACTGGGTCTACACTTGGCATAAGGTAGAATTGGCTGAATTAAGTAATGGCGGCTCTAGTCCTCCTAGGATGGTGTATGGCCTCTCCAGATCCATTGTTCCCATCCTTGCCCATGTTCTCCATGAATGTAAAGACGAATGTTAATTATATTTATTTTCGTAGAATTGTATCATCATTTTGTTTTGTTTTGTTTTTTGCCTGTGTGGTTATCTGTAGATATCTAAGTTTAAGACTATATATAAGATCTAGTGAAGTAGACAGACAAGATCATTCAGAAAAATTATATATATATATATATATATATATATATATATATATATATACACACAGAGACAGCATTAGACATGGATCCTAACAATGAATAAATGAAGATAGCTAAGGGTAGCTTTTCCAAAATTACAACAATCTATTCCTTTAACTCTGCATTGGAGAGATTTAGGGCACTCAACATATTATCCTAAGAGTTAGGTATATCAGGTTATAGAACCATTTTTCAGGAAATAGTATCAATTTCTCTATGTGCCCATAGATACCCTATGTCACAAAATGCTTATTACCTTTCAAATGTCCTCAGAAAATCACAGGGCTGCACTGGAAGTCTAGTCAGGCAACGTGACAGAGAGAAGAAATACCGAAATCCTTCAAGCCATCAAGCCCCAGAAGGAGCTCAAGTGGAAAAGATTTCATACTGACCTTGTGTTAGTGCATTCAATCTGTCTTCCTCCTGGCCCAGAATCTGAACCTATTTCAAGATTAGAACATGAAGAAAACAAATGTATATTTCATTAAAATTGATTTATTGGGTGTAGAGCTTCTATTTCATAAAAAAATTGCTTTTGTATATCCCCTCAAAATCTGGGGCTCCAAGTTGCTCAGAAGGCATTGTGAGCTGGGATGGCAGCTGGCAACACTCCTACGATCATGTCACTTTCAGATAGCACTTTGACTCTATCTTCAAATCTTATGGAAGATAAATTAGGAACAGAAAATACTGGAGGAATAGTGGATATGAAATAATGTCATCATTATCCTATTATTTATAGTGCTGCTCAGCACAAAATATCCATTATCAGCAGTGCCTTTGACTGTGTGCTTATAACAGTTTAGATTTTGTATATATGAGTCATATTTTACAAGAGCGAATTGTCATCAATTGGCATTGGGAAAAGGCTTGTTGTTTTTGTTTTCTCCTGTTAGGATTTTGTCATTGTGACAGGTAGAAAAATATGTCTCTTGGCATTTGAATGGAAGCTACTACATGCAAGACTAGTTCAGAGATTGGGAAACTGCAGCCTGTGGACTAGACGCAGCCCTGCACATATTTTATATATAAAACTTTACTGGAAGACCATGCCTGTTCGTTTATATATTGTCTACACTGTTTTTGTTCTACTGGTTGTAGACTTGAAAATTGTAACAGTGACCCGGTGGCCCACAAAGCCTAAAATATTTACTTTCTGTCTGGCCCTTCATGGAAAAAAAAAAAAAATGTTTCCTGACCACTGAACTAAATATTTTCTTAGACTAAGATGAGGAAAATGAAGATCATCAGTGAAAGATCAAGGAAAAGATGTAGGTAAAAGGGGAAAAAGTTCTCCTAATCCTCTAGATGAGTTAAACAAGAAAATTTGGGGAGCAAGAAAAAAATGCTATCAGATCAGCTGCTACAATTCTTTCAATTACAGAGGATGAAAATGTAACTTGCCTCCTAAGCAGGCCCTCCAGTGACTCATGCCTCTAGCAGTCGGTCATACCCTTCTGTGGCCCTCACATCTAGAATCCAGTTAGTCTGGTGACTATCTTGTGAGCAATAGAATTCAGGCCACAGGTCAATGTGGCCATGTGTGACTGCTCAGGCCAGGTCCTGAGATGCCTTGCAGCCAGTGCCCCATCACCATTCTCCCATGCACATCCTCCTTTCAATTGTCCACCACTATCTCTTTCAAGCAGCTGTCCATTCAGTTCTTCATTCAGGCAGCAGATATACTACTGAGCATCGTTTTTAACCAGTGCCTTGACAGGCTCAGGCTGTACGATCAGGTCCCAGAAGCTCTGGCTGGTTAGAGAAACAGACATGCAAACAATGAGGACCTAAGATGGTGTGTAAGGAAGGAAGTGTGTAAGGTAACTGAGATCTTGCCCATCTTCTTAGAAAGTCAGAGAAGGCTTTTCAGAAAAGGTGACCATCAACTGGAGTCATGGAGGAGAAGTAGTATTTTTCCAGACAGATGAAATAGGGGTTGGTCTGAGGGAAGAAGATGACCGTGAACAGCCTTCTAGGCAAACAGAAGAAAGTTATGGAGAAATGACGAAGTTTATCTTTTCACGAAGTTTTCACCTCATTCTCTGTAGCTTCTACTCTTTAGTGGTGGTTTCACTAGTTGAAATCAACCAGACAAAGTCCAATATATTCTCTACTACCTTTAGAGGGCAAAAACACTTTTCATCCAAATATATATAAATGTGTGTGTGTAAATATATATATTTAAATGGAATTTGGATTTCACATCACAAACACTGCAGCTGGTGAAATATGTATGACGTTATAAATATACATGTATACATATGAGCCATATATGTACACATATATTTTTATTTCATTCAAATACATATAAATATACATATGGTATACAAATGTATGTTATATATGTGTATATATATAGTGTCATGTACATTTCACCAACCACAGTGTTTATCACATGAAAGACCTTGTTAAAACATTTCCTGAGTATATATTTTTTATTTTTTTTAAGATTTTATTTATTTATTTGACAAAGAGAGAGAGATCACAAGTAGGCAGAGAGGTAGGCAGAGAGAGAGGGGGAAGCAGGCTCCCCACTGAGCAGAGAGCCCGACGCGGGGCTCAATCCCAGGACCCCGAGATCATGACCTGAGCTGAAGGCAGAGGCTTTAACCCACTGAGCCACCCAGGCGCCCATCCTGAGTATATTTTGACTGAGATAAATAATCTCTTTCCCAAAGGACAACACTTTAGTTACATGAAGACCCTTACCATGTTCTCTCTAAATCTTCTCTGACCAAAGACAATTTTCTCAACTCATTTGGTTCCTCTCACGTTAAAGGACTTCAAGTGCCCTTCATTCAGTGGTTTCTATCTATTGAGTATCTGCTATGTCTTGGACAATGTGCTAGACAGTAAGGACATGACACTGAACCAGACCAAGCCCCTGAATTCAAATCTCTTTGAAATCCCACTTGATTTTTTTCTCAGTGGTAGGCTCTAGTTAGCCTATGTCCCACATAAAGTTGTACAACTGAAGACTGGATCCCATGCCTGATCTAAATTAATTTGCCTTATTAATTGGATATCATATCCTTTATAAGATAAATTATCATTCAGTTTGGGGGTTTGGGGATTGCTGTTTCCCCTTACACCCATTTATCCTAAACTCATGCACATTATGTCCCAGGTCCTTACAAATTTAGTATGAGAAATATCCTCATACTCCCAATGACATTAATGAGTACATTTAATTTAATTTCTACACTTAATGAAAGAAATTGTGCAAAAAAGATATTTTTATACCATTAATGAGACCTCATTAGTAAGGAGGTTGGCTTGTGAAGGGACAATAAGAAGTCACTTTCTAAGATAACTTAAACCTTTTCTCTGAGAAAGAGAGAGCATGTGGTCATTTCTTAATTGAAGAGCTCTCTATTTCATTCTCCATTTCACCTATTAGAGATCAAAAGGGTGGGTATTAATTGATTACTCTTGGCAAGAATTATGTTGAAGAAACTAGGAATTTTTAGAGCCTAGATAAGAGAAGATTGTAGAAGTTTTTTTGTTGTTGTTGTTTTGTTTCGTTTTTTTTAAGATCTAATGAATTGTCATATGGAAAGTCACTTGTTCTGTGGGGGCTAAAGATGTAAAATCAAGAGCCATATGTTTAAATGACAAGGCAAAATGTTTCAACAATTTTTAAGGAGGAATGAAACTGAGAAACAGAGTCCTATGCACCCCAGGGCAGAGACATTTCTAGGAGAATCCCAGTATTGCTCAAATAATATTGGACTAACTGACTTTTAATATCTTGAAATACTAAGCTTATGCCCATTATGTATCTTTTATGTTTACATATGCATGCATGTACATATACAGAAGTGTATTTACTGAAGCTGGAATAAATGCATAAGGTACCACAAAATGAGTACACACACACACACATACACATACACACATTTCTGAAAATTTAGATCCCCAAATATCACTTTACAAGAAATCATTTTTTTACCTTTCCTCTTACTACTACTTGGTCATAAAATGGAAATACTTACTCTCTGGGAAGTATTGGTAAAATAACTACTCATCTTTCCACCCCCAGATAAATTATCTCTTTGGCGAAATTGAGAAAATGGAATGCCCTTGGACTTGATGAATATACCTCTGGTTCGGCACCAAGGTAGCAGTGTGCCAGAATGAGAACCATTTCCTTTCCTACTCTGTAGGATCAGTTGGTGTGATGCTGCAATTCTTAACAGCTGACCGGTTACACACTTAAGTGGGACATGCCAAATAAATTTTGGGCAAAGGATTAGAAAATGTCATTCTGCCGATCAAGTCACATCCAACACAAGCATCCTAGAAATGATGATATTCTGATCATAATTTTTCTGTGATTATTTCCCAATGGATTTATAATCTTAACTTCATTAACAAATAATAGTTTAGGATGGGTACCATCAAAATATGAGAGAATTTTTTTTAGTTATTCACTGACTTTCAGATTTCTTGTTAAAATTAAGACACCAGGCCCTAAATGGAGTTGATTATGCTAAGCCCCACATCACCAAACTGACTTAATTACAATTTTGTCTTTCCCAGAAATGGAAGCTTAAACCAATCAATCAGAAATCACCTGACTAGCACTAGTTAGGTAATCTGTCTCATATACCCCTGCCATCCTCTAAAGGAAAGTAACCTTGCAGTAACCAACCTGCTTTTTTGCCTGCTGTAATTTCCTTGTTCCTACTCCCTTCTGCCTGTAAGCCTTTCAGTTTGTACTGCTCCTTGGAACTCCCTTCCATCTACTAGATTAGACGTTGCCTGATGCATGAATCATTGAATAAAGCCAATAAGATCTTTGTAATTTATTCAGTTGATTTTTTCTTTTTTTTTAATTGAAACACAGTTGACACACAATGTTCCATTAGTTTCCTGTGTACAGCATAGTGATTTGACTATATGTTATGCTCTGCTCACCACAAGTGTAGCTGCCATCTGTTACCTACCACACAACACTATTACAATACCATTGACTACATTCCCTATGCTGTACCTGTTATCTCTGTGGTTTTGCTTTTTAACACTCTGAATGAACATAAATTACAAAGATAAGAAATACATATGAAATTCATATGGTGCACTTATAGGTAGAATCTTAAAAAGAAGAAATCAAACTCAGAAACAGGGTAGAAAAGTGGTTGGCAGAGGTTGGGGGACTGAGAGAGACAGAGAATGTTTGGCAAAAGGGTATAAACTCAGCTATCAGATGAATAAGATCTGAGAATCTCATGTAAAACAGGGTGACTATAGTTATAATACTATGTTGTATATTGAAATTTGCTAACACAGGAGAACTAAATGTACTCACCTCCACCCAAAAAAAGATAAATACATGAAGTGATGGATGTGCTAATTAATTGAATGGCAAGGTGAGGGATCCTGTCACAGTGTATTTGTTTATCAGATCACCATGATGTACACTTTAGATATCTTATAATATTAAATATCGATTATTACCTTGATGAAGCTGAAATTTATATATATAATACATATTGTAAATGGTTTTATGTTTCTATAATTCTAAAGCCTATAATATTTTCCTTGGTGATTATGGAAGGAGTAGGCACTCAGGACAAATCAAAGAGACTTCTCCACTCCCGCATTATTCTCAGTGGTTTAGCCCCTTTATTTTTTAACCCTGTTCACATCATGCATTGGGCTGACCATGGCCAAGAATGTAGGACAGAGCAATGTGGATGGAAACAATCCCCCCTGCCCCACAGAACCATGAATTGCCTAAGTCTACTTGTTCACCTTAGGGCCTTGGCTGCCTCAATAGAGTGGTATCACGTGGATAGGGGTAGGGGGACAATTTAGTGTAAAGGGGAGAACATTAAATTTGGAAACAAAGACTAGTACACTAAAACCATTGTTGTTTTTGGTGTGGTTGGTTAGGTTTCTTTGTTATTTTTTTTATTATTATTATTTCTTTCAAAACAAGAGAGAGCAAAATTAATACTTACTGAGCACTTTTCTAACAGACTGTCCCCACCCCGTGAATGCTCAAACTGTGTCCTGCAATGCTTTTCCTCATTAACCACAGTGATCATTTTGCTTTTTCTGCAATCCTGTCAGCTGATTTCCTTTTGCCATTTCCTTTCCCTCAAAAATGCTTTTAAGCCTCTCTCCTTAAGAACTACGTGGATGTCTCTCTACCCTCCTTCAGAACCGTGTTGAAATGGTCATGTTTTCAGTGAGATGCTCTCCTACCACCTTAGCATTCTTAAGGAAAAAACTGCCTCATCCATCTCATAATCTTTGGGGACTTAATTTCTCCCTCATCTGTACCTTCAGGAAAATAATGTACCAATGTTACAGACTTGTAAGATTGTATCATGATGGTGATGCATGTCTGTTATCACCATCTAATTGACACATATTATACACACAAAGAGCATTTATTTGTTTGTTTTCTGTCTCTGTATAATAATACAAGCTTCATGAAATCAGGGATTTTAATTTCTTGTGTTTCCCGCTATATTTTCAGTGCTATTGACAGCACCTGGTATGTGATAGGGATTTGATAAATCTTTACTGAAAGAATAAATAAATACATAAATAAAGAAGGTAAAATTTAGAATTTTAGGCCAAATAGGTCTGGCTCCAAAGCTAACATTTCTATCATACCATTTTATGCTAACCCGTCTTTTTTCTACTGATATAAGAGCCATTTGCTCCAGCACTGGCTTTAATATCTGATGTGAACCCCACTAACAAAGTATTTTAATGTGAAAGTGTTCATTACTCATTATACAAGGGGTCAGAAGTTCCCCAAAAAAGATCTAAAAAAAAAAAATAGATTTAATATGATACTTGTGATCCAGACCCAGAAATAATGCGTTCTATCCAGAAATGTATCCCAGAAGATGAGTCCAGAAAAACCCAGAGAAGTGGAAAAAGCAAAGACACAGATCCAGCCATGCCTGAGGAGCCAGAGTGTAATATAGGTAGAGATTATTTTGAGTTACAAACCACATTTCTACTTTTGATGCCAAGAACTCTTGGTGTCAACATGGAAGAACATTATCTTATTTCACCATTGTAAGGTTGGGTAGGAAGGAGAGGTTCAGAATGTCAACCTTTTTGGATACTGGGATTTTTACACAACCAGCTAGGGAGGTGGGCTTTCACTGTGGATTTTCACAGAAACCCAATAAAAAACAGTAAGAATTCGAGGTGGATTTCCTCACCCTTAACAGCTGATACTGATGCCAGCTTCTAAATGTTTTCCTAATGACCCATTGTTCAAAGGAAGAAAGCACGGAAAGATCACTGGCTTTTGAATGAAGCAAACAAAGGATCGAAACAGATCTGTACCATTTACTAACCAAACATAGGAGTGTTTCATCTTGCTGATTTTATTTCCCTTCTTTCTAGATGATAGAATGGTACCCAAGTAGCTTGTTTTGAGAGTCCCTGATCTTAATCACCGTGCTGGTTGCATGCTACTCCTTTTGCCCTGAAAGGACCCCACTATCTCCCTTCCTTAACCTTTATATTGCTCAGAAGCCACCTCTTGCCTTAGGGCAGGGTGCGTTACCTACTCTCATGGTATTGGAGGCCTTTCCTTACAACACTTTCTATCTTTTGTAATTTTTCTTCCACCTTTTGTGATTATTTTATTATCATCTCTCTCCCTGGTAGATTCTAGGCATTGTGAAGGTAGAGCTTTTGGGTTCTGTTGAGTGCTATACCCTCGGTATTGAGCACAGTACCTTGATGAGAGCAAGCTCTGAGGAAACGTGTTTTGAATGAACACACATATACACGTGAAATTATGAAACAGGGATTGTATTAGCAACTTAGAGGTCATTCCTCTATGGCCTCTTTTAAGTTCCTTTATTCTCTGTGTTTCGTCCTGGACCCAGGAGGTAACTGATTCAAATCTGTGCTGCATCTGTGAACCAAGTTTTAGCATCCCCCCCATACCCACTCCAAGTCATTGCCTGGGCAGAGATAATCAACATGGCCAGTGTGTGGGAACCTCAGCCTTAGGTGGTGTTTAAGAGCTAAGAATGTTCATCATCATTAGCCATCAGGGAGATTCAAATCAAAACCACACTGAGATACCACCTTACACCAGTTAGAATGGCCAAAATCAACAAGACAGTAAACAACAAATGTTGGAGAGGACGTGGAGAAAGGGGAACCCTCTTCCACTGTTGGTGGGAATGCAAGTTGGTGCAGCCACTTTGGAAAACAGTGTGGAGATTCCTCAAGAAATTAAAAATAGAGTTACCCTATGACCCTGCAATTGCACTACTGGGTATCTACCCCAAAGATGCAGATGCAGTACAAAGAAGGGACACATGTACCCCAATGTTCATAGCAGC
>CM052899.1:168467406-168503191 GCA_028534135.1 Potos flavus
TTTTGGAGGGGAGGGGGTGGGGGGATGGACGAGCCTGGTGGTGGGTATTGAGGGGGGCACGTATTGCATGGAGCACTGGGTGTGGTGCATAAACAATGAATCTTGTAACACTGAAAAAATAAAATAAAAGTATTTGGGGATAAAAAAAAAATAAGAGCTAAGAATCATTGTAATCTCAATGACAAGAGGGCCTGAAATTACCTTCTTCTTCACACGTTCTCCCCATTTTCCAGGCCCCCACATTAGAGATGAAAGGCAGAACCCTGCTATCCAGCCCCAGACACTTCCTACAGTGAAACCCAAAGATTATAGACCTTAAATGACTCTCCCTGTGCTCCAGGAGTTAATTTATAGCTTGGTTACAGCTTATGAGGCTGCATAAGTCAGTTCACAATAGTGAATGTAGGGAGAGATCAATCATGACTGTTACGTTTTCAGTGTGCTTCTCCAAATGCAAGGAGAGCTGTATTTTCTTTTTTCTTTCGATGGGGAATGGGCATCCAGCTATCCGATCTGTTTGGGAGTTCAAGAAATGATATAATCTATTGTCCTGAAAACTTACTTGGCATGTTCTAAAATAACAGCATGAGAGAAGACTCATTCTTTTCTTTCTTTTCTACTTTTCTATCCAACTGTATGACTTGAGGACAGAAACAGATTACTTTATGCGACTTGGTTTAAACCCAACATGATTACTTAGAGGCAAGAATCTATATATTCATAGTGAAAGAGGATTTAGTGGAAGCACAGAGAGTAGGGAGATGTAAGGCACAAGTCTGGATATAAAATGAAAGGAAATGCCCAAAACCTCAGTAGTCAAGATAAATAATATTTTAATGTAATATTTGGAAAAAAAGTCAAAATTAAGCCCAAGAATCTATGATGAGCAAAATGTCAACAGCATTTCTCCTTTTGCTTCAGGCTACAGTATTCCTCAGTATATCAAGCCTTTATTTAAATTTTTGATATTTTGTTCATTATGGAATTTTTTGCTTTTTAAAATATTATATACCATATTATTTATCTTGGTTATGGCATATTTGGATTTTCCTTAAATTGTGTCCTTGAGATGAATGCCTTATTAGCCTCATCTTTGCCTAGACCTGGCTCTACTTAGTGTAAAAACAAGTTAGGAGACAGAATGGTCCCAGAGCCATCCATGTAAGCAGGGGACATTGGGAATATCACAGAATTTCTGAGTTACCTTAATTTCCTCTCAGCAGCATACACAGAGGTTTTTCACCTACCAATACAGCCTCAGCCAGTGTCTGAGTCAACCCTCATCAACCTGGGGAACCATAGGCTAATACCAGCAGAAGGATAGGATCTAAAATAACATCAACAATAGCTGGAATTTATCTATCATGTTTTTATGGCAGATATTTTTACATGGATAATAATGATAGTATTTGAAAAAAAAATCAAATTGATGCATTTTAACTTTCTTGTTTTCTCCAATCCTAAAGTTTTATTTTCCCAGACAGGAGATGGCAGAGACTTGGCCCCCTTAGCAAGGCAATAAGCTTGAAAGCCAGGTCTAGAAGACCAGAATAAAGGTTTCCATAGAAAGGATGTAGGAAAAGTTACAGTTAACACAGCCCACACCAAGGATTATTCTAGGTACTTTGTGTATAAAACTCACATACACCTTTAAGGATCTTATGAGATAAGGAATTTAATATTTCTGTTTTAGATAGGAAACTGAGATATAAGAGGTTAGTGATCTCCCCAAAGTCAAATGGTTGTTTAACACTCTACCCAGTTAATCCCTATACCACAGAGCCTCTTTGATACGGATACAAATACCAAGAAGGAAGAAACAAGCCCATTCTGGCTCCAGGACCAGCGCCAAGAGAAAGAGGGAATAATAGTCAGGTTGTGTCATGATATGCTACACTAACAATGAGTCTCAAATGTCTCCATTTAATTCTGAATCACAGAGAGTCCCAGCTGCCTTTATGCAACACAGTAAACTAAACCAGGATGCTTCTTTCTCATGACTCCACCAGCCTCATGAGTTCCCCATGACCACTCATGGTAGAGGAGAAATAAATTGAAGAATCCTGCAGGGATGTTTCCCTGCCATAGTGTAGAGGTGGCTCAGGTCACTTTGCTCCTGTTTCATTGTCTAAAAATAGTAACGAGGCCCTACCTGAATAAAAAGAGGTTCAGAATAATAGCCTCTCATATACCTAGAGAGGAGACTCTGATTAAATATGGGAAAGCACTAGGTGAAAGGCAGGAATTGCAAGCTGCTTTAACTTCTCTACTCCCAGAGTCCAAAGCCCTGAAAGGATACTTGCTGTGTTGTACTGTTTTTTAGATAAATACTTTGGAAAAAGAAAATGTTCCTGCCTCTTTGCTCCTTTGAGCCCCCCGAAGTAGGTTGCCTGGCAAACTGTCCTCTCTGCCTTCACCCCTCGCATGGGGTGGGAGGAGGGGCAGTCACAAAGGGTACGTGTGTTGGTGAGAGGTAGCTAGGCAGAGGAGGGCCTGAGTTTAGCTCTCCAGATTCTTATGTGGTATGAAAGGATCAGGAAGTTCCTAAAGGCCCAGAAAAAGGAGGATGCTAGTTTCTGAGAGTTCTGGCTAGTGAAATTTCCAGAGAGACTTTGCAGCAGGAACAGAGTAGACCTCCAAACAAGGCCTGCAGGAAGGACTTCCCTGGGCCAGGGGATAGATGGGAGTCACAACAATGACTTAGGATTCCAACTTTCATTGAAATTAATGTGAGTGCCAAGCAGTCATAGAGCATAAATGAGATCCATAGTGGGTGGGGTAAAGAAAACTACATGTTTGACAGCTGTCGACCTCAGAGGCCCCCTAACCATCTGTCCCCGCCTACTCCACGTACACAAGAATGCTTTTGCTAAGAAAAGAAAACAAAACAAAACAAGAAATAGATTACTTAGACGATCCCTAACAGTCATCATTTTTACCCAAATAAGACAAGGCATTACTAGAAAGAATTGTGTGGTAGGCAGAATAACGGCTCCCACAAAGATGCCCACGTCCTAAGGCCCAGAACTCATGAATATGTCACCTTACATGGCAGGGAAGACTTCAACAGATGTGATTAAGGGCACAGAATTTAAGATTGGGAGATTAACCTGGATTGTCTGAGTGGGTGCAATCTAATCATGATTCCTTAAAGGGAGATGATCTTACTGGTCAGAAAGAGAGACTGACGATGGAGTCAGAGAGGTGTGGTGTGAATTAGTTGGTATGATTTGAAACTGGTGAGAAGAGGCCTCACACCAAGCCATGCAGAGCCCTCTAGAAATGTCCCTCAGTGGACAGTCAGCAAGAAAATGGGGATCTGAGCCTAAACAACAGCAAGAAAGTGAATTCTGCCGACCACCTGAGTGAGCAGGAAACAGATGCTCCCCTAGAGCCTCCAGAAATGAATGCAGCCCTGCCAGATCCTTGACTTTGGTCCAGCGAGACCTGCACTGGATGTCTTACCCCTAGGATTGAAGGATAACAAATCTAGCTTGTTACGAGCCACTAAGTCTATGGTAATTTGTTATGGCAGCAACAGAAAACTACTATGAGCTCTCTAAATTAGTGTGAACAAAGAGTGTGTTGTTGTTGTTGTTGTTGTAATTTTCCCTACTACCTGGTGTTTGAGGGCTCATGAAGAAGCCCAGACTATGTTTTTCTCATTTCCATTTTCTCTGCATATCTGAGCTGTAATAGGAACCATTTTTGTGAACCTGCCACATACACCCTGTGTTACTCTTTTCTCAAAATAACCCCACGAAGCACATGCTATTGTGATTCTTACATACTGTTGTGATTCATTTGCAGATATGAAATTGCCGGTTAGTGAAGGCAGGCAAGATATCCAGGATCACCCTACTAGTAAGAGGCTGAACTGGGGTACAACTGGATCCATCTGATGGTAATTCTCAATGAGTCCCTGTTGTTTCAGTGTCTCCTGTCTCTGCTTAGAGGCTTGTCTCTCTCAAGCTCTTCCTCTCCAGCCAGTTCTTCTAAAATGTAAATCTGATTTTTTCTCTTTGCTATATGAAATTATAGGCTGCTGATCTTGACCCTGCATATCTCTCCAGCCTCATCTCCCAGCCCCCTTTCTGTCACTATCCCATTATACTGACTACTTCCAGTTACCACACAGTGAACTCATTGGGCCTCAGGGCCTTTGTTTAAGCTGCCTCTTTGGAGCTAGTCTCAAGGTCCCTTGGTTGAACATATATTCCCATCAGGCCACAGCCATTTTCCCATGAGACCTAGATCTCTGCCATTTCCCCCCTAGGTGTCTGCTTTGGCTCCCATCTACATCCAATTATTTTTACTGGGCTGGGTTCCATCTTGGACCAAGTTCACTTTTGCCATTCCCCTGATTTGATGGCTAATCTTGATCAAGACTGAATATCTTCAGCAATGGACTGCATCTGAACCAGACTCACCAAACCATCTAGAATCTTTATCTCCACGGTTGTCTCTTTCAAGCCTTATTTATTTCAAAGAACTTCTTGATGCCACATTTCACCTACCTCATGGGCCTTTTAGTGCTAAGGTAACCAATGGAACTACATCAGAAAAGTCAACAGTCAATAGAATTCATCTCATAAGACAAGACACACATGAAAATCCAATAATTATCACTCACCTTGTAGAATTTGAGAATGAACCACACCATAAGCTTACCAAGTCACAGATGTGAGTTATAAACACAGAAATTACCCAAGAATCCCCTTCTTTGAGCTGAGTCTTCAGTCCTTCCAATTCCTTCCTTCTATTCAAAACTCATGAATTGAAATTTGTACAAATTTTCTTCCTAACACACTGTTCCCAAAATGTGTTTCAAGGAGTATTCAATTAATCAGTTTACCTGGGGTGAGGTAGTCAAATAATTTGGGGCAATGCTTCCTGTTAAATTAACCCCTTGTTGGAGATTCAAACAGCTGGTTAGCAGTATTGCAGTAGAGAAGGTGTTTATGTTAAACCCAGAAATTTTCAAATTTATTTGCTCATAGGATCTCCTTTTTTCATGAAATCTATTTGTACTCTCCCATGTCAATATTTCATCCTTTGGGGGTCACTAGCTTTGTCAGTTCTGATCATGCTTACATCCTTTTGTGCTCTGTTGGGAGGAAATCCGGCTTGACTTCTTCCTTGTAGAGCCCACCAGTAACCCAGACCATGTAAAAAGCCTACCTCTGCCACCTCTGCCACCTCTGCCATCCCAATAACATTCTTACACTCCCTTCCAGAAGAACTTTTTTCTGTTAACCGTCATGATCTACAGTCTCTCTATGGCAAGGTTGTGCTATTAAATCTTTTGGTGGAAACATTTTGTGCTTCACTATGGAGGGGGGCATCTTGAAACCCCTTCTTTTGGGAACCCCTGTGGCACTTCCTGCCTAATGTGATTTTAAATCCTCCTGTTTCTACATCTCCTACCTCCAACTATTGTTCAGAAAGCTACTTCTTCTGAAACTCTTGAAGTTCAAGAGTTATTGGCACAGTCCTCCTGATTTTCATGTGTAAACTGTCTTCAGAATCCCCTTGAAGGTCTGTTAAAACACCAATTTCTGGGGTGCCTGGGTGGCTCAGTGGGTTAAAGCCTCTGCCTTTGGCTCAGGTCATGGTCTCAGGGTCCTGGGTCAAGCCCAGCATCGGGCTCTCTGCTCAGCAGGGAGCCTGCTTCCCCCTCTCTCTCTGCCTACCTCTGCCTACTTGTGATCTCTCTCTGTCAAATAAAATAAATAAAATCTTAAAACAAACAAACAAACACAAAAACACCAATTCCTGGAGCCCACCCTGGAGTTTCTGGTCCAACAAGTCTTCAGTGGAGGCCAAGAATTTGCATTTCTAACAATTCCCGGGTCATGCTTATTCTAGAGACCATATTTTGAGAACCACTGCTGTATAGAAACAGTTGTATATATAGAATAGCTTTGCCTTCAAGAGGATTTCAGTTATCCTAGTTGATAAGACCAATACATATAATAAGAAAAAGTGAAAGAAAAAATACAAACACAGCTGTCTGATTATCAGGACAAATAATCTGAGATCTATTGGGATATCGACACCGTAATAAAGTAGTGTGTTGGGGCATAGAAAGAAAAACAAATAGTATCCCTGTTATATTTTTCATCTAAAAGATAAGACAGAAATTACACTGTGAGAATAGTACCAATATGGTCAACAAGGTGTTCTGTGGGGTGTGGAGCTGCTAGAACTTACATAACACGGGACTGCCAGTCACCTACACTAATTTATTCACTTTTAGCATATTTTATTAGATAGGATATGAGTTTCAATGACTTTAAAAATGTACTTCTAACTGTTCTAATGAGAGGGGCACAAGCTATCCAGGCTGAAATAGTGGCTACCGTGAGCTTGCCCGAGGCTTCCCTATTGTGAAAAAGGAGCAAGCTTCAGCTTTTGCACAAAGTGCAGAAAACGACAGGGAGGGCAAACTCCTTTTCTCTTTAGTTTGCAATCTTCAATTTGTTTACAACCATTAATATGTAACCTTCCCGCCTAGCTAAAACTTCTAAGTTTTATACGTGAGCACAGGTACTGGGGGTGCAGTGAACAATCCTGGCAACATGCATCGTAATGCACTGTGATTTCCATGTTCCTGGTAGGATTTGGATAGTAAGAGATTATGGGAAAATTATTTCAGGTCGCACTAAAGAATTAATATGTGAGAACAATTATGTTTATAAGAAGAGAACTAGCATTTCTTTTACACTCCAATTCATCAGACACTTTGCATTGCGTGTCTCATTTAACCCTTCCTGGGACTCCACAGGTAACCTTGTTTATTTGCTATTTTACAGATAAAGGAAGCGAAGCTCACTGAGATTCCCCAGTCTCTCCAAGTCTACGTGGTTAGGATTGGCGGAGCCTACGGGGAAGGTCTGTCTACCTCCTTAGATCTGATAGGTTGTACAGCTTCGGTGAAGCTACAAGCCTGTCTCACTGAGTGCACTTGTAGCAGAAAACACATCAGAGCTGGTTGGAAGGGCTGAGATAATAGGTCTCAAATGTTAGGATAAAGGATGTTCGCCTGAAGTTTGGAAAATCTACATTTTGTGTAAGGTTCTCAGCAGGACACATCTGACTGTGTCATGAGGATAAGCAGCTGGAGATATGTCTGTTACCCTGCAGGCGCAGGAGTCAGAATGGCAGAGAGTCTGACGTCCTTGGCAAGGGACCCAAGCACGCTGGTAAGAACTCACCTTGAATGTCGGCCTTGGCTTCAATCAGAATTAGATCATTTGACTGTGGGCTCAGGGAGAACGAGGCTCAGCATACCCATTCTAAAGTATCTGTTTGACAGAGTAAGTTTCTCAAGGACAGAACACGGTGTAGGCATAGAAGCACACTCAGCTTCATTGTCTTAAGTACTGAGGTCATGGACTGATGTGGAGGTATTTACAGAACACCATCTATATAGAAGGTGCTATTTTAGATTCTGAAAATTAAAACGAGACACAATTATGGCCTTCAAATGACTAGTATGGGAGACTAATAAAGAAACAGTTCCAATACACTCTGATATGTTACAGCAGAGGAAAGCCCAGAACACTACTGAAACAGACCACAGTATATTTTCTCCTTCCCTGGTACTAATATCCAAGGGGGGTTGAACGGTTGCTTGGACCGATTCAAACCCCCAGCTCACCATGGGAAGACGCATCCACTAGTTCCCTCATGTCTGAAAATGGGATGATTCCCACACATGGTGTGCATGCACTGACATGCACAGAGTAATTGTCCTTTATAATTGAAAATGTGGCCACTGACAGTTTTATGTCGATGACAGTCAACCACTGTCAACGGGATTTTATGGTGAATTTACAGTAGCAGGCTCCGAGTCCTGCGTTAATAGGCCTTCTGCCTCTGTGATAAGGCCCACATTAGAAAAAGGAGGGAGAGGAACTTCTAAACACAGCCCGATGCTCCAGCTCAGCTGCTGTGGGCTCTGGGCTATTAAATATATTCCTGGCTCAGGAGTCACATTACAGATGATATTTCCTTGAAGAGCAGCCATAATCTCACCTTCCTGTCATCTGGCCCAGAAACTGCAGCTATAAATCATGATACCAGCAGCAGACCACTCCCCTCTCATCATAGATCTTTGGGGTAGGAGTCTTCAGTAATGCTTGATGTTTGACAAAATATTGGAAAATAAACTTGCAGCTCTGAACCTACGGTCTGAGAAGTTTAAAAATCATGGCTGTCAAATTTCCAGCCACCTTGGGTAAGTTAATGAGCAAAACATGGAAATTGACTCATTGGTAAGGGTTGTGATTGTCGCAAACAGCTTGTGGCAGTAAGACTTCACAGTAAACATAACATCAACGTGTGCATTTAATTAAAATGATGTCTATTTTTGCAGGTAGTTAAAATGCCAGACACTTTGCTAAGACTCATTTATTCTATTTAATCCTTAGGGAGACATATTGCTATTCCCATTTAACAGCTAGGGAAACAATTTTAGAGGTGCTGAACACTATTGCCCAGGAAAAAAGAGCAGAGGGAGGTTTTGAACCCAAGTCTGTCTGATGACAGCATCTGGATTCTTCACACACTGTTACTCATTCCTCTTTAACCCCCGAACATGGCTTTGTTATTGTTCTTGTGGTTGTTTTTATTTCCTGAATCTTTTATTTCATATCTTCTCATGTTCTGTCGTCTGAAGGTAGTTGTAATCACATGTAGCTACTGAGAACCACTGTCCAAACCACCTCTCCGAGGGGAAGGTTAAGAATCCTTCTCTTCCATCTCTTCCTTTAGGGGAGAAAGATGCTCTTTGGATACTGAGCACACAGAATTCCTTGAAAAATCCCTGTTAAATGCCACAGTCAAAAAGCAGTTTTAGTAAATAAAAACCTTACTACATGTGCCATATGGCCAGGAGAGAGAAAGAAATGGTATATGAATGAATGTAAGAGATGACCACAATCAGGGAGCCTGAATGGCTCATCAGTTGAGCATCTGACTCTTGAATTTGGCTCGGGTCCGTGATCTCAGGGTCATGAGATCGAGCCCCACGTCGGGCTTCACCCTGAGTGTGGCGTCTGCTTGCATTTCTCTCTCTCCTCTCTCCCTTTCCCCCGACCCTGCTCTAGAAAATAAATAAATAGATGCCCACAATCCCTTCTTTGAAAACCAGAGGAGCTCTTGTGACCTCCAACATTATGCAGCTCTACCAGCAGGGGCTGGGGCCATAGCACATAAACACATTAATACTTCTGTCATAAAAAACCCACAAAGATCCACACTTCATGTAATATCTGAAGGCGATACACTAACTCCCTTTTAGGGTCAGGGAATTAGTGACCAATCAGGTCAGGGAAGCTAAAAATTAAATTAAGAGAAGTATGCTTTTCTTTCAAAGCTTCTATTCTTACCCCAAGACATCATCTTCTTTGGTTCTCAAAAACATTCTCTAGAAGAGAAGAAATCATTCTTTCTAATGACTTCTGATGTCCTTTGGTATCAAAAGGTAAAATCCCTAGCCCACCACCTCATATCTCTAATTTGCGTTAAGAGGAGCTCTGGAATTCAGATGCCATGACTGTTCTACAGAGCGTTTCTGCACTGTCCTGGACAGCTTAAGCCTAAAGTGCCACACAGACTTGAGTTCGAATGCAGGACCTTCCTCTTCCTCCCCAGATGACCTCGAGCAACAGAGTCTGGCTTCCACCTCCAGTTCCCACATCTCAAAATGCACAGATACTCAAACTGGGAGATGGTGGTAAAGTGAGGCTTTGTGGGTGGAGGTTGCTTTTCGAAGCCCTGGCTCATTCCCATCTCACCTCTCTCTTAACACCGCCCTGCCTCCCTGGTCTGTGATGTCTCCTACAAGTGCCTGAGTGCCAAATTCTGCCGTGAGTCAGGAGAGATGTTTCTTCTTCCTTCTCCTTTCTCTCTTTTCTTGGGTCCCAGAAGTGGAAAGATTCAGAGAAAAGCATGAACACATTGATCCATGAGGAGCCCAGTGTCCATCCTTGGTTCTCATCACTGTCCAGAATGTGACGTTCCTTGCCTGTGTCAAAACACTAGTGGCCATGGCAGTCATCTGCTTTACCACACGCCGGTGGGATATATACCCTCCTGACCTTTCAAGAAATCAGCATGTATACAGCAAGTGATCAAACATGAATGGTGCCATGGAAGTACAGCATGTCATCTACTTGCTCAAAAAACAGTGATTTGTCGGGCGCCTGGGTGCTCAGTGGGTTAAAGCCTCTGCCTTTGGCTCAGGTCATGATCTCAGGGTCCTGGGATCGAGCCCCGCATTGGGCTCTCTGCTCAGCGGGGAGCCTGCTTCCCCCCTCTCTCTGCCTGCCTCTCTGCCTACTTGTGAGCTCTCTCTCTGTCAAATAAATAAATAAAATCTTAAAAAAAAAAAAAAGAAATATTCCAGATAACACAGACATTTCACGTCAGAAACTGAAGATCGAACTAATGATCTTAGATGGCTTTGGTCCAGGGCATTGTTCTACTTCTCTAGACGATTTCTCCAGAGAAGTCTTTTAAACAAGTGATGAGAAGGGTGCTGTTCAGGTCTCTTACAAGTGACCCAACAACCTAGCAGCTTCAGCCACCATCTCAATATGTCCTTTGATTCCATGGGTCGGGAGTTTGGGAAGGGCATAGCAGGAATGGCTGGCTTCAGTGACATCCTGAGCCGCGGCTGGAAAATTTAGCTTCAGGGGTGACTCGGTGGCTGCGGCTGGAGTCCTGGGGCGGTGATTTTACCCACTCAGCACTGGCTGAGACCTGCGGTGTGCATTCAGCCCCTCCGCATGGCTCACAGTATGGGATGATCAGAGTAGTGAGACCCCTGACGTGGGGCTTTGGGAGCCCGAAGCAAATAAGCTGGGCACCAGCCCGAAGCCGGATTACATTTTATGACTCAACCACGCAAGTTACACAACACCACGTCTGCTGCATTCTGTTGGCTTCAAGTTAGTCACTGAAGTTGTCCCAGATGAAAAGGGAAGAACACGTAGTCCTCTCTCAAAAGGAAGAATATCATCGGCATGTTTAAAACTGCCACAGAAGCTTCAGCCCTGCGTATTTCAGGGAACTGTTTGTTCAACCAATGAAATTAGAGGTCTTCTCTTGCCTAAAGTTTCACCTGGTTTATAAACTGTTTCTGAAGGTGAAGGACCTTGGCCTTGACTTCATTACATCTGCATTCCCTATTCTACTCCGGTCAGGGTCCTTGATAATAACTGAATGTTTTCTGATTTACACTGAGCATGGCTGCCTTTATTAGTTCCTAACTGTGTTCCATATTTTCATTACTGTAATGCCAATCACACATATTATATTAAAATGATTCATTTGTGCTGAATTTTACACTTGTCTTTGTCGTTGTCCCATAAATATCGTGCAATGTTACTTTTACAACCTGGTAATTTTTTTCCTGTATAAACATTCATATTTAACAACAGCAACAATAATGATAATAATACTATATCTTGATCAAATAATATGTCCTTATTTGGTCTTAAGAAAACATGGCTCCAGTTAGATTCACAAATAAACAGTTTTCCATAATTTAATGACTCTTTTTTTCTCAAGAAAGATGAAAATAAATCCCAAGCCAGTAAATTATAATGGCAATTCTAGTAAGCATTTAATGAATACCAACTGTGTCCTAAACGTTGAGCTAAGAGTTTTACACATGCTTGCTTGGGTAGTGTGGTATAAATGCATACAGTCTCTGGGTCCCTGGGTGGCTCAGTTGGTTAAGCGACAGCCTTAAGGTCAGGTCATGATCCTGGAGTCCCAGGATCGAGTCCCACATCAGGCTCCCTGCTCAGGGGGGAGTCTGCTTTTCCCTTTGACCCTCTCCCCTCTCATGCTCTCTCTCTTTCTCTCGCTCTCAAAGTAATAAAAAATCTTTTTAAAAAAATAAATGGATACAGTCTCTGAGGGAAGATAGAACTTATTTGGCATTGGGCTCTGTCCTTTATTAACTATATAAGCAAGGGCAGTTGACATCACCTCTGTGTTAACAGAAAAAGAGGAAATGGTTATGAAGGTTGATTATATGAATAAATATACATATAGCACTTAGCATGAGACCGAACAACAAGCAAGCATCCTGGGAATGAGAGATTCTATTCCTTACCAAAATCTTATTTTGTACAGCTCACATTTACTGAGTGCTTATTAAGTGCTAGGCTCTGTTACAGGGTGTTACATTTATTAAGTCATTAATCTTCATCAAAACCTATGTGGTGAGCACTGTTGTCATCCCCATTTTATAGATGTTAAGACTGAGACTCAAAGAGACTTGCCTACTCAAGATCACAGTCTGTGGCAGAACTATGTGGCTGAGTCATAAGATCAAAATTCAAAGACTGCCTCCATTTCCAAATGTATTTACTTATGCTCAGGACACTTTGAAAACCACAAAATGGCCTGGATGCACTATTATTCCAGTATGGTGATGCCCATAAATCTATTTGGCATTCTTCTTTTGATTGGACCAACCCACTGTATTAGTCAGAGCTCTGCAGCAAAACATAGAATGTATATATAGAGAGAAGGAGATTTATCTTAAGAATTGGCTTATGCAATTATGGAGGCTGACAAGTCCAAAATCTGCAGGGTGATCAAGAAGGGCAGAAACCAAGGAAGAGCCAGTGTTATAGTTTAAGTGTGAAGGCCATTTGCTGACAGAATTCCCTCCTGCTCACAGGAAGTCAGTTTTTTTTTTTTGTTCTAGCAGTCCTTCAACTGATTGGATAAGGCCCACCTACATTATGGAAGGCAATCTTCTCAAAGCCTAATGGTTTAAATTTTAATCACATCTGAAAGAAAGAAAGAAGAAAGAAAGAAGAGAGAGAAAGAGAGACAGAGAGGAAGGAAGGAAGGAAGGAAGGAAGGAAAGAAGGAAGGAAAGAAGGAAGGAAAGAAGGAAGGAAACAAGATAAAGAGGGAGGGAGGGAAGGAAGGAGGGAGGAAGGGAGGGAGGGAATGAGGAAAAGAAAAGACAAGTGTTTGACCGTATATCTGGGCACCATGGCCCAGCCAGTTGACACATAAAATTATCCATCACACTCAGTATCAAAATAGAATCAAATAACAAACATCAATTGCAAATTATAAATAGGGGAAAAAAGATTATTTTAGAGGAAAAAACAGAAATGGTGAAATGGATAGTGAATACATGTCCTCATTGCTTTTTTCTGTCACTGCACTGAATACTGAAAAAAGGGGAAAAAGAATATATTCAACAGGAAAAGTAACAGCATAGAATATCATACGTTGGTGCACATATAAAACCATTTATAACCACCTTAACAGACACTGTACTTTTGGTTAAAAAAAAAAAGGTGGCAGGTGTGGATGAGAGGCAGCAGGGGGGTCCCATCACTCTCCTTGTGCACTTGGAGGGGCTGCCAAGACAACAGGGCAGCATCTGGGCCCGGCAGGTTCAGAACAGGAAGGGGTAAGTCCTCCCTGCAGTTGGCACCACAGGTGATCCAGGCATGCAGAATGCAGTCTGCAGGCTTTGCAACCAGAGCTAGGAACCACTGTGCCACTGGAAAGTTCAAGGTCCAGAATGACATGTGACATAGGAGTTATCACTTATTATATGGATATATAAGCCACATTTTTAGATGGTCTACCTAAAGTGTCTTTGGCCATATTATAAGTAAATTGAAGAGGTAGTATTTATTTTTTCAATAGGTGGATGGATGAAATGAATGATCTGTGGGAGGATGGGTTGATGAGTCCTCAACTTAAGTTATTTACTTTAATTTGGGTCCCTGTTTCCTGCAGTGTAAGTGACACTTTCTTTGACTCTACCTGAAGAGGGTAAAAAATGCTAAAGATGTTCAAAACAAATCTTGGAAGTCCATATAATCTTAAGAAATGTATTGACTGTCAAATTTATAGCTAGACTGGCCAGCTTTATGAAGGAGACAGGGTGACAATATAGATATTAGAATGAAACTATTTATTTCTGTGAGTTACAAGTGACCATATAACTCACAAGTAATTCTGAAGTCTGTATATTCCAGGAGATTCATGCTGTATTGTATCATGGGGAATGGCTCATAATTCATGTGCTGGGCTTCCTTTGGTATGCCCAGCCTGAACAGTTAGGCATAAAATTCCTTTTCTCTTTCAGAAATGGAAATGCAACTGTGATTTCCTGGTGGCAGATTTATGTCTTGGAATAAGTGTTTAAAGAAAGGTTTGCATACATTGTTCTGTTTGACAAATGACAATAGTGACAGGTAGGCCATAGGGACACATACAGTGATGTCACTCCACCACACCCACCATGTTCTTTGTTTCCCCCAGAGTCCAACAACCACCCAGTAACACAGAACCTCAAAACTACACTAAAAATAACATTCACCCATGCATCTTAAATTGCAAAAGTAAATAATTGTAGAAAGACAACGTGATATAGAGTAGCCAAAAGATAAAATAAATATCCTTTCAAAGTCCACTACCAAAATGGTAATCGTTTTCATTAAGACGATAAATAGATTGGTCTATGTACACAGCAGGAGCCTCACAGACTGTGTTCTAGCTCTGTAGCCATGAGTTAGCTCAGTTCAAGGCCCTCTCGACCTGGGCGGAATGCTCGAGGATGACCATGGGAGCCTGCTTCCCACCACGGTACGGGGCTCTGGGTGAACTGACAGAATTTCTGGCGTAGTGAGGCAGGGAGTCAAACCAGGACTAAGCACGATCCCCTGACACTGCCGGGTGCTGCTTCCACTTGGCCATGAGCTAAGACAGCTTAGAGGAAGATCCCAGTAACATCCTTCCTATATTTTAAGAGTGCTCCATTCTATAAATATGCCATAATTTATTTTAATAATACACTTTTTGTTCATCTTACATATTAGTTTTAGCACCACATATACTTTACGTTCGAAAATCATCTGTGAAATGAATTGGGGTATTTCAAATATATATAATCCTAGTGTCAGCTAAAATGATCCAGCCTCTTTGGATCTAAATAATGATTGGCCTCAGGGCACCTGGGTAACTCAGATGACTAAGCCTCTGACTCTGGCTCAGGTCATGGTCTCGGGGTCCCGAGATTGAGCCCTCACATTGGGCTCCATGCTCAGTGGAGAGTCTGCTTGTCCCTCTGCCCCTCCCCCAACTCATGCTCATACTCTTTTTCTCTGTCTCTCTCCTCTCTCTTTCAAATAAATAAATAAAATCTTTAAAAAAAAATGATTGGCCTCAAACACTTGATTTCATGACATGTGAAAAGTCCAGTGCCCTTCCCCCCCAAATGGATGTCTGCAAATTCCCAGGGTGCTGAACTGTTCATACACACCTCTGTGTTTATACTCTCCCTGAAGGCCTTCGTGTGTGCCTTTTATCATGGTGAATGTATCTTGTTCTATATTAAAGTTTCTAGGTAGAGAATGCTAATCTGACTCTGGATTTTGGCAACTACAAAGCAGCTCGAATGACTTTCATAAGGCCTCCATGTAGAGAGCCAGCTCTACTGAGAATTCGGCGAGAGAGGGATTCAAAAGTCAGTATCGCAGTAGGCATTGGGTAGTAGGGCCACCTCTTCCTAGCCAACCCAGTGGAGATCTCTGGGTCTCCACAACCGAGGAATCCCTGTAGCCAAGCTGTGCTACCCAATGCTGTGTCCCCTTCCCAATGCCACCTGTCCTGCGGGAATCCAACAACATTTCAACTCCTGTCCATTTTCTTGGGCGTAACCATTTGGCCCTCCTTTGTTCTGAAGGCTCCTTTAGATTCTACTCTGAGTCCTGTGTCTTCACATCTAAATGGTCAACTGTCTACTCATTTGCTAAATAATGGTATTTCCTTCCAAGAGGAACTCCAATGCCATTTATTAAGATGACTTATAGTTATAAATTTTGTTTACATATACTGACTTACAGGAAAACTGGGGGAAAGGGATAAATATTCATACCAAGGAACCAAATACATCCCTTCCTTAACCCCCGGGACCACCCTCCAGGCCTGTACCATCCTTCTCCTGTGGTGCAATTCCCAATTTTTACCTTGTTTTTCTTTGCTCTTTGCAGCTGCCACCACCTATGTTATCTGTGTGAGTTCTCTTCCCTCTGTGTCTTGCTGGATAATGGAATAAGGTCATAAAGACTTTAACTCTTTGCTGCTCTGTAAGAGAACAACATGGACGATTTTCACTTTCTTATAAATATTTCTAATCATGCAAGTAGGCGTATAGACTTTATAATCACAGAAGAGAGAAGAAACTGGTTCAAAAAAATCACAAAGTCCTCTCTTTCATGTTTTCCTCTCTGAAGTCCCTGACTTCTTTTGGAGATGAACGGTGACATCTTTTGGATTTCCAGTTTTCTTTTTCTGTCTCTCAGAGTACAGTTCATTTTACCTGTCTTCTTCATTTTTAAACCTTATAACCTCCCTTAAAAGGGCCCTCTTTCTAGAACACGGACCCCAGACAACTAACTAGAGCACAGCCATAGCTATCCCTCATCTTGAAGGATCCAGGGTTTAGTAATGAGAAAGAAATGGACTAAAATCATAGAAAAAATATGATTCTAAAATCATAAAAAAACATAGAAAAAATATTTCTACCTATGGTTAAACATAGGTAGAAATATGTTTAACCACACTTAATTATATATATTTTTTAATCTGTAAAATGAAGCTAGTAGTATGGTGTAATAATTATATAAATTAAAGAGCCTGCGATATTTTTGATATTCAGATGTTCTTAACGAATCTTGGCACTATAGAAAAAGGAACGCCTGGCTTCCCTACAGCTTTGCTTTTAATTCTGTGACCTTGAGCAAATCACATCATTTTCCTTTAGTCTCAGCTTTGCCCCCTGCCAAATAAGGATAAGAAAACTGCTGTAGGCATTCATGAGTATGCACAGACGTCAGGTGAGGTGTCCAGTCCTTAAATATTCAGATGACATTTGCTTGACACCATGCCAGGTGCTACCCATACCCATGCGTGCATGATTCAGACTTCTCGCGACTTTGTTCCTAAAACCCCATTAAATGAGTTATGTCCATCCGTAATCTTAGAGTCCCTTTCATGTTGACACATGCCACACAGTAAAACCCAGGCCCTTTCTTTTGAGTATCCCAACAAATTCTGGCTAAGCAAGGTTTGTGGATGCCTGCTGACTTTATTGAGTTTTGGAGCAGAACCGGAAGGATGACCCAGACCTTCCGCTACTGTCTACCGTCTGCTAAAGGTGCTTGGCCTATTTTCAGTCCCTCCTCACTCCCACTGCCCATGGTCCCCTAAAAGCTCATTTCTTCTTCTGTTTAATATGCTCCAGGACGTGGTAGACCATCTTCCCCTAGGCTTGCACCGCAGAGGCACAGTAGATCTGGCGGGGTCTCCCCCATATCCTTCACTTTTCTCTGCCCCTTTGTTCCTGCCAAGGAAAGGGACACTAACATTTGCATCCCCACTATTACACTACCTCCTTGCAGGACAGAAGCAGCCACTGCCACTTTTGGTTTGAAACATTGCCTCCTTCCTAGCTCTCCTTTTACACGTGTAGAACATTTTATACTGAGTAGGTCCTAGATGACTAGTAGAAGAGAGGGGTGAGGGGGAAGATGAGAGCATGTGGACGGAGGGTATGGTCTGGTCAGAAGGAAAATCAATAACATGGAAAAAAACACAGAGCTGATGTGACAGAAGAAAAGTTCCCAGGCCAGGCGATCATATTGCTAAACACTCCTGACCTAATACCGAAATGGTCTTCGTTCTGTGTATATGAAAACGTAAGCCCTGAACTCTCTACCTGGATCATGGCCCCGTGCTCTTCCTGCTGATATAGAGCCCTCCCTCGACCTCCCTGCACACAACCTAGCACCTGTGAGTTAGGAGAACATCTCTCTTTCCTAGGTGGAAGCACAGATGCGGGAAGGCAATGATTTCAGAGGGTTTATTTTAGAAACAGAAAACGGCTTCCTAATGACAGGCTGGCTGGAGGGGGGTTGCGTCTCATCGGTTATGCTGGCAGATCACCCTCTGCTGATCTGTTTTGTCATTTTGTTGTCTGTTGAGGAGACAACAAAATGTTGGTGAGCAGCTGGTGGCAGAATTATGTTTTATGTACAAAATGTGGAAGAAAATTCTGGCCCGGTGCTGTAATTGCCTGATTGGGTGGGGGCGGGAGACTGAGCTATGCATTTATCCGAATTAAATGTGCTTTCTCTCCTCAAGGTTCGGCACGCTCCACTAGGATGGGAATTAGTGTGCGGAACTCTTTGTGCATTTCAGATAGGATTCTGTAAAAAATATGGCGTGAGATTTCTGGAAAATCAGAGTCAGCCAGGAGTCTAGCAAGACTATGGTGCTATGATATCTTGGTTTATCTACAAGGATTTAGAGGCCCTCAGAGAAATGGCTCAAGACAGTTAATCTGTTAGTAGAGGAGCTGGTGCATGGAGAGTTGGGGGACAATGCCCAGCAACACGGCTTGGGGAGAAATACAGTTAGGCAGGCAAAATCCACTCCAGTAGACATTTTCATAAACCTGGGTCCTGATTCCTTTTGCAAAATATGGTATCTGATAGCCATGGCACGCTAATGTTCTTGAGCAATGAGACAACTGTCTAGCACATCATATTATTTTGTTTTGATCCCTTGAATGATATGCTTCCTAGGAGTTACAAGTGCTTGTTCCCTAAACTATTTACGATAATCGTACTTCTGTGTTAATTCCAAAATTTAATAAAATGTTATCGAAACAGGTATAAATAAATGTAAAAAGAAAATGTTTTTTCTTTGAAAATACAGTCGCAGAACTTATCAAAGATGACCCACTAAAAATATTCATATTGAATGTAGTGCGAGAAAGGTAAAGGTTGGAGGGAAATTACAAACATAAAGCTCTGCTCGAAGATCAATTTGCAAGTATGTACAAGATACTTGAAAGAAATGGGAGTTACGAGTTGAAAAAAATTCATTATGAGTGTGTTTTTTTCAAGATAGAATAAACAGAATGTCAATCACAATATTCACGTCCAAAGAAAAGACCATGGCATTAAATAAAAAATATTGGCAAAAGAATGTATAATTAAAATGCTTATAGCATACGTATCTGCATGTGCGTGTCATTTTTACGACTTCCCTCCTTAGCCATATTTTTTATTAGCTTGCCAGTCTCAAGTCTGGACTAGAGGGATCAAATGTCTTCAGCTTTGCTGGGAGTGTGTGAAATCATTCTGGATGGGTGAGCGGATGTCGGGTGACCGAGCAGGGATCACACGGCAAAGGAGGGGGAATAGAGGTGAGGGACATGGGGACAGTCTGCAGCAGGGAGAGCTATCACAAGGAAACAGCATCAAAGTCTCTCAAGTGGGTTTGGGGCTAGGACTCCAGCCTGTGCGAGGTGAGAGACTGTTATGGAAAGCCATGGCTCAGGCCTAAGAATCTGGGGAGATGGGGTGGAGAATGGCAGCGAGGCTCAGGGACAGAATAAGCTAAGGTCTTGTGCAAATAAATACAGAAATACTGTGGACATCCTAGTCCAGCAGAGCGGATGCACGGCCTCCCTGCCATGACAACTACCCTCCCTGATCCTCTTTTTCCTCATCTGTGAACTGCAGACAATCATACCTCTGTCCTCGAGTAATTGAAAGGATTAAATGTATGACACATGCAGACCATCTAACACACGTCAGTTATTATTAGTTGGACAATGCGTTTCTTCTTTCTGTCATCCATTCAGTCCAAAATATTTACCGAGTATCTGCTCTGTGCCAAGAACTCTTCCAGCTATAAGAGAGACTACAGACAAAAAAAAAAAAAAAGAAAAAGAAAAGGAAAAAAGAGGTAGCATTCTACTCACATGAAGCTTACCTTCCATTGAGGGGTAAACAAGGTAAAACAAGAATATAATGTAAGAACAATGATGTGATGAAACGAAGTAGAGGAAGGAAATGAAAGACTTTCATGATTGCATAAAGAAAAGGTGGGAGTGAAGTGAGGCATTCATGTACACGCTCTGTTTTCATTCTAAATGGGAGGAAGATGGCAACGTGGCCGTGTAGCCGTGGAGTAATTATTGATGAGTCCTCAGCTGCCTGCAGCCCAAAGCAGGAATGGCTCATGGCCAGTAGACTTCAGAGAGCTCTTAATTTTTAATTTTTAATGAATATAGCTTTACTGTTTTTGTTCTGATTCTAAGTTTTATAGAGGAAGAAAACTCAATACAGTAAATTAGGAAAAAGTGAAAAAAATAAAGAAAAAATAAAAATCAGCATTCAAATACAGTAATTGTTCACTTTTTTTTCAGTTGGGGTTTTGTTTGTCTTAGTGAACTTTTGAACTTTCTTAAAGACGACACTTAAAGTATATTAATTCCCTTGTTCACAAGACAAATATTGGCACTCACCAGAATTCTTAAATGTGTGTAAATATATATAATACACATAATACGTACATCACATACATATATATATATATACACATACATACACACATGCAAATGTATACATACAGCAACCATGATAGACAAATGTATGCATGTGTGTATAGAGAGAGAGTCAGGACAGGGTAGGATACGTTTGTGGGTTGTGACTTTGAATGAGGCATTGGACCTCTAGGGACTCCCAGTGACTCGTTTTGTACATGAGTGTGTGGGGCACAGATAGTAATGCTCACCCACTAGTTTTTTACTCCCTGACGTTTCCTGGCTCCCTTGCAGTTAGGTGAGCCTCGCCTGCCTGACGAGCTCCACACTGACACTGTGACAAGCAAGTATGACTCCCGGTGCTTCTCCTTCCCAAAGTGGAGGGAGGACAGGCCTGTGTTGAGGCAGGAACCTCACCTGCTGAGTGCAGGAGTAGAAGAGAGCTCTTCCCACTCTCTGATGGGCAAGGAGCGGGAGCGGGAGCAAACACACACAAGCCACCTTGGTTGTATGAAGACGCAGTGTGTTTCGGTTGCTGCACGGGAACCAGATCTACCCGGCCCACACAGCGAGGAAGACACATCTCGGCCAGCGTGAGGGTTAACCAAGACCACGTGAGGCTTCTTACAGAAGCTCAGTCAACACGTGGTTGAGTCTGAATGACAGCGGCTAACGAAGAGGAAGTTAGTTATACTGCAAACATGTTGCAGTGACTTCTGAAGGAAACACAGATAAAACACTAGTAAGAGATTTCTGATTACCTTCCAATTCTGTATTTTCTCCAGGCATGAGTCGCAGTTTCTCCATGCTCATTCCATTTTGCGAAGAACGCCTCCTAGATCCCTGAGCGACCGTTTCCCACTCAAAGTTAGTTCTGTACCACTCTTCTCTTCATCCTCTACACCTCCCCACCATGGTCTTCTGGGGTCCCCTCCAGTGGGTCTGGGAATGCTGTCCTCTCCTTGTCATGCGGGTCTCCACTCCTCCACTCCTCCGGAGCGAGGAAGTTCTTAACCTTCCTCCCCCCCCACCTGCTGCCTCCATCCCTCACATCGTCCACTTTCTGCCACAAAGCCCTCTCATATTTCTTTCTGTGATTCTTCTCCACGCCAAAAATTCACATTTTCATGTATCCACTTATTTACTGTCTGTACCCCGCCCTCCACTAGTCTGTGTAAGTTCCGCACGAACCTAGACTCTGCTGTCTTGGAACAATGCCTAGAACATTGTGTTCGGTACTATTTGTCAAATAAATGCATGGGCACTTACCATGCGCTACATACTCTGCTAGATGCTGTAGTAACTACATATCTGAATAAAATAAAGTAGGAAGAAATGAGTACTAATCAAAGGCAAGGGCAATTTTCTATAGAACTACCAGTGGAAGGAGCAGTTACTTCTTAGGAAGTCGGAAGCAGCTGGGAACTTTTCCTTGAGGTGATTTTACTTCATCTCAGCTGTGGAGAACGAGTAAGACTCTGAATGGTGAGCTGCCATGACAGTGAGAAGGAAGAAGATAGAACAGACCCCTTGCCAGTTGAAGGGTGGGATCAGGACGGAAGCCGGGACAACTCGGGGCCCATTTCAGCAACCGTGAAGTGCCCTCTGTGGCCGAGCCTTGACTGGCCGTGAGGGGAAAAATCTGTCCACGGAAGACAGTGTCCCACAGTGATGAGACCTCGAAGATTACACTATTAAGTGGACCTAAGCCTGTGCAACATGGAAAGTCGGTAAATGTTTATAAGCCAATGTATTAGTTTCCTAGAGCTGCTGCAATAAAGTGCCACACACTGGGTGTCTTTTTTTTTTTTTTTTTTTTAAGATTTTATTCATTTATTTGACAGAGAGAGACACAGCGAGAGAGGGAACACAAGCAGGGGGAGTGGGAGAGGGAGAAGCAGGCTTCCCGCTGAGCAGGGAGCCCAATGCGGGGCTCGATCCCAAGACCCTGGGATCATGACCTGAGCTGAAGGCAGACACCCAACTGACTGAGCCACCCAGGTGCCCGTCACACACTGGGTGTCTTGAAACAACAGAAATGAATTGTTGCACAGTTTCAGGGGCAGGAAGTCTGAAACGAAGGGGTGGGCGGGAGGGGAGTCCTTTCCTGCCTCGTCCTAGCTCCTGGTGGCGTGCTGGCAATATTTAGTGTTCTTTGGCTTCCAGATGCCTCTTTCCAATCTCCCATCTTCACATGGCCTTTCCCTGTGTCTTTGTCTCTTTGCATAGCATTGTATTATTATGTTTTTCATGAGGAAATCAGTGTTCCTGGCTCAGGGGCCCTTCCTCGGCAGGATGACCTCAAGTGAACTAATTCCATCTGCAGCTACTCTGTTCCAAATCAGGTCACATTTGGATGGACCGGGGGTCAAGATTTCAATATGTCTTTTGTGAGGGACACAACTTCACCCAGAACACCAGGGACTTGTGTTTGAGAAGTCACTCAGCCTGATGTAAATGAAAGCCTTTCAGCTGAGACATTGTTTCATTTTGTTTTTGTTTCCGTTTTGTTTTGTTTGCCTTTGCCTGTGAACTGAAACATTGGCTCTTAGTGGGTCTCAAGCCTGCCAGCCTTCAGGCCTAAACTACACTATTATTTCTTCAGATTGCCAATCGCAAGATGTCAGGGCTTGTCACTTATTAGCCTCCATAATTACGTGAGCCAATTCTCTAATTCTTTATTATAATATATGATATATAACATAATACAGTATTATTATACATATTTAAATTTATATTTATATATGTTTATACTTATAATATTAATATATTATAATAACATAATGATGTATATTTATATATAATTTATGTGTATTTATAATATATTAATATATTATGACATAATAATATAATATATTATAATAATATATAATATTGCTTGAGCCAATCTCTAATTCTTTATATATATAAAAAAATGATCCAACAGAGGTTTAAATTGCACTGGTCCACTTCTATGCAGAATTTTTTTTTTTAAAGATTTTATTTATTTGACAGAGAGAAACACAGCGAGAGAGGAAACACAAGCAGAGAGAATAAGAGGGAGAAGCAGGCTTCCCGTCGAGCAGAGAGCCCGATGTGGGGCTCGATCCCAGGACCCTGGGATCATGACCTGAGCCGAAGGCAGATGCTTAATGACTGAGCCACCCAGGCGCCCCAGATTTTTAAAATAGATAAAGTACAGTACCATACATGTATTTTCGCTTCTTTATGATTTTTTAAATAACACTTTGTCTATACTTTATGAATATGGGATATAACACATGTAACACACAAAGTATGTATTAATGTACTATTTATGCAATTAGTAAGAGTTCCAGTCAATAGCAGTTATCAATAGTTTGGAGACTCAAAAGTTATACATGAATTTTTTACTTTGTGGATGATCGATACCTCTAACCCCCTCAGGGTTCAAGGGTCAACTATATATGTTTGTGTATATATATGTATATATATATAGCCTACCAGTTCTGTTTTTTTTTTTCCAGAGAACCCCAACTAATACAGATTTTGGTACAGTGAAGGGGTGTAGCTATAACAAATACCTAAAAATGTGGAAATGGCTTTGGATCTGGGTGAGGAGCAGGAGCTGCAGCAGTTCTGAAGCACATGCTAGAAAAGTCTAGATTTTTGTGAAGAGATTGTTGGTAGAATAGGAATATTTAAAGCCATTCTGGTGAGGTCTCAGGTGGAAATGAGAAATAGGTTATTGGAAAATGAGGATAAGGCAATCCCTATCACAAAGTGGCAAAAACTTGGCTGAGGTGTGCTCCAGCATTTCGTGGAAAGTAGAACCGGGGAGCAATTCAATTATTTAGCTAAGGAAAAAAATTAAAAATATGTATTTATTTATTTGAGAGAGCTAGAGAGAGCAGGGGGAGGGGCAGAGAGAGAAGGAGAGAACCCTCAAGAAAACTCTCTGCTGAGCATGGAGCCCAACTCGGGACCCAATCCCATGACCCTGAGATCATGACCCAAGCCAAAATCAAGAGTCGGACACCCAGCCAACGGAACCACCCAGGTTCCCCTAGCTAAGGAAATTTCTAAGCAGTATTGAAGGATCAGTGTGATTCCTTTTGATTATTATAGTAAAATCTGAGATGAGAGAAATAAATTGAAAAAAAATAATCAAGCAAAATGAACTAGAACTTGAAGACTTGGGAAATTCTCAACCTATCCATACTACGAGAAAAGAGAAAGCGTGTTCTGAAGAGAACAATAACAGTTTGGCTGATCAAGCTTTTGATAAGGATGTGGGTATGAGACACACATTTAATCAACCACCTCAGCAGAAGTCAGGAATAGACATAGGATTGTACTAGCAGACACACTGCCAGAGGAAACTAAAGGAAACAGACCTTATGGGGATGGAATGAAAGAAACCTGTCTGACTTCTGGGATTGTACAGGACCAGACAACATAGCTATCCAGCTGGGAATATGAATAATCCTTCCAGAAAAGGAAAGAAGGACCTTGAAGGTGATCCAGAGACCTGTAGGGTGCCAATCTACCACGGGCCACGCGGGTAAGCCTGGTTGCTCCTTAGTTTACAAGCATTGGATCTCTTTGGTTTCAGGAGGTAGAATGCCACTACCCAGTGCCTCAAGGGCAAGGCCATGGCCCAGGGCCACATGGGCTGGACTGTCTTGTCAAGCCAAATGTTGTAGGGACTACCCCACTGAGCTAGGGAGGGGAGGCGATATCGCCACTCCATTGTGCCTGGAGGGCAGAGCATTGAACCAAAGAAGATGATACTCCAGCCTTAAGATCTAGTGGAATTTGCCTTGCTTGAGTTTTGCTTGCCTGGGACCTGTCACCCCTTCCTTTCCTCCTTATGATTTTTCCCTTTTGGAAAAATAATGTCTATCCTATGCCTGTGTCACCATTATATTTTAGAAGCACATAACTTGTCTGGTTTCACAGGTTCACATCTGGAGGGGAATTTGGTCTCAGAATGAATCGTATCTCATTTCATCCACATTTGATTTACATAATATTTAGATGTAACTTTGGACTTTAGACTTTATTTTTTTTTTAATTTTATTTTATTATGTTAGTCACCATATAGTACAACATTAGTTTTTGATGTAGTGGACTTTAGACTTTAGAGCTGGTAAGGAAATGAATTAAAATTTTGAGGGCTGCTGGCATAGAATGAGTGCATTTTACACGTCAGAAGAACATGAATTCTCAGGGGCAAAGGGTAGAATTTTACGGACTGAATGTCTGTGTGCCTCTGAAATTCATATTTTGAAGCCTCCACTTCCATCGTGACTGTATTTTGGGATAAGCATCTAAAGTTGTTAAGAAGATTAAATGAGGTCATGAGCAGGGCTCTGATCCAATAGGATTCAAGTCCTCATAAGGAGAGAGACTAGCAAACTCCCACTTTCTCTGTGCACAAAGAGAGACCATGTGAGCACAGAGCGAGAAGGCGGCCATCTACAAGCCAGGAAGAGAGCACTCACCAGGATCCTAATTGCCATCCCATTAATGGTGGGCTTTCCAGCCTCCAGAATTGTGAGAAAGAAATGCTTGCTGTTCGAGCCCCCCGTCTGTGGTGTTTGGGTATAGCAGCCTGAGCTGTCTGACACGATCTGGCTGCAAAGTGGAGGAGGACTAAGGGATGGAGAGGGAGAAGTGGGAACACCAATACGGAAATTGCTGCAGGAGAAAAGCGTTGATGGACAGAACTAGGGCAATTGCAGTTGGAGACGAAGAATAATGTGAGAGAGACAATCCTTAGTGGCGTTGACTAAGGACAATTATAAACAAGAACCAGTGTGTTAATGAGGAAGATAAATGTTATTACAGACCAAAACCAAAAGGCTTTCAGCCTTTCACCGTATTAAATCCATGTCACACTGTCTTTCCTCGGAATAAAATCCGAGCAAGAAAGGGTGAAGTCATTTTAGTTCCTCTTTGTCGTCTCTTCCTTTTCGCTCCCTTTTGATGCCTCAGTTTGCTCATCTCTCAGATGGGGATGCACTGATGGCACTTAACACACCGGCCCCTTGAGACCACCAGACACCTGAGGGCATTCTGGAATATTTGGTGCTCCTGTTAGGGCAGCTTTGTGATCTTTCTGGACTCTCTTCCACCGTGGGGGCATTCGGGATCCAGGAGAGGAAGAGGAGGAGGTGGAGGAGGCAGTGCGATTAGCCCAGATTTCCGAGGCTCAGTTAGAGGCGAGGCCGGCACACTGACACTTCACCAGGAGTTAGAAGGGCAGGGTGCCCAGAGGGAGGGGGAAAGGCGAGGGGCCAAGGTGGAAGGGGAAGCGAGTGCAACTGGCCCCCCTCCAGGAAGCCCAGCCAGGACTGAGCAAGAAGGGGCACAGACATGCCGGTGCGGGGATAAAACAGGAATCGACCTGCCAGTTCCTTTCCATTTCCCGCTCTCTCAGAGAGAGAGCCTGCCTCTCAGAGAATTCAGCCCTGACTCACATCAGTACTTCTGACTTACAGCATCTGACACCTTTGTGCAGCTTCCGGGAAGCCACATCCTCTGCCCTGCCCTGGTGGTACACATGTTCCACTTGAGGCCGGATACGGTCTGAGGAGCCAAAGACTGCTGGCCGCGGTGTCCCGTGGGGGTAACTCTCTATGAGCCTTCCCAGGGTTGGTCAAGATCATCCCCGTGGTAGAGAAAGTAACGAGGTTCTGGAGACAGGTACGACACACGGAACGTGTGGTGGTGCCCAGCAGATGAACAGCGTGAGAAAAATGCATAGTGTCTGTGGGATATTTTACAGTGGATGAATCCTTTATACACTCCTCTTCTTTGATCTTTACAACTTCCAGTGGAGTCACCCAGAGGGGCACCTCAGGATGCCTGCTAAGCACTTCCTGAACTCCTAGAGCTTCATCTGAAATGCCCTGATTGTTATGTGTCTCTGGAAGTCAACATGAATGGAAAAATGCCTACCAAGTCTAATGAGAGAGGATTGGGCTTGACCCACACGATCACTCAAAATCATTCAGTTGCGGATGCACACCTCCTTCTGACGGCTCCAGGGAAGAATGTGGGATGGGCAGGTGTCTCCAGCTATACCTGTAACAGATGATTTCTTTAAAAATTCCTGATGCGGGGGCATCTTGGTGGCACAGTGGGTTAAAAGCATCTGCCTTTAGCTCAAGTCATGATCTCCGAGTCCTGGGATCTAGCACTACATCAGGTTCGGCATTCAGCGGGGAGCCTGCTTCGCCCTCTGCCCCTCTCCCCACTCGCACGCTCCTGTACTCATGCACTCTCCCTCTCTCTTTCTCAATTAAATAAATAAAATCTTTAAAAATAAATCCTTGTTGCAGATATGGCCACATTCCTATTTGTCAGTCAAATACACACTCTCTAAGAGCAATTTATTTGTTTATTTACGTATCCCAGGGCCCTACCTTGTTCATATCAATACCTATTGAGTCCATTAATATGTGAAATCTGGATGTTGAGAACATAGGGATCTGTAGTATTTTCTTTTCCTTTTCTGTGCTTTGTATATTTTATTAGTTTTGTTGTTGTTCAGATGAAATCTATTATCAGAAAGGAGATGGTCAACATGGAAACTTAGCAAGGTGAAGGCATGTTAGAAGATAAAGTTGGACAGATTTATCAAGCACTCCCCAATGAAGACAGACGTTTTCCTCTTGCTACTCTTATTTATAGGTAAATCAATTCAATAAAATTGAGATACTTGTAAAGGTCAGACAGTGAAAATTGTGGGTCTGGACCTCAAAGTGAGCATTCACGGGTGGTAAAAACTTGAACATTGGATTCAAACAGACCTAAGGTTGAATTTTGACCTCACATGCTTTGATGTTTGTGGCCATGGGAAGTGTGGAAGGAGATCAAAGAGTTTCATAGTATTTTTTCAATAAAAAAAAGTAAGTGCCTACCCCAGATATCACTAGTTGTTCTTAGGCACCAAAAGCTATATCAAACATTATCCTTTTTAACCCTCTCATGAATCTCGGAGATTAACGGTTAGAAGCTGGTATCTCAGAGATGTCCTGTAACTTGACCAAGATCACACAGCTAATACATCAGCAGCTAGGGACTCAAAGTATGTTGGTCTATGGAACTCCAAAGCTCATGATGTCAATAACCAGTCTTTCACCCACAGCCAAATTTGGAGAAAAGTTAGTGTCTTAGATAAAAACCTGAGTCTGTCTCACTCCAAAGCCATTTGTTTCTCTTCTCTCTCTTTCTGTCTCTTTCTGTCTCTCTGTCTCTCTCTCTGGCTCCCTCACCATGGCTCTGTCTTTTTCTGTAGGACCTGGACAGTTGATCTGAAGATCTTTATCTTGCTCCTGCCTTGAGCAAAGACATTGGTGCAGAGTCTTTTCCATCCTAGAATTCAGGAGTAAAAGATCCTTAAATACATGTCAGTGCTCACTCTGCTATTATGCCCTGAAAGCTCCACACACTAGCTCTCCAGTGGTCTGATAGGTCAGGTTAAGAAAGCACTAAGAATTCAAAATAAACAAGTAAGTAAATAAATAAATACATGCATAAGAAAGTACTCAGAATTCCAAATATGAATCTCTTAATGGTATACAAATAATCATATTTTGGACATCAAACACCCCATCTCTAACCTTCCCATTTTTGTTTGTGTTTTGTCAAGTTATAAAGCCCAGACATCTGTGTATATCTTGGTTCTTAAAGACCTCTAGAAAAACTGGTTATAAATATGACATTAAAGGCATTAGATTTACAGAGGAGTGGGTTGGGGTTTCGTTTTGTTTTGTTCTGTTTTCTCTGTGGAGTCTTTTACCTCCTAAAGCCAGAGAAAGGGTAGGAAAGAGCTGAAGTCAGCCCTAAATATTTAATTTCCTTCTTCAAATCTCAGATATCAGGAGAGCTTTGGGGTGGCCGCACACCCAAGTTCGGCAACTAAAGGAGTTCCAAAGCTGTCCTCCTTCTCTGTCTTACATGTCATGGGACTTACACTTGCTATTTATTTCCCCAATCCAACTCCCTCTACAGGAACTAAAACCCCATTATTCTTAAATGGTCTGGTTTGATGTCGCCACAGCAGTGAAGTCATTATGATTCTCCAGGGCAATTTTCTTCCTGGACTAATAACGCTCCATTAGCATCTTTCAAAGCCAGAGGAAAATCTGTTCTAGGAAAAGAGAGAGAGGTAGCTAAAAGTGAAAAGCAGAATGAAATATGTCCTAGTGACTGTATAATCCTTTGCTGGCACACAATATCTCAATTAGACGTCCCTGGCCTCCCTATTTAGAGCTGGTGAAGGACAGAGGCTTCCATCAAACTGGGGAGAAGGCTTGTTTCCTTTTGTTGGCTCTGCCTGTCAGCAAACTCACAGAAATGATCCTCGAGCCTTCCAACCCAGATATCAGAAATTGGTAATATCAGAAAATTGGTAAATTTTCTGTAAATATCTGAAAATATTGTAATTCTGTAAATATCAGAAAATTGGTAAAAGCGAATGTGGTTTCAGTGAACTGGCAGGTCACTGTGGTTATATGAGATATCCTTTAAAAACTTGTCTTTTTAAAAAACTAGTATTCGTGAAAATAAATCACATATTTTCGGTATATCTTAGAAAAGAGGTATATCCTTTTACTCTTTCAAGTGACACCAATTCTAAATCAAAGTGTATTTGAGTGTTCATATACATGCATATAAATTGCACACATATATAAAGTGTGTGTATATATATATATAGAGAGAGAGAGACAGGCATACATACAAACACACACGTCAAGGCTAAATATTTCCTTGTGTTTTCACAAGTTTTTACCATCTCTCGCCCTTGCTTTATCTCTACCATGCTGATTCTTCAGCAGTTGATCAGGATGCTGGCTGGAGATACCAGGATCTAAGAGTAATTTGTTCTCTATTATCTAGGGGATACTCTCTAAAAGGGAGAATATATCTTGGAAAATGAAAAAGAAAATGAAAAAGAGTGGGGGTTAGAAAGAGGAAAGCTCTAGCCATCTGGGTTCTCAAAGCTCTAAAGACTTTTGGGGATTGTGAATGTAGGTCGACAGCAGGAATGATTTCACACCACCATTTAATTATTTCTAGATACTGGACTGGTATGTCTTCTGATTGTTGCACCCTGCATAGAAGGATCATGAAGTAGCAGCCCAGCTTCATGGGAGTACATATACATTAATGAATTGATGCACAAATATACAAATTTAAGGGTTATATTTACTCATGGTGGCAAATAAGTGATCTCTGTGCTAATGGTACTGTTTCCTCAACAAAATTTATTTGAATAAATAATATATCCCTTGTCTTTGGAAATGATGCAGTACATTTAAATGATATCGTAGCTCATGAAATATTCTCAGGAGTTAATTTGAAATGAGCACAGCAACTGGAAGCTAAAGAAATAAGCTCTTATAACCAAGTCATCACATTGCCATGTAATGTTGTAGGTAAGAGTTCAGACTGTAAAGTCAGACTGCTTGCCTTCAAATCTTACCGTATCACCTACCAGCTGTACGCCCTGAACAAGTGACTCAGTTTCTCTGTACTTTGGTTTCCTCATCGATAAAATGAGGATTACCTTTCTTACACTGAAGGGTTGATGAGACCACTACCATTAATGAAGCAATACAGCTAAAGCATTTAGATCAGGAACTAGCACATAGTGAGTGTGGAATAAATGCTAATCATCATTTGCTGACCAACCAATTTCACTATCCAGCCAATAAAAATGATCTTACATTCTGCACAGGGTAGTTGTAATAATCAGAGAATGTATATTTTCAAAGATCCTAGTACAGTGGCCTTCCATATAATCCTCCACCCACAAGGTCCTTTTCTGCCACCTGTTGACATAACTTACATATAAACTAACACAGGGCGTAATAATGATATGCCTCGCATTTATATAGCACATTACAAATTACGGAGACATGAACATGATACCTTATTTAATCCTTTTGAAGTCTCATCAGGTGCACATCATTAGCCCCCTCGTAAAGGTGAGGCTCAACGTGCTAAAGTAGCTTTCCTGAGGCTATGCAGCTGTAAATGAAAAGCAGAAGCCAGGCAGGATTTGTGAGCCCCCATTTGTACCAATAGCTGCACTTGGTATTTAATTTTTATGATGCTATTTAATCTTTCAAGGATCCCAAAAGTTAGAGATTATTATTTGCCGGCTGCAGAGAGCTTAATCCGACATCCATATCTACAGTGGGGTCAGAATCAGTCTTTATGCTGAGGTCCACCTGAAGATTCAGGGTATTGATTCTTTACCCTAAACCATGTAGCATCTGGCATTCCTATAGGCATTTTGTTTTTATGATTTTCCAAGTTAAAAGAAAGGAGAAGAATAGGGTGTGTTAGCTTCATGCCTCATGTATGCGAGATGATAACTACGTCTGTGAGGTCTGATCAATTCACCCTCCCATCCACCATCTCCTTCTCTATTCCTGTTTCATGTGAGTTTCACTAAGGAAATGAAAGGCGGAGAGAAAGCAGGAGGGAGAGGGAGGGAAGGTGGAAGGGAGGGAGAGATGGAGGGAGGAAGGAAGGAAGGAGCACTGAACGCTGCTGGGTGTGTGTGCAGGCGGCCAGCTGTCTCTAGGGTCCCTATCAGTGATGCTGGCCCTTTTATCTTCCAGAGCCTTAAGCTACTGTGATCTGTTCAGCCTTCTGTGGCTACATATGTCTCCAAGCAGAGCGATGGTTCCTAACAGCATGATCTCTGCATTATGATCCCCCCTGCCTTTGGAATCACTCTAAATTAAGCAGCGGCTGTGTGCACCAGCGGGAGGAGAGACTGCTTTGGCCCAGCCCAGCTAGCCAAAGTTTACAGTGTTTTAAGATCTCCCAACAGAAAGAGAGAGAGAGAGAGAGAGGAAATCTAGCTCTCTTCTTTAAAAATAGCATAAATAATTCTGTTTCCTTCATGCAGGCTTCTGTACCAGGAGAGTCGAGCTCATAAGAGATAAGTAAAATTATTTGTTCAAACACTCTCCCATGAGATCCGTCTCCAGCAGGAAGAGGGATGTGACATTCTCCACAGGACAGCTTGGATCTTGGGTTGAGACACAAAAGTAAATGATCATATTGGAAAATAAGCTAGCAGAGAGAGAAGAAAAAATGAAGGAAGGAAAGGCCCTTGCTGGGGACTATTGCTAAATTGTTCCCAGTGAAAGCTGATTGTCACGGAGCACTCGTTTGCTCAACACTGTGCCGGCGTTGGCACCATCCACTTTGACCTCACAACCTTGCGGTATCTCCGGCAAAGTAAGCGCTGGTGGTTATGCGGTATGTAGGCAGCAGGAGTCAGGCATTCTGAGCTGCATGTTAACTAAGGTAGACAGTTCCCAGGACGCCATTGTCCCATACCCGAGTCAGATCACACTGCGATGGCATTAGGGGTAAAGGATTGCTGAGGCCAGAAGCTGCGAAGTGACAGAAGGTCCCCATTGCAGCTTCGAACAGTTCAACTGCCTGTTGGGCACTGAGTCTCAGTCCTGACTCAGGCAATTGGTAGAGGGTCTTGATGGGATCTGAGATTGGCCTCCTACCTTCTCCCCCTGTCTCCACCTCCTTATAGCATCACTACCCCTGAGGCCTTCCCAGAGAGTCACATCTCAACCCTTTATAGCTGCTAACATCATTGTCATGCAAATTCAACCACATTCCCCTCCCTGATGAAAACCCTTTAGTCACATAACTTTTCAGCTTTTTTCTTTAAGATGAACTCCAAACATTTTTTTTTGTTGTTCTTTTTTTTTAAATTTAATTTTATTTTCTCAGTATTCCAAGATTCACCGATTATGCACCACACCCAGTGCTCCATGCAATATGAACTCCAAACATTTTTAACAGGATATATAAAAACTTTCATGATTAGGACCTTGTTGTCTCTTCCAATTCACCTCCTCCCTTTCAGCTCCCCCTCTGTAGAAATAATTGAGGTTCCCCGGATGAGCTATACTGTTCCTGTACATGCTCTTCTCTCTCTCCAGAAAACTCTCATCCCCCTTTATCTGGCCTGGTACATACTATGCTTACATCAGGTCTCCATCGGTCAGAATGTCACTTTCTCTAGAAGAGTCTTTTTCTACCCTGGTTGTACATTGGCATCCTAAGATTGCATCACCTTAGGAATGTTAAAAAAATAAAACATACCACTCAACCTAGCCATACCGCTGAGTTCCAAATCTTTTTGAAGAGATGAGTACCAATGTTTTAAAAGCTCTTTAGATGATTCTACCGTGTAGCTGGGTTTAAGAACTGCTGATATATACAGACTTACTGCCCCCTTCCCAATGCTCTGAAAGGCATTCTGTTGTCCAGAGCAGAGGTCTGTAACCTCTCCGTAGGGGAACACGCAGACGACACTCAACTTTGACATCATAGTTCAAAAGCAGCCATAGACAATATGCAAACTAATGGGCATGGTGTGTTCCAGTAGAATTTTCTTTGTCGAAACAGGCAGCATTCCAGATTTAGCTTTCAGGCAGATGTTTTCCACACTAGACAATGATTATCTATGTACATGTCTATGTGCTAGTAGTAACTTCCTTGAAGGCAGAAAATCTTTGTTACTCAGCTTAGTAGTTGCTATGCCCAGCACAGTCCCTGACATCACTGGTACTCAATGAGTATTTGTTGGGGAACACCTCAGTGCATGAATGTAAGGATGGAGAAATAAACAATGCCTGAATCCTGATAGAAGTCTGGGTTCTTATCAGAAAATGCTTCAAGGCTCTGGGTTTAAGAAGCACACTGGGCAAAGGAGGGAGGAGTCATTGTAAAAACCCATCTTAGAATTAAGATGGGTGATAGAGCTTTATTTTCTGAAGTCTTTCCCACTTTGATAATCCATGACATGTAAATCATCTCCTAGGAAGATGCTGCTGACAAATATTCATTTAGACAAAAAGAAGAATCCCATCTCAGTTTTCTTTCCTTTATTCTCTAGTGACTCACCCAAAAATGTGCTCAAGGTAGCCAAAGGACCATGCAAAGTGTCCTAACATTGCCCAAAGCTTTTAAACACATTATCTTACTTACATACCCACCCCCCTCTCACACACACATGTCCATTGGTCTTAGGTTCAGATAGCTGATTGATCTTTCGTAAATGATATCTTCGATAATAATCCCTCTTCCCCAAATTGGTCCATGGTTAGCTAGTTCCCCAGGCTACAGTCTTAAAGGATTCCCTAGCTGCACAGATCTTCCACACTCTTCATTGACTCATTTATTTTTCATAAGTCATATCTTCAACTGCTTCTCAAAGTGCTGCCTCCACTTCAGGTGAACCAGAATCTAGAATCCAGGGCAGGTGTAGGGTTCACAGCAATGAACATCACCTGTCTCAGCACTGATAGAGGGAGCCCTCCACCACTCCAACACACACACACACACACACACACACACACTCTCCCCCCCACACACGTTCACATTGTAATTTACTTTAGAATTAACAAAATATTTCCCATATGATTATATATGCGACCTTGAACACATTATTTAACCTCCCTGAGCTTTAGTTTCCAATTCCTCAACATTGCCTGAGTCATAAAGTTGTCAAAGGGCTAAGAAATGATGCATGTGGAGCACTTAGCACTCTACCTGGCATATAGACAGCTCCCCCACTATTACTATTATTATTATTATTTTTATATCCAATGGCCCTCTCGAAAACTCTGTGAGGTTAGTCAAGGCAGGGATAATTATGCCTTTTTTGGTAGGTGAGAAAACAAAAGCCCAGGGAAGTTAGGGCATCTTCCCCATATAACACAGCTCTACATAGCATTACACCATAATTAGACCTAAGTCCTCTGATTCCCATCATACCCTACTTCTTTTGAGACTTTACCTATTTTGGAAATATTATAATAAAGTAACCCATGTGTTATTTTAAATGAAATTGTACTGTGACTAAGATGGAATTAGAATTTTGTTTCATTGCAGGGTCATAGGGTACCTCTGTTTTTAATTTCTTAAGGAATCTCCACACTGTTTTCCAAAGTGGCTGCACCAACTTGAATTCCCACCAACAGTGTAAGAGGGTATTTACCCCCAAAGATACAGATGCAGTGAAAAGAAGGGCCATATGTAACCCAATGTTCGTAGCATCAATGGCCACAATCGCCAAACTGTGGTAAGAGCCAAGATGCCCTTCAACAGATGAATGGATAAAGAAGATATGGTCCCTATACACAATGGAATATTAAGCCTACATCAGAAAGAATGAATACCCAACTTTTGTATAAACACGGACGGGACTGGAGGAGATTATGCTGAGTGAAATAAGTCAAGCAGAGAAAGTCAATTATCATATGGTTTCACTTACTTGTGGAGCATAAGGAATAACATGGAGGACATTAGGAGAAGGAAAGGAAAAGGGAATTGGGGGAAATTGAAGGAGGAAACGAACCATGA